>OZ020274.1:4203152-4243972 GCA_963971205.1 Aethes cnicana | reverse complement strand
GGCGAGCTGAACACACCTACATATCTTTACTTCCACGCAACAAAATATACCATACTGTAAAAGTCATACATGTGCAATCAGTGGCCACATCAAAATCTTCTCATTTTTATCCCGTCGGAATGTTACAATTTTAACTACCCCCTGCAAAACCCATATTACACCTCCGAGCGTATACCGCTTTCGCGACGATCGCAATATGGGTACTCATTTTAATTAAATCTATCAAATTTCAGATCCCCTATATATCTGAAAACAAAAACTAATGGATTAGGTATATAACGAGTGTTTTAAAGTCAGACTTTTCAGCTTTTATAAAACAAAAATAACAATTTTACTTGCATATAATAATAATAATATACATCGCAATATGTATTTACATATACATAATATTATTTTTCATTTCATATACACATAAATAGTAATTTATATCATGCATCACGCGGCGGGCGCGCGGCGCGGCGCGGGCGCCGGTGTCGCTCGCAGCGCGCCGCGGCCCCTCCGACAAACAAATCCATTAAAACAATATACAACGTAAAAATACTATTTGGTATATTATATAGCAGAAATCTAGCAGTCATAAACTCTATCAAAGCCATATATCATATCTACACGGACACTGACATATAATCGTACACAAATATTAGTCAAAATAAACCAGTCACAAATCACAGTTGACATAAATTCTCGATTTCACTAAGTCTTGTAATTTATATGTATTTTAAACAGCTAATGTTAACACATCAATTTTAACACTACCACATGATAATGAAATTTCCGCCGAAAATATGCAATTTAAAAAAATAAACATTATATGACAAAAGAATACTAAACATAATGCATAAAGTGTTTATATGATTTGAAAATAAATATTCCATTTTTATTTATTTTATATTCTTGAGCAGTGAAATGGCTTGAGCCAACATAACCACTATTCGTAAAGTAATATACAAGCTATCTGGTTAATGACCATAATGATTGTTACAGCGGCACGATGGAACTGTTACTTGTCCGCCCATGGGTTGATTTGTACAAGACCGAGGTCACTGACCGGATATGCAAATTACACACAACTTCAAGCATTACCGCAATATAAACTAAGTACTTCCAATCTTCCATGCATCCGGACACTAATAACTTTCGACAAGTGTATTTAAATTAACTTTTAAATCATTGAATACAATCAACAAGTGTTATTAACTTATTAATGCTTAAAATCTTGCATCTGATTAGTAACAAATTTCGAATTGGGATTAAAACAATCAACCAAACTATCATAAATCATTAAAAGATACACGAACTATCTCCTCTTCCGAATTACAGACTACAACTACAACTAATGTCCATGCAATACTCCAAACCACATCTAGTTGAGACTGGTGAGTAAATACTACTGTTCCTGAACATTTCCCGTAAACGAAATGGCACGTAAGCATGCAACGTGCGACATCTATTATTACACGGTACGATACAATAAGCCTAGCACCCTACATACCACTGTGCGTGTTAGCGGTTTAGAACCGTGCGGACGAGCTAACTTGAACGAAGGAGAAGTAACTCAGGTACGAAGTTAACTGAAGGTTCGTGTGTCGTACACACCGTCTAGTGTTCTGTTGGCACGTGGAGCGAGTGGCTAGGCGCCTTCGCCGGTCCCTACGCTCGGGGGCGCCGCAGCGGCCGCCCGCAATGTCGTCCCGACCCGATTTGACATTGGTTCCCCTGCAATAAACAAGAGTACATTACTACAGAGGCCGGGAAGTAGGATGTTGCAGGCCGAGTATTATATACGGCCGAACGAAGTGAGGCCGCATAGTTACGAGGCCGACAACTTCCGTTCCCCGCCGATGTATGTATAGTGCTTTTCTCAAACATGCAATGAAATAAATAAATAAAAATCTGTAAATAAAAAAAAATTTGTAATTATAGGTGATTAAAAAAAAAAAAAACTAACACGTATCATACGATTCGAACATTGCGTAAGCATGTTTCTGAACGAATCCTAAGCATAGTATACCTGTGGAACGATACTTGTCATTCATTATTGACAATAAAAATTATATAACCTCTTTTCAATCAAACAAAATTTTTATGATAATGAATACCATCTGTTTGTGATCGGTAGTTAGATTAGATGGGTGGATATACGAAACTTATTCAAGAAAACAATTTAGCTTTATAAAATGGCGGAATGCCAAGATGCTGTCATGCTTTGTCAAATGGAAATTAAAAAAAAAGTGAGTTGCCGGCCTAGGCCTGCAACGTTTGTATGAAATTTCATTATAGACCAATTGTCTAGCCGCGCCTGAAACGTGATACATCCCAGGCTAATAAGAAGAACATAATATCAATATTTAATTGCATGTTTGAGAAAAAATAAGTTATAGCACAGAATATTTAATAGTACTACGTACAGAATGGCCACGGAATCACCCGCCTGAATCCAGCACGCGCGCAACTCGCGCCCAACTCGCCTTACCGTCATTTGTTTCATCCGGAGATGGCGAGGGAATCGTTGGCCCGCGTATTGGTACACACACATTTACAAGTGTACAGACGTCCTCGCACGCACACAGACGTCCTCCCACGCAAACATTAACACTTCATTCGAATAGTGTTCGAAATCGTGCTTTTATAGGCCGTGTCCGCCGTGTGGTTATAGTATCGGTCCGCCGAATTGACGACTGTGGCTGCGGCCAAATGACATAAGGTTTGAACATTAATGTCGTCTGTGGCCACGATAGGTTTAGAAAGGCTATCATTACTTAAATATCTTCGATACCAGCAATTCAGTTACAAATGTCTGTGGGCTCGGCCACGATGTCGCAATCAGTGGTAGAGATTTTTACTAAATACATCATCAATTTTGAGTGGCGAGCGTCACGGTTGCCCGATTTAGGAAAACGTTCACCTAGTGGTAATTTCGTACAAATAAAGTAAATATCTTGGGATATTTCACACACATCAACTAGCCCCGTACTAAACAAAAAATGTGAATTACTGCATCGTTGTCTAGCATCTGTAGTACAAAACATTCATACACATTATATAAACAAAGCCCTTAGTGCGATTCGAACCCGTGACTATCGGAACAGTAGGCAGCGTCACTACCAACCGAGCTAATCTTGTTGCCATAACCAGAACACGGTAACGGTGGTGATGAGTGATGACTACTTTTCGAAAGCGAAAACGTGGTCGTTACAAAGGAAGGAAAACCGATGGTAAAAAAACAACTCAGGCCTCACCATAGTGCGTCGCCGGCCGTCTATATCCCGCACATGGCCGTGAGCCGCGCGCTCAGCTGCACGGGGAACTGGTCCGTGAACCGGCTCCAGTTCTCCTCGCCCACCTGGTTCTTGAACCCGTGCAGGATCTTCGTGAACATCTCCTTCAGATCGTCCTGGGAAAATCAACGAGAAAACATGTAGATACGATTATTGGCAAACTAAATACTATAAATATAACACAAAACGGCCAATTTGCGCGATCACGTAGGAACTATAACCCGGAACCCCTATTGATGTGAGGCCTCCTCCGCCCAGCAATAAAAAGTAGTATTTTGTCATCTTGGTTGGTCGAAATCATTTACTTAGTTGAATTTGGAAGTTTTTAAAATAAAGACAGAACACGAACTTAGTTCACCAATAAATGCTTAGGCTTAGGCCTTGTTTTCACTTTGAATAGTGCAAGAGCCTTACAATTTCGACTACAAACAGATTAACAGACAAACTTTTGTATGGTCTCACACTTAACTCTAAAATATCGTATAGCAACCACACTCTGCAAAATGTGAACTCACCTTAGGATTCGACCAGGAAGCCACTGCGTCGCAGAAGAACATGAAGTCCGGCACGACGCCGCCGGGATTGACCTGGATCATCTGGCAGATGCCGCGGAAGGCAGAGTCCTTCTCGTCGTTGTCCCGGATGTTGCGCAGCGACGAGCACCTGCGCGGAACGGAACGTTGCAACCACGACTCGGCGAGCCATCGCGTATGAATTCTCCGCTAGAGGCGCTTGTGTCGCATGAGATTCAGTTCAGTGGACCCATGGAGGTAATAAGTACATCTGGAGCGAGTAGTGTCAATTTCGAAACAATAAAATCGAGCTTAAAAACGTGAGTCCGAAGATCGTTCACAATAATTCAAAAACGTGTCCAAAATATTGCCCGAAGGTTCTTTTGCCTTTATCTTTCGTAATAATGTTGCAAAAAGAGAGGTACAAGCTTTTACGCCCCTTACCAACCCCGCGCACCTGGCACAAAATTTGTTCAGAGGTAGTTCCAGTTATTAGTTACTACTTCCATGAGTGGACCCAATTTAGCACATACCATATTATACGCTAAATTGGCAACACCAAGGTCTCCGAAATTCAAATGTTACACTTAACATTGGCACTATGGAGTGTGGAATGTCTTGGTAAGGAGCGCAATCTTATATGGCGAAACAGTTGAAAACGTGTCCAGCGGATTTGATAAGCAACAAAACAAAACACACGCTCCTCACAACCGTTTTCGCTGCGTTTTTGCCTCAGCAGTGCCATCTGAAGGCGCTACTGCAGACTATCCGCCTAGGTGGCTTGACTGGAGTGGCAACTGCAGCGCCCCCAACCTACCCGATTTGGTGTCCACTTTTGGAACTATAAAGATTGCGCTCCTTTACGTCAACCCTCCATAATTGGCACTATTGTATGTAATGACAAATTTTGACATTGACAGCCGAACCTCACACGACATTGGCGCCAACTAGTGAGCAGGAATACGGTGGCACTCACAGAACCAATTCATACTTGACGCTCAATTTTAAGAGGATTTACTCCGAAAGTTGGCAAGGTCGCAAATAGCTGTCAAATATTAAGCTGGTTTCGTTAATTTCTAAATATTACTGAATGAAAACATGAATTATCGCTCTAAGGTTGAATAAAACATTAAGTATGGATTGCAACAATTATCATAGGAACACGAAATTTTTAGGATTATGGAAGTACTATCTTTTGAAAACTTTCCATCGCAATTTCCATGCATTAAAATGTAATGTAATCTTATCATTTGAATGCCTAACCTACAAATATAAAACGAGACGCGTCATTCAACCATAGAATGCTCCTTTTTTAATTCAGTAATATTGAGAAATTAATAAAAACAGCGAAACATTTGACAGCTATACGAGACGTTGCCAACTTTCGGGATAAACCCTCTTAAGTACTATTTGATCTTGAATTTAGTCGCGTACAATCACGAGCAATGTTGTGTTATTTCTATGCTGTGAATAGATTTTCATGTTTCTGTATGCCGTTATGGCATGAATATGAGAAACGAAGTCAATAATGGCAAACGAATAATAGGCAAAAATAGGCGCTCAATAATTTAGCAAAAAGTTCTCAAGTGCAACACGAATTGTTATCATTGCACGTGATTTTACGCTTTATTTTAAATAACAACGTCGTTATCAATCGTATGGCTATCATTATCAATTATATGGTAGAAATCAATAAAGCAATCAAGTTCTATGATAACGCGGCTCTAAAGTCAAAGTGTTAATTTCAAAGTGAAGTAATTTAATGACAGTGACTTGCACACAAAACATATCTTTATGATACTGATCCATGAAGTTCCAGACTGTAAGACAAACATAAACATATGTAATGAGATAGATTGCTTTCAAAATTAATCAAATAATTTTAATTTATGTTTGTCTTGCAGTTTGGGTGATAGAGTATTTAAATAAACTTTAGCTTTTTATATATTTTAGAAAGCGGATGGTGTTCAACACATATAATAAAGTACATCACTAAAAATAAGTAATAAATACCACCCCAAAAGCTAGTGAAATTTCAAAGTGCGGCCTTCAAACCGAGAAATTCGTTAGTATTCATGCCTGGTTCAACATAAAACAGAACAACATATTGTTATAAGTTAAATCGTGTAAAATTAACAGTAAGTAACAAGCTATGAACAAACACCATCCACAATCGAAATAATATGGGATTAATAACTTATTCGATATTAAACGTAATCGTAATAATAATATAAAGTAATAATAAAAAAAATACTACAGACCACTGGCGTACAAATTGATGTAATACGGGTGCGACGTCGTGCGGGCACACATAACCTAGCCGACCGATAGTTATCGCTACGGACGAGTGACGAGTCACGAGTCACGACACGACACGACATACCGAGAACAAAACCAAGAAAACAAATCAACAAACCATCAAAACATACTTAAATTACATAATCCAACGGCAACAAATCAGTGTTACAAATAGAAAAAACGTGAAACAATTTTACACTAGTAAATCTATTGAAATCAAATACCTAGTTTGCTGTCCAATTAAAAGATGGCCCAGTTGACTTAGCTGGGACATGTCATTCAATTAATTTCGGAGGTACTTGATACAGCCTACTAAATGCCCGGGCCATCTTTTCAAGCCAGGCGCACACCTCTGTATATGGCACTACTTCAGTGGTAAAATGCTATGTACATCACCCCCCAAACAAAGTAGCAAGCGAAGAGCTCAGATATCTCTATCATTTAGGTCCTACTGAGCCACCCATGCGTTTTGCTTTATTTTAGCAAATATTTGCACACGCTTGTATTCTTAAGTGTAAAAGTTATTTACAATATATAACTATTTGATTAATATAATATAATATGTATATGTAACAACATACAATTCAAATAAAAACTGGGTAAATTGCCAACATAACAGTTTAGTAAACAGTTAGGGAGCATTCAGTACAGACAAAACAGTGCATCCTGCCAAACTAAATCCAAAATAAGCTTAACATTATAAAGTGTTGGCAGAAACCACTGGTATCATGAACAAGAAAAGAAGATGATTTCATGAACGTTATGGGAAATCAATATGAAGCAGTGACAGAAAATACAGTCCAAATGTTCACAGCATAGCTCATCTGCCACCATGTAATGAATGTCATACTTCAAAATAAACTAGTCAATATTATCGACTTCTATTTTAGTTATCAAATTCCATAGATATATTTAATTAGATATAATTAGCAAGAGTAAAGAAAATCACTGACCTGTGTTCTCCAATAGTGTTTTAGGCGTGTTAGGCTTATTGATAATGTCGACTAAATGGTTTAGGACGAGTGGGATATATTTTGAAGTTTCCGCTCCTATAAAATTGATAAATAAATTTTAAAACAAGATATTAACAAGTGAATAATGCCGATTTCATATAATAACGATAATAACTGACCTAATTTAATGCTAATTTCTCCGATCGCCCATGTGGCGTTATTGCACACAGATATGAGTTCAGGGTTGAGGTTCATTCCAAGAATGGGTAGGAACTCTGGTATGTAAGGGTGCACGTGTTGGAAACACGCCTTCGTGAGGTCTCCGAGTAGTGCGAAGGAAGACTGACGAACCTGCGACATAAACAAACAGTAAAAAAGAAGCTCCATAGATAAACATATTAATCCCATCACCCGTGAAGTGGTTAGTACAATGAGTTAGAAATTACTTAGTAAATGGAATGTTAAATAAATAAGTGATCTCTAATGACGCAATGACTTTTACAGAATGTCAACTTCGTCAACAAAAAAACAGTGACTGAAAGAAGACAGAATGCCGGCAGAATTTATGATAGAAATGATAGAAACCAATGCAAAAAGTCCTGGGGCACTTAATTACCTTCAAAAGTTTAATCCCTATGCTCAGTGTCCCAAGACAAATAAAAAGCATAAGTTACATACAAGATATACCTCGGGCATCGGATCCTGCATGCACTGGTAGAGCAGTTGCATCAAGTTGGAATTTAAAACCAAGTGGTCAATATGGCCGTCTAGTCCCTCCGCCAAACCACTTAAAAGGTCCAATGCAACAATCATAAAATCTTTATCGGGGGCTTCAAACTGTTCTGGACTCTGACTGTTAGCCTGAAAAAAACAGTGAATGTTACTAAAGAAACTCCGAATGTGAATAAAATACATGAAAATACAAAACTCATCTTCAATTCTTCATACTTACAATATTCTGATTTAGTGTCTGTTCTATTAACGATACACATCTCCTAAAAACGGGTTCGCAGTAAGGTAAGAATCCAGATTGTAAAGCTGTCGCGACAGATGACAAACACTGAAACATAAAAACCGGTCAAGTGCGTGTCGAGCCACGCGCAAAGTATAGGGTTCCGAAGTTGAGGACGCCCACAGTACCTTTCTAAGACTTATTAGCATCTTAGCTAGCCTGTGCTATAACGTGCCCGCCCGACGCCCCTGCCGCTCGAGAAAAATCATTGGTTTTTTAATCATTTCATAAGTTGGTCGACTATGACTCGTAAATTTGTACAGCCTATTGTTAGTGTTCCTTTCAACTACGTTATATATGCCACAATCGTGATTTTTTCCAGTCATCCAAATACCACCATTTTCCTGGCAGGGGGGGGACGGACATTCGACTCTAACAAAAAATAGCACTTTAAAGCTTAATATTTCACAAACGCATCTCTTAATCAAAAAATGGTGTTAACAAACCCACAATGTTCCAAGACCTATTCAAAGATGTGCCACACCATGTGGTACGCAAGAAAATATTACATCCCTAATTTACGAGTAGGGGAAGTACCCTATAAAAAAATATATTTAAGCATCTCCGAGCAATAGTGCGGACAGACGGACGGACGGACGGACATGGCGTAACTATAAGGGTTCCTTGTGGACTTCGGAACCCTAAAAAGGCATATTAACTGGGTCCAGATTGAGCTGTACATGATAACTTAGTAGATAACTAACCTCCAGTAGTGGGAAGAGATCTTTGTCTTCGTCCTTGAGGACATTCCATTTGTTGATTAGCGGCGGCATGAGTAGGTTGATGTACTCAGGTTTGTTCAGATGGTGTCCGACTGAGTCCGCCAGAGTGCCAATGGCGTCGTACAGAATGAGCAGATTCTTGTGCTGGTATTTGCTGAAGGCGTACACCAGCGTTTGTAAAATGTAGCCCAGATATGGCACGAGCTCAGTGCAAGCCTCCTCCTCTAGAGTCGCGAAAGCTGAGCACGCGGCTTCTTGGACACGCTTGTTGTTGTCCAGAACTCGTTTCAACAGCTGAAATGATCATGTCAGATTAGAATTGATGGATAGGTACAGTTGTATATTAAATATTGTATCAAAGAACCAAAATAAAACAAAAAGTCATAGCCATCAAATTTGAAGCACAGAACAGGTCTTAGTGGCGAGCCTTGGGGGAGGCCTATGTCCAGCATTGGACGTATTTCAGCTGAAACCTGATGGTGATGTAGTTTCAGGGTAATCTATTCCCTATTATTCGCAACGCCACTTAAATAAAATTAAGTATTTCTACTTTTGATGATAGGAAACCTCTGTAGAGCCTTTAGTAACACACACACACACACACACACACACACACACACACACACACACTACAGAGGTGACCTAGTGGTCACAAAACAAATTCTTCCTTCAAGGATTTGCGAGATTAGACGTCGGTAGACTCTCACTACAGGAGCTATACGTTTGCGCGTATGCTTGTTTGTAATTTAACTCCCAATACCACAGTCCTGCCTCATGCCGCGACCGCGACCACGAGATCAGGTCGGACCTCGGTCTCACCTCGGTCATGACGGGGCGCAAGTAGAGGTCGTGGGACTGCGCCACGACCCAGTGCGAGTAGCGCGACAGCGTCCAGCAGGTGATGGCCCGCACGAGCGCCTTCCGCTCGGCGAGGCAGCACACCAGGTACGGCACCAGGTCGGGCAGGTGCGGGACCATGCCGCCCATGCAGCCGTCCGCGACCGCGCCCAGCGCGAGGATGCCGCTCTCCTGCGAATCCAACAACATTTTCTTGTAATGAGGGTCACCAAAAAATCCTTGAGTTGGTGTCGGCCAAGGCAGCCATTGGCCATATTACACGGTTTGAGATTGAGTCTCCAACGCCAGTGACGCTAGCAAAAATACGGTGGCCTTCATTGACATAGCTAACATATCAGGCCACTTGGCGGTGCAATGTGTGATACGTAGATTGTAGGCACCGAGGTGCATCTGAATAAAAACGGTATAACATACCACGCACCAAACTCCCCTACCGCCAAGTGAAGTGGTGAGGGAGTGGTTTTAGTAGCGTGAGCGGCCTATAGGACGAAGCGCGAAAGATCTGCCAGATGATATGACGAATCCAGTCTTTGTAAAAATTTAAAAGTAGTATCTTCATGAGAATTAAAGGGTAACAGGTTAGCGCCGGACTCATACAGTCCGGCGCTAACCTGTTACCCTTTTTGGCTCTTTTTTTAATAGCTATTTCAAAGATTATGTGCTAAGGTTTCTGATAAGATGGCAGATAGATGACTGGCATGCTGGTCATACAGTTGACTGACCTTGATGACCCAGTCCTCGTGGAACAGCGTCTCCTTGAGGATGGGGAACAGTACGGGCAGCAGGTCGGCGCCGAACACGTTGGCGAGCACGTCGAGCGCGGCCGCGCTGCACTTGCGCAGGTTCCAGTCCGAGAGCGAGCCGTCGTCCGCGTCCGCGCCGCCCTCGTCCTCGTCCTCGGACTCGCCGCCGCCCGACATGTTGCTGTCGCCGGCGCCCGCTGCAAACGACACCATTTATGAATAAGTTAATGTAAAATAAGTGAAAGTACTGCGCATATGTAAGAAATAAAATCGATAGCGCTTCAAAATGGCGCCCTTTTTCTCCAGTGTTCTAGATAAGTTCTCTTTTTTTCAACACACCATGTCATGTGTTAAATAACAACGACAGACACAGTATGCATTCATCTCTGAATGTTCACCAAGCAGCGGCAAGAACAAATTCGCCGCTAGAGGCGCTTGAGTGGCGTGAGGTAGTGTTGCCAATTTAGCATTATATGCCATAATACCATGTTATACGCTATTGTGTGTAATGACAATCTTTGGCATTGGCAGCTCACACGACAGTGGCGACAACTGGTAAGCAGGAATACGGTGGCCTGTACCAAAGTGAAGGGGGGATAGGTATAGGTTTGCGCGGGCTGATTTTCCGCAACTCGACGTCATGATTGCGCCTATTTTGCGTGGTTTTGGGCTGGCGGGGCTACTCCTGCCAGCCCAGGTCCTGAAGAAAGCCTAGCAGACCCTTGATGTTGCCGACGACTTCCTGGAGCGACCTCGGATTTCCGAGGTGTGTTGCCTGGTACGTTGCCACTCCAGAACATTCCAAGAGGACGTGAGTGGCTGATTCCTCTGCCTCCATGCAGGCTCTGCACAGGGGGTTGAAGGGGGGATGTACCGTTGTGTTTGATGGTGTGCGAGCGCGGCTTGTGGAAGCGCGGGCGGATGTCGGACTCGCGGTCGGGCTCGGCGTCGTCGGCGTCGTCGTCGCGGTCGCCGCGGAGCAGGATCACGTCCATCTCCGAGTAGCGCATGCCGCGGACCAGCACCGGCAGCAGCGCTGGCAGCCGCGGGCCGAGGACCTATGGCAATCCCCTTATTCAACCTTTTCAATGCTATGTCAAATACAAAAGCCTTCACTCACACGCAAATGTTGCTGACGACTAAAACGAATATGGATGTTACGCATACGTATAGCACGACGAATTAGAAGGCGCGCGGCGATACACTTAAGTCGTTAACGCAGAGTCTATTATTGCTTAATCCGCGCGCTTTCTATGTTGTGTCGTGGTATATTTAACCTCCTTATCCGTTGCACTCCATGACGCATATATTGGTTGGTGGCGTGTAAAAGGTAAACAAAACAAATATCCATACTACTTAGTATTGCGATAAATGCAAAAGTAACTCTGTCTGTAACCTCTTCACGCTTAAACCGCTGGACCGATTTAGATGGAATTTGGTATGGAGATTAGATAAGTCCCAGGGAAAGACATATACTACTATGCGAACGCGATAACCAAATTCTGCGCTGATGAAGTCGCGGACAGAAGCTAGTTTTCCTTCAAACTTCGAAAGACGTTGATGTCAAGTGTCAGAAGATTGTCATTGCCTTGGCTTGGTTCACATGACACCGAATTCGCAGTTTTTGGAAGTTTTAAGAGTGTTTTCTATTATATATTTGATTTTTCTTTTCCGCTACAGTTTCTATATTTTTTGTATCAGAACGTAAGTGTTAAAAATGTATTTTACATCACCCTTGGCCAGAAAGTGGGATTTTCTGCCCGCTACGCGGAGAGAAAATCTCACTTCTTGGCCAAGGCAAGACGTAAAACTTTTGACAAACCACGGGCGGTAATTCGTAAAGCCCCAGATCGCATATTTATGGCCCTCACCTTCGGTTCGGGCCACAGAAACCTGCGATCTGGGACATTTACGAATTCACCACCCTAGGTCTATAATGTACTATTACGAAATAGGGATGACGACAACTTTTTTTTCCTTAGTCTATCAGGAAGATTATTGAAAAGTATTGGACACGTATTTTTTCTTTTTTCACGTAATCAAACTTATATGTAGATATATTGAGTTGAAATGTCGCGTGACGTCAAGGTTAGGTACGATTTATACCTAACGGTGACGTAGTTAGCCCCCACTCTCCAACTTTAATGCGTTTTAACTTACGTCATTCTTTGTTAATTTGACAAAACAAAAAATACGTGTCTAATATTTTTTTATTACCTGACTGATGGACTAATTGAATTTCGATTTCTTCACCCTGTCGTCATCCCTATTGATACCAAAGTCAGGTTGGCACCTTTATTAAAATTATGAAATCGTCAAAATAATTTACTTATATTGAGCAGTTTCCTGATTCTCATCCCTTCATCAGAATCAAAATTTGAAATAAATGGGCCCAACTTGGATGAGTATATCTTTCCATTACAAAAATAATTTTCGAAATCGGTCCATAAACGACGGAAATCTGAGGTAAGTAACTAACATAGAAAAAAAAGGTATATAAACCGGGTCAGTGCCTCTTTTTTATGAGTATGGCCATATTTCTACCAGGACGACTTCTGACAAACATGTTAATTTACAGGGGCATAGGTGAGTCTGGAATCGTAATTGTTAAAAGTGCGGTGACAGGACTCAATCAATGATAAGATTACTGTGCCAAACTTTGATTGAATTGCCTGTTGAGAAAACTTGTATGGAAAATCCTATGCAAAAGTGACCCGTATTCTTTGCTGTTGAGTGTTTATAGGATTAAGCAAAACATGGTGACGATATTTTACCCACAGAATCACTTATTCTAAGCATGGTTTTTACTTTTTTTCAAGTTAGTAAAAAAAGAAAGCGCCAAAGTTTAATCATTATTATAATGTTTTGCTTGACCCTGTATAAACTTAATTGCTTCTGACTGCAACTTCATCTCTCTGTGAAATTTAGTTATAGCATGTCGTGGAAACTTTGGCTTTTCCGTATAAAAGTAACCAATGTCCTATCTGGGACTCAAACTATCTCCATACCAAATTTCATCTGAATTGATCCAGCGCATGAAGAGGTAACAGACAGACAGACTTACTTTCATATTTAATTTTGTAGTATGGATAACTTTGTAAAGTATGTAGACTGATCCCTATAAGATGATCTATGATAAAACATGTGTTATCACTCAGGTTAAAACCTGTCACAACTTTCCTTATCTTTGAATTAGGTAATTTCCAATTCTCAACCTTGTAACTTGAAAGTAATCCATCAAATGTAGTCTATTTAGCACAATGATGAAGTTTCTATTGTTATCTATTAAATTGGTGTCAACAAAGGATATCAATTATATTAATTAATGGACATTTTATTCAGATAATAACTAAAGTTATGTTCAATTTGAAAATGGTAAGTTCATAACTAATTGAATCTGAGATGCATAAAAAGCACATCCTAAAGAGATGTGTAAAAATCACAGAGCATATGTAAAATTCTTACCTCCCTGCAGACATTTTGTTCAGCTAGAGAAAGCCAGAACTCACAGGCCTCAAGGGCTACTCCCTCTTCTGCATCCTGTGTGCGAACCAGCATGTACTGTGGACAGAAAACAAATAAGTTACATCAACAATACTAAGCTTCGTGTATGTAAGGTTTCAAAGGTAAAAAAAGGCCGGGTTGTAAGCTTACCTCAATAATGTTGGGCAGATGTGGTATGAGCCTATCCAGCCTCACTTCAAGAAGCAAAACCAGGGCATGGCAAACATTTTTCCTCACATCTGGGTCTTCGTCGGCTGCTAAATGGAATAAATTCTGCAAAAAAAAAACAATTTAGAATTTTTTTTGATAGGTGACTTGTTGCATTGACATGTTGTATATCAATCTACTGACCTCAATGAATGAATCAATGTGAGCCATCAGAGCCTGTGTTCTGCCCATTATGAAGTAGTTGACACAGGCAATTGCATGACATCTAATTTTAGGCGAAGAATGCCTAAAGAACTGTAGGAATTTCGGGATCAAAACATTCAAAGGTCTATTCAATGCATCACTATCAAGAAGCTCAGCAGTATCTTCACAAATTTTTTGTAATGCTCCAAATGCCCCCTGTTGAGTAAGAATTAATTAATTTATGTAATTATCCTAGCTAGCAGAATGACTGATTCAGGGAACCTTCAAATGAAATGATCTTACCTCACAAACATTATAATCCTGTGAATCTAGCATGTTACACAATGCTGGCAAGAGTTCCGGCCAAGCGGTGAGTTCTCCCTTGCTCGCTATGGTGGTGATGATGATGCCCACGGTCGCCCGGATCAACGGCGACGGGTCCCCCACCGCAGAAAGACATTCTCGCTTTATAAACTCAGCTACCTCCGGGAAGAAGCTATTGTAATGAGCCTTTACATTGTTTTTTAGAATCAAACCACTCAGTGACCTTGTGGGTTCCTCTTCACTTACTAATTTAGTTAACACGAATATCAAATAGTTGTTGAAATCAGGATACTTGTTCAGTTCTTCCAATTTCTGAGATGGTAAGTCAAGAAAATTAATTGTACAAATCGAATGCTGTCAATGACTGTCATGTCGGAAAATCGATTTATAATGAAGCGACGAGACGCTTGCATTATAGTCGCACATTAGAGAAGAAACACGTAAAGAATTAAAAAACAATATCATTAGGATCTAGGGGTTATAAATAAAGAAGATATAGCGGTTAGTGATACAAAAAATACGCACGCCGTTGGAGCATCGACATGTTAATCATATAAAGGATACTTGTTGAACGGCCCTCTGCGTTGCTGTATCTGGTGATTGTGATTCCTTAAGAAGTGTTAATATTTGTCTTAGTCCGTCTTGTTCAGGTTTCCACTCCATTTTCATAATAATTCCACAAATCGGTTTTATTTCACTCGGTCCCGTAAAGATCAACCATGCCAAAAATTTGACGACTTGCCAGATGAAAAAACTGATTATCGATTTTACTTGTGACGACGCGCATTTTTTTACTAAAAATTTTAAAAACATCAGCAAAATTTGAAAATCCATTGAAATGATTTTTTTATAAGTAATTAGTGCTAAAAAATCACAAGTAATAATAACGGGCAAGATCTTTCAAAATGCTTTAAGAATCAAAATGTATGTTTTGCACAGAGATACTGTTTTGACAGTAGTGGACGAATGTGCAAAGTGATCCACGACACGACCACTTCACATCACAGTACTCAGGACTTTTCACGTGTTTGTTTTGCTAATTATTGTAAGTATTTAATAGAAATGCCTAAAATTAAAGCTGAAAAGAAAACGAGAGTACACAATGAAATTGCAAAGCAAGGTAGGACCAATTTAAATCATAATGAATTATATCAGTGAAGGTTTTTTGGAGGTTATGATCATAGTTTATTTATATAGCATTTGGTTTTGTTGCATTTACCCGAGTAAATATTTTAGGAATCCAGTTCAATAAAGACTTCGGTCAGCATATTCTGAAGAATCCACTCATCATAACTTCCATGCTGGACAAGTCTGGCTTACGACCAACAGATGTAGCTCTCGAGATTGGCCCTGGTACTGGAAACATGACAGTCAAGTTACTTGATAGAGTGAAGAAAGTTGTGGCTTGCGAAATTGATACCAGGTAGGTGATTTTCTCAATTTCTCAAAGTAAAAGAAACTTCTATTTCACTTTTTTTTTTTTTTTACTTTGTTGTAAGTAATGAATCACAGTTTTAATATTTATTTCTCGCTAGCTTCTGTCCGCGTGGAATTCTATTATCGCGTTTCCGCGGGAACTATGGTTTCTTCCCGGATAAAAAGTAGCCTATGTTCTTTCCTGGGGCTCAATTATCTCAATACCAAAATTTCATCCAGTGTCCAGCAGTGAACGTCTTTCCGCTGAAGTGATGATGATGAAAACTTCATCTAAATTAAATCAGTCCAGGGGTTAGAGCGTGAAGAGGTAACAGAGGCACTGACAGTTACTTTCGCATTTAAAATATTAGTATGGATTTCAACAAAAATCTGATATTGTTATAATGTTACCTTCCAGATTGGTGGCTGAGTTACAAAAACGTGTACAAGGTACTCCTTATCAAGCAAAGCTTCAGATACTTGTAGGTGATGTGTTAAAGACAGAACTACCTTTCTTTGACATATGCGTTGCCAACATCCCATACCAGATCAGTTCTCCACTGGTATTTAAACTATTACTGCACAGGCCATTCTTCAGATGCGCAGTACTGATGTTCCAACAGGAGTTTGCACAGAGGCTTGTTGCTAAACCAGGAGATAAACTTTTCTGCAGATTGTCTATAAATACACAGCTCTTGGCTAGAGTTGATATGTTGATGAAGGTCATTATTACATATATTTAGTCATTATTTTTATTTATTGTCACATAGTGCTCAGAGTTGGAATATTATACTCAGCGACATGGGATTAATTCATGCACTTTGTTTTAATGAAATAACTATTTTACAGGTTGGGAAAAATAACTTTCGACCACCTCCAAAGGTAGAGTCCAGTGTCGTCCGAATAGAACCCAGGAATCCACCACCTCCCATAAACTTTGTTGAATGGGATGGCTTGACAAGGATAGCATTTGTTAGAAAAAATAAAACACTGTCAGCAGCTTTCAAACATTCTACAACAATGGCAGTCTTAGACAAAAACTATAGAGTACACTGCTCTTTACACAATAAGGTAACTATAATTGTTTAAATTTGTCAAGAATTTGCTGTGGCTTTAGAGCTGGAAGACAACAATGAATAAATACACCAGTAATAAAAATATGAAGATGTACATGATGAATTAAATAAAAATGACCAATATCATGACCTAAATGACTGAAAATAGTAAACATAATTCAAACTATGAAAGCAAGTTTGGCATAACTTTATGGCAGAAAATATACAAAGTTACAAACACAAAATAAATAAAATTAAGAAAGCTCATCAAGTAACAATTTTTTTCCAGTATGAATTAAATGAGCAATGAGCTAACATGTTCTTTTTTGTTTACAGGAAATACCTGAAGACTTTGACATCAAGCAGAAGGTTCAAGAAATCTTAACAAATGCAGAAGCTAGTGAGATGAGGGCCAGAACAATGGACATTGATGACTTCATGAAGATATTACATGCTTTCAATTCAGAGGGAATACATTTTGCCTGAAAATTTAGTTATTTTATTTGTAAATACCTAAAAAAAAACCAATGGTTTTAATAACTACCCATTTATTTTATACAGATGTTAGAAATTATTCTATTGAATAACAGTGTACTCAGTTGCTGGTTTACATTAATCACAATTGCTATCAAGAAAGATAATTTAAATAACAGATTTCTTGAAGCCCCTGTCGGCATAATCGGCTGGCTCACATTTTTCGGACTTGAATGGGAAACCTGGTTGTCCAGGCAGAACCATGGGTTTGCTCTTGAGCACCCTCCATCCACCCTTCCTTGTCCAATCCTGGTAGAAACAACACAGTAAAATTAGTTTGGTCATGGAAATATCACAAATTTTATGTTTTCCAGAAATAAAACCTTACATTTCCATTATATTTGAAGTAGTAATGGGTGCAGAGGATTCCAACTGCAATTATTCCTAGTTTTCCAGTAATGTATCTGTAATGAGCAGCACGATCGGCTCCCTGAAATGTTAAGAATGTTTTGAGTACTGTTATTGTGATCTATCAGTAGGTTATTAATGTTATGTAACCATACCAGGGTTGAAGAGAGACCCTCGAAAATTTTATCCAAGGGTGCGCGGTATAATCTGCGAATAGGGTTCATACGTTCTTTCCAGTACCCCTCAACGTGCACAGGCTCGTTAGAAGCCAAAACCTGATCCGCAAGCCACTGTTTGCGCCAGGCCCTTTCCGCATCCGTCATTCCTAAACATCGTTCTCGTTCTATCGCCACACGACCAGCAATGGCCATTGGCTTTACGCCCGCCGTTTGAGACATCTTTAAGGATTTCTGCTATTTCCAGATATTCACTGAACGTAATAAATAACCATAAGAATCAAGAAACTGTCATTCAGCAGCTCTTGTTTGACAAATTGACAATGACAGCTGCTGAGTGAGACTGAGGGTGCGTTCCGTTTTGCGCTCAAAGCGCTCACAGCGTTCACAACGCTCATAAGTGTCCCGAATTGATTGTCACACTCACGACAGTGTGAGCGCGTTTTTGATTCGGAATGATCATAAGCACGCTCACGGCACCAACACTAGTAGCTGACAATCTTTTTTTTTAAATAGGGAATCATGTCCTGTCAAATGTATAGTCAAATGTCACTTTGACGTTTGCGCTCACAGCGCCCATGCCCCGCAGCGTGAGCACCGTGAGCGTCGATCGACGACGTCATCAATTTCCTGAGCGTTGTGAGCACGCTCACAAAGTGTCCCGAAATACGCTCAAAGCGCTGTGAGCGCAATTCGGAACGCACCCTGAAGTGTGTCAAGCGTGAAGCGTGACAAGTGACGTTCAGTTTGGAAATCAAACCACCAAAAAAAAACCGTGTTAAGAGGGTTTATCCAGAAAGTTGGCAACGTCGCATATAGCTGTCAAATATATCGCTGTTTTTATTAATAAACCACGGGTGACTTGTCACAGTGACAAAAAAGTTTCTGTCACCTCGAAAGTCACGTCTCCATAGCGTCCATAGCAAACTGAAGAAAATATCACCCGTAGGCGCATCTCCATATATTATATCTCTTTGACATTGCTACGTATTAGGTTGAGTGTGAAGAAATTTAAAAAAAACAAGTTTTACATTAATGAATTTATTCCACCCAAACGCGCGTACACACGAAATTTCGTAAGGGGGTAGATTCGCAATAGCCTGTTGAATTTGCTCCCTGGTTCTAAGCGGGTGTTGTTATCACGCCAGTACTTCCCTGGAACTCGGGAGCCGCCGTGGAGGTGTAATTAGCCGGGACGGGACGTCAGCCGGCAGGTACAGGTGGTGCGGTGTGATGTGTGAAACTGGGTCCTCTTGACCCGTAAGGTAGCACCCTGGAATTTACGTCCACCGTGTAAGCCTATTGTTCCGTATCTATTGACTGTGACCGGCACCGGCGTAAGCAGAAGCAGCAAAGAGAAGGAAAGTACTGCGTGATGGTGAAATGGCTTGGTGAAATGCGGATGTCACAGTCAGACGGAGTTTACAAATTTATATGAAAATGAATATCTATTGAGCAAAAGTACATTTTTATATTTAATTAATTTCAATTAAAAATGATAATGACAATGGTGCAACGGAAACAATGAAATGCGTGATTAAGCGTTACGACTAAATCTACGGGCTTGCAGGAAGAAAAAGAACGTTATAACGGAATCCCAGTTGGAAACGCCCTTAAATCTACCTACTTATGATATAATTCGTATAAAAATGTTCAACACTTACCCAATATAGGGGTTTGCACTGATTCTAGGACTTTTGCTAGATGAGCAAACAAATCGGGGCTATTAAATGCCGATTTCAAATTTAATAATATTACGCTGGCGCGACGTGAGACGACACTGAGACAAGTGAACGTGCGCCTGCGTCGAAAGCAAAATCTGTCTGCCAGCCGCGAGCCGCCGACGGGCCACCGCGGGAACGGGGCGCGGGCGCGGGCTCGAGACGCAACCGACCGGTTGGAACAATGGAGCTGCGAGCGAGGTACAGTGCGCCAAGGAAATAGGTGCCGCAGTTAAATTAAATATGAAATTATGTTGTGTATATTATTTTATGTATAGTTTTATTTTTATTTTATTTTAATTATTATTATCATCGTAGTTATGAATAAGGTAAGTGTTTATTTATATTTAATTTTATTGTATTTTTATTATAATCATTTTAACTGTAAAGTAGATTATTTTAATAACGAAGGCTGTGTAACGATTTACGTTACAGTACCCCCGCGCGTCAGTAAGGGTTTTATTACCACTAAAAGTAATAAAATCCGCACTGTTATAGTACCTGGACAAACACTTTCGTACTTCTTCATTCATACTTCACGCTTACATGTTTACGTTAACAATTGTTTTTCATTTTATTAATCAATTAGTGACGCTTTCTATCAGATTTTTTGTAGGTAACTTGTTACAAGAACATATGGAACCTCACAGGTACAAGTGCTTAAGGAAGTTAGGACGCTACGAATCTACTATGGATAAATATTATTTATTGAGACCAATCAATTTAAGATCTTTAATGTGCCAAGTTCCTAAATATTTTCCGGTTAAATCTTGTAGCACATAAACTAACGGAGATTTTTTTTTTATAATCCTAGCCTTAATAAATTTAGGTGCCAACTTTTTGGTGAACTGCTTGCCCTTGTCACTTAGGAAGTAAGTTCGCTTCATGACGACGTCACCCACCTTAAATTCAGTTGGTTTGCGTCTACTGTTAAAATAAGACGTGCTTTTTACGTGTGCCTGCCAGAGCCTGTTTTGTACGTCATCGAAGATCGCCGACATACAACCTAAATTTTCGGCATAGATGTCACGTGGTAGGAACAAAATCTCCTTTCCAATATCCGTATCCGTATAGTGCGTTCCACATGGCACCAGCTCCCTGCCATAAACTAAAAATGCTGGTGTAAAACCTGTTGCCTCATTGACCGCGCTATTAATCGCAAACTGAACTCGAGGTATAAACTTATCCCAAGATCGATGGTCGTCATCTACAAAGGTGGAGATACAGCTGATTATTGTGCGATTGTAGCGTTCTACAGTATTTACCATTGGCGTGTATTTAGGGGTGAAGTGAATGTTAGGGACGTTGTATAGTTTAAATAAATCGTCCATAATCTTACCCGTAAATTGTGTGCCGTTATCCATTATGATTGTTTGTGGTACCCCGTGCACCAAGAAAACCGATTCTGATAAAATTTCCGCGATTACCTCTGCAGTGGCTCTTTTGATTGGAAAGATTAAGCAATATTTGGAAAAGCAACATGTGATGACTAAAATGTAGTTGTTCCTTTTCCTGGTAGTTGGCAAGGGTCCCATCAAGTCAATCGAAAGCATTTGGAACGGACGTGAACATTGTTTCGGTCTCCCCATCTCCCCTAAGGTTTGGTGGTTTTGGGCCTTATACGACAAACATTTATCGCACGCTCCTATGAACTTGACGACGTCCTGGTACATGCCAGGCCAGTAAAAACGTAAAGCAAGTCTCCGATAAGTTTTAAAAATGCCCAGATGCCCTGCAGTAGGTACAGCATGGTTTTCGTAAATTACATTTTCGCGTAATTCGGCGGGAACAACCAATTTCCATGAGAATTCTGATGTAAGATCATGTTTATTTTTGGATAACCGGTACAAGGAGTCATTTTTAATTAAGAAATTTGGAAAATCAATTGGGCTATGAAGACAACCATTATAGATGTTGGTGTACCAGGTATCCGCAGAGTTCAAATGAGTGTTGGAGGTAGAAATGGCACTCACGGGTGCCCGTGACAAGGCATCAGGGATGACATTATCAACGCCTCGACGATGTTTAAGTGTAAAATTGAAAACTGACAAGCGAACACCCCAGCGAGCCAATCTACCAGTGGGGTTGCTAATGGACAGGAACCACTTCAGTGCGCTATGATCGGTATAGACTGTGAATGGCTGTCCGTTTTCTATGTAGCAACGCCAATACTCCAAGGCCGTGACTACTGCTAGCGTTTCGCGTTCCGTTATGCTGTAGTTTCTCTCAGCTGGTGACAAACTTTTTGACATATAAGCGATCGGGTGCTCCTTGCCGTCGATTGTCTGGGTGAGCATACCTCCAATCCCGTAATTACTGGCATCGGTATGCACCTCGAACGGCTTTGAATAGTCCGGACAGCAAAGAACCGGAGCAGACACTAAACATTCTTTAAGCTGCTGGAATGCCGAATCAGCTTCAGGAGTCCACTTGAAGGGAGGAGAACCTTTCTTCGATGAAGTGAGCTTATTTAATGGGGCGGCGATGGTACTAAATTTAGGGACGAATCGTCTATACCACGTTGCGGTACCTAGAAATCGCTTCACATCTTTACGAGATGTCGGGGTGGGGTAATTTAAAATAGCCTCCACCTTCGCGGGGTCGGTACGTAAACCGGAACCATCGACGACATACCCAAGGTATTTGAGCTGGCTATTAAAAAAGTTGCACTTGTCCAGGTTAACCGTAAGATTGGCTTGCTTGAGTTTGTCCAAAACACGCAAAAGTAGGGTGACATGACTATTGAAATCCTCCGAGACGATGATAATGTCATCGAGGTAGGCGAACACTTTAAGATCGAACTCTGAGAACAACAGGTCCACTAGTCGTTGCTGAGTAGCAGGAGCGTTGGTCAGGCCGAACGCAGTTCGTTTAAAGTGGAAAGTCCCTCTGGTTGGTACATAAAAAGAAGTTTTATGTCTATCCTCTGGAGCAATTTCAATTTGCCAGAAGGCTTTGGACAAGTCGATGCTGGACAGGTAACGAGCATCCCTGAGGTTGTCCAAAATCTCTGATATGTATGGCAGGTTATACGCGTCACGTTTCGTCACTGAGTTCAGTTTGCGACTATCTAGACAGAAGCGTGGTTGGCCGTTCTTCTTATTGACGAGCAAAACTGGCGATGACCAACTACTCTCACTTTTCTCAATCACCCCAAGAGCAAGCATTTCATCCACCTGTTCTACTAGAATGCGTTGCTTTTCGGGTGATAAGCGATAATAACGTTGGCGAATTGGACTAGCATCGCCGGTATCTATACGGTGGGTGATCAAGTTAGTAACACCAAGCCCTTTGTGTTGGAAGGAAATATCCTGAAATTGTTTAACCACATTATCAGCCAGTTGTTTTTGCGAGGTGTCTAATTTATCGTATCCTTGAATGTAGGTGTCTGGCTTGGATAATGCGTCATTATTATTATTGGTGTTACCTCCGTCCAAGACAAGGCTACACAGATACTTTGGGCAGATTTGAAAGGCGCGCCAGAAATCAACGCCCAATATGAGGTTATTCTGTATACCCGGCACAATAAAAGCTTTCAGAATGTGAAACTTGCCGTCAAAACTTAAAGGAATGTTAATGAAACCCTCACTGTTCAACATTTGTCCTCCTGCGGCAGTAACAGAAATGAACTGGTCTTTGACCACTTTCAGTCCGTGATCAATGAGCACTAAATGAGCACCATTTCCCAGTATAGTCACTGCTGAACCTGAATCTAACAAAGCTGACATAGTGACGTCATTAATTTTAACGGATACGTAAGGTCTGTTATCATTCTCATTGTGTTCGTTCAGAATTGTGTCGATTTTGTATGAATTAAAAAACAGATTTATTGTGCGCAGCCACTGCTGCCAATCTTCATTATTAAATTTCGGTAAGTTAGGATCATCGACACAATTCTGACTACTCAGTTTTTTTGCTGTTTTGTTTTATTTTTATTACAATCTGGACAGTCTGGAGTTTTTACATTCTTACGACCACAGACAAAGCATACGATGTTATCTTTGTTTGCGGTACACTGTCGCAGATTGTGGGTGTCTATACGACATCTCGGACAGAAACGTGTCCTTGATGAGGAAGGAGCAATAGCCTCTACATAAGTAGGGTTGGATTTGTTAGACGTATATTGGCTGTTATTGTTTGAATATGTTTTATTGTAATTATTATTATTGTGTTTGTTTCTATTATAATTAAATTGTGTATTATTATTATTCGTATTATTGTAAGTTGGCCTACTCCTAGAACCACCTGTATAGGCAAACTCGGGTGCCAGAGTATCAGAGCTTGGTCGTGGCGGTTCCTTGAACTGAGAAAGACGGGACTGGATACTCTCGTAATTCCGACACAATGTTTTTAATTCGTCAATAGTCTTAATTTCGGAAACGGAAGATAGAGTGCTCGCATAACATGGTCGAATGTTATGAAGGAGAATCTCTAATCGGTCATTCTCCGATAAGGCGGTTGAAATGCGAGAAAAAAGACCTGACATAACTGACAGATAAATCACTATATTTTCCGTTTCTCCTTGAGTGCGAGACCTGATCTCGGATAGCAGCCTATAATCAAAATCAGCCTGGCCGAAATCTTGCCTCAAGAGCACGACCAGCTCATCCCACGTTTGCACCCTTTCCTTGACGCTCCTAAACCAATGGATCGCATCTCCTGTAAATATTTCGGTGGCGTTATGTAGGATCCTACTGCCTGAAATATTTTTGGCCTCGCAAAATTCGGAGACACGTTGTATGAACGCCCTCACACATGTTTTGCCGTCATACTTCAGCTTGGACAATTGGTTCGCATTATTACTGTCACAAGTTACTGTGATGTTGAGTGGGCCAGTAGGAGTGGCAGGATAAGCCTGGGTTATATGAGCAGAGGAAGCAAGCGGGTCCACAATGTTTCCATCTTTCAGCAAATTCAGGCGGTCAGAGTAAAGCTTAAATTTGGATACGCATTCATCGTAAGCTTCTTTATGCTCCGCGTCTTCATAAGCGATGCGATTGAGACGGTGGTGTAGATGGTGTACCAGATTCTGTGCTCGGAGCAAAGTGTTTTTGTCTAAAGGCTGAGATTCCAATAAAGAGTTGATTTTCTCAAGCACTTCAGCCACACCATCTATATCCTCCTCAGTGTTAAAAGGACTCGTTAAGATGTCCTCTGATGGATGTAGGGGTCCACACTTGGCAATTTGCCTGCGCAGTTCCTGAACTGTGGAAGCGGGTATTTCGCCCCGAATTGCGACCTCATATTCTAGCTCAGTTTTTTGGAGAGAAAAGAATTTAATAGGGTAAGCCATTATACCATATGTTCACAACAACAAAAAAAATACACGAAATATATTCAATTGGATAAGTGTTGAACAGACTAAAAAAAAATCAAAAATACTCCGCCTGTTACAAAATATTGTAACTATGAACGTTTGGTTGTTTTTTTTTTACTACCCGAATGATAAAAGCATATGAAGCAAGCAAAAAAAAAAACACAAAAATAAAAGAAGAAAAAGCGAAAAAAAATGCAACTATTGTGTACGGACACGGTCAGTAAAGCAGAAACTATAATAAACTACGATAACAAAGTATCAAAAAAAATAACAACATAGAACTTATCACAATTTTTTTTTTTTGAGTGTACCGTACCAGTAAACGAGATTAAACTTACACTTTTTAACTTTTGTTCGGTGAAAAAAAAAATGATTTGTTACAATTAATGTATCCGACTGTACTTCACAATTAGTATGTTTTTAAAAAAAATGAAATCCGTACACCCTAGTTGCTGGCAACCAAAAATAAAAAACGTTTCACAAAAAAATACCAAGCACACACAAGTCACAACGACCCTCCTGAGAGCAAATTCAACCTTATTTCAACCACGGTAAGGGCGCCAGTGCTACGTATTAGGTTGGGTGTGAAGAAATTTAAAAAAAAAAGTTTTACATTAATGAATTTATTCCACCCAAACGCGCGTACACACGAAATTTCGTAAGGGGGTAGATTCGCAATAGCCTGTTGAATTTGCTCCCTGGTTCTAAGCGGGTGTTGTTATCACGCCAGTACTTCCCTGGAACTCGGGAGCCGCCGTGGAGGTGTAATTAGCCGGGACGGGACGTCAGCCGGCAGGTACAGGTGGTGCGGTGTGATGTGTGAAACTGGGTCCTCTTGACCCGTAAGGTAGCACCCTGGAATTTACGTCCACCGTGTAAGCCTATTGTTCCGTATCTATTGACTGTGACCGGCACCGGCGTAAGCAGAAGCAGCAAAGAGAAGGAAAGTACTGCGTGATGGTGAAATGGCTTGGTGAAATGCGGATGTCACAGTCAGACGGAGTTTACAAATTTATATGAAAATGAATATCTATTGAGCAAAAGTACATTTTTATATTTAATTAATTTCAATTAAAAATGATAATGACAATGGTGCAACGGAAACAATGAAATGCGTGATTAAGCGTTACGACTAAATCTACGGGCTTGCAGGAAGAAAAAGAACGTTATAACGGAATCCCAGTTGGAAACGCCCTTAAATCTACCTACTTATGATATAATTCGTATAAAAATGTTCAACACTTACCCAATATAGGGGTTTGCACTGATTCTAGGACTTTTGCTAGATGAGCAAACAAATCGGGGCTATTAAATGCCGATTTCAAATTTAATAATATTACGCTGGCGCGACGTGAGACGACACTGAGACAAGTGAACGTGCGCCTGCGTCGAAAGCAAAATCTGTCTGCCAGCCGCGAGCCGCCGACGGGCCACCGCGGGAACGGGGCGCGGGCGCGGGCTCGAGACGCAACCGACCGGTTGGAACAATGGAGCTGCGAGCGAGGTACAGTGCGCCAAGGAAATAGGTGCCGCAGTTAAATTAAATATGAAATTATGTTGTGTATATTATTTTATGTATAGTTTTATTTTTATTTTATTTTAATTATTATTATCATCGTAGTTATGAATAAGGTAAGTGTTTATTTATATTTAATTTTATTGTATTTTTATTATAATCATTTTAACTGTAAAGTAGATTATTTTAATAACGAAGGCTGTGTAACGATTTACGTTACAACATGGACTTCACCGAGTGACGAAACTGTTGCCGGCAACGGCATGGGCTTAATACACTACATCGTCGCCGCCGGTGACAAAAGTTTCCCATGGGCGAACTCCATGTACACACTCTTTTCCAAGCATAGTATAGTCTATGGAGTGTGGAATGTGTCTTGGTAAGGAGCGCAATCTTATATGGCGAAACAGTTGAAAACGTGTCCAGCGGATTTGATAAGCAACAAAACAAAACACACTCTCCTCATAACCGTTTTCACTGCGTTTTCGCCTCAGCCGCGCTATCTGCAGACTATCCGCCTAGGTGGCTTCACTGGAGTGGCGAGCGCAGCGCCCCCGACCTACCCGATTTGGTGTCCACCTTTGGAACTGTAAATGCGCTCCTTTACTTCAACCCTCCATAGTGTAGACCATGGGCTGCGTTCCGAAACGCGCTCAGAGCGCTCACAGCACCTTGCATCCCTTTTCCTCTTGAAAGTCGAGTCCTAAGAGGAAAAAGGGTGCAAGGTGCTGTGAGCGCTCTAAGCACGATTCGGAACGCAGCCCGAGTTATCTAATTATTACGTTGAAATGTTTCATTCTACGAAAAACTGACTTTTTAAAAGAATAAAATAGTAAACAGTGCTGAACAAAAACATTTTTATAATTAAGAAATTCTTTTTTTCTCTGGCTCTTATAAATTGTGCATTATTTGAAAATTAGGTTGCGTGGCGTGCGCAAGAAAAATCTCAATCGTAGAAATAGTGTTCCTATTCTCGCCCACTACCTTAGCTCACTACGGCGCTGCCAAGTGCCAAATGTCAAAGTCTCAATTTCCTTCCTACGTGATAAAGAAGTGGACGAAATTAGCAAGATAGTGGTCGTGCTTATTATTTTGTAGTATCGGGGTCGTTCTAGTTGTTGTTTATAGGATTATATCCAGGACTAAAGATGCCTAAATATTATAAAGTGGAAATTAACAAAACAGAATGGATTGTACCTGAGCGATACCAAATGCTTACACCTGTAGGATCTGGTGCTTACGGTCAAGTTTGGTATGTATTTGTTTAGAAAAAATAGCAGGCACTATGCCAGTTTGTATTTTTAATCGAATGGTGTCTTAAGATTGATTAGAAATGGACAGATTTAAGTTATTTCATTGCAAATCAGTCAATGCCCCTGCGTGGGCGGAACGGGTTTAGTTGATTGTTATATTTATGTATTAACCTGTTTTAAATGCTTTGTACATGGTTTTGGTTTTGTCATTTGGTAAATGGAATGTACCTTTGACTGCATTGTTGCCTATGAATATTAATGCTTTACAAATTGCCTAACAGTACTTATTCTGTACAAGTTTCTTAGGGAACAAATGACATCTTGAAGTTAATTGAGTTGCTTACATAAAGCAGTTATAATCACTTCGTACTATGTACATAGTTAAAATTTATACTGATACTGAAATGAAATCTGACTGTAAGGTGATGTTTATTTAACTTCAACATAGCTCTCATAACAGTAAATTTTCATAGTTGTTTAAAATAATTATGTTTTTCTCTCAGCTCTGCCATTGACAGTCTGCATAACATGAAAGTGGCCATCAAGAAGTTGGCAAGACCTTTCCAGTCAGCAGTCCATGCCAAGAGAACTTACCGTGAATTACGGATGTTGAAGCACATGAACCATGAGAATGTTATTGGTGAGGAAGCAAACCTATTAATATCCCAGCAGATTCAACCATTTCAAAATAAATATTATACATGCAACCGGTGAAATTTCTGGCACAGAGGCATTCCATCTTAGGCCTCAGGGTAGGCAACACCTTCAAGATCATATGGTTTCTTAATGGGGGATCATAGGATTTCGGTGTCCATGGGCCACAGTGACCACTTACCATCAGGTGGGCTGTGCGCTCGTTTGCCTATACCATTGGTATAAAAAAAACATATTAGTGTTCATGTGAGCAATTTTTTTCTTATTTACTTCATTGTTTTATTCAGGGTTGCTAGATGTGTTCAGTCCTGAAAAAACCTTAGAAGAGTTCCAGCAAGTGTATTTAGTTACACATTTAATGGGAGCAGACTTGAACAACATTGTGCGCACTCAGAAACTTTCTGATGACCATGTCCAGTTTTTGGTGTACCAAATACTGCGAGGACTTAAATACATTCATTCTGCAGGAATCATTCATAGAGTAAGTCATTAATGTATATGTAAAATATTAATGCCAAGATGTAAGTATTGTTTGTTAAGAATTCAGGTAAAATGAGTTTTCTTTAGGACTTGAAACCATCAAATATTGCTGTAAATGAAGACTGTGAGCTGAAAATCCTTGACTTTGGCCTGGCTAGGCCTACAGAAATTGAAATGACAGGATATGTTGCAACAAGGTACGGCATAATGCTAATGAATTAAAATTCCCATAATTAAAGACACTAATTTAAAGTTAAATATACGAAGTTTGTGTTTTGCTATCCTAGGTGGTACAGGGCACCTGAAATCATGCTAAACTGGATGCATTATAACCAGACAGTTGACATCTGGTCCGTTGGCTGTATCATGGCGGAACTGCTGACAGGCAGAACCCTGTTTCCCGGTTCGGATCGTATCCTTTTTTCAGAAAAACTTAGTACAAGATGGATGTTGTTACTTGTTATGAATGTATTTTTAGTTTAGCACTCACATTCATTTTCTTTTGCAGTATTCAATGGAAACTCAACAATCAATATCATACCTGTATATAACATACCCATATAGTTCTCAAGCAGTTAATAACTGCCACATTTTACAATAGACTTGACAATTACTTTTAAAATATGCATGATACTCAATTGTACCATTTGAGCTGTCATCAGATTCCCCATCAGCAGTCATAAACATAAATGATGAAACCATAATTCTTTTGTGTATCCTGTGTAGCATGTATGTTCTGTCTTTGACGTTCAACCTTAATGGGACAACAGATATTCATCAGTTAAACTTGATCATGGAAGTACTTGGAACACCTGCTCAGGAGTTCATGCAGAAAATATCCTCTGAGTCTGTAAGTAGATGATTTAACGGAAACACCGTTTCGTTTGCAGAAGGGTTCCAGAATAATTTTAATCTGTATTGTAATCTGCTTTACCTGACAGGGATGTATGCTAAAGCAGGTGTAACATATAAGCTTCTCATTAACATGCTTCAATTTCTGTTTGTACCGTTTATCTTTGCTTGTGTATGTTTGGTGCTTGCGTAACCTTAACATTTGTGCGTTCAGATATTGACCACCTCACAAGGATATTGTTTTTATGCGGCAAACCCAGCCAGGAGACTGTTGACAAAATAATAAGTGAAGAGGTAAGGCACTTACTGGGGCGAATGACGCTGGCTTTAACTAAAGAAATGTTTCGATGCTTTGATTAAAAAGGTTGCTATCAACCTAACTAAAAGTAATTATGAATCAATAACATTAACATTTTTACACTTGTGCTTAAAATCAGATTTTTGCAGTTCCATCCACCTGTGTAAATCAAAACAAGTATACGTTCGCAGTATGTAGATGTGCGCGTGTTGAGTCATCTATGTCATTTATGTTTGTGGAGGTTTCACCTGTTTATAAATGCAGCTGTTTTTGTGTGTAGGAGAGTAGGATGGTCTTCAATGTATGAGAATATGAAGTTTTATGAAGTTGCCTCGAAAAATTACCTATTCCTATGTAGTGATTTAATAATGTTAACATCATTTTAATAAAACCTTCATAACCGACATTTATAAATTGCTAGCCAAATCTTTTAATTTTATTTTTACTACATCAGAAAATATTGTACACAGTTTAGGTTCCAAAAATGATAATCTTATCTTATCTAATATTTGCTCTTTAGTACATGTTAAGCCAGCCTTATTAATTGGCCCTAAAACACAAATGGAGCTTAAGTTCAATACCTACTATGCAAAACTGAAATGAAATCAGAACTGAGGCTGAAAAAAAAAACCATAGAAACTTGAATTTTCATAATTCCCACAAGGAGGCTCTGTTTTATTTAGAACTGGCTTCTGGCCGCGACTTCGCCCGCGTGGAATTGCGCGTTGGAACTATGCGTTTTTCCGGGATAAAAGTAGCAATGTCCTTTCCCTGGACTACTCCGTACCAAATTGCATCTAAATCTAGCGATTGAAGCGTGAAGAGGCAGACGAGAGTTACTTTCGCATTTAAGTATTATTATTATTAGTATATGGATCAAAGCGGCTGGCTGGCCGTGACCGTGATATCCTTCCTACCGATCTCACGCGTTGTGTCGACAGGCCCGCAACTACATCCAGTCGCTGCCGACGCTGAAGCCCCGGGACTTCCGCGACGTCTTCCGGGGCGCCAACCCGCTCGCTATCAACCTGCTCGAGCTCATGCTGGAATTAGACTCCGACAAGTTAGTAACACTTGAGTTTACCAATTTACTCTTAATGAGCCGTGGTGGCCTAGGGTCCGACCTCCGCCTCGCATGCAGAGGGTCGGGATTCGAGCTCGCACCTCTGAGTTTAGTAGGTGCGAAATTCAATTTGAATTTACCACAGCTTTTCGGTGAAGGAAAACATCGTGAGGAAACCTGCACGCATCTGCGAACTAATTTAAGGATGTGTGTGTAATCCCCAATCCGCACTGTGCCCGCGTGGGGACTATAGCCCAAATCATCTCGCGATGACAGGAGGCCGCCCAGCAGTAGGTTTTTTTTTTTTATAAAATAATAATAACCGACTTCAAACTCCGACAGCCTACAAAGTCGGTGTCAAGTGAAGCGAGCCAAAGCTGATGACAATCTTATAGTGAACTTGACACCGACTGTGTAGGCTGTCGGAGTTAAAAGTCGTTTTTAGGGTTCCGAAGTCCACAAGGAACCCTTATAGTTTCGCCATGTCCGTCCGTCCGTCCGTCCGTCTGTCCGCACTATTGCTCGGAGATGCTTAGGTCTAGAGAGCTGTAATTTGGCATGAATATGCATATTAGTTACGCTGACAAGGTGGTACAATAAAATTTTGAAATATATTTTTTTATAGGGTACCTCCCCTACTCGTAAAGTGGGGATGTGTTTTTTCTTGCGTACCCCATGGTGCGGCATATCGTTGAATAGGTCTTAAAAAAATATAGTGGGTTTGTTAAAACCATTTTTTGATTTAGTGATGCGTTTGTGAAATATTAAGCTTTAAAGTGCTATTTTTTGTTAGAGTCACGTGTCCCCCCCCCCCCCCTGCCAACTAAATGGTGGTATTTGAATGGCTGAAAAAAATCACGGTTGTGGCATATATAACGTAGTTGAAAGGAAAACTATCAGAGCTAAGTAGGCTGTACAAACTTACGAGTAATAGTCGACCAACTTATAATGATGATTTTTCTCGAGCGGCAGGGGCGTCGGGCGGGCACGTCATACCACAGGCTAGCTAGATGCTAATAAGTCTTAGAAAGGTACTGTGGGCATCCTCAACTTCGGAACCCTATAATTTGCGCGTGGCCCGACACGCACTTGGCCGGTTTTTTTTTAATATATGCCTTTCTCGTCCGAGTTTCCCAAATTGTCCATTTAAAAATATGAAATCCAAATCGCTTCAGATTTACTATGGCATTTACAATATTACAATGTTTGTGAAAACATTTTCTGAATTTGTAGTGCTGGTAAAATATAGAAGTGTACCAGAGTTATGTAGGTATCGTACTACAAATTATCCGTCACCTGACCTGTGTGCACAAGTGTGTGCAAAAAATGAAGCATTTCAATTGTTTTATGCCGGCTAATCGCTTGGCATTACGAATTGACTGTCAAGGACCCACGCGTCCGTACAAACCCACTTGTGCGTACTTGGACTAATTAAGCGATGGTGTGAAGAATTACAGGGAGCATTATTTTGCGATGATTGAACGAAAACGAATTCTTAAGTGGCAGGATGAGCTGGCGCAAGACTTTTATGATCCTATTTCCAACTCTGTAGGTTTTTATCGGTGCCATGCCAACAGCAAACGTAGGAATGGCATAAACGTTCAATTGAATCACAACAAAGTCAATTTTGGCTCGTTGTGTTTACATCGCCATGACGTTTCACTACAACACTGGCATTTTATCGATAAATATAGCTTTGTTGATTAAATAAAATAGCGGGGAATGACGATACTTATTATCTTCAATTTATCACGTACCTATTGATTGACTAGCTCATATTGGTAATAAACGATTTATGAGTACTATGGATGAAACGTTTTTGAGAGTTTATTTACGGCACTTCTTATCAGCAACGCTGGCTTACCGATCTAAAAGCACTCGTAGATTCATAACTGACACGTCGGAGCCCCCCTTTTCTAAATAAATTAATGAAGTGACTTGGGTTGTAGCCTCATGGAGCCAACAGTCCGGCGAACTACCGTTTGCCTCTCATTTCATCTATTTAATGCGTACAACTAAATGTTTTGAAATTACCGTGAGTCTGAGAAAATCGGGAGGCACATGGACTGCCAACTATATATTTTGTCTTAATGAGGGAACAGTTTTAAAACTTTATTTGAATGTTGGAGACATGACATGAACTCGAAAAAATTACATAACTGAGAGCTTTGCAGTGAAGGAGTTCATATCTATAATCTTTGTTAAGGGGATGGACATACTTTGGCAATATGTTTTTTTCTATGCTAAGGGAGGGGGGCATTCCGGGCCCTCTGGGCCTGTTCACCTACGAGTATATACGCCCATGCTCACGAATATTCGCATAATCTCCAGGCGGATAACGGCGGAGCAGGCGCTCGCGCACGAATATCTGGCGCAGTACGCGGACCCCACGGACGAGCCCGTCTCAGCGCCCTACGACCAGAGCTTCGAGGACATGGACCTGCCCGTCGACAAGTGGAAAGGTAGCGTGAACGTTGCTTTCTTTCCAAATAGTTTTTTTTTCGGTGAACGTACTTAATACCTAGTCCCACCCGCGCGGAAGCGATTAGCTATCGACGATTTTCTCGCTCAAGAAACGAACTGAAGGTACAGATCACATGTCAGTAAGACACATAGGGTCAAGCAAAACGTGATGATATTTTAAAGAATTTAAAGAATTATTTATTGAGTAACTATTGAGTACATATTGATTTACAGTGGTGGGAACCTCCCTCTTTTTAGGTATGTAAAATACCTGTGTTAAGAGGTACCGCTCTTCCGGTGGTATTGGTAGGTATAGTACTAAGTTTAATCTTATTTATTACTAGCTTCTGCCCGCGACTTCGTCCGCGTGGAATTCGGTTACAGCGTTCCCGCGGGAATTCAGCGTTAAACTATAAAAAAATATATGCCAAAACCTTCCTCTTCACCCTATCTATTAAAAAAAAACGCATCAAAATCCGTTGCGTAGTTTTAAAGATTTAAGCATACATAGGGATATAGGGACAGAGAAAGCGACTTTGTTTTATACTATGTAGTGATAACAATTATGTATAATCTATTTTACCCACAGTGCCACAGTATCAGTTCTCGATTCTAAGGATGTTTGTTAGGATTTTAATTTTTTTCGAGTTGATAAAAAAAGGTATGAGATTGATGGCGTAAGCGATACCTGTTTTTTTTACCAACAGCCAGGCTCTACCGACAAAATATTCGATAGTCGAGTCGGCGGTGGGGCCAGTGCCTAAAACTTCAAACCTTTTTTGTAGTCGGTTAGTTCTCAAATTGAACAGAATCTTTTTTTTTAATTATGTTTACCGAAAATAAATAGTAAATGTGAACCAATTTCGATGATCGATTGATGATGAAATAAATCTTAAAGCTGATTTTTATATGAAGTACAAGCATTGGCACGGATCTCGAGCGGTGGCCTTGGATGCGCAGAATTCAAAAATAAGGTCTCATTGGCAGAGGGGCGCGAGACGCAGGGAGCTTTGTCGCTTATTGGCCCTTCAGTTGATATAAAACAATAACATGCGCAGAAATTCCCTCAATTTTTTCTCACCGCTCAAGATCCGTGCCGACCTGTTACCACCTGGAAAATTTTAGTATTCAGAAGGATTGTAGGCCAAGCTATCATCTGAACAACAACAATTTAGTGGTGTCGCCACTTCAGAAACATGTAAAAAGAAATTGAAATGTATATTTCAAATTATTTTTTCCTTCTTATATGATGACCAGAATTAGTTTTTTTCGTGATGACGTAAATCTAAATAAAGAACATTAGATATAAACAAACGCGTTTCATTTTCCGACGGCAGTGAAATGTACACAGATAACCTTATCTCAGCTGTCTAAAAAAACATGAAACCAGCCTGAAAATCGATACATTCTTTGCAAACGATCGCTTTATTTATTCATTCATTATCCAACTTGGCATGATTCACATTTTGACGTGATAACGTATTTATTTATAAATTGATGAACGCCGATTCGGGTCCAAACCTAGTCTAGATCTTAAGTTAAGAACACACATCCCTTGTTGGTCAAGTTGGTCGTTTCGTCGGAGAATACCAAATGCTTTTCTGATGTCGCATGCTGATAATTTAGCCCTTCAAGTGGCAGAATTTTTACGTCTCTAAAATCGGCTTTTGTATACGGTGTCAAGGTGTCAAGCAAAACGTTGATTGATGTGACGATATTTTACCCACAGAATCAGCTATCGATTCTAAGCATGTTATTCAGATTTTTTTTTTTTGGAGCTGGTAAAGAAATTAGTATGGGATTCAGGTATCGCTCACTGATCACACCATCAATCCTATACTGGGCCATACAATTTTTTTTACATACATACATAATACCACGGTTCGAATCCCGCTAGGAGAAACTGTGTGATGAGCATGAATAAATGTTTGTAGTCGTGGATGTTTAATATCTATATTATGTATAGTACTTATCCATATTAATATTATCAATGCGAAAGTATCTCTGTCTGTCTGTTATCTCTTCACGCATCAACCGCTGGACCGATTTAGATGAAATTTGGTATGGAGATAGTCGGAGTCCCGGGAAAGGACATAGGCTACTTTTTATCCCGGAAAAATGCATAGTTCCCGCGGGAACGCGATAACCGAATTCCACGCGGGCGAAGTCGCGTTAATATAAAATAAAATTGGGTAAAAATGCTGGTAAATTCATTTAAAAGTGACGTGTAAAAGATGTGGCCTATTTGCTGAATAAATATATATATATATATATATATATTTATTTGTTATAAGTATTTATATCAGTCTTTAGGGGAATTGGGTAAAATAGTACCGATTAGAGTACTGATTACCCGACTGTGTCCAGCAGTCGTCCCCATTGTAAATTTTATTCATCCCCATTATTATTATTATATTAATATGTAATACTTTGTTCACAGACTTGGTGTGGAAAGAGGTAGTGGAGTTCAAACCTCACCCGCAACACATGAGCACGGTGGTCGAGGTGAATCCGTCTTAAGTCGCCGTGTCGTGAAATCTTGTGTGTTTTATGAAATTATCGTTTTATTTTGTTTTAGTGCAGGGACAGTTTCTGTTCACTTGTTCCAGTTAAGTGAATGCCAGAATTTGATTAAAAAATTCCAAGCCAACTTTCAATTGGATTGGAAGAGGAAATTCTCGTTTTGTTATAGTCGGCTATCGTAACACGCTTCGCTTCGTTTCGTTTTGGAGATAATAGGTAGGTAGACAGTAGGTCCATATGTGAAATGGTCTCAATGACTTAGATATCTTTTACTATCTAAAGTCCCGCGCCTTCACATTTCAAAACGCTTCAATGTATTTAAAAAGCACTACCAACACTCTCAACACAAGTGTGCGTGCTGAGACAGCCATCAACTATGCGTTGAGAGTTGGTGGTGCTTTTAAAATAATAATAAAAAAATGACGCGTTTTGAAATGTGAAGGCGCGGGACTTTAGATAGTAGAAGATCTCTACCTGATATGGAAAACAGTTTATAGATATCCAGAAACTGTCCTTTAGAATGTAAGACGGCAGTTGTCTTATTATTATTTATAGGCAGTTGTCTTTATGTATGTATATAGATTTTAGGCATTATTATGTATAATGAATTTTTAAAACTTTACACGTATAACAGACGTATACAGATTTTAAGTATATTGTACAAAGTGGACCGTATACAATGAAAATGGATCAGCAAATTTGCAATGGGGAAATGCGAGCAATTCTTTGTGCTATTTTCCCATTGTATGTAATCGAAATCGTTCATATGTAAACAAGAACAGATTACGGAAAACACGATAATTTTCTAATTATTTTCTTTCTTGAGTTGAATACTTACAATAATGTACTTGGTAACTAATGTAATAAAATTAAGGTATCTATTAGAATTAGATCTTTAAAAGGTGTGAAGTTCGTTCCTTCTCGTGTACTGTTCATTTTAAACAGGGCTTGTAACCGGTTAATTAAAAAAACCCCGAAATAGGCAAATGTTTAGAATTATTTTATACTCTTTATGTGGAACTCCATCCATAGTGTATTTAGCTTATTACTTCCTGTTATTTTATCCCCTTATTAAACAGGAAATAGTAAACGAAAGAACGATAAGAAAACCGGTTTATTTGTATGGGGTTACAAGCCCTGATTTTAAATAAATTAACAACAGATAAACTGCCTTGTTCTGATAGGAATATACCATATTTTTATATACAATATTATACAAGTACTAATTCTGTTGCTCAAATACTAATACATTAAATCTGATGAGACATGCATTAATAGCACTTGCCTTGCACTTTATGACCTGTGGTTCAAGTTAGTTGTTTTTTGTCTCGTTGCCAATTTATTTTGATGAGGTTATTTTGTTTACACAAAGGGTAGCTAAAAGCACACATGGGAAATAGTTATTTGTTATGCAAGGCTGCAAAGTTGTTGTTTGCTGTGAGTGCGTGATTGAGACCCGAGTGAACGAAGGATTCTAGGGTTGAACCACGAGCGAAGCGAGTGGTTCAAATATAGAATCCTGAGTGTAACGAGGGTTTCAAGGCACGAGACAGCAAACGACTTTGCTGCTGAGCGCAACACAAAATTTTTCACCTCACGCGCGATTGTTCGGGAAGAAGACTTAGTTCGGCGTCACGTACAGTTTGTGCTAACTCTGGAGGAGTTAAATTCGTATCTTCATCGCTAGAATCGCTCATATTTTCTTTATTACTTCGTATAGGTATTCTAAATTACAAAACCAGCAATCTAAAACTTTTTATTTTTATTTTTTTTAATGTTTTTTTTTTGTGATTTGGAACGCAACCTCCGGGGTTGCGTTCCAAATCACTCCTACTCGTACTTCAAGATTCAATTATTCATTGAATACAGTTAAAATATACACATATTTAAGTATTTTTCTGATAAAACATAGTGAAATAATGAAATACATCTGAAACGGTGTATTATTAATATAATTTTATTAATGATGATATTAAGTAAATTGAACCTTTATTTTAATAAAACTCTCACGACGAATTGCGTTTCAGAACGTATCGTTGTTTTTTTATTGTGACAGTGGCGTCATGCGTCGCTCGAATTTCAAAAACACTTTCCACGCTAGCGGATAAAAGCAACTTTTGCGCTCGGATATCAAGCTGCAAAACGACCACTTTCGAGCCAGTGAGGTGAAAAACAATTTACTGTTATTACCTATCAAGGGCCTAGTTTCTTACATTTACAAACACATCAAGCGCATATCAGCTGGGGCAGATATTTTTTCGGGACATTTTGTAAGGGAATACCCGTAGATGGTCAGTGTATGTAATTTTACATTAGATTTCTGCAAAAAAAAAAACAACTAAAAAGTAGAGATATTGATCAATTTTGTGGTATTAATGTAAGCATAGGTTATGTGGAGCTCTGAACGTTTGGTACTAGTGTACACTAATATAGTTTGTATATAATTTATGTGCTTTTCAGAGATGCAATAATTAGAAAACAGGGTTTTCAATCAATGCTTACGGCCTTATGTGCAACTGCAATACGTAGTTAAGATGTTGATGTAGGTTTAGTGGCCTCCCAGGGCTGTGTTTTTAATGTAAGACCCGCCCAGCGCGGTGTTACGAAAATATTTTAAACATTGGGGTTATCGTAAGAGGAGCTATAAGCGTAGCTGTGTAAGTAGACGCTTTACGAAATAGGTTTTATTCTTTTAGCAATTTAGAATAACAATGCAACTCACCCTGGACAATAGCTGTTCAATACTTCTAATCGTTTTCAATCATGATTTGTTTGAAGTCTTCCATACTTAATATTATAAATGTGAAAGTGTGTTCGCTTGGCCTTCCTTCACGTCTAAACGACTGGACCAATTTGGATGAAATTCGGTATGGAGATCGTTGGAGACCCTGGGAAACATTAACATAGGATACTTTTTTCGGGAACGGGTTTTCCACACGGATCACTTGAACGATTTGAAACTTTAGAACTGACCTTGAACTATTATAATAACTGACAAGTGTTATATTATAAATATAACAAGATCGCCATATTATTAGTTTTTATGGGGATTTCCCTATATGCCCTTATTCTAAAAACTTCTACTTATTTTTAATGGTTAGTTGTTGATTTGTAAGAGTTTAAATGCAGTGAAATACAATACGAATATACCTCATTTAAGCATGTTTTATTGTACAACGAAACCTATTCCATATCAAACAAAATTCGATTACTTGGGATCAGCATAAAATAAAATAAAAGTCGATAAGTTGTTAAAATTACTAATTGTACATTTATTTGTTATGCTAGCTTAAAATGTTCATTTTTGATTATAAATTAAACTCCTTACTGTAAGAACTCTGTTATCGAATAATATTTAAATACCCGTATCACAAACAAAATCTAAATGTTTCTACATAGAAACAACTGAATGGAAGAATCTTAAGAAGAACTGACGTTAGAATAAAGCCTGAACCCCATTGCTGCGCACGCAACGCACTGTTAAACGCGGGTCTTTTGTATGGGAGCGTTATCACACTTGCGATTTGCGGGCGTTGAAAGCGATTTCAATACAAAACTCTTACGCGGCGAACTCGCTGCGTGTTCGCCTCCATACAAAACTCGCTCGCGCATCGCAAGTGTGATAACGCTCAGTGCATATCGTGTCCGTGCACTGCTGTGGTAGTATCTACGTACATTTTAATACGAAGCGTTTTTTCTAACCACGTGGTACTCTAGACCCTACCCTACGCAGCAGTAGGGTTCCAGCCTTAGTCTCAATTTAGAGTTGATTGCGATATCCATATTAATATTATAAATGCGGAAGTACCTCTGTCTGTCTGTCTGTTACCTCTTCACGCTTCAACCGCTGGACCGATTGAGATGAAATTTGGCATATAGATAGTTGGGGTCCCGGGAAAGGACAGACTTTTTATCCCGGAAAAACGCACAGTTCCCGCGGGAACGCGATAACCGAATTCCATGCGGGCGAAGTCGCGGGCAGAAGTACTAGCTTCTGCCCGCGACTTATAAATTAATCATGTGGCGAGGGCGGCCAAGATAATAAATCAGTAAAACAGTTCAACCATTAAGAGGGTTTATCCCGATAGTTGGCAACGTCGCATATAGCTGTCAAATATTTCGCTGTTTTTATTAATTTCTCAATATTACTGAATTAAAAAAGAAGTTTTCATTCTATGATTGAATGACGCGTCTCGTTTTATATTTGTTGGTTAGGCATTCAAATGATAAGATTACATTAAAATGCATGGAAAATGCGATGGAAAGTTTTCAAAAGATAGTACTTCCATAATCCTAAAAAATCCATGTTCCTAGGATAATTGTTGCAATCCATACTTAATGTTTTATTCAATCTTAGAGCGACAATTCATATTTTCATTCATAAATTAAAGAAAACAACGAAATATTTGACAGCTATCTGCGACGTTGCCAGCTTTGGGAGTAAACCCTCTTAAGCAGCTGCCCATTCGCGGCTGCATCATTTCAGCAGTAGCATAGTAGATATTAGGGTCTCTCACAGATCTGATTATTCCAGTCATAGTTGGTGCGTGTAGTCTCCGGCCAACAAGAATACACAATATCATATCGAATTTTAGC
>OZ020274.1:4178244-4202952 GCA_963971205.1 Aethes cnicana | reverse complement strand
GGGAACACGCCCGCCACCATCGGGTAGTGCATCAGCAGCTGCTGGATGGCGATCGACTCGCGCCGCGGCAGCGTCAGAGTTGTCCTGCGTGAACATGGCTATTGGCATCACTTTCACTCGAGAACTGCACAGCTCGCTGTGGTTGCTTTGGATCTGAGTCCTGATTAAACTCAGTAGAGCTCTATACCGTAGTTAGGCTTCTCTAATCAAACGACTAAACAGATTGATACAACCGTAATAATGATTGTAAGTAAATTGGTAAGTTGGGATTAAGAAACCTATAAAATTACAGCTGACGAAAAACGAAAATAACAGTGTTTTTTAATAATATTTGTGATTTACAAGTTAATCATTGTAGTAAGGAAGTTGTATAAACATTCTTAGACTTTTTGATTTTATAGAGTATAATGTAGGTATTGTTTTATATGGGCACTCATGTGATTGCTAGAAAGCTTCATAACAGCTAAGGGTTATATATTAATAAATAAATGAATACCTGTATCTGAACCTCCGGCCAACAGCATTGTTGTCGATAGGCGGTATCTCGATGCCTTCCTCTGTCTGCCGCTGCTCCACCATGTATTCCTCGTACTGATGATTGGAGCGCACATTGTGGATTATTGACTTGAAATTTTGTTTGCATAGTGGACATTCTGCCTTTACCTGAAACATGATTTTAAAGGAATGAGGACTATTGCACATGTATTCGTTGCTAGAGGCGTCTGTATCGCGTGAGGTCCAGTGCTGCAAAATTAGCATATTCTGCCATATTATATGCTAAATTGGCAACATTATGGTCTCCCAAACTTCAAATGTCACAATGATATTGACACTGTTTCTAGGTAATGACAAACTTTGATATTGAAAACCACACTTCACATGGACAATGGCTCCAACTGGTGAAGAAAACTATGGTAGCCCTTGTTAAGGCCTGTTTTCAAATTGTGAAGTAGCAAGTGCAGGTGTTCAAGTGATTAATTAACATGTTTTTTTACCCGACTGCGCACCGCAAAGGAGGGTTATGTGTTTACCTGTCTATGTATGTATGTATGTTTGTTCCTTTGTGGCACACTAGAGATCAAACGCGTGGGTCGATTTTAATGAATCACACGTCAATCGATTCGTCTGAATCGCGCGAGTGTCACTGAAGATATGAAATTAATCAAAATTCAAAATGGCGGCCACCAGACGCCATATTGTACAAAATAAAAAAATAAAAGTCAACCAACTATGGCATGTGAGGTATCGTTGAATAGGTATTTAAAAATCATTATTAGGTTTCTTTGACCATTTTTCAGACAAAAGAACCGTTTATGATTTATAACGATTCAAAGTTCCTTTACTAACCACGTAAAGTAGGTACCTACCCACCCAGTAGTAAATCCGTTCGAATTAGCAACACAGGAAATAATCTAGACCAATGAGTCTTCAAGCAGGTCACGACGACTATAAAATAATAATAATGTTTTTCATAAATCTCAAACTTCAATCAAGTACGTACGCATGTGCAATGTAGTGTACCAGTAGCGTCATCTATCCGTTGACTTGAAAACTTTTAGTATCGTTATTACATTTAAAGTGTCAATAGTGTTATTTACATACTTAATACAGTGAAATATAACCTAATTGATTATAGGTACCAATTACACTAGTCAGTACTCAGCGCTCGTAAATAAATAAAATAGCTACCTAATAGTCTAATGTAGTACCAGTAGCGCCATCTATCGGTTGACATGAAGAATTTTAATAGGCTCAGGCTTATGTAGCTTTTTGAGCCGGGTTAGGTCTCTAGAGGGATTAATAATCAGTAATTTAGATCATCGCAAGCTACTTAATAATCCCCACGATAGCAACTCTCTCCATGAAATGACAAGATTGTGGAATTTACGGTCTTATAATCCCTAACTAAAAATAGTAAAATAAAAAAAAGTTAATTAAAAAAAACAAAAACCCGACTGCGTAAAAAACTAAAAAGAAAAAAACAAGACTACTTAGTTCAGTAGTAGCTACTGAGAAATGACACCATGGAAATAATTTCATGTTCGACACTAACATAAATCAAATATTGATTGCTATTGAGGAATCAAAAGATGCCTACAGTCGGGACCCATTTAAAATCTAGGTTAAAATGTTACAAATAATGGGTCCCGATAGTAGGCATCTTTTGATTCCTCAATAGCAATCAATATTTGATTTATGTTAGTGTCGAACATGAAATTATTTCCATGGTGTCATTTCTCAGTAGCTACTACTGAACTAAGTAGTCTTGTTTTTTTCTTTTTAGTTTTTTACGCAGTCGGGTTTTTTGTTTTTTTTTAATTAACTTTTATGATGATGTGTCAAGATATTGTTTACACACTGCTTAGCTGTGCTTTGTGCAGGTGGAGTGTGGAATAAAATGGAGGATAAACGACTATTAAAATTACGAAACATTACGAAATATGAAATTCAATGTTGAACCCATTTTTGGTTACATAATATAATGAACCATCTACTTGTGTATATGTGTTCAAATTCTAACATTATTTATTTATTTACTACCTTTTGCAGAAACTTATTCTGCATGAAGTTTCATTCTAATTTCCCTCTACAATTCACAGAGTAAAAAGTAGACAATGTTTCCCATAGATTTTTTGTTGCAATCCGACCAGTAGTTTTTGGGTTAAATCCGAAAATACATACAGTCAATTATTCCAAAAATTGTTTTCTGTGTTCAGTATTTTTTATAGTCCCCTCGACCTGATCATTTCTTTTAATTTTCAAGTTCTGTAACTTCTGTAAGTAAATATGTTAACTGGATTTAGGAATCCAGTTAACATTTGTGCACATAACTGTCTTAAACCCTATGGGGTTTCTAAAAGGAATGGAACAACATCAACTATGATTGATGGCATAAAAGGTGTGGTAGTTGTATCAGATTCAATCATTTTTGAAATGCAAATTTTTAACATGTGCATGTTCCACTTTGTCATATCTACTGATATGATAACCTTTAAGTTATGTCTAGTCATCATTTACACTGTAAACAAAAATTATGACCTTGTTAAATAACTAAACAATTCATTAGCTTAACTTGATGTTTTTCTGTTGCTCACTTTTAATTCCTACATATTTCTAATTCTAGAAAATAGCCGTCTTCCTGTACCAAAGGAGAACCACAATACGGCCTGTTTTTCTTTAATTTAATTCATCAAGGAACATTCTTCAGGTTAATTTGTACAAGAAACCAAGGTGCTTGCTAACATCGGTCTTGAAATAACATTTTTTTTTAATAATAATAAAGCCTTCGCTAAACCCCAAACCTTGTTTGCTTACTCCATGGTATAAAAACATTTTGATGCTTTGTTGTATAAAAATGGGCCAAAAGTTATTCTTACCTTACTCCAAGTCAGAAGACATTTAAAACAAAATTGATGGAGACAGGAATCGGTGAAGCACTTATTTCTACATGTGCCGAGGCAGATGGCACAGTTGGGAGGGGGGGAAGTGCGACCACCCTCGTTGGGTGGGCTGCTGTCTTCGCTTTTCACGCTGCTGGGGTTCGCCCCAGAACCTTCATCCTGGGTCCCAGCTGATAATGTTTCCATGCTTGATAAGTACCTATAAATACAAATCGATTCTGAACTATCTGCATAGTAGTTGATAACTAGACATGGGCTGTAGGCACAGAGATGTAGAAGAGAAGTTGTTTAACTTGTCATCATTGACTGGAGCCAGGTGAAAATTCCGTGTAAGTAATAATAATAATAATAAACGCCTACCACTTACTTTAAGTGACGAATCCGAGGAAATCCAGGAACTATTTCATCACAAAGTGAGATAGATTGGTCTCGAAGCGTCTGACCACATATTTTTGTAAAAATCTACTAGTTTAAGCAAGAATTGAGACTACATTGTCAATGCGCGTCTGCGTAATCTCAGTTGACAGGTTTTTATAATACGAAGACGGGATGCGCAAGTACGTAGGCGACGAGTTTTTATATTCTACTTCAATGCTTACACATTTGAATACCTAAGCCGATGATACGAAATACAGCAATAAATACATATTGTAGCTAAATATTCCTAAAACTAGTTCACACAACTACCACGAACTGAAATAAAATGTACAGTACAATAAAAACACAAACCACAGACTAACTGTGGACTAACTAGACATGACAAGACGAAAAAGGGAGGTAACTGAAAAAAATGAGCATGGCTTTCTGATTGGTTTTCATTAGCTATTTTGAACAAAAAAGATATTGATTTTAACAGGCAATCATTTAACGATTGTAAACCCAAATGAAAAAAGAGGGTTTACTCCCAAAGCTGGCAACGTCGCAAATTGCTGTCAAATATTTCGTTGTTTTCATTAATTTATGAAGATATTACTGAATGAAAATATGAATTGTCGCTCTATGGTTGAATAAAGCATTATGTGATACTGCGTTTACATACACGCGCCCGGGCTCGTAAACGTGCCCGTGAACGTCGTTTTGAACGCCGTTCATGTAAACGCAATAAAAGCAGGGTGTTTACACTACCGCGGGCGTGCTAGTCAGTGCAAGGATGGCAGACGACGAGGACGTTAATCTCGTGGGGGCTAACTGCTTTGGGTTTCATTTCTTTTATAGGAAAAAGAAACAAAATGATGACCTTGATGTTTTTTTTTCAGTTTGCGTCTAAATCCACCTGTACTAATATTATGAATGCGAAATTACAGTTACTTTCGCATTCTGTCTGTCTGTTACCTCTTCACGTGTAAACCTCTGGACCGATTTCAATGAAATTTGATATGGAGATATTTGGTAGGCTTCTTTTTATTCCAGAAAGGTACAATTTTCACGGAAAAGAGATATAGTGTGCCCGTAAGTACTTATTTTCTCCGTTTGAACTCCTTCATGAGTTTGTCGACCTCTCCTAAGCATCTGCAACATATTTTAAATTTATGTTGCTTATTTGAGGGGGTCCATATTATTGGTTCTAGAAGAAGAAGAAGAATCATTTATTTGCCAGAACAATTACACAAGGTGATATTTCGGGTGTATTAGGTTAGAATGTTCTGTCGAAGAATCGACATGCAAATCTTTATACATTTACAAAAAAAAAAACATTACTTTTTATAATCAATAAATTCTTTTACATTATAAAAACAATTATTTTCTAGAAATTTATCTACTTGGTAACACCCCAGGAAATGTAAAATTTTGGTCGTTTGACCATTCCGACAAATTGGCATTGTTGAATTAATTTTATTCGGCAAGTCGTCATCGTCCGTACGCCACAAAGTTGCAAGCGATACTAACGAACGCGACGCCGAAAAACCGCCAGCCGACCGATGGACGGCATTCGCGTCCACGTTCACGAGCGCGTTCAAAATCAACCTGTTTACACACCCGTGCCTGTGAACGGGCCCGTGAATGTCGTTTTGAACGCCGTTTATGTAAACACACCAGGATGTCGCAATCCATACTTAATTATCCTAGGAACATGAAATTTTTAGGATTATGGAAGTACAATCTTTTAAAAACTTTCCATCATATTATATTCCATGAAATATGTAAGCATTTTAATAACCACAGAAAATTTCTTTCGAGATGGTCTCGAATCTTAAATGCGCCAAAGGCCTACCTTAACTGTCAAAAAAAATACATGCGCCATATGTCAGTTTTGTGTCATGGTTGTGTTGTGTCAGAGTCAATACTCATTGCTTTGCTCGTCTTGTTGTGTTATCTAACAATTGTCGAAAATGGGATTGATAAAAAAGGTATAAAACTTGTGTGATATTCTGTATATATTTTTTGTATCTACACTGATTTTAAGTCGGTACTTTAATTTCTGTATGTTGTAGACCACGGGCCTCATGGGCTTGGCAGTGGCCCCGAATGCTCACCACACTCTCGGTGCACTATACGGTAAAATACTAAGAACTCTTCAGAAGATGCCTGACCAAGCAGCGTACAGGAAGTACACTGAACAAATTGTGAGGGAGCGGGCAGCAGTTTTAACACAGGTTTGCTATAATTTTGATTTTAAGTTTAGTACCCGGGCGACCGAGCTTTGCGCGGGTGAAAATAGATAAAACCGAATTTTCTCAGACATGAGACCTAGCAAGATTGATTTGTCGCCTCCGAAAACTCCTATATTTCTGAGATCGCATTATACAAGATTAGCGCGTTTATAGTATTAAGATATCATTGTATATTATTTCATCGTATATTTTTCTCTTTCAGACAAAAGACGTTTATGAAATTGAAAGGAAGATTAACTGTGGTCAGGCAGAGGAGCTTATTATTCAGGCAGAAAATGAACTTAATTTGGCACGAAAAATGTTAAACTGGAAACCCTGGGAGGATTTGGTGACCAAGCCGCCCAAGGGCCAGTGGGACTGGCCACCAACCAAAGCTTAGACACACACTAACTTGTGTCCAAATGCAATAGCTCTGTTTAGCAACAAATTATTATTATTAATAAATTACTTGTATCATACAATAAACTTTTATTACTAACTCTCCAAAGAAAAACTTGGTTTCTTAGTAACATTTTTATTTTCTTGATAAATTTATGTAAGAACTTAAACATAATAAAATTAAAGTGTACTTAAATCTAATATCATTTCATTGTAAATGCTGCCTTTCACCATATACATTAATAAAGTTAAGTACATAGACATTCACAACTGCTCATTCCTGATTGTGGTCAACACTATATAGCTCATTTTGAGTAAAGCATTTCTCTTTCTTGTCTCATTAAAATTCTACTAGTCTTTGGTGTGCCATTGTAAATTACAAAATATGCAAATTGGTTGTAAAAATCTCATTCCTTCAGTCATTTATGAAAAATCTTTATATTGAAATGTAAATGTGACGAAAAGTAGAATTAGGATAAGTGATTATTGTTATTGATATATTATATTGTTACTATTTGGCACAAATTGTACAAGCAACTTACAGTATCACCATGGATTAATTAACCCTCCCAATACACCAAGTCTCCTAGGCAAGTGCTTCTTTTACAGAACACTGGCAACTGTGGCATTGAAAGTGTTAATATACAATTACAGTAATGCATATTTTAAAACTATGCAATTAAAAGGAGGCTATAGCCATCTCTTGTTAACACTTGAAATCTGTAAAAAAAACCTGTACCCGTTTTTATAAATATTTTTTTAGCAATATTTTCAGAAATATTGGTGTTGTAAGTTGCCCCTACACTGTGGGAACAGATGACTATAGCCCATTTATTATTATTACATAATATACTCAATTTCATAACGCAAATAGCTAACAGTCCAAATGTAACACTTCATTTAATATAGTATTTTTCAATTCTAAACCTTTACTAATAATAAGTGCTAGAAGTCATGTGACCGTATATGTATGCATATATACATATGTGCTCATACCTACATCCAGTTTTTACTTGAGAACTACTGTTAGGATTGCCACAGAATTTGGCATGGGGGTAGATTTATAACGATGGTCAACATATGCTACTTTTTTTATCCTGGAAAAACTCATAGTCCCACAGAAATGCTCTGAGCAAATTCCACACAGACGAAGTTGCGGGCAGAAGCTAGTGCTAAATAAGTTGTGACAATCTGGATAAATACAGACATGTTAGCTAGGATTATATATTATACTAGTTGACTGGGTGAACTTTGTATGACCCGGAGGAGATTCCCATACTTAATTTTTGTCCAATTTTTTTCTAAATCTTCCATGAATCACTTGGAATTTAACGAAAAAATAATCAGCAGAATCGGTCCAGCAGTTCTCGAGCCTTAGTCAGACTAACACATGACAATTGATTTTTATATATATAGGTATATACTGGACAGCCACAGCAGAGCTGATTTTATCTTCGTTGCAATTTCATCTTACCCCAGAGATAGCTATAGTATCTGCAATAGGGGCTTTTTTTTTGAGCAGAGGCAATATTCTTTGTCTTCTAAGAGAATGATCCAGCCATACTAAAATATAAAATTTGTATATATCCTTAAACTGATGAGTTCATAAAAAAATTAGTAGATAACAATCAGTACAGACATATAAGTGAGTATTATTCATACAGGGAACCCAAAATTTATCTTTTTAGTCAATTCAGTTTCATAATCTCTTGGACCTATGTAACTTCGTAGGTGTCATGAGTTTTTTTTCTTATAAAAACTCATGACACCTACTACGAACCCCGAATGATTCAACTTATTGGTAACAAGAGAAATCATGATTTATTATCAAATTAATGAATTTTACACTAGAAGTAAAAGTTACAAACAGGAATAGACAAGTAGTACAATAAATTGACAATACTAAACTAGGTAAAAAAAAAAGTGATAGTTAAAAAATTGCAGTTCAAGTGTTCCTGGTAACTCACTTGTTAAATACATATAATAATAAAAACTGCACATAAAAGTGATTGCAGAAAATGCATGAAATAATGCAGTTACTGAAATCATCAGTAAAAACCAACTTCCATAAATATTTAATTCTAAATCTTATGTACTTAATAAACAATAAATAACAATATAAAATCACTTACATTATAATACTTGTCACCAATTACATAAAACATCGTATATGGATGTCCGTACAAGTAGTTACGTGGATGTGACACCCTTTCTGGCCACTAACAGGTTCAGAACGGGATGTTTCTTGATGTAGCTGACTGCCTTTTTGTGGGTCACCATGGTGAAGTCGTAGCCATTACACTGGAGTATCTTGTCATGCATTCTTAGTCCAGACTTGGCTGCAGGGCTGCCTTCGTGAACTTCGGTTACATATATACCCTGGGAGCAATAATGTTACGACAACATTAACCACTGCAATTCATAGTTGCAAGCTTATGTGTCAATTTGTATGTATCAAATACAGTTCCAGTTGCCAACAGCACTAATTACGTACTCGAATAACTCAAAGTTTATGACGCGTACTTACGTTGTCAGTATAGCCCTGGGGGCTTTTGCGATAGTCCTGGTCAATTCCACCACCTATTTTAAAGCCACATTTCATAACTTCTCTGCCTTCTGGATCCACACCAGCCTCTTTTTGAAGTGTTATCGGTATCTGTAATAAAATATATTACGTGCAGTTTCTGTTCGTACTAGAAAATAGAAGGAAACAAGTGGGAGTGGTCACTGGTCTTACACTAAGACACTCCATGGCCGTGCCGGCTTGGTGCTGAAATGCCATTTTCGCCATGATTGCGGGATTTAATACAGATTATTTTACGGATACTATTATGTAAAAGACAACAGGTAATTTTATAAAATACAATAACAACGAAACAGTCACTAAACTACATACAACACTCACTAATCGACATGAACCATAGATAACGGGAAAATTACACGGAGAGGAGGAAAAATAAAGAATGCTTTTCTGTCAAAACGAGATAAACAACAGGTTCACCATTACAACAAACATAACTGTGCAGCAATGTTTTTTTTTACATGTAACATTATGAAATGTCAATGTCAAAATTAATTCTTCTATACTTACTTCCTCTATATTTACGAAATATTCAATATTTGCTTGTATTTCAGAATAATTTAGTTTCATAGATAATTAGATTTCGATTCAAAAAATCTTCCCATTTAAACTTGTTTGAACTAGATTTCAATAGTAAGTACATATACATCGTTAGTTGTATTCTCATTTATTATAATAATAATAAATATTGTGCTATCAATCTTCCGCCACGACGTAGTTAGCGATTCCACTTATTAACATTACCAATTATCTTATTTATTAAGGTGTGCATATAAACATAAATTTCCATTTTATCTGTTTCAGATGTCTAACGGGCAACATAGATATGTATGGCGCATAGCTTTTAGTAATTTTTTAAAATCATTTAGACCACGTAGGATTCGAGGTGATTCAATGGGTAAATATAAATAACAAATCATAATTCATACAAAAACATTTTGTGTTCAGTAACCATAAACTTACGGATTATTTTACACTAGCTTCTGCCCGCGACTTCGCCCGCGTGGAATTTGGTTATCGCGTTTCCGCGGGAACTATGTGTTTTTCCGGGATGAAAAGTAGCCTATGTCCTTTCCCGGGACCCCAACTATCTACATGCCAATTTTCATCTCAATCGGTCCAGCGGTTGAAGCGTGAAGAGGTAACAGACAGACAGACAGACAGAGTTACTTTCGCATTTATAATATTAATATGGATTTCATAAGTTACTTAATAGGACCTGGGCAACCGAGCTTTGCTCGGGTGAAAATAGCTAAAACCAAGTTTTCTTAGACATTAGACCTATAGCTACATAGATTTGTCACACCTCTAAACGCCTATATTCCAAATTTCGTCCAAATTGTTAGAGCCGTTTCCAAGATCGCTTGGATAAATATTTAAATTTTTCTTGTTTTTCAGGAAAGGATTACTTAGGAAATTTATATTTTGAGATACCAGCTGACCCTAGTGTAGGCAAAAGGAAGGCAACGAGGTGGTATGACCCGCCTAAAGGACAAGATTTTCAGACTCCTATTCCTGCAGAATGGGAAGCCTGGCTTAGGATGAGAAGGTATAAATAATTGATATTTACTGTTAGATTATTATTAGTTGGAATATTATTCTAGTTTAGCAATTGTAACTTACAGAACTCAACCACCAACAGAAGAGGAAATAGCGAAAAATCTAGCAATAGCACAATTAAAGAAGGAAAATGCTGAGAAAATTGAAATGAAACGTCTGGCTGAAGGCGGCTCTCTCCCTACCATGCCTAAACGAGGCGCCGAAACCTTCCCCACATATGAAGAATATCACACGGGGCATCCTGATGACCATCCTCGGAACAAAATAAACTAGAAGCATGTACTCTTAAGGCTCGACATCATGTTGGCAAGTTCAGCTTATGGCCCAAAATCACTTTCTTGCTGTAATAGTGGTGTGCCCTGACTGTATTGCAGTAAAAGTTAAATTACTAACTCTAGACAGACATGAAACTGTTTACCTCATTTCATTAATTTTAGTGCTTATTCAATGAATAAAAACCCAGTGAAAAAGGCTCACATTACCACTTGCATTGAGAACCTTACGACACTGTGAATAAAGTTCAAAAGTAGTTGGGTGGTGTTTTAAATTGACAATTGTAGTTTGACGCTATTATGTTACAGTTTGTAAATAGTTTAGGTAGATAAATGTGATGTAAATAAATTATTTATTTTCCATGTATGTGATTTTATTAGCATAAATCCACCATAGATGTCCTTCCTATTTAAATATGTCACCCACCTAGAATCACACGCAAAGCCTAGCTATATTGATTGTTCACTGCTGCTATTCCTAAGTATTATTATTTGGTACATTTTCATGTCACGGGCCCATGGGGACCCGGTGATTCGCATTCATGGGGCCGAAGCCAACATGAAGAGGCTTTTGGTACCTTTTACTATAAATGTGAGATGGCCGCAACTGTGGAGATCTGTCCTCCCAATACAACAAAAGGCTGTACTGGCGGACAGCCCTCCAAAGTTGCCAAACTATTGCCGAGGAAGGAAGAGACTTGGAGTGGGCTAGGTATGTAGATGGGAGGTGTGGACTGGAAAATCGGGCTATGGAGTGAGATAACGGACATCTGCCTGATCAATATCTCACAAATCGAAAGCAAGGCAGACGGTGACTCGCCGCGCTTATATACGCACTAACCAAGAGGCTAACCACAGAGATCAGATACTATAGAGTACGGTTGTTCGTCCATTTGTATGGGAACCAAGTGTGTAACATTTTGCGTCGCTACGATGACGTCACGAGAGTAATTTAGTGATGGGCAACAAAAAATTCGCGACTCCGATTTAACAGCATCGATTGTCAAGCGGCTAAACGATTTAAGATCTTTAGCATTTTTAATCGATTTACATATCGATAAAACACGACAAAAAAAGATAATTCGTTTCCACAGCAATGCGAAATAGTTTCAAAATGTTTTAACACTTACACTTATTATTAAAACGAGTCTTTTTCAATTAAAGTACAATGCCTTGGTACCGCGGTAGTTGTTACTAGTGTTTTACGATATCACGATGACGTAATTTAGGCAAGTTGGTTTTTATTTACTAATAATACCCAGAAACTTTATGATTGTTCATATGCATAGCTTCAATGGAGGATTTGACAACATCTCTCTATCTCTTTCAAACTCACTTTCGAACTAAATTATGTTTACAGACAGACAAACAAACTAATCAAACAAACATCGGGACATGTGAAACTAAATAAAAGCTTGTAATAACAATAGATAAATGAAATACTGATCGTGTAACTCCATTCATAGTAGTAGGTATATTCAAGTATTTCTGATAATACTAGCTGTTCACTTATTACCACGTTTTATAGCTACATTATAATATGCATTTTTATTATCATTTTTCTGTCTGATTTTAATCGATTATGAAATCGGCATTGAAATTAGCAGGTGCACATCACTATTGACAGAATAATGAGAAATCGGCCGGGAACGCGGTTGGTCGACGCCTCGAGAGTTTGGCTTGACTACTTTTACATTGCTGGTTTTCAATATGCGCAAGTTTGGCGCAACAGATTAAAGCCGCAATGGAAAACGAGCATTGGACACAAGGCATTCGCTACTAATTTGGTAAAACTAATAAAGAGCTACAAAATAAATCGTTTTCACAAAAATAACAGATATTTCAAGACAGAAAGTACTTACCGATGATAGGTAACACCCTGATGACCAACTCCACCAACGCTGGTGTTGTTTGTACAGTTAATTACGGCACACTTAGTCATTTTCTTTTTTTGATGTGACGTTGCTCGCGGAAGGCGGTCGGAAGCGAACTGAGGTTAGAAGCGAGCAAAGTGGACATATTGTCTACTTTTTTCCACGCGCGGTAAGTAAACTTTAGCTATCTCGATCTGTGTTCTGTGAGGCTAGCCTTCGTGGGCCCCCTATACAGGCCACCGCACGGGTGGCGAGGGAGCAACACTGATGTAAGCAGCTAAGGGTGTGGAGAGGTGTGCACCGGTTTCGCCATCGCGGGTCGCGCCTCGTGCTCCCGGAGCGGGTTTCCCCGTTATTACGCAGATTGAGCACTTCCACCCTTTCAAGCATATAGCTCCTGCGCTCCACTCTGGGCGGCCAACTAAGGCAATCCAGAGGCGGGGGAGGTGTGTATGTGTGTGTATGGCGCATGTGTGTGTGTGCCCCCAGGAGGTCTCGGGTGCGAGGTGTCGCCGCTCACCATCGGCCCGCCACAGGCCGCCCTGCGCTGACTGACTGCACCGGTGGTACAACACCAGGTGGGCGATGGGGTCGTCACATCCCTACGCCGGTGTATTATTATTATTATTATTTATAGAAGGGAATTCCTAAGTAGGTATAGCAGCTTACAGGGGTGATAAATTACCAAATTTCATTAGAGCTGTTTTCGAGGACGTGAGTATAATCAACATTTAATAAAGTCGCCGCCGCGTCTATCTGTCTGTTCGCGATAAACTCAAACACTACGGAACGGATTTTCATGAGGTCTTCAATAATCTCCAAAAATTGCGTTACGTATACTTGAATCGCTAAGTGGTCACTGCGGCCCATGGACACCGAAATCCTATGATCCCCCATTAAGAAACCATAAGATCTCGAATGCGTTGCCTACCCTGAGGCCTAAGACGGACCATGTGCCAGAAATTTCACCGGCTGCCTTAACCCCCTACCGAAACACAACAGTGCGAGCACTGCTATTTGACGGTAGGTTAGCGGGGAAAGACGGTGGTACCACCCCGGACGGACCCAGCACCAGGTCCTACCACTAGCAAAAAGATGACGAAAATGCACTTAAAACTTTCAAGATGAACATTACCTAATTACTTATATAGGTAACGATGATCAATGTCTTCTGTTGAATAACAATAATCTTTTCACGTCACGGGTCAATTAAAAAAAAAAAAACATCTTTTCGTACCTACACTGATAGTAAGTAGGCACCAAAAAAAAACCCATTTTTAGGGTTCCGAAGTCCACAAGGAACCCTTATAGTTTCGCCATGTCCGTCCGTCTGTCCGCACTATTGCTCGGAGAGTCTTAGTTCTAGAAAGCTGTAATTTGGCATGAATATACATATTAGTTACGCTGACAAAGTGGTACAATAAAATTTTGAAATATATTTTTTGTTAGGGTACCTCCCCTACTCGTAAAGTGGGGATGTAATTTTCTTTTCTTGCGTACCCCATGGTGCGGCATATCGTTGAATAGGTCTTAGAAAAATATTGTGGGTTTGTTAAAACTATTTTTTGATTAAGTGATGCGTTTGTGAAATATTAAGCTTTAAAATGCTATTTTTTGTTAGAGTCACGTGTCCCCCCCCCCCCTGCCAGCTAAATGGTGGTATTTGGATGGCTGAAAAAAAACACGGTTATGGCATATATAACGTAGTTGAGAGGAAAACTATCACAGCGAAGTAGGCTGTACAAACGTACGCGTCATAGTCGACCAACTTATGAAATGATTAAAATTCCAATGATATGGAGAAGTATGGCATTACGCGATCGTCTACTTCGTTTTTCACAGACTATCGGAAAATACAAGATTTTTCACCTCTCTGGCTCGAAAGTGGTCGTTCTGCAGCTTGATATCCGAGCGCAAAAGTTGATTTTATCCGCTAGCGTGGAAAGTGTTTTTGAAATTCGAACGACGCATGACGCCACTGTCACAATAAAAAAACAACGATACGTTCTGAAACGCAATTCGTCGTGAGAGTTTTATTAAAATAAAGGTTCAATTTACTTAATATCATCATTAATAAAATTATATTAATAATACACCGTTTCAGATGTATTTCATTATTTGACTATGTTTTATCACAAAAATACTTAAATATGTGTATATTTTAACTGTATTCAATGAATAATTGAATCTTGAAGTACGAGTAGGAGTGATTTGGAACGCAACCCCGGAGGTTGCGTTCCAAATCACAAAAAAAACATTAAAAAAAAAGTTTTAGATTGCTGGTTTTGTAATTTAGAATACCTATACGAAGTAATAAAGAAAATATGAGCGATTCTAGCGATGAAGATACGAATTTAACTCCTCCAGAGTTAGCACAAACTGTACGTGACGCCGAACTAAGTCTTCTTCCCGAACAATCGCGCGTGAGGTGAAAAATTTTGTGTTGCGCTCAGCAGCAAAGTCGTTTGCTGTCTCGTGCCTTGAAACCCTCGTTACACTCAGGATTCTATATTTGAACCACTCGCTTCGCTCGTGGTTCAACCCTAGAATCCTTCGTTCACTCGGGTCTCAATCACGCACTCACAGCAAACAACAACTTTGCAGCCTTGCATAACAAATAACTATTTTGTGGTACAAATAGTTCGATTAAGATTAAGTGCGTTTGTGAAATATTAAGAGTCACTTGTCCCCCCCCCCCCCCTGCCAGCTAAATAGTGGTATTTGGATGGCTGAAAAAAATCACGGTTATGGCATATATAACGTAGTTGAAAGGAAAACTATCTTATGAAATGATTAAAAAACCAATGATTTTTCTCGAGCGGCAGGGACGTCGGGCGGGCACGTCATACCACAGGCTAGCTAGATGCTAATAAGTCTTAGAAAGGTACTGTGGGCATCATCAACTTCGGAACCCTATACTTTGCGCGTGGCCCGACACGCACTTGGCCGGTTTTTTCGTTTTGTTAAAATGATAACGTTGGTACCTATTTATATAAATAAGTCTTTATTGTGTCTGACTAGGTCGTATGAGCGTTAATAGCTCTATATATAGGTACTTAAGCAGTTGGAAAGATAGTGGTGTTTCCATGTCGGTTACAATTATATATACATATATAGGTACCTACTTAAATGGGAGACGATTCAACGCTTCAATTGATAATTGCTGAGTGTAGCGTTTGATTGTATGACGTAATTATTTATCAAAAGAGACAGACATGACGGGTTTTTTCCTACATATTGATTGAGCCGTCTTGTAATATTACATTTAATGTTCAGTCAGTTATTAGCTATTTTTGGCCACGGACACCTCTCGCGCGCTCCGGTTATTAATCTGATACCTATCACGAACGAAATATTAAAAAGGAAAAAGGTTAGCTTGTTCATAAACATTATTTATTAGACCTGCTTGTTTTCATTCATGATATTAATATTTTTACATCACCCTTGGCCATAAAGTGGGATTTTCTGCCCGCTACGCGGAGAGAAAATCTCACTTCGTGGCCAAGGCAAGACGTAAAACATTTGACAAACCACGGGTGGTAATTCGTAAAGCCCCAGATCGCATATTTATGGCCCTCACCTTCGGTTCGGGCCACAGAAACCTGCGATCTGGGATATTTACGAATTCACCACACTATGTTTGTAATGTACTATATCATAATTATGCTGGGGCCTCATTTAGGACGGAAAAGGGATTTCTGTGGGGAGCTATAGGGTTACGTCGAAACGTCACTGCTCTCAAATTGAACTTTATATCTATAGTTGCTAAGTTCGGTTACCACGCCGCGACCCGTGAGCGCAGCGATAGGGAATCTCCCTGTCCCTATTTAAGACTTCGAATAGGCCCATATGAATGCCGCTTGTCTTCGTCGTTTTTTTGGGCCATATTTGGTTGAACTGTAACTAAACACTTTGAGACAATTGGCGCTCGGAATAGTAGATTGTATGACTAGGGAGCAAAAAGGTATATTTTACCGCGGGTGACGGATTGAATCCAGAGCGACGCGAAAGATTCCAGAATAGAATCCCGAGCGTAAGCGAGGGATTCTAGCGTGGAATCTTGAGCTAGCGAGGGATTCAAGCTTTGTCACCCAAGGCATAAATAAGTTTGCTACCGTGTTGTATACTCTGCTTTTCACCCCTCCTATGAGAAAATCATTAGATCATTCGTTCATTATTGTCTTTAAATTAAGTAAAACAAAAAAATAATACATTTAGAAACAAACAAGGTTAAAAAGAACGTGTGAAAAAGGCGAAAAAGGCTTCCATATTGAAGAATCTGTAACTAGGTACTTCATTGTATTTATATTCTGTCATGCTCGCACGCGTTGCGTTCATAATAATAGGTAAATTTTAACGAATGTGAAATAAAGTACATTTTATGACAATTTCGCACATACACATTTCACACAAAGTTTTTTAATACATTTGCGATAATATGAAAAAAGGGCAGTGCAATTCATATTACGTACTTACATAATATTCCTTTGGAATTCTCAGAGGTGTTGATCCCAATACATTGCATCACCTAAATCACTTTTTGCTTTCATTCATTTTCTACGAAATAATTCATAACACTACATAAGGTACGTTTTATTTTGGAAATTAAGTGTAAAATAATACGGCAAGGAAATGAGCGCTCACGAAATTCGCGGGTTCGTTTTTTTTTTTAATTCGATCACACGAAGAGTTTGCGAAGAATGCTACGGCATTGGCCGGCACCATTCAGCCAAATTGAAAATAAAAAATAGAAAATAATTTATCAAAAGTAAGTATATATCTATGAATTTATGGATTTTTAGTATGTGTAATAAAGTATTTATGTAAAATGCCGATATATAAAATTCTAAATACGAAAAAGACGCGACTTTTGAATGCAACTTTTTACAGTCTCCGCAGCTCCGTGAACGCACTGCTAAGACGTATTTTGCTCCCTGTTAGCGGGGCAGAAATGAAAAAAAATTAAAAAAAAGCGAAGAGGGAGCAAAATCGCATTTTGCTCCCTCTAAACGGGGAACAAAACACTTGCTTTCGAATAGGAGGGGTGAAAAGTTCATTTTTGCACAGAAAGTACTCAAAAAGTCGAAGTGCTCAAAATTTGCAGGTAATTAAATCAGAAATGTGTTCATTACCTAACTTTTAACTATTATAGGTAGATTCCTATACCTATAATAGTGGCTCTGAGAACTGCAGACCTCTTGTAGTAGAAAGCTTGAAACAGTTTTTTATATTTTGGACCCCATCCCCATAGCTCCACCATTTTGAAAAATTTCTAAAACCTGAATCATCAAAAAAATATTTTTGGAACCTGGTCACAAAATTTCACGAGAATCGGTTAAGAAATGCGACCTGGGGCTCTATTCGAAGTTTTAAATAGGGAAAGAGACATTCACAATCCGTACGCTCACGCGTTGACAGCTAGATTTAAAGTTCAATGTAGCACGCCGCGACGCATGAGCGCAGGGATTGTGAATGTCTCTTTCCCTATTTAAAACTTTGATAAAGCCCCTGGGCCTCATTCCGGACGCAACAGCGATTTCATTGAGAAAGCTACAGGGAACGTCAAAACGTCACGGCGCCGGCGCTCAAAAAGTTTCGTTTCAACGCCCGTGCCGTCATGGGGGTCATGACCCCCCCTCGGCAGGACTAGGTCCACTGCTTTTAATGTATTTGTAACCCCAGACGCGAAAAGGGGGGGGGGGGGGTTGTATGACGTGACCCCTCATGAGTCGAAAGCTGGATCCACCCTTGCGTGCCGTGACGGTTTGACGGTATGAATACAGAAGCTCCCTTTGCCTAACGTTGTAACGTTTCGAATAGAGCGCCATGTAGAGGTGAACATACCTACTACGTCTGGACTTGAAACGGAGACGTTGGTCGCTTCACTCGTTCGGTCAATTAGGAATTATAAAATCATGATATTCATGATATTTCTGATTCTATCACGCAAAGAAGCCCCGAGCATAGCCCTCTCCATTGTTCTCTTGAGTGACTTTAAGCCTTCTTGTGAGGCCCATCGTAAGCCCTCCGAATGGGGGATATCGCGTGTGAATTTGCCACTAGAGGCGCTAGTGTCGCGTGAGGTCCAATAACATTCAGTTTTCACTGGTTTTGGCGGACTTCGTGATATAAATCATAATTTAAAGAAATTATGATTTATATCACGAAGTCCGCCAATTTTAATACTAATAATAATTTACTGTTGAAAAGTGATCTCCTTCGTGAAATTATCGCAAATATGGATTATTTGGCCATGAATGTAAACGCTTTGAAAAAGAAAAACTAATTAAAACGGAACTGCACAACATTGCGGCATAGCTACTCGATATGATGCTTATTTATAATTAATTAACTTAATGAGATTCAAGATTGAAAACTTTGTTTCGGCGCCGATCTTATAAATTCGCCTTTGACAGCTATACCTCTGGACCGCAGTCAACAGTGGCGCCAACTGGTGAGCAATGAAACGATAGTCCCCATTGGACTGCCTTACGCAATTTAGCAGATGGAGGCAGATAGGGAGAAGATGTTGCATAAAAAGTTACCTATACTCTATACTTAATTCATGTTCACGAATTTCTGAATTGGTCACACTAACCCATGTAGGTTCATAAACGTCCGCTATTTACTTACTTATAAAATTTTATAGCTAATTTAAAATATCAACCCATTCTAAATGGGTATATCCAAGGTCATTTAAGTAAAGTCATGTGGCCCCAGAGAAAGATTTTGGTGGATCATGTTAATAAGCCGCGGCGCGGTGGCATAGTGGTTGGACTTCTCATGCAGAGGGTCGGGGGTTCGATTCCGGCTCGCACCTCTAAGTTAACTTATGTGCGAAATTCAATTTGAATTTACCACTGAGCTTTTCGGTGTAGGAAAACGTCGTGACGAAACCTGCACGCATCTGCGTAGTAATTCAAAGATGTGTGTGAAGTCCCCAATTCGCACTGGACCCGCGTGGGGACTATAGCCCAAACCCTCTCGTGATGAGAGGAAGCCTGTGCTCAGCAGTGGGACGCAAATAGGCTGTAGTAGTAGTAGTAGTAGATGTAATCATGTTAAGAATGTAGAAGGGGCCACAATACCCCCTACGCTGAATAGCTATAACGACAAAGTTGAAGGTTATTCAGTGGGTAACCGACCTAGTAACTCGCTTAACAGTTTTATTCGTCGAACGTGGTTATCTAATCGTTTTGGTGACTTGTGTGTGACTGAGTAAATTGCGATCACAATGTCAAGAGCAATCTGCGGCATCGATGCGGTAATCTACTAGTAATATTACTTACGGTTGTTATTGTTAATGTTATTGCTGTATAGTCAGCAGATAGAGGCAAGAGAGAAATCGACTTAAGTTAATATTACTTGATATTACTTACAAAATAATAAATCGTGAAAGCGGCAGTTTATTTTTGCAGTTATTCCTCCTTCTTATTTCCATGTTTTGAAACGATTCCATTCTAAATATCATTTTGTATATTGACTCGAGTAATTATAGGAAGGTTCGAAAAAAATCCGCTCCAATATGGCTCCAATTATTTAAGAACAGTCAGTCAAAGCCGTCGCTGTGTGTAGGTAAATGTTTATTTATGGCCACAATATCAATTATTTATATTTATTAGTTCAATGCCTTTATTTGTCTTATTATAATTGAATATATTTGCTCACTTAATGGCTGTAATCTCTGTGAAATTGCAACTATAAAAGATAATTCGTTGATACACTTTTCTTCAGTTTCGCAATAAACGAGTAAGGGAAATCATCATCAGTAAGTTCAAAAAATATATTTTCACGATATTTTATTTTTCAAATTAGGACAAATGACGTATTTTTTAGAAGCCGCTGGTGGCCTAGTGGTTCTGCCTCCACTCCGACTCGCATGCAGAGGGTCGGGAGTTCGAATCCGGCTCGCACGTCTGAGTTTACTTTATGTGCGAAATTCAATTTGAATTTACCACTGATCTTTTCGGGAAAGGAAAACATCGTGAGGAAACTTGCTCTCATCTGCGAAGTAATTTAAAGTTGTATGTGAAGTCCCAAATCCGCAATGGGCCCACGCGGGGACTATAGCACAAGCCCTCTCGTGATGAGAGGAGGTCTGTGCCCAGCAGTGGGACGTAAATAGGCTGTTGTGAGGACGTATTTTAAGTATCATCTAACACACTAGGTGCCTACCTATATTTTTATTAGTAGGTATTTATAAAAGTTTTTCTTCCAACTCAAAGATTTATCCAAATCTAGACGTGTTCACCTATCACCGCGTGTTCGAAATTCGACTCGGTTTCTTCCAGTCGGAGCAAATAGTGAATGAGCGTTATCAGCGGATTGTTTACGCGGTCTTTAAATAGCGTCTATTTATAGCGGAGACGGTTGATGTAAACTCATTTGTCCATTGGCAGAGCATACAACATGGAGCAGAAACTGTCGTCTAAAGAGATCTTCGCCCTCGAGGACAAGCACGGCTGCAGGAACTACGGTCCCGTGCCGGTCGCGCTCAGCCGAGGCGAAGGTACGGAACATTCTTACACCTGGTCTTATTTTCCACTATTAAAGCCCGTCACATATAGTTGTAATTCGCAACGGAATTCCGAACGCATACCGTCCATACAAAATACACCTCCACATACACGCAGTAGTTTTCCGTTCGGAATTCAGAACTGCATGTTGTGGCACACCTTAATATAAATTTCTTACATTTTGTATGGCGGACATACAGTCGGAATTCCGTTGTGGGATTCCGTAACGGAACTCCGACTGTAAGGTATGTGGCGGGCCTAAGATATAGACTGAGCCATAGTAAAATTCTTAATGGCCACTATGGTCAGATCAGTTTATTAAATCTACATTACTAATCTATGGTTCCGAAGAAGTCTCTTTTTCAATAGGCAAAGTAAGTACCTAATTCTTTTTTTTTGCTACTTGTTAATCTGAATGGCTTTTAGTAGGCAGTATAGACATACATGATACCTATTTAGTAGAATTTGCCCGTCAATAAGACAACGGTTACATACGCTTAGTATTTCAATTTGCATTTTTTTTTTGGTATGAGTGTGACGGGATAGTGTATTTAATTATAGAAATCTGCGTTTTTTCATCGAACCGATTTCGTGAAATTCTTTTTACGAAATAGCAAGTTTTTTAAGTATATAGTGAATATTAACATATATTTTACTCGCCGTACAAAATCAAATAGTTTTCGTTTAAATCAAGGGGATGGCATGTCGAATCTGACAGCGTGCGAGCGGGATGCATTTATACATTTCTTAATGTGAAAGATGAGAGAAGTAATAGATTTTTTGTCCTTATCGGCGTACCAGCTTTTTTGTGTTTGCCACAGCTGAGCTGTGGCAAATAAATAGAGTAGTCATTATGTCAGTGTGACTTCGTGTAAACAACAACATTATTTGATATGAGAGAAATATTACAGATATTTTATGATAGTGCACTGTTCTTACTAATATACGTTTGCCCCTATAAGATAGCGATTATAATTCGCTCGACCATCAGGTATAAAAGACGTACCCAGCAAAATTATGAAAACATAACCTTTCGTGCGTAAGTATTTCATTTTGGCCATTTAAACTCATCTTGTTCGGTATGATAGCGTTACGTAAGTTATATTTAGCTCATGTTCTATTAAATTGACCAACTATCTTTGAATAATAACATAAATGAATCATTTTCAAAATACCGATGTGTTTAATATTATCCGCCCAAATTACGATGTTGCTTACTATGTATGCCACCATGAGTCTAGCTGTATTTTTAATTTAGCCACGGTTCGGGATACCAGCTATGAAATATAAGAGTGCCCACCAGATACCCAATATCTGGGGAAAAGCCATGCTGCAAAATTAAAATAAATAAACTCAGGATAATAATATGAATGTGTAAGTCACTTTGTTAGTAACGCTTTCACACGAAGTAGTAACTAGTAATGAGAAATAATGATGATCAACTGAGGCATTTTTTACCGACTTCACTAAGGAGAAACGTCAACATTCTATTCTATTCTTGCATTTTCATTTCTTCTGTAGTAGGTACCTGATGGTATCTACCTAGCTAGAAATACAGGGAGTCCATTTTGGTGGACCACTCTGGGAATCTCTCAAAACATGGAAATACCTGTAATAAAAACTACATGTCTTTATAACAGGTCTTTCCGTGTGCCACCCTAGTAAATATCTTCTGTATATAGGTAGGTATAAAAGCCATGTAATGTAGATAGCTGAAATTTGGTAAGTAACCTACATTTACCACTATTGTTTCTCTAAATCTTAACCGTCAGTCAAAGTCGCGTGTTATAGCTAGTTATTGGAGTGGGGTAATTTTTTACCCACCTTGCCACCCCATGTACTTGACGCACACATACACATTTTATATATGCCTATCCCTTACCGGGGTTCGCTATATAGCGCATCTAGGAGATACTTAATCTAAGGTTTAAATACTGTTTAATAAAGTCAGTTTAGGTCTTGTCAGCGCCTAAGTGTACCAGATACTCACGCACTTGTCACGTTTACCTTTAGCTACAGAGTAAACGAGTTGCTATACATATAATCTACTTATTTGCCTTAATCTTGGTATTGTGATAGTTAATGGTTTTTATTGCCATTCATTAAAGAACTGATAAGGAAAATCAGTGATGAGATTAAACGAGAGTTCACGTGAGAAAGGAATTAAATTAGCTTAATTAAGATGAAATTGACAAGTAGGTACTTAATCTCTGTTTCAATTGCTCCAATATTAGGTAATACCAGCTGTATGTATTCGTAGGTACTCTAAAACTAAAGTTTAGTAGAGGGATAGAAGAAGGTTAATGTGTTATCGGGTTGTCCATAAATCGTGAGTTTGGAAAGTATAGTTTGTTAATTGGTCCAGTATATTATTTTCTCGAGAGGTGCTATTTTAAAAGTATAAAACTGGCTTAAATTCTGTGAAAGATGCCTCTACTCCATTAAGCCAATTGTGTTTTTAATCCTTTGAAGGATTCCTTTATTAACGTACTAGCTTCTGTCTGCGACTTCGCCCGCGTGGAATTCGGTTATCGCGTTCCCACGGGAACTAATGCGTTTTTCCGGGATAAAAAGTGCCCTATGTTCTATCTCGGGACAGTGGGGACAACGGGTAGTTGGAACCTCCATATCAAATTTCATCTAGATCGGTCCAGCGGTTGAAGCGTGAAGAGGTAACATGCAGACGGACAGACGAACAGACAGACTACCTACTTATTTTTAAAAAACTTCACGTGAGATTTCGAGGGTAGAGCCTGTGGTAGAGCTAATCTCACGATATCTCACGAATCGGGGACAGTCAAGTGGGGATAAAACATTGAACAAAAACAACCGAACTGTAAAAAAGGCTAAAAAACGAATGCGAAAACGCAAAAAAAAATCCGATGACGATGTACATACACATTTACGTTACGTGAAAGCGTCGTTGGCCTAATAAAGGGACAATCCCGGTCAACCTTAATGAAGGCCGTTCTTCAAAGGTTACAAGCTCAGTACCTAAGTATTTCATCAGTTCAGTTCGTCAGTCTCGACTGACGCCAGACTGATGGAAATGTCGTGTGCGTACTAATTTATGTTATGTCCTGCGGTCTTGTAGGTAACTTTTCAGATGATCAGTCCGGGCCATCAGTCCAGTGTATCAGCAGGTTGGTTTACACGATCAATCTGGCGTCAATCTTACCAGACCGATGGACTGTACTGATGAAATACTTAGGTACTGAGCTTGTAACCTTTGAAGAACGGCCTTCATTAAGGTTGACCGGGATTGTCCCTTTATTAGGCCAACGACGCTTTCACGTAACGTAAATGTGTATGTACATCGTCATCGGATTTTTTTTTTGCGTTTTCGCATTCGTTTTTTAGCCTTTTTTACAGTTCGGTTGTTTTTGTTCAATGTTTTATCCCCACTTGACTGTCCCCGATTCGTGAGATATCGTGAGATTAGCTCTACCACAGGCTCTACCCTCGAAATCTCACGTGAAGTTTTTTAAAAATAAGTAGGTAGTCTGTCTGTTCG
>OZ020274.1:4150731-4178044 GCA_963971205.1 Aethes cnicana | reverse complement strand
GACAATCCCGGTCAACCTTAATGAAGGCCGTTCTTCAAAGGTTACAAGCTCAGTACCTAAGTATTTCATCAGTTCAGTTCGTCAGTCTCGACTGACGCCAGACTGATGGAAATGTCGTGTGCGTACTAATTTATGTTATGTCCTGCGGTCTTGTAGGTAACTTTTCAGATGATCAGTCCGGGCCATCAGTCCAGTGTATCAGCAGGTTGGTTTACACGATCAATCTGGCGTCAATCTTACCAGACCGATGGACTGTACTGATGAAATACTTAGGTACTGAGCTTGTAACCTTTGAAGAACGGCCTTCATTAAGGTTGACCGGGATTGTCCCTTTATTAGGCCAACGACGCTTTCACGTAACGTAAATGTGTATGTACATCGTCATCGGATTTTTTTTTGCGTTTTCGCATTCGTTTTTTAGCCTTTTTTACAGTTCGGTTGTTTTTGTTCAATGTTTTATCCCCACTTGACTGTCCCCGATTCGTGAGATATCGTGAGATTAGCTCTACCACAGGCTCTACCCTCGAAATCTCACGTGAAGTTTTTTAAAAATAAGTAGGTAGTCTGTCTGTTCGTCTGTCCGTCTGCATGTTACCTCTTCACGCTTCAACCGCTGGACCGATCTAGATGAAATTTGATATGGAGGTTCCAACTACCCGTTGTCCCCACTGTCCCGAGATAGAACATAGGGCACTTTTTATCCCGGAAAAACGCATTAGTTCCCGTGGGAACGCGATAACCGAATTCCACGCGGGCGAAGTCGCAGACAGAAGCTAGTACGTTAATAAAGGAATCCTTCAAAGGATTAAAAACACAATTGGCTTAATGGAGTAGAGGCATCTTTCACAGAATTTAAGCCAGTTTTATACTTTTAAAATAGCACCTCTCGAGAAAATAATATACTGGACCAATTAACAAACTATACTTTCCAAACTCACGATTTATGGACAACCCGATAACACATTAACCTTCTTCTATCCCTCTACTAAACTTTAGTTTTAGAGTACCTACGAATACATACAGCTGGTATTACCTAATATTGGAGCAATTGAAACAGAGATTAAGTACCTACTTGTCAATTTCATCTTAATTAAGCTAATTTAATTCCTTTCTCACGTGAACTCTCGTTTAATCTCATCACTGATTTTCCTTATCAGTTCTTTAATGAATGGCAATAAAAACCATTAACTATCACAATACCAAGATTAAGGCAAATAAGTAGATTATATGTATAGCAACTCGTTTACTCTGTAGCTAAAGGTAAACGTGACAAGTGCGTGAGTATCTGGTACACTTAGGCGCTGACAAGACCTAAACTGACTTTATTAAACAGTATTTAAACCTTAGATTAAGTATCTCCTAGATGCGCTATATAGCGAACCCCGGTAAGGGATAGGCATATAAAATGTGTATGTGTGCGTCAAGTACATGGGGTGGCAAGGTGGGTAAAAAATTACCCCACTCCAATAACTAGCTATAACACGCGACTTTGACTGACGGTTAAGATTTAGAGAAACAATAGTGGTAAATGTAGGTTACTTACCAAATTTCAGCTATCTACATTACATGGCTTTTATACCTACCTATATACAGAAGATATTTACTAGGGTGGCACACGGAAAGACCTGTTATAAAGACATGTAGTTTTTATTACAGGTATTTCCATGTTTTGAGAGATTCCCAGAGTGGTCCACCAAAATGGACTCCCTGTATTTCTAGCTAGGTAGATACCATCAGGTACCTACTACAGAAGAAATGAAAATGCAAGAATAGAATAGAATGTTGACGTTTCTCCTTAGTGAAGTCGGTAAAAAATGCCTCAGTTGATCATCATTATTTCTCATTACTAGTTACTACTTCGTGTGAAAGCGTTACTAACAAAGTGACTTACACATTCATATTATTATCCTGAGTTTATTTATTTTAATTTTGCAGCATGGCTTTTCCCCAGATATTGGGTATCTGGTGGGCACTCTTATATTTCATAGCTGGTATCCCGAACCGTGGCTAAATTAAAAATACAGCTAGACTCATGGTGGCATACATAGTAAGCAACATCGTAATTTGGGCGGATAATATTAAACACATCGGTATTTTGAAAATGATTCATTTATGTTATTATTCAAAGATAGTTGGTCAATTTAATAGAACATGAGCTAAATATAACTTACGTAACGCTATCATACCGAACAAGATGAGTTTAAATGGCCAAAATGAAATACTTACGCACGAAAGGTTATGTTTTCATAATTTTGCTGGGTACGTCTTTTATACCTGATGGTCGAGCGAATTATAATCGCTATCTTATAGGGGCAAACGTATATTAGTAAGAACAGTGCACTATCATAAAATATCTGTAATATTTCTCTCATATCAAATAATGTTGTTGTTTACACGAAGTCACACTGACATAATGACTACTCTATTTATTTGCCACAGCTCAGCTGTGGCAAACACAAAAAAGCTGGTACGCCGATAAGGACAAAAAATCTATTACTTCTCTCATCTTTCACATTAAGAAATGTATAAATGCATCCCGCTCGCACGCTGTCAGATTCGACATGCCATCCCCTTGATTTAAACGAAAACTATTTGATTTTGTACGGCGAGTAAAATATATGTTAATATTCACTATATACTTAAAAAACTTGCTATTTCGTAAAAAGAATTTCACGAAATCGGTTCGATGAAAAAACGCAGATTTCTATAATTAAATACACTATCCCGTCACACTCATACCAAAAAAAAAATGCAAATTTATATTGTGTATGCAATGTGGGATTTTTTAAATCTTCATTTTTCTGATTTTCTACGTATATCGCCCACATGCCGCGGTCGTGCTTCTCGCTCCCTCCAATGCAAACAGACATTGTCCGCTGAGACGGTTGCCTGCCTCGATTGCTCAAAGTCATTAGCTCTTGTCAGTGTCTTAATTCTACGTAATTCAACAGACAGTTTACAAACTGTAAAATAATGTGTGTTGGCAAATACTTCAATCAGGCGATCGTTAACAAAAGATAAGGTTTCTTGCAAGATAATCTTAATCTTTATTTGTTCGTGTCTAAGTCACGAAAGAAATCACATGCGATGAGCATGCTGCGTGATAGCCATCATAAAACTTTATAATGGATATAAACTGTAGTCCTTCGAGCCGGATAGCTCCAGCTTTTTGGGTAAACGTAATTAAAGTTTCAGTATTAGGTTTTTATAACTGTGATTATTCTGTCTTGTAACGTTTATTTTCTTATGTGTTATGTTTATCGTCCGTGTGGTCAGTTTGGGGCACTGAAAATCAGCGCCGACGCTTTCGAGCAAGACAGACGCCATACCTAAATGCCTGATGTTTTTTTGGATTTGTCTCCGCCCCGAATAGGATAATAACCAATAAAATATTAAATAAAAAGCACGAACAAATGTTGGTGGTTTTAAATATTATATTAAAATTCGCTTCAGTCACCTTCCGAAATTCACGTCACGCACGACTGTTAGTCGGTACGAAGTACGCCGGTTGAGCTCGTGTCAAATAAAGTGATCTCCATTGGTATTATTGTCTTTTCAGGAATATTTGTATGGGATGTTGAAGGAAAGAAATACTACGACTTCCTAAGCGCTTACTCGGCGGTGAACCAGGGCCACTGCCACCCGAGAATCATCGATGCCCTCAAGAAACAGGCAGAAAAACTTACCCTTGTATCCAGGTAAAAACTTTCATTTTAACTTACAAGTTAAGTCCCGAAACTTGGCAACGTCGCATATAGCTGTCAAATGTTTCGCTGTTTTTATTAATATCTCAATATTACTGAATTAAAAAAGAAGTTATCATTCTATGGTTGAATGACGCGTCTCGTTTTATATTTGTTGATTAGGCATTCAAATGACAAGATTACAATAAAATGCATGGAAAATGCGATGGAAAGTTTTCAAATGATAATACTTGCATAATACTAAAAATTTCGTCGTCCTATGATAATGGTTGCAATCCATACTTAATGTTTTATTCAACCATATAGCGATAATTCATGTTTTCATTCAGTAATATTCAGAAAAAATAATGAAAACAGCGAGATATTTGACAGCTATTTGCGACGTTGCCAACTTTCGGAGTAAACCCTCGGTCTATAGTATGACTTTAAATGTATCTTTGATATAAATTATCATCGGATACTATACGGAAATACATCGTCGGATTTTGTCTCTGCTCCGGTACTATTAAAGCCTGTCTTTACCTATGAATTATTTATATTTTCAACTATCTTTCTGCTCGCGACTTCGTCCACGTGTAATTCAGTTACGTTCCCGTAGGCGTTTTTCCGGGTTACATTTTGATTTAGTCAGTGTTTTCAAGTCAGTATAGACGTACATTATGAAGAGTCTTCTCGAAACCCTACGTACGTACTGACTTGAAAAAACTGACCCCGTGTACGGAATTTAAGGAGTAGCTCCTGTCTTCCCCCGGACTCGATTATGCGCGCCACTAGTATTGGAAAAGTACTGGGCCTATATTCAAAGTCTTAAATAGGGATCTCGCTGTTCCCTATAGGATCGCTCACGCGTCAAGTTGAACTTTAAGTCTTGCTATGCGTGAGCGATCGTATAGGGAACACCGAGATCCCTATTTAAAGATTCGAATTTAGGCCCTGGCCGTAATCAGCATCACGAACTGATGGCCACACACAATGCCGTTGCGGGTCAGCTAAGTGGGTACGTCCTAAGTGCTAATTTAATTTCTTGCGCTGAAGTTTTAATTTTTCCACCAACTCCTAAGAACATACATTTCACTCGAAATACATAGAATTTTGACTTTTCAGAGCATTCTACTCGGACAAGCTATGCCAGTACGAGAAGTTTATGACCCAACTGCTGGGCTTTGATCGTCTGTTGCCGATGAACACGGGTGTCGAAGGTGGGGAGAGCGCCTGCAAGATCGCGCGCAAGTGGGGGTATGAAGTCAAGAAGATTGCCCCTCAACAGGCAAAGGTACCACCAACAACATCCCATTTACGTCCCATTGCTCGACACAGCTAGGCCTCCTGTTATCACGAGAGGGTTTGGGCTATAGTACCGACAACAGCCCTGTGCGGATTGGGGACTTAATCACACACATTCTGGAATTACTTCGTAGATACGTGCAGGTACTGCAGGTGTAATATGTTTTCCTTCATCGAAAAGCTTAGTGGTAAGGTGGTAAATTAAAATTCACACATAGGTAAACTCAGAGGTGTCAGCCGGGTTTGAACAGAATATGAAAGGCGTAGGTAAGTCAATATACCTACTAGGCTACCACGGATTCAAGGCCAAGGTACCACTAGCCATTCAATAGAGCAACTACCATAACCAGGCTGCTATGTTCCACTGCCGAGTATATAAGAATAAGAATAAGAATAATGTTTATTTACCAGAAAAATATGCTGAATACAGTCATACAAATAATAGGACAACTAGTTGGTTTACAAAAGTTACAGTAGTTCAGGCAGCGGTTTCCGCACTAGGCTCTGGGCCTGTATCGCGGAGCCCAATGAAGACATACTAAATATTATTAATCTAACTAAATTAAACTGAATTTGTATTTTAGAACACATAAAAAAAAACAGGATCAGGAAATAGATACAATAAGCCAATTAGAACTGAGCTATTTAGCTTTATAGTAAGTACCTATACTATATAATATGTATATACTTCTGTATACCAGTTCTGTGCAGCTGAAAATATACATTATTTTCAGCTACACGTCTTTGAATGTCTAAAACAGTGTCTGATTTTAAGCTTTCTGAGTTGTTATAAAAAATAAACTTAAAATTAAATACAGACTCCAACGATGAACTCATTTGTAACGTTGTAATATAAGATCCAACCAAAAGCGTATATGTATTAATATTAATGAACTTGACTGTACCCAAACTTATATTACTATTTACTAACTTATTACTTATACTTACTATTCTGTTTCCAATATGGCAGTTTGTTTTCTCATTATCGTAATCCGTTACAAATAAACTTAGGTACTTAGTAAAAACAAACTCCGTACATTGTGATAATTTTGGCACAGTAAAAATTAAATTACTTAAAGATTTATTTCTCTGTCACGAAATCATATAAGAAAGCGACCTATAAATAAAGGGAGTGCCTGCCGACATTTAATTGTAACGACATCTACATACCTGCATATTATGTTGTCAATACGCTTGCGCATTAAAGCGTAGAAAGTTGACATTTCGCGTATGCCCTTTGAGATTTCGGAGCTTGCTTAAATATTTAATTAACTTATTTTTGGCTGATCAAATATTAACTGTAGGTACCTATGTTAAAAATGGATGCCTTTTAATAAATTACAGTAACATAAATTTGAAACATCTAATGCCACAGGTAATGCCTAATGGTAATGGACATACAAGGAGGTTAAAAGCCTAGTTAAGTAGGTACTTAGCAAAAAATGGAATGTGTACAAAAATGATAATATAGGTTTTTCCAACGCGTATTTAAGCAGGCCTAGAAGCCTACATAAGTACCACACAACAAGATCATCATTAAATATGTTAAGCCCGGTAAAGTAAAGTAGGTAAATTGTGCGTGCCACTTGGTTTAGATATCGATTAATAGTTATTTGTTATGCAAGGCTGCAAAGTTGTTGTTTGCTGTGAGTGCGTGATTGAGACCCGAGTGAACGAAGGATTCTAGGGTTGAACCACGAGCGAAGCGAGTGGTTCAAATATAGAATCCTGAGTGTAACGAGGGTTTCAAGGCACGAGACAGCAAACGACTTTGCTGCTGAGCGCAACACAAAATTTTTCACCTCACGCGCGATTTTTCGGGAAGAAGACAGTTCGGCGTCACGTACAGTTTGTGCTAACTCTGGAGGAGTTAAATTCGTATCTTCATCGCTAGAATCGCTCATATTTTCTTTATTACTTATACTTTATTACGTATAGGTATTCTAAATTACAAAACCAGCAATCTAAAACTTTTTTTTATTTTATTTTTTTCGGAGGTTGCGTTCCAAATCACTCCTACTCGTACTTCAAGATTCAATTATTCATTGAATACAGTTAAAATATACACATATTTAAGTATTTTTGTGATAAAACATAGTGAAATAATGAAATACATCTGAAACGGTGTATTATTAATATAATTTTATTAATGATGATATTAAGTAAATTGAACCTTTATTTTAATAAAACTCTCACGACGAATTGCGTTTCAGAACGTATCGTTGTTTTTTTATTGTGACAGTGGCGTCATGCGTCGTTCGAATTTCAAAAAAACTTTCCACGCTAGCGGATAAAAACAACTTTTGCGCTCGGATATCAAGCTGCAAAATGACCACTTCCGAGCCAGTGAGGTGAAAAATGTATTTTTCTTTACGCCCTAAACTTAAATTATATCTAACGGTCTCTATTCGACTCCAGCCTATTTGCGTCCCACTGCTGGGTACCGGCCTCCTCTCATCACGAGAGGGTTTGGGCTATAGTTCCCACGCGGGCCCAATGCGGATTGGGGTATGTATATCTACTATGGTCTGATTAGGTACAACAAAAATTTTATGGGGGTAGTTTATAACACTGGTCAACATAGACTATGTACTTTTTATCCCGGAAAAAAACATAGTTCCCGCGTTAACGCTATTACCAAATTCCACGCGGACGAAGTCGCGGGTAAAAGCTAGTATCATAATAAATAATAATCCTTTTGTAAACTTCCAGATAATTTTCGCGGAAGGCAACTTCTGGGGGCGAACGCTGGGAGCAGTGTCGGCTTCTTCGGACCCCTCCTGCTATGAGGGCTTCGGACCCTACATGCCAGGCTTCGAGCTCATTCCATACAACGATATTCCGGCGCTTGAGGTAGCTACTCACTACAACAGGGGCGATATTCGAAGTCTTAAAATAGGGATCTCCCTGTTCGCTATAGGATCGCTCACGCGTCGCTTGAACTTTAAGCAGCTAGATTTAAAGTTCAACTTGACGCGTGAGCGATCCTATAGGGGACAAATAGATCCCTAATATAGCCCCAGTCAGTTTATCGGAGCTGAAGTTATTGTCAAGTTGTGTCTAAGTACCTGGGGCGGGGTCTCATTTCGGACGCAAAAGGGATTTTATTGGAAAGCTAACGTTTATATAGGAAACGCCAAAACGTCACACCACCGCTCAAATTGAACTTTAAATATGACGTTATGACGTAACTCTATCCGAATCCCTAGGTAACGTTTCGAATTGAGCCCTTGTTTCTCGGAACTTTTGCCACGCAGTAGCACACTCTAGAGGAAGACCTATTTGTGAGAATAACCTGTAGAAAGCGCTCCAAGACCCGAACGTGGCGGTGTTTATGGTGGAGCCGATCTAGGGCGACGCCGGCGTTCTATTCCGTCATGCCGTTCCTATACTCAAAACTCGAACTTGCTCTAATTTTTTGTGGAACTTTTTCCATGCAGTAGGGACCTTACTCTAGAGGAAGACTAATTGTGAGAATAACTAATGTTAATTTGTAGAAAGCGCTCCAAGACCCGAACGTGGCGGCGTTCATGGTGGAGCCGATCCAGGGCGAGGCCGGCGTGGTGATCCCCGCGGACGGCTACCTGCGGCGCGTGCGCGAGCTCTGCACCAAGCACAACGTGCTGTGGATCGCTGACGAGGTCCAGACCGGATTGGGTAAGATTAACCATAGAGAAGATAGGGTGGATTGATTCAAACCGATTCAAAATGCTTGTAGCATTAAGTCCGCCTTTTGTACACTGCATTTTTTTTGTTTGTGCAATAAAGAGTTTAAATAAATAAATAAATAAACCGTCCGTTAACAAAGCAGCATTCGTTAAATATTTTACTATGGGATAAATAAAATTGCCGTTTCTCTATGGAATAACAGCTCGGCGGCCATATTAAACGACCAAGAGTCCGTCAAATGTGCTTGAATCATCGGGCCCTTCTGTGGAAAGTCTAACGGCTATCAAGCGCGTGAAGCGCGTACCTTGGTCTTTAATGAAAATAAAAATATTAAAAATATATCGATAGCTATCACTGCCATTATTATCCAGAAGCCTTGCGCTGTGCTTCTGCCTAAATACTTAGTGACTGTGACAGCTGTCGATTTACATTTTTCATCTTTTTCTTTTCACTAAAGACCAAGGCCTGCTGTCGGTAGGCCTCTAACAAGGTGAAGGTCGCAGGAAGTCGGTGGATGCGAGCGGCACAGCGCCGGTCGGAGTGGCGATCCTTGGGGGAATCCCATGTTCAGCAGTGGACGTCTATCGGCTGATATGATGATGATGATGAAAGACCAAGGCAGACTTTGACAGCCGTTGGACACTTACACTACATCTCTTCCGAAAACTTCACCTACCCAAGTACATTACGACACACCTAAGAAGGCGCGCGGTGAAGCACTTAAGCCGTTGACGCAGAGTCTATTTTTGCTTAATCCACGCGCCTACTACGTTGTGTAAACCTGTAACATGTTAAGAAGTGTACCTTCTCCTACTTCAAAGCTCCTCCTTGGGTCAGGTCGCACGGGCAAGCTGTTGGCGGTGGAGCACGAGGGCGTGCGGCCCGACATCCTGGTGCTCGGCAAGGCGCTGAGCGGCGGCGTGCTGCCCGTGTCGGCCGTGCTCGCCAACAACGATGTCATGGACGTGAGTGCCTTTGGAAGCGAAAAGGGTTTACTCCGAAAGTTGGCAACCTCGCAAATAGTTGTCAAATAGATCGCTGTTTTCATTGATTTCTGAATATAACTGAATGAAAACATGAATTATCGTTCTATGGTTGAATAAAACATTAAGTATGGATTGCAGGAATTATCATAGGAACACAAAATTTTTAGGATTATGGAAGTACCTACTATCTTTTGAAAACTTTCCATTACATTTTCCATGCATTTTAATGTACTCTTATCATTTGAATGCCTAACCAACAAATATAAAACGAGACGCGTCATTCAACCATACAATGATAACTTCTATATTAATTCAGTAATATTGAAAAACTAATAAAAACAGCGAAACATTTGACAGGTATATGCGACGTTGCCAACTTTCGGGATAAACCCTCTTAACCGACTTCACGCGACAGCGACAGAGGCGAGCGTTTTACGGACACATTGCGCGCTCGTGACGCCGTCGCCGTCGCGCGCAATGTGTTGAGCCGTTAACCTTTTCAACGCCAACGACACATGTATCGGTACCGTAGGGCCAACGCTAAGTCGCCAACGACCTATGTATGTGTCGTGGAGTACAACGTACGACTATAAGGGCCTTATCAGACTTGCGATTTGCAAGCGAGTTGAAAGCGTTTATCAATAAGTACAAAACTCGTACGCGGCGAACTAGCGGCGTGTTCGCCTCCATACAAAACTCGCTCGCGAATCGCAAGTGTGATAACGCTCTAAGGGAGAAATCATTGACCTATAATAACCTATGGACGAACAGTGCCTAACAGAATATGTCAAAATGTATGGAGCAAACTGACTGTAGAAAATACGTTCCAATATGCTAATAAATAACGCCTCTTTATAATATGTGTCAATAAATCTAAATATATAAAACTCAAAGGTGACAGACTGACTGACATAGTGATCTATCAACGCACAGCCCAAACCACTGGACGGATCGGGCTGAAATTTGGCATGCAGGTAGATGTTATGACGTAGGCATCCGCTAAGAAAGGATTTTGCAAAATTCCCACGGGAACGGGAAAAATCGGGATTTTACTTTTTAATATTTCTGCGCATACGAAGTTGCGGGGAAAAGCTAGTATTTTATACAGAAGTAAACTTAAGTGTGAAATTTAATGAGCGCCAAACGGGTGCCCGAGTTGTTCGGGCACCCGTTTTGACGGGCCATTTTTCTCCGGCTGATTGTGAATCCTTACTTACTTATAACAGATCAAAGAGAGAATACGTGTGCGTAAGATCCATATTCGATTTAGACGTCATTATTAGCCATCGTTGGCGTGTGGGTGACTGACGACTTTTGTAACTAATTAATTTGACATGGCGTAGCGTTGAAAAGGTTAGGTTAATAATATACTGTACTGAATTTTGAAATATTGACTTGACACTACCTAGCAAATATTTTTTTTGCAAGTTAATGGTCCTTCGAACTGGATGTTGAACTTTTTAAACATTTACAAATACAAAGCCAAATGACGACTGACAGGGTGAAGAAATCAAAATTATAATTAGTCCGTCACCGTTAGGTATAAATCGTACCTAACCGTGACGTCACGCGACATTTCAACTCAATAATCTCCGTATAAGTTTAATTACGTGAAAAAAGAAAAAATACGTGTCCAATACTTTTCAATAATCTTCCTGATGGACTAAGGAAAAAAAGATGTCGTCATCCCTATTCTAATCAAGCAATTTTAAAACCGCATTTCATTTCAGGTAATTACCCCCGGCACACACGGTTCGACGTACGGTGGTAATCCTTTGGCGTGTGCTGTAGCGATGGAGGCCATTAAAGTAGGCTTGCATTACTTATCTTATATTTCAATCTTACCTTGGTATTTATTTTATTACACTCAACCAACAGCAATGATATCGGGTCATTTTGTATGGAAAATCCTATACAAAGTGACCCGATTTCATTGATGTCGAGTGTAGTTGCTTTACAATGGGACTTCCCTTCATTTTTAACTAGTTTGTAATCTGTGACCACACCTCTAAAGACTGTCCTTGATAGCATTGTTTGTTTACCGCTGATATCGCAGAACATATTTTACATCTTCCTTCTCAAACTGAGTCCTGATTCATAACATCAAATCTAATGCGGCAATAAATCGACCCGACATCCCGGTAACATAAGGTTAAATTGCGCAGGTATTGCTGGAGGAGAAGCTGTGTGAAAACGCGGCCAAGCTCGAGAGCGTGCTGCGCGAGGAACTCGAGAAGATCCCGAAGAACGCGGTCACGTGCGTGCGCGGGCGCGGGCTCATGTTCGCGCTCGTCGTCCATGACAGTACGTACCATATTATTACTAGGTATTTGATTTATATAAATTTGCAAACAGGTAGAGGTACCTGCCGGAGAGTAACCTAAATTAGTCGTAGGCTATTTCAATTTGCTTGCTGCACCGAACCATAAAGAATTAGCAACCTAGTCTGATTCGTATATGAAGGTTGTTCATTCTAGGTTACCTTACTTTTTCTATGGCAATAGCGACTAAGCGATACTAAAGGTGGGTACTGACCAACGTTACGAGGTGTAATGTAACATGTTACATAGCGAGCATTCGTGTAGTCAGTACGTCGTGTTACGGGGAACACGACGTACTGACTACACGAATGCTCGCTATGTAACATGTTACATTACACCTCGTAACGTTGGTCAGTACCCACCTTAACGCCGCTTAAGCCGTGGTGGCCTAGTGGTTCGACCTACCGCCTCTCATGCAGAGGGTCGGGGGTTCGATTCCGGCTCGCACCTCTAAGTTTACTTATGTGCGAAATTGAATTTGGATTTACAACTGAGCTTTTCGGTGAAGGAAAACATCGTGAGGAAACCTGCATTCATCTGCGAAGTAATTCAAAGATGTGTGTGAAGTCCCCAATCTGCACTGGGCCCGCGTGGGGACTATAGCCCAACCCTCTCGTAATGAGAGGAGGCCTGTGCCCAGCAGTGCCACGCAAATAGGCCGAAGTAGTACTCACGGAGTGATCGTTATTCATTGTAATGTAACAACCATCACTCAATGTAACGCAAGTTCTTAGTCCTATCTAAATAAGTACGAATAGTCTCATATCATCAAAAGCAGTATTTCACCCAAGCAGCCAAACAGTCGCGATTATCCGCCAGACAAAAACAGTGACATACACTGTCTGTTATTTGTATGAAACCGTATTAAAAATAATGGACATTTTTAATGACCAATGCGTATAAGTATATTTTTATTTTGGACGCAGGCCAAAATCGATATAACGTAGACGCCTGTGTCGCCATAATTTATACGATTGGGTAATTTGTATCAAAGCGGTGATGACAGACACTTTTTTTAGTAATGGAAAAGTTCAAAGCGAAACTGTTACGTAGATAAATTAGCTAACTACCGAAATGCTATACCTAACTACTTACTTACTGGAGCACGCGAAATAAAAATGGATCCCCAACGCGGCGATTTCATACGCATTATGCTCCATAATTTTAATTGCGTTCTATCCAATCTGCATTTCTATCAAAAGGTTGTCTGGTAGAGATCGCTATTAATCGATAAGACCCTCTGCTGTATGCCAAACTTTTTGTGTACCTTAATTAAGTACATTATGTCTGTATGAGCTTTTCGGTGAAGGAAAACATCGTGAGGAAACCTGCACGCATCTGCGAAGTAATTCAAAGATGTGTGTGAAGCATAGACGTAAATAATATAGACCCGGTCTAACGTACACGTAATATGTCCCCACTTCCACGGTGTCCAATCCAAAGTTCTGTCACCGAGCGTGCGTGACAATAAGCGTTTTTAAAAAAACTTTTTTCGAAACTGTTTCTCAGTATCTAAAAACTCGTCTCGTTGTTGAAAAAATGTGACCCAGCTTTAGTGTCACGATATAAGTTTAACTTTGGATTGGACACCAATGAAGTGGGGAAACATGACATGTATCTACGTTAGGCCGGGTCCATACGAAGTATTATTTATGTCTATGGTGTGGAGTCTCTAATACGCACTGGGCCCGCGTGGCGACTATAGCCCAAACCCTCTCGTGAGAGGAGGCCTGTGCCCGGCAGTGGGACGCAAATAGGCTGTAGTAGTAGTACTTAGTAGTAATAGTTACGACTGAAGGGCCATCAGCCCATCAATAAGCATGCACGCACGACAAAGCGCCCCTCTGCCGATGAGACCTTATTTTTGACTTCTGCAAATCGAAGGTCACCGCTCAAGTTGCGTGCCGACACCTGTATGTTGTGACGTGCTTTATTACGCGTGGAGACCACGACAAGGCAAACGAAGTATAGGGCGCCCTGTTGCCAGGTGGAGTGACGATTTGCGCAAGGTGGCCGATGTAGATTGGATGCGGTACACGCCTTGGACAGAGCTCATTGGCGTGCATTGGGTGAGGCCTACGTCCAGCAGTGGACTACTATGGGCTGTTGATGATGATGATGAAACGTCAATCGTCTTCGGCAGGGATCCCGGCGTACGACGTGGTGCTGCGGCTGCGCGACGCGGGCCTGCTGACCAAGACCACCCACGGGCAGGTGATCCGGCTGGCGCCGCCGCTGGTCGCCACCGAGCGGCAGCTCCGCGACGCCGCCAAGATCATCCGCGACGTGTTCCAGACCTTCAGCAATTAAACGCTATACGCCAACCTTACTGGCTTTCATTTTAGGTAATGGAATTACCTAACCTAAAATTCTGGCAGAGGCATTCCATCTTAGGCCGAGTTTGGCAACGCATTCGAGATTTATGGTCTTTAATGGGGGACCATAGGATTTCGGTGTCCATGGGCCGCTGTGACCACTTACCATCAGGTGGGATGTGCGCTCGTTTGCCTATACCATTGACATAAAAAAAAACTTTGAACGCCAAGGACACCTGCATTGCCGTGCCTCCACCAATACCAATGTCAACTAAAGGTGTCTTAGTAATCATTGACCTATAACCTAACAGAATATGTCGAAATATATGGAGCAAACTGACATTAGAAAATACGTTCCAATATGCTAATAATAACGCCTCTATAATATGTGTCAAGATAAATATTTTATACAAAAGTAAACCTAACATAATAAGACTTAAGTGTCACATTAACTGAGCGCCAACTGGGTGCACTGTTCAGGCACCTGTTTTGACGGGCCATTTTTCTCCGGCTGATTATGATAAGAATCCTTACTTATAATAGATCAATGCAACTAAAGGTGTCTGACTGATAACTGCACTTCATTCAAATATGGGGTTATATTCGAAGTCTTAAATAGGTACAGGGAGATTCCCTATCGCTGCGCTCACGCATCGCGGCGTTGAAACCGAACTTGAAGCAGATAGATTTAAAGTTCAACTTGAGCGCCATGACGCGTGAGCGATGCTATAGGGAATCTCCCTGTCCCTATTTAAGACTTCGAATATAGCCCCTGAAAACCTCGAAAAGGTCGTGCGGCTATAGAATATGAGAAGCGGGGCCTAATTCTAACTCGTAAATAGTTACATGGGAGTGTCCTTCCTTGGCATTCGAACTATCTCATTGCCAGAATTCATCTAAATTGGTATGGCCGTTTAAGCCTGAAGAAGGCAACAGACAGACAAGAGTTACTTTCGCATTTTATAATATTGTATGGATCAAGATCGAGTTCAGCTGATCCGCCGCTCGTCATCTCGAAACGAAAGATGCGCAAAGCTGTATGTGCGACGTCTACCAGACTTAGAAATTACATTTAACATTTTTTTTGAAAGGTTTCATTTACTTGGAGAAGACGCAATCAGTGTTAGACCTATAGGTAGCAATCCATGACAGCGCACGATCAGCGTCAGCACTGAGCGTGTTTGTAGGTATTACAATTTCGATATTGCCAATATGTAAGTACACAATTTGGCACCTTATCCCGTTCAGCAAATAAGGTATAAAAGTGTATACTTTTAATAATGAACTCGAGTGTACACGAAGCTACCATTCGTTGTAGTAGGGTAAGCACGCTAGTAGACGTCCGCGCTCAACGTCATTTGAAGTTTTCCATAATGTCCACCAATTACCACGAAGAAATCAGAGAAACATTCAGATTTTTTTTATTATTAAGTATTATTTAAGTGAAGACACACTAAAAACTTGTGCAGAACTTAAATACGAGTAGCACACGGTAAATAAATAATTATAATTATAAATATACAACTTATACATCGAAACTGGGTAAATACTGCATGGTTAAAATATAAATGTTAAGCTCGTAAATTCGGTAAATTCATTATTCTATAAAGTTCAACAACAGCTTAGCAATGTTTTAAATAAATTACTTTATACAATTTCATTCCTGGACACGCTAAAATCACAGTTAGTTGAGGTAAATGCTTTATTACACGTACATTTCTTCTAAATCGGTGTGTGACCAAAAGGACTTTTGCCGCTTATTGTTAAACGAATTATACCAATTTCTTGTCAAATGCTAAACTACAAGCGACAACATACGCAACAATCCATCGTTGTTTTGCCTATACATGGTCACATACTATGATTCGTATACCAGCAAGGTTTTGTACAATTATCATTATCACATTAAATTATTTGTTCCACTTTTCCTTCACGATTAAATAAATTATTAAATAAGTACTTATTTGTTAAGTTTCATTTGTACATGGATTTATCGAGGAAATCTTCAGAAAATATACGAAAACCGACCTAGTCAGTAGTCATAAAAGTCAAACACCATATAACCCATTCGATTGAACAAAAAATGTTAGTGTCTCATTTCTGAAAAACGTGACGTTCCAATCCAAGTCATTTTCTGAAGATTAACCCCAAAACTTACATTTACTACTGGCATAGAATTTATAGTTATAAGTACGGTGTTTTTAAAGTACATTTTCCAATACTCCCAGCTGCGCTCTCATAGTGTCGACTAGTTTTGACATAAGAATGCTTTCGTCCAACGTTAATTTGGGGCTTTCGAGTAAATCTGAAACAGAAATATAGACGCCTAAAGATATTGTTTCTAATCGTAAAAATAAAGCAATCAATTTCTACCTACCTAGTATTCTGCATTTACTCTGAAACTCGTGCAAATTGCATAGGTAGGCACTATTTGAATAAATAATTCCATATCATACCAATTTCTACGTATTCGTTCTTTGCACAATTAGAGCAATTTTGTCTATTTGATCACGTGAAAATACTGACGTATCAAATCACTATTAAAAGTATTTGTTCTGCGCTATGAAACAATCAAATTAGTAAGTTAACGGCCAACTTTTTCTACCAGCTAATCTCACAAAAACCCGATAAGTTCACTTCATTCGTTGTCCTTGCCAAATATCTCGAACACGAAATCGCAAAAAACGAACTAACCTTTATTGGCAGTGCTTTGTTGTAAGAAGCCATTAAATTTACCTTTATCAATGCAATCGTAGCACTCTTGTATTTGGTAGCTCAGGCCGGCGCTGTTGTGGAAATGGAAGTTGAATTTGCCCTTGGGGAGAGTCCACTCGGTGCTGTTGGCCGCCGAGATGTGAAGGGAAGTTGGACACCAGAAGTAATCCAGCTGGGAAGAGGGTGACATCGGAGGTTATTTTACTACTACTACAGCCTTATTGCGTCCCACTGCTGGGCACAGGCCTCCTCTTATCACGAGAGGGTTTGGGCTATAATCCCCACGCGGGCCCAGTGCGGATTGGGGACTTCACACACATCTTTGAATTGCTTCGCAGATGCATGCAGGTTTCCTCACGATGTTTTCCTTCACCGAAAAGCTCAGTGGTTAATTCAACTTAATTCAAATTGAATTTCGCACATAAGTAAACTTAGAGGTGCGAGCCGGAATCGAACCCTCGACCCTCTGCATGAGAGGCGGTAGGTCGAACCATTAGGCCATTAGGTAGGTGAAGGAAAACATCGTGAGGAAACCTGCACGCATCTGCGAATTAATTCAAAGATGTGTGTGAAGTCCCCAATCCGCACTGGGCCCGCGTGGGGCCTATAGGGCAAACCTTCTCGTGATGAGAGGAGGCCTGTGCCCAGCAGTGGGACGCAAATAGGCTGTAGTAGCAGTAGTAGAACAAAGTCAAGTTAGTCACAATACAAATTTACTCGACTTTCACAATTCTATTAAAACAGTTGCACACGAGATTTCAAGTTTTTATGAACAAGAGCATGCTAATAAGTCTTAAAACAACCATCCTCACAATGTTAAAAAAAAAAATTACGTCTCAATTGCGCGAGCGGTTGGTAGTTGTTGTTGCGTAAATAAATAGTCATTGTGAAGTAAATATGTGTTATGTGATAGCAAAGTAATGTAAAATCGATTCATAAACATCCAAGCTTCAATTTAGTGTATGTGAAAGGTGACATTTGGCTAGTGGCTATTTAGTGTTTTGTGTTCTGGAATGTAAGTGGCGGAAAAAAACATCAATTTGAAACAAAGAAAAAAATACATTTCTCGTTACAAGTAAGTGACTTCATTGCACTATAAAATTTTGAATATAGAATTTAATAACCTTTCTAATGATATATAACACACAATATTTAATGAAAGTTAAGGTAGGTACAATTTCGATTATCTGCGAGAAATCGGGTTTTTTCACGTTGTATGGGGACGCGTACGGGACACTTGCCCACGAAAGGCTGGACGCGTGACGGGTTAACCCGTCACGCGTCCCATTCGCACCGTGTGCGCATAAGAATTTTGGTCCGGTAGCGTCCCAGTCGCACCTTGTGCGAATAACGCTGTCTCTTGTCATTGGCCATTTTTCTTAATTTTTGTTTGAGATTGGTCAACCTGCAAATATTACGTTAGCCTATCACAGGCCTTGCTTTGTTGAAATTAGATTTTTAACCCAATAAGAAACGCGTAGTTGAATTTAATCAAGATTAGGTACTTACCGTAATGGTCCCTTTGGTTCCTATAATTTCGGCTTTATTGGTCATAGTGGCGCGAGTGTGCGCGGCGATGGTGGCCGTTCGACCATCCTTGTACTTCAGCGCACAGGACAAAGACTCATCCACCCCAGCCTTACTAAGGTGGCCCGTACACACCAAGTCAGTTGGAGCATCCTTGTAGATAAATTGTACTAGTTGCAGCATGTATATCCCCAGGTCTAACACTGCACCGCCTCCCAAGTCTTTCATCCTGGAAAATGATACACTGGATGTAGGTTTGGAGTGAGTATAAACAAGAATAGTTATAGCTATTGTTAGGTACAGTCGAGTTCGCCAATATATACACACTTTTGCACCTTACCACGTTGTAATAAGGTCCAAAAGTGTACACATATTAATGAACTCGACTGTACGAAAAGAAATGTGAATAGTCGCTTGTCAATCCAGAACAAAATGAAGGAAGACCAAGAATAGCTACCTACCTTTCTTACATCAATTGTAATAACTCTATTGAAGTGATTTTTTTATTAATCGTTCATTTATTTAATGTAAATATAGATATAATCTAATCGACATGTCATCGGTGATTGATTCTGAACATTATGGTTTACTTAGTATTATCGGGCAAGGCTCCCTTGCCTTGCCTAATCTTTTTTCAGACGGCCCACCTGATGGAAAGTGGTTACCGCCGCCTATAGACATTTGTAACACCAGAGGCGTTATCGATGCGTTGCCGTTCCCGAAGATATTATCTAAAGAGAATTTAATATATAATAGAATTTGAGAATTTTTAATCTGAAGATAATTTTTTTTTGGTTAGTAAAAATATGGTAAGCAGTTCAAATGCTTTGGAGGCCGCCTGAAAATATTGGTATATCAGTGGCCAAGATAGTTATACCATAAAGAAATTTATCTCTATCAATCAATATCGATGTATTTAGTTTTTCATTTTGCATACAGCTCCGCCCTTGGTTTTACAACAAAAACCAACGAGACAATAACCATCAACAAGTGACATTAGTTGATGCATATGCCAGAGAACGAGCCATTGTCATTCGCATACAATTGCATCTAATAAACGCGGCACGATCCAATCTATATTGTGTAACCTAGGAATCAAGTAACAGATACCTACGTATGCAGATTACGAGCCACATGTACCTAGGTATTTTGACTGAAAATGAATGAGAAATACGTTTATCGTTTCTCGTTGGATTTTGCCTGACAACCAGAAGTAGGTAGCAAAGCAGGTAAAAAAAAACTAATTAGGCAATAGGAGCATGGCTTTGAAGTCTTCGACATAGCTATTTCTGCTGCATAAATTACTGTTAATGTATAGAATGAATTCTTACAGATTTCTTTCGATGTCGCTGATTTGGACCCCAAACTGTGCACTGATGTGATAGACGTCCCCAAGCCCCCCAGAATCTAAATGCTCGGCCAGTGCGCTATATGCCGGGAAGAACCTCGACCACATGCCTTCCAGCAGGAATAATCTTCGTTCTCGAGCCAAGCTCACCAAAGCTTTGGTCTGCTGATGCGTCATCCCCATAGGCTTTTCGCATAGCACGTGCTTCCCACTCTCCAGCATCAGTTTTGAAATTTCATAATGCTGCAGGTTTAGTACGCTGACGAACACGATGTCTGCGAACAAGCTTTACTACTAGGGCGATTGTTAATCCGTTGTCTACCGTTGACGCGATTGCGCGTCGAGCGAATATACTTTAATAACTAAGTAATTAAGTTTATTTTACATAATCTTTTTGACAATAGGCGGTAGACAACAGGTTAATCGAAAGTGAGAATATTAGTAGATTATGCAACTGCTACATAATAAGGGGCCTTAAAGCACGAGTGTGTTTTAGAATCGAACCGAAGGTCAGTCAGTTTCATAATTAAGATTGTGTGATCATATGGGAAAACCTTCTCATTAGAGGATGTACGTATGTTATACTATGGGTGTAGGTAAAGGCTTTTTAAATAAGTAAGTTATAAGTCCCGCACTTTTGAGTTTTTTAATAAATATACCCGTAACCCACCCAGTGTCATTCTCACAATTAACGGTTAAAAATAAATCAAGTACCTATCTAGAAGAAAACAGCCTCCTACAACCTACAATAGGTTGACACTTTAATTAATTACGTACCAAAGTACATACATGCAAATTGTGTCCTACTATACAAACAGTAGATTACCACAACATACAATAAAGTGGTTTTCAGTGGTATTAAATAAATTTTCCGGGCTAGTTCTAGGTCAACAAGGACATATTAATTATATTAATTACTCATACTATGTAATTTTTCATGTTCTTTACCTAAACAGGTATGTTATAGAATTAAAAAAAATGCCTTTTCCATCAGAATAGTACGAGCGAAGTGTTTTGAACACAGGTAATTCTGACGTTAGGTACGTAGATTAATATCAAGATTCGAGTGATTAGGAGTGCGGAAAATGAGCTCAGTAATTGTATCACAGTATAAATGACTCTCACTACTCCGGTTTGGCAAACACACGAAATTCTCGAGTCACGAATTATCTACGTAATTTTATCAGCGTATGGAAAAATATCGTGTAAGTGTAGCGGAGCGTACAACTGTAAACAAAAGGCTTTCAGGTGAACACCACAGTCTTGGACACGGTTAACTTAAGTCTATAATGGACGGACATTTGTGATCAACTCTCAACCTTGTTGCTTATGTGATGAGTTCATATTCATACCTAATCCGGATTGACATTTAGCATATCCCGGAGAAAGAAGAAAGGACTTTAGAGTCTGCTTCTTATTGTTATCCCGGGAAAGGTAGGTATTGAACGGATCCCGGAAAATAGCGTTGGAAGTTTAGAAAGAATTTACCTGCAGACGAAGTCGCGGGAAAGAACCAGTATTAAAATTTAATACGATTATTCATCGTTAAGATTAGGTATTTAAGACAAGCATTTGCCCGAGACTTCATATGCGCATAAACATTAACATGTAAAAATGTTTTCTTCCCCGTTCCCATGGGAATTCCGGGAAAATTTGACCTCGTTCTTTTGTACACTCCCCTATCAGCTTACGACCGATACCTTCTCTCGGCTGTGATTTGTCATCGTCAGCCGGACAGTCAGTCAGTCAGTCAGCAACGGACCCCATCACTGGTGCTGTTACCTTACCTATGGAGTCATCTCGCGCTAGCGCCTCAAAGCCCTCGTAGGCCGTGGTGATTTTGTGGAGCGTGGCCAGCCTGTGCACGCGCTCGAGGTCCTTGCCGGCGACGGCGACCGCGCGGTGCTGTGCCGGCGGCAGCGTCGCCAGAGCCGTGAGAAAGTCGTGCGCAATCATACCAACGCCCGCGACGCCCCATTTCAACTGGCGACCCATCTGGGAATGCTTTGTACGTTTACACCGCAGGACTGATTTACAATATGTACTTAGATATAATTTGAACACCATACTTGCATGGAACAGTTCATTACATGTAAATTACACAAAAAGTATGGCATGCAGCAGACGGTCTTATCGCTAAATAGCAATCTCTTCCAGGATCTTTGGATAGTGGATTTAGATGAAATTTGGCATGGATTCCTCAAGAGTGTTTCTACCTCATATGGCATTTTTTTGGTATTTTTTAGTAGTAGTAACTAGGTATTTCCTTCTTTACTAAAATGTTTAAAAAATCCGTTTGAAACGCTCTTGTGGAATCACCCATAACCGAATTCCACGCGGACGAAGTCGCGGGCAGAAGCTAATATTTTATTATTGGAATAATTGGCGTAGGAAAACATCGCGAGGAGATCTGCACGCATCTGCGAAGTAATTCAAGGATGTGTGTGATGACTGTGAAGTCCCCAATCCGCAGTGGGCTTACGTGCGGACTATAGCCCCAACGCTTTCGTGATGAGTGAGAGTAGGCCTATGCACAGCAGTGGGACGTAAATAGGCTGTTATGGTGGTGATGGAAATGGGAATTATTGGAAACTTGTAGGTATTTTTTTATTGGCAATGTTTGGTATCGAACATGTGTGCCATCTGATGGTAAGGTAAGTAGCCATATTTGGCCAGCTAGAGAAATTTCTTTATAATGTTATTTGAATGTCCCCAATCCGCACTGGGCCCGCATGGGGTCTATAGCCCAAGCCCTCTCGTGATGAGAGGAGGCCTGTGCCCAGCAGTGGGACGCTAATAGGCTGTAGTAGTAGTAGTTATTTGAATACTAAGCTGACCGTTTTACTGCACACATTCTGCTGACTAATAGTTTAACCAAACTAGAGATCTTCTACTATCTTAAGTCCCGCGCCTTCACATTTCAAAACGCTTCAATGTATTTAAAAAGCACCACCAACACTCTCAACACATGTGTGCGTGCTGAGACAGCCGTCAACTATGCGTTGAGAGTGTTGGTGGTGCTTTTTAAATAATAATAAAAAAAATTGAAGCGTTTTGAAATGTGAAGGCGCGGGACTTTAGATAGTAGAAGATCTCTACCTATACCATGTTTTCAATACAATACTTCACTGCTATCAGCGCTAATAGAACTGACGTCCATTCAATTTGTGCCTGACTGGCATACAGGTATTTATATTTAATGGAACCTTCCATAGGTATATAAAAAAAACTTCTGTGTAAAACTAAACAAAAGCTCAAAATTGAGACAGACCATAGCTAATTTGCTACACCATTACACCAATGTTTGCCTGTTAAACTGATTACTGCTGGCATTGAATGATGGGACAGCCAGATAATTTTAGAATGTCATACACAGAATTTTAAAGCATAAACAAATCTAAAGTAAAGCAGAGTGATGTTAATGTCACTAAACTAGTCCAACAAGTAAATATAACCTTCTCACAGTTACATTGAGAGCTGGGAATGAAGTATTTGACCTGAATTATTTTAGCCACAAGTACCAACATACATGCTCAGGTTGATAGTGACACAACTATTAATATTACTGGCTTCATGGAATATGATACATTTAGGTTCATTACACCTAACGATTGTAACTTATTATAAATACAATGTACTCAAGGTGAAAAATAGGCACAATGGGTTGTAGTATTTTTGTGAATAAATGTATGTTATTTATTACACAAGTTTAGTGATGTAGATAAGTGTGGATTATTTCTTATCATACAGATAATCATTTAAAAACATTCTAGGTTGTAATGTTATCTTAAAATGTGTGTTTAGTGATTTACTTACAGTGTTATTTAAAAATGCTCTAAGGCCATTCTATGTGCTAATTGAGATGAGTTACTTACACATGTCATCCATATATGGCCACATTCTGTATATGTCAACTGTTTCCATTGGCTGAATAGCCTGATTGGTATGGGTGAGTACAAATAAAGATCCAATTTTAAACCTTATTTCAACGAGAGTAAAGTACAAGAATAGAGTTGTTTATATACTTGACTGTACCTAGCATGCTGGAGCAAAATGAGTTTATTTATATGACATACCTACAAGGCTTTAATGGTACTTGATGAATGGCTGTAATAAAATCAACATTTGTAAACAACTAGTAATGAGCATATTATCAGTCTTTTGAAAATCATCACTCAAGTACTTTTGAAAATAAATGTTAGGTAAGCACTTTTACATTGTAATGCCATAATATAAAATGAATAAATAATACATGATGTATAATATGAAAATAAAAAATTAGAACATTAAACTAATTAATTGCACAGAAAATAAGAAAATGGAATAATAATAACCATTATCAAACTAAATGTGAATGAATGAGGTACTCAGGACATCTATATGTCAGCACTTTTACTAAAAAAAAGCTAGTTAAGGCTAGCTTTTTTTATTATACACTAACTGACAAAAATCTTCTAAGTTTATATTTATTAGTGATGAATTAAAATAACATCAAATACCAACCTTAAAAATCTTTATGTGTAGATTAAACTTCCCTTGATAACATGTATTTATTCAACGCTCAATACTGTTTGAAATTACGATTATATTTAAAATCGCACGTAAGGACGTAAATTTATACTACACAGTACCGATCACGCGAGCACAATAAACTGGCCTGGCATTCATTCAAGTTCCGTCAGTTGACCAGCCGTCAGCTGACAAATGTCAACTGGCTTCTGTTCTGATTATATTCTTGTGTTCTTCGAGATAATCTCGAATTAGACAAGACTAAACAATAAATTACAGTTTTATTTTTCGGATTATGTTAAAAGGCCAGTTTAATTTTTTTTGCTAAAAACACCGAATATTTTATTTGGCATATACCTACATACAAAGTAAATCATAAACCTACTTACGTTTTTTATTCACAAAAATATGTCTGTTTGATGTCACAATGACATTTACAGATAAGCAATGGCTGCGTTCCGAATCGCGCTTAGAGCGTTCACAGCACCTTGCATCCTTTTTCCTCGTAGGGCTCGAATTTCAAGAGGAAAAGAGATACAAGGTGCTGTGAGCGCTCTGAGCGCGATTCGAAACGCAGCCAATGTTTTGTTTGAAGTTTATCAATGGAGGAGTTTCGTGAAGGTCAACATTTTCTGATTTTATCTTATTTACCTATTGCGTTTTCTTTGGATAATGGCTATACCAGTAGTTTTGCGTAGATCATACTTAAAAATTAAAAACAACGGATTGTCTTCTAGTAGTTCTAATACACCGATCGGCATCGGCAGGTTTGGATTGGTTACTCGTAAATACAGTGACAATAATAATATTCATGGTGCGGAATTTACTAATAGTACTATATTGATAGAAAATGGATTCAACATGCACGAGCTACCCGTCGTAGTGAGGAAGATAAAGGATTTTACGGAAGTCGTCGAGAAACAGCCACAGCCAGAGGTCGTCCAGAGCACGCCAGACTCGCATGATTATCACCTGATCCAAGCGGAGTTTAAGCTGTGCACAGACTTGCGCGCTGTGTTCTCTTTGCTATCGAAGTGCACCAAAATAACACCTAACATTGCTCTTGGCGCCATGGAACGCATTTATGATTTGGAGAAGGATCCGTCTTCCATAGCCGATACTGGGTATCCTAGTCCTACAGTGCAAATTGATGTAGCCAAGGGTGCGATTCTAGAAAAACTATTGAAAGTCGTTGTGAAGACCGAAGACACTCAGACAATATTGAACATACTTAACTCTCATTCTAGCTTCATGGAGCCATACAAGTACAAATTTTGTGATGAACTTCTGGTACGGGTAATTGACAATCAAGTATCAATTGAACAACTCTGCAAGTTCATAACATTCCTTATGGAGAACAAAACTGATATAAAATATTCTGACACAGTAGATAAACTTTGGGTAGGATTTCTTGGCAAGGAACAAGAAATAAATGAGACAAACATAGCTAGTATATTTCAAATTCTGCCAGGGTTGAAATCTAGCAGGAAGACAATTCTTGCGTTAGTGGAACAAAAGCTTGCTGATCTCTGGCACAATGTAAAAGTCTCTGGGATGCAAGATATTTTGAATATATTTATTCAAGAAAAATATTTATCTATGCAATCTTTTGCTGTAGTAGGAAGGTGGTTCTATGCAAACCTTCATGCTTTAGATGAGGATATGATGTTAGATATAGTTACAAAGTTAACTAGGTTAATGTACACTGATGATGTTGTAGAAAAGGCTGTTGAGAAGTATATGAAGATTAAAGGTGCCAAAATAGAATCACAAATACTGGTTGTGGGTATCCTAAACTATTGTATGCGTTTTCAGATACGAAATGAGACCGTCTTAGAGGCATGTAGTGAATACTTTATTAGGAAAGGGAGATCTGTGCCTTATAGCTTCCTAGCATCTTATATTTATCCTTTTGGATATTTGAGCTATAAGCCTACGAAATATAATGAATTTTGGAAGTTAGCTGAAAATATTTTAAAAGAAAAATTTGAGAAGATGAGCCCAAGTGACACATGTTCAATAATTATATCTTCCTTATACTCTGGTATATACCCATTGGATTTGGTAAGGAGATTGTTCAGTGCAGAATATTTGGTAAGAATAAATAATCCTGAAACCCTGAGGAAGCTTCACTTGATAGATACTGCTTTGGCCCTTGAATGCAAGGACTATGAGGGTCCATTGATGCCAAAAGACCAATGGTCTAAGACAATATCACAAGATTCCAGAGTCAGAAATATGATAAATAAGATTAAAGATAGCTTGATTTCAGCGGCTGGTGGTTCAGAGAATATGTCTACTGCTGTGTTGATACCCTTTTTGTATGCTGATGAAACTTATTTAATAGACATCATGTTACACCCAGTTGGTTTGGCAACTGATTCCTTTGATTGGAGATTGAAGTCAGGGAAGAATGACATCACAGCTGTCCTTATTCACCTACCAGATCATTTCTGCTCGGACGGCACCCACCTTGTCGGCCCACAGGTGATGAGGATGAAACATTTAAAGCTCTTAGGAATAAAGGTAGCGAGTGTTAAGTACTCAATTCTAAGTCAATTTTATGTGTCTCGTAACAAAACTGATTTGGAGAATTATATCAGTGAGAGCATTAAGAATGCAGAGAGTTGCTGAAAGTACCATAAAGTAATCAGTGAAAGTGATATAAGTGCCTTATGTTATTTCTAGTCTACAAATAAAGTTATAAGTGTATAAATACAAACAAACTATACTTAAGTTGTTTAAAAAAAAAAAAACTCAATTAAATGTGAATAAGATATTAGTAGGAAGTGTCAAAGATTCAGGAATATTCATCCTATTGAATTAGTGTATTTTTGCTCACCAGAGGGCGCCATAATGACTGGCTGATTGGCTGCTCTAGCCGACACTAGCGCCACTAGCGAATTTTTTATTGTATGTACACATTTAGATATGT
>OZ020274.1:4062619-4150531 GCA_963971205.1 Aethes cnicana | reverse complement strand
CATAGCCTGAAATGACTACTCTATAATTTATAGCCATATCGGTGTATCACAGCAACTCTAGCCTGAATATCAAATTTGTAAAGAATGTGTTTATGCTGACTCACAGCCTAACTCTAAACAAGGTTATTATTACAAAGATTAATTTACTTGACACTCGACAGAGATACAATTTAGTGGCTTCGAATAAGGCTAAATGTACGATTGAAACGACGAACACGACTCGAAATCTATTTGAAATATGTACCTAACCTATGTGCTTTTTTTGAATTACAATACGACTATGTAGTTACCGTGACATTCTAACACTCATGTATCTTTGAAAGCTATTATTATGATTAGACAGGTAAACATTACCCATAACCTATTGACGTAGTAATTGAAGGGCCAAAATCGTTCGTTATTGTTACGTCAAGTTTTTTTGCGGTTATAGCAATTTTTTAACTTCCGGTAAATTGAGTGCCTCTTGACATTACCCCTTCAATTACCAGGGGTACAGTTAGCATCACGATCGCGCAGTCGATATAGTCGATGCGGACTGTACTATTCGTATTCGAGTATAAGTAGTCTACTTAAGTAGGTAGATAATCCTACGTTTAGTATTGCCACTGAATCATTTCCTTCCAATAAAATGTGAGGTTTGGCACACAGGTTTTAAGTACCCAAACTTCGCGTATGATTTTCATTTCTACCTAAACTACTAAATGGCGACGAATGATGTCTTAGGGCTACAAATGGCAATAGACATGACTCGAGACGGGACTCAGCGGCGGCGAGCGCGCGCTGCCTGCGTCAGCGCTGCGGGCCTCTGCAACCTTCGCGGAGGCTCGTTAGATTCAGAGGTAATAATGCGACCTCGCACGAAAGGTATATAATTAAATTTAATATAATAAATTCGATTTATAAAAGATAATTAAAACAATAATGTATACATATTATAAACTTTATAAGTAGGTAATCTGTTACCAAATTATAGTCAATTTAAAATTGATTTTATCATTCATTAGTTCATTACCTATTAATAGGCATAAATAATTTTAAAGTTTAATCAACGTATAATTATACTGATTTGAGTATATATTTTAAATATTTTCGTCTATTTTCAGAGGAAGATATGTTTTACTAAAGAAGTTATTCCGTACAATTTTATCACTAAGTGATACAGAACACAGTCACAAATTTAAGTATTTTAACATAATAAATATTTTCTCTTATGTTATTGTTTAGCAAGTTAATCCTTTAGAAAGATTTTATTTAGGTACTTAAATTTATTTTAATATATTTCTGTTATATCTACCAGGATATCAGAGCTACGCTTTGAGTTAGATTAGAAAAATAATTTTAAACAGCTCATCCACAGCCGGACGGGCGGGCTTCTACTTTCTAAGTAGGGCAACTGACTGCAGTGCATGCCTACCAACTAAATGATTTTCGAGTTCGACTCTAATGTTTTGGTAGTTAGCAAAGAAAATATATTTGATCGTACGAGAGTTTTGCTAGCGACCGGTCTGTGGCGGCCGCGGGCCATCGTTGGCCCCAGCGCGGCACGCAAGTGAAGTGACAGGTGATAGGTAGTTTCTCAAAGTTCTAACAATGTTTTCCCTATAATGTCCTATGATTTCTACCTATTAAAAGTGATATAATGTAATGTAACATATTTATCTTACATCTATGTTTGCCATTCGATATAATTTTATGAAATTTTGAACCATGACGTTATAAGAATCTAGGTAGTAGATACGTAATTATCTAATCACTTAGGGACTAAGATATTTTATTACGAGACATCGACTCCTATTTGGCAGTTACGTAACATCCGTTATTACCGATTAGAGATAGCTATTGTTTTGTTCGAGATGTTGAAATTAAAATTGACGAATCGATTTGGTGTCGAGGCTTCAGCGGTGCGCGGTTGCGTGGACGCGTTTCGCTCGTTTTGTTTTTAATATTTTCAATCGAGCACCTAAAGAGCACGACGTTAAAAATGAAAATATTATCATAAGCTCAGATGACAAAAACGTCATACAAACGATCACAGTAAGAAATCATCTACCTACGCGAATGTGCGTAACAAGTTTCCAAAGTTTAGACACTAAGGTTAATTGCGGCGGGGCGGCGCGGCCGGCGCGCGCGCAACCCGCCTCATATCACTATCGCGCACTACTCGCCACGGCCCGAGGGCCTCTCGAACTAACTAGACAACCCATACATAGCTCAGTTAAACGTAACTCGGTAAACTACAAGTATAGATATCGAGGCAATTAATTTGGTGTGTTTTGTGTTAACATTTGTTTTAGGTAACTAATGTCAAAAGTGACTAGACAGCTTTATTCTCTAGTAACCTCTACTCGACCGGAAATCGCGAAATACGAATTTATAAGGTAGATTGCATTTTCATTCTTCAGTCCCACTGTAAGTTCAAGTTGAGCAGATATAAAACCTTAGAACAGAATTATTATTTACAAAATATCTTTTAAATAGATAAAAATATTCATAGTTTATTCTTTAATAAATGTATACGTCTATAAACTATCTATGTTATACAACTTTGATAGAAAAAACAATTGATAAAAAAAATTAGAAAATCATAATTAAATAGAAAGTTTATCCCTACGTAACTAATAATCGGAAAAGAGGAAACGCACGGTGGCGCCCGCTTACGCTACCTACTCTACGAGTACAACGGAACCAACTTAGAACTAATCAAAGCACTCCGTGACCGACAGTATAAGGCTCCTCGTTAGATCCATACATTAATCCACAACGTTCTATACAACAGTGAATAAATTTAAATCACTCTAAGCAACAAATTCAACAAAATTATTACTAACATTTACAAGTCACAAACGAACTTCCATAACGTCAATCATCGTAAGAAAATACATGCATTTTGTAAAGAAGAAGAACGCAACGTCGCGTGAACGTCCGTCTCTCAGTCTTGCGAGAGCGATGATGAGTGGCGGGGGCGGGGCGGCGGGGGGCGGGGGTGTTCACGAGTAGATGGTGATGACCTCGCGTCCGCCGCCGCGCACCATCAGCACGCGCTCCAGCCCCTCCGTCAGCACCTCCAGGAACTCCATGTCTGTCGAGGGGGGCCATGTCACTACGAGCTGCCTTAACACGACTTAATGATGGCACGATCTCACAAGTCCAACTGAGGTAGGGGTTAATAGTTACGGGTGCGCAAAAACGATGTATATCTGGGAAAACTCATTTTTATCTATTTCCACCCGAGCAAAGTTAGGTACTAGGTACATAATTAAAGTAGCACCGTAGCACATGCTACGCTTTTCGTAGCTGTCGTAGCGCTCGCTATTAATTTTCTCTCGTGAAAAGGGCCCGTATGTAGCCAATTTTGCTTTTTTTAGGCCGGCCACATACCGTGGGAACGCCGATTCGAGATTCCGAACGCATACCTACCCTCCACACAAAATGTATACACCTAACACATACATTGTATCCGGAATTCAGAACGGAAAACTGCTGCATGTAATTATGTGGTAGGTCCATAGTCCACTTTTTGTATTGTTATTTCGATTCAGAAATTCCGGCAGTTATTTTTTTATAAACAGGAGGTACTCACAGTTGGACTCCCTCTCGAGCCTGGAGTCGCGCGGCGGCCCCGGCAGGTTGAGGATGACGAGCTGCGAGTCGTGTGACCGAGATACGATCACCTCGTTCAGCTTCACCGCTGTGTGCATCCGGCGCACTGTGCCTTCGTCACTGTTTAGAGTATTAATCGCATGATACAATAATATGCTTCGCCAGGTATGGCAGTCCGGTATTCTGTAATAGTGTGGGTGTCACCCTTACGTCATTCGCACTGATGTGTGTTGCAAGTGGTCTATTAAAAAAATTCCCGACCCCCATGTATCTTGTGAGTGTTTCATTAAATTATTACGTTAATTTGTTTTTAACTTGTCCCATTTTGTGTCCCAAGTAAATGGCAATTGTAATGCGTAAATAATTTATCAGCGGCAGGGACGTCGGGCGGGCACGTCATACCACAGGCTAGCTAGATGCTAATAAGTCTTAGAAAGGTACTGTGGGCATCGTCAACTTCGGAACCCTATACTTTGCGCGTGGCCTGACACGCACTTGGCCGGTTTTTTTTTGTTTTATTACAATGAAGTGGCAACTCGACTTTGACGTAAGGGTGACACGTCCCCCGGATCGGTAGACCTTGTTTTTTTAGACCATGATTAATCGAACCTCACCAGCGGGCGCCACTGGCGTTAATACTGCGTTCAAGGCGGTGATTGGATATATAGCTGTCAATGTAATTGTCAAACAGCACGAAATAGCCAATGGCTGCGTTGGCCGCCACCAACGCCACTAGCGCCCCTAGCGGATTTTTCCTCCGTTGTAAAAAGATCTAAGGCACTATGAAAATATTGAAAGTGTAAAGGACAAGTCCTTCCGAAGTGCAAGGGGCAGAAAAAAGAGGTCTCAAAAATTTCGATTTATTAATTGCCGATGCCGACATTCTTGACTCTAAGACGCCCACTGCTGGACATAAGCCTCCCCCAAAGCTCGCCACTCATACCGGCCTTGCGCTACTCGCTTCTTGACGATAATCCAATTTGAAGGAATTTCCCGTACTCGAATTCAGACGTCTTGTAGTAGGTACTCAAAATTCAAGACAATCCTTCTATTAGATTCTTCGATTAGACTCACAATTTTAAGACGCCTCCATTCTTATGACCAATGTTGCCAACGGTAAACGTTTCATAGGAAGAACGCGTTCGCTCGCAGAGAGCGTCACCACACCTTTAGCGACCTGGGGCTATATTCGAAGTCTTAAAATAGGGATCTCCCCGTTTCCTTTAGGATCGCTCACGTGAACGCGTCGCGTGAACTTTATGCAGCTAGATTTAAACTTCAACTTGACGCTTGAGCGATCCTATAGGGAATAGGGAGATCCCTATTTAAGACTTCGAATATAGCCCCTGGTCATAAAGAAGGACCATAATAAAGTGGTACTCACGGTGTGATGTTGGGCGCGGCGGGTTTCGGCTTGAGCGCGTCGCCGTTGGCGGCCGGCTCGCGTCGCTCCTCCGGCGGCGACGCGACGTCGCACTGCGGCGATTCGTCGGGCGAGTCCCACAATGAATCGATTATGTGCAACAAACTACTCCGAAAGTCGTCCTATTTTAACCCCAATCGTATTCCAAATCGAATCGATTCCAATTCCGAAACGCGACCCGAGCGTTGCACATGACGGATTCAAGGCGAATAAAACACGGGATGTCATATATTATTTCGATTGTTACGTTTACTACGGACATTTAAACATCCAATCTCTTATCTAATGTGGACAACGAAACGAACTAAAGTGAACAAACGTGAATGAAAACATTAGCAAACATATGACCACCGTGTGTAGATTCGCTAGGACTCTGGTATAACAGGTCAATGATTAGGTAAATCAACATGAGGCGAGAGAAAACAAAGGAAGTGGTACGAGGTGCGGCAGCAACGGTGACGAAGCGAGTGATGGCTGATGAATGAGTTCACTGGAAACTGAAAATATTGAGTGACGTGACTTCACAGTAAGCAACATTAAAATTTAACTATAAGCAACACATTATTCCATTCGTTTACATGTTTAGTAGCAGTACCATTATTATTCTTGCGAACTACATACTAAAAATGCCAATAACATATTCTTTATATATTCATGAGTATGTTCGTTGTTTTGAAGTGTCGTGTGTCAGAAACGAATGGAGATGTAAAATAGTTTCAGTTTCGAGTGAATGGTAAATTCAAGCAGAGACGGGATGTTTCAATCTCATCGTTCTTAGCTGAATAAGATGTTACTTATTATAAAAAAAGAATATTGACTTATTTTAAAAGTAGGTATATCGATAGGAAAACCACTTGAAATTTTCATATTTTAATTTAAGTGTCAGGGACTGAAGTTAAATTTGAGTGTAATCGTGTTACCTATCTCTTATGAGTTTCGGTTGAGATAGTCGTTCAAGAAGTATCTAAACTCTCGTTTTGTCGTTTAATCGTAGTAACGAACCTTGCGGTTCAATGTCGACCAACATCTCAACTAAAACTCGTCTCCTTAATCAATATAGGGTTAAAAGTCATAAAAACGATGGTCACCTTGTCATCCTTGTCGTTTTCGTCGAGCGGCGGCGAGGGCGCCTCCTCGGCCATCTCCGGCGGCGGATCGGCGCCATTCGGCTCCGCGAACCGAACCTTGCTTGCGGACTTCACATCGGCATGGTGGTGGTCCACTATTGCTTGTACCTATAGGAAGATTTCTGTTATAGAAGCTGTAAAGTTGTCCGTACGACATGCCCCCCTCCCCCCCCCGTACATGCTGCGGAGACCATTGTGAACCTTAGGTTACGTCTAAAAATTCTCAAATTGTGTTTAGCATCAACATTTGTTTCATTGCTTTCACATTTTTGAAATAATAACAGACGGTCAGTAGTAACCTATACTTCATTTTTGACTGATGTTTATGATAATTATACCGCGATAACCCGTATTGGTATTGGGTATTCTTTAATGTATTTATGATTATAGATTAAGTAGTAAATACGCAGCGCATTCAGCGCATTTATTGTAGGCATACCTTTAATAGCATTCCTTGTAAATTATGGTATACGCGATCACTGTTAATCACTAGCCAGTGAAGTTGATGACGAAGCACATCTTGCATTGCATACATGATATTAACCAAAGAGTATATTTTGTAAGTACGTGTAGGTACCCACCTACTGACATGCTAAATATAGTACCTAATAGCTAAACATCAATAGGTATGTTGGATGGATTTAGAAAGTGCTTGCAAGTTCGAAAAATGACATTCTAATAGTGAATAATGAAAACATTTATACTAATGTAAAATCGTAAAAGGGGTACACTAAAGCAAACATCAAAAGTTTAAATGTCCGTCAGTCTTGCTTGTCGGACGTGGTAGGTACAGTCGAGTTCATTAATATATGTGCACTTTTGCACCTTATTATAACTGAGCAAGTGTGTACATATTTCATTGGCGAACTCAACTGTAGGTAATAGAAGACGTTTAGGCGCAGTGACAGAATGAGGTGATTGTGAAGTAGTTGATGACTTAAGAAATGACGCATGGTGTCGTAAACAGGAACTTTACTTCTACACATCGAATACAAAAATTAATGAACACATTGTCAAGCTTACAAGAAAATGCTGATTTATACACTGGCCTCCTACAAAAATGTTTATCAAATCAAATGATGGGAAATTAAAACGAAGAGTTCAGGAGTTAATAAATGAACCATAGCTAATAAATAATGCGTATAAAAGTGGACTCGATCGAGGGTTAAAGTGGTCGGTTTACCAGAGGCAACTTCTCCTCAGCGTTTTGTTCATTATAGTCCACCAAATTTTGCATCTGTATCGGCAGCGACAGACAAATACAGGTTAGTCATATCATATGTATAACACACACTTTATTATAAAGCCACGAGATATTTGTACAGCGGCACAGTGATGTAAGTACTGTTGAATATTTGTGAGAAAGTGAAGTTAAGTACTTTCAAGTGGTTAAGGAGCAGAATGAAAGCAGATCTCACCATTCCTAGAGTTTCCTTCTTGTTGAGCCTGAGTTCCCTCAGCATTTGGTTGCGTTGTTCCATCATCAGGGTGCGTTCGTACGTGTAGGCTGAGATGTCACTGTCCGTCTGAAATGAGCATTAAGAAGGTGGGTTAGTTGTTTATCTGGCGTTGTTGCATCAAATATTACCATTCGGAATTCACCTTAGTGCCTTAATATTCGAAACTTGTTTGGAATATTCGCGTATGTAGATTATTTCTTACTATGATTAAGACAATTTTATCATCTGAGCTTATTATTTCAATATTTTTTAAAGTCGTGCTTTCAATATGCTCGATTGAATATATTCATAAAAACAAGCAAATGCGCCACGGAGCCCGCGCATTGGTTCCAGGTTTTTTGAAGATTTCATAATTATTCAATCTGTTACTGACCATCTCAACAACTTCGACTTCAGCCTCAATCCGGAGCTGGTACAGGAACATCTTGAGGTCCTTCTTCATCTGGATGGAGTTGTCCTCCATCTGCGCCACGGTGAAGATGCGCATCTTGCAGTTCTTCCAGGTGCGGTGCTGCTTCAGAAGGAACGGGAGCAGCATCAGCATGCCGCCGTCGTGCACGATCCACCAGATGTCGATGTTGCCCGCAACCTGAAATACGCCGTATGCTAGCTTTAAGTTTTGTTTTCCGTGACTTCAGATGACAAAGGAATTTTGAGGAGTTGCTCCTGTATCATTCTCTCTCTCTCTCTCTCTTTATATATATATATATATATATATATATATATATAGAGAGAGAATATAATATATATATATATATATATGTCGTATAGTCACAGCGATGGCGCCACTATCGCGCCTTGCCAGGCCTTGGATTGCCTTTTCGATTAGTCATTTCTTCCATGTCCTTGAGATTCTGTATGGTACCTTGAATATCATTGGTAAGGAAACGTCAAGCGAATAGCTTGGGCGTAGTCGGCACTGGGTTGGTAATTGGAAAAGCTATGTTGCTTGGCGAGTGCACTGGGCCCCGTAGATTGGCCAGTAGCTGGAATCTAAATCAGATACGCGCTTGACCGTTTAGAACAAGACCTGTCATTCTGACTTTTGACAGTTGATTTTTGGAGCGAATTGCCGGGATAGCCAGAAAAGAAACCCAGATGCTGAAAACGTCGCGTTTTCTGGTTTTCCTTTGATATTTCCAAGATGTACAACGGCTGTGAGAGTTACTGTGTTATTCCGAGTCCCCGTCGACATCAGAAGTTGGGATTCGACGACGCCTACCAAACAGAAAAGTCGATTGTGTACCTTGGCGAGAACCCATTATTATTAGCCGAAAAACACAGCAATATAGATCAAACAATGATTGTAGCGATTGAAAAAGTGCCACGTAACGTGTTCTAGTGACTAAGAATATCAAGAAGATGTAATTTGGTCAAAAGTTCATAATTGGTTCAGTGTGCCAAAGGTTGACTTTGACAATAACCTCCGACGAATATTGATTTTTCATTGATTTATCCGAAGATGGTTGATCCATTGTCGCCGTGTTGTAACAACAAGAGATCGATTTGCACTTTGCTTGGACTCATCAGTTAATAAATGATAAGATATTTTGCTGATAGCAAATGATAAAAACAATGTGGTGTTCCGGGTGAGTTCTTTTCATTTTATTGACCCTGGGTAAAGTTGATGGCTGTGGTGTTGAAAAACAACATTCACATGTTTTAATAACAATCTAGACCAAAGAACTAACAAGCTAGGTCTTGCAGCATTCTAGATTAATCTAGAATTTGGGATTTCTAGCCTCTAGTTTGATTTCTTTATTAGGTACTAAAATTAATTGATCTCTGAAATTATGATGTAATGACAAAGTGAACACACAACGGGTGTTATTCTATTACAAGCGTTTAAGATCCAGCGCTTAAAACACATGAATTACAAATTTCAGCTCCCTTTATGACAACTGAACATGAAATTGTTCAAATTTCAAACGATGTCATGCCAGATACATGGTCATTTCAGATTCATGTTCATGAGTGACAGGCCTTAAAAGTCTTTACCTGACTATTGTTAGTCACTTCATTAAACTAAAAATGTTTAGTAAGAATGCATACTTCAGAGATTTTTGGTTTACAGGGAATGCAGAGTTCAAATGTGCCTAGAACGCAACATTAGCTCTAAAAGCTAGGCATGATGATTTGAACAAAGCTTGCATTCATACTCTACTAAGCAAGTAAGAAGGTACTGAAGTGAAAGAGATTAAGGTATGGATTTTCATGATGTAACTGGCAGACAGAGTTCTACGAAGATACCGAGGTTAGTTAATTTTGTTACTATTGCCACAACTGTGCCGGTATAGTAAGGTCACTATATGTGGCATGGCACAGCAATTGGTCTGGAGTGTGCACACCTTTTGATTATGCGGTTAAGTTAAGTTGTACTAAAAACAAAAAGTTGTTTAAAATTTAAATTATTATTTTTACTAAATAACAACATTTTGCTTTTTAAATCTGTGGAGTTTGGACAGAAGCTAGTGAAAATTTAATGTGCATGAATCTGTTTTAAAAAAAAAAGTATTTAAATACAATGGTTCTAAATGGTAAAAAAAAAAGATAACTAACAATTTTTTTAAGGAAATTAAATTGGGACTTGTAGTAAAGCTGCTGATTTTCCGCATAGGGTCCATCTACGGTGGAAGTAAAAATAATAATTAAAAGAAAAATGCTTTAACATGCCTTAACCTTTCAAGATACCTTTGTATGTGTTCTGGACATGTAAACTTAATTTTATTATTAGGGATACAAAAGAGTTATGTGTGTGTCAAACAATTTTACAAGAATGTAGTATAGCGATTGACTTTGAATATTTGAATTTTATCTAACCATGTTTTCTATTTTCGTGGGGATTGGCATACGATTGAACAGTATTCAATAACTTAATAAAATGGTAACACAAAATTATAGGGTATATGCATAGGCGATTGCGCATATAGGATAGGGTACCTGCTCACTTGTGCCCATGTTACCAAACTTTTCAAATTGGTGTTACTTCTGGTTTCTGAACATGTCTTGTGTCTTTTGACTTTTAAACTTTCATTAGTCTTGATATATCATCTGAAGAGTTCTAGTGTTCAGTGATTTCAATTGAGTAGTATACTCTACATTCTTTGGTGGTTGACCGAAGAGGTCAAGATTGGATTGGATTAAAAGTTAATTCTAGTAATCATCTTTGTTTCTTCATTTCAACCTGGACTTTATAGTTGCCCATGTAGGTACTAGGTACCCTTGGGGTATGTACATTGTATTGTAACTCAATTCTTTGTGTTTTAGTTAGAGCATTCCTATGATTACTAAACCTAAAGAGTTGGATTTATCTTGATCTAAAGCTCATATGAGCCTGCTCCCTGCATTGCATAGGTGCATTGCTGTTCATGTTGAGTTTGATGTGTTGATTTCTAAGCTTTGTTATTCCTGATAGAGAATATACTGCCTGTCAGTTCACTATATGGAACCCATCTCTCCGTAGACTTTCTATTTGGAACAATTTTCTGTTCTTTGATTGTTTTGAAACTAAGCTTTTCTGCTTGAAGGATCAAGGGCTCTGTTCCAAACCTGTTATGATTTTTATTTTTGGCCTTTGTACAGAGACTGCCTATATGAAACAAGCAATACATGATGCTTTTATTATTTGGAATTATTTCTTGAGCCAAACAAAGTTGCTCAAACTGTAAAACACTCTCTTTGTGGGAGAGATTGGCGAAAGTCTCTCTCTCTCTCTCTCTCTCTCTCTCTAATAATATTGTCCGTCGAGCTTGAGATGGAGATGGCTAGACTTTCTTGTAAATTAATGTGAAAAGTTTTGGGTTGGAAGCATCCTTACTGAGAGATATGTGTATCAGCCATCCTGGTGGCTGATTTAGTTCACGACTTAGTTAGTTTCATGAATTGTAACAAAAAAAAAAAAAAAAAAACAAAAAAAAAAGGTTACAAAAATAGCAAATGCCTACATTAAGGATTAATAAAAAGTAGAGTAAATGGAATATCATTTTTACCATCGAAGACGGGACTCGAATGACAACTGCCTTGACAAAAAGGTTGCGCTCGTTATGTTCTGAATTGCAAGTTCCGAATTAGGTTCGATCCTTTGTGGACGTATGGGGTCGAATTTGTAGCCAGAAGGACCGCTTGTTTTCCGTGATTTTGTGAATTGAGATTTGCGCGATATTGTATCGCGATTGTGTTGTGTTGCCGGTGCGATGCGTATTGCGTACGTGAGCGTTTGTGTGTATGTTTGTGTACGTTTGCCTGCCGGTGCGATGCTGGTAGGTACGCGTGTGTATGTTTGTGAACGATTAGCCTGCCGGTGCGGTATATGAGTGAGTTTGCGTATGTTTAACTTACTGGTTGATGTGGGTATTGTGAATGGGAAACCTACTTGTGTGACGCTGGTAGCGTATAAGTGGCTCAAAGTTACTGGATTGGTCGCGGCTATCCGGTGCGATGCTGGTTAGTCGAGTGAGGTGGGAATATCCCGGAGGTAGCCGGATGAGACTTTAATTAGTCGAAGGAATATCCCGGAGGTAGCCGGATGAGACTTTAATTAGTCGAAGGAAATCCCGGGAGGTAGCCCGGATGAGACTACAAATAGTCGAAGGAGGAGAGAGGATCCCGGTGGGAAACCGGATGAGACTACCGGTGCGATGCCGGTAAGTCGGACGAGGGAACCCCGGTGGGGAACCGGATGAGACTATCGGTGTGATGCCGGTAGTCGAGCGGGAATATCCTGGTGTGAGGCCAGATGAGACCATCTAGTGAATTGCGTGTAGTGTGTGAGCTTGGACTAGGTAGTCAAGGTTACACGGTGTGAAGTTTTACCTTCAGCGTGTGGATTAATTTGTGGTGGCCTAGAGTGACGTTGGATCGCTTGTTCTCTGTAGGAACAACGCTGATTTCAACCTGATTTTGGTATGTGTAAAGCTGCCATGTTGTTAAGCTTCCAGTGGTATGCTGGACTGTGTGTTCTTCTAGTATGAAGCATGATTGAGAGGGATGACGGTTTCGTTGTGGCAAGTGATTTTCTTCAATAGTGCACATGTTGGTACGATGTTTGTCTTGTGTTTCCGATTGTGGTTTAAAAAGAGTTGGCATTTGGATAATTACAAGCGTAATGATCCAAACTGTGCGTGTGTGTGTGTGTGTGTGCTGTCTTATTGTTCTTGTTAACTTTTCAATTTTTGTAATAGAGGATAAAGAACCGCGACTTCCGAAAAAAAAAAAAAAAAAAAAAGGGGCTTCACGCGTTGGTATCAAACTGCTTTCATAGTTTATGCTTACTTGATTGAAGTTGTATCATTTGTAGTGAACCTTAGTGAGTTTTCTAACCATGTTTGTCAGAAAAGCCGAGCGGAAAAATCTTCATTGCTGATTTCTTTCTTGCCGTTTCCTAGGTGGCTTCATGACACACCAGGAGGTGTGGATTGTCTGATGGCCGTGTCGTATAGTCACAGCGATGGCGCCACTATCGCGCCTTGCCAGGCCTTGGATTGCCTTTTCGATTAGTCATTTCTTCCATGTCCTTGAGATTCTGTATGGTACCTTGAATATCATTGGTAAGGAAACGTCAAGCGAATAGCTTGGGCGTAGTCGGCACTGGGTTGGTAATTGGAAAAGCTATGTTGCTTGGCGAGTGCACTGGGCCCCGTAGATTGGCCAGTAGCTGGAATCTAAATCAGATACGCGCTTGACCGTTTAGAACAAGACCTGTCATTCTGACTTTTGACAGTTGATTTTTGGAGCGAATTGCCGGGATAGCCAGAAAAGAAACCCAGATGCTGAAAACGTCGCGTTTTCTGGTTTTCCTTTGATATTTCCAAGATGTACAACGGCTGTGAGAGTTACTGTGTTATTCCGAGTCCCCGTCGACATATATATATATATATATATATATATATATATATATATATATCCTATTTTTGACATAGGTACCTACCTACGTAGAAAATATTGAGGGCTAATTTCAGTAGGTCACCAAGCGAAATTACCCTGTATTTACAGCCTATTTGCGTTCCACTGCTTGGCACGATCCTCCTCTCATGACAAGAGGGTTTGAGTATAGTCCCCATGCGACCCCAGTGCGGATTGCAGACTTCACACACAACTTTGAATTATTTCGCAGATGCCGTCGATGTCTTGCAACACTTAGCGCTTAGTGAATATTGAATTTTGCATATAAGTTAACTCAAACCACTACTTTACCCAGCTTTCTTTAGGGAGGAGCCTCACCTTCTCAGTAGAGTCGGGGAAGAAGTTGATTCCTTTAGGCACGAGCATGGCCATCCGCGCGGCAGCCACGGCGCGCACCGTGTGCAAGAACACGTGCCACGTTCGTTCGTCCTCCGACTGCCGCCAGCCGTACGGCCAGCCCACGATCACCGTGTTCGGCCTGAGGCCACCCAGACCGGTCGTTTGGACGCTGGAAATATTAGCACATTGGTATGTTAAAAGCAAGATGGGTGGTGGAGTTACAAAGCAGATTAGTCCAGTCGAGTTTGCTATAGCATCGAAAGGTTTGAAGTATATCAAACCTGTTCAGAGTTAGGTATACTATCTAGTGTGATGCTTATATGCCAGGAGTATCGATACACTATTCTTATAAAGCAGTTTCGATACAAGCTGCTGCCTACTTCATCCAGCAGAGCAAACAAAGTGGTGGACCCAGAGTCAACAGAGGAACTTCAAAGCGTTGCATAAACTTGGTTCTTGTTATGTCAGATTACGAAAAGGTACCTCAAGAAGCAGATATTAAAAGGAACTTACTAATGGCTAAGTCCATCAGCGATGCTGTGTGAGACGAGGGTGTCAGCGAAACCTTTCACCTTCTCCTCGTTCATGGATTGGCGCAGGTTTTGTTTGGCAGCGTTCGCTTCACTCGCTCGACGCGTAAAATCTCCCCCGAGCACCGACACACAAACGGTCAGACCTTTTCCTAAAACACGTAATAACCATACTGTAGTTACTGGCTGAAAAATACTAACCCACTTATTGTTGTTTAATCTGAAACACTTACCAGCCTTCAACTGGCTAGCGAAAGACAGCATTTTCCGGTATTTCAGGGTGAGATCATCGTTCAACTTTGCAAGAACCAACACTTGGGGTCGCCAATTCTTGGTGTGAGGAGGTCCTTCTTCGAGTCGCATTAAAGAATAGCGAGCAGCCGATAAGGCTAGACCACGGAGACCGTCTCCCCATTCTTTCTCCGCTCTGGAATACATTTTAAAAAAGAATTAGTAACAATGAATAGGTGTTTAAGGTGCTTAAACAAGTTGTAACTAAATCCCTCTATGGTCACTTACCCGCGATATTCAATGTACTTGTAGATGACACCAGCCATTACCATGGCGATGAGAGCGAAGAACCACGAGGTCATGAACATGATGGAAATGCAAAGGGTCAAGCCGGCGAGGGACAGGGACCTGAAATGTAATAAAGGTAGACTGATTACAGACGGATGATAGGCTAACGAACACATACGCCACCTGCCTGATGGTAAGCGCTCACTGTGGCCCGAAACATTATGATTTTTTAGGCATTTACCCTCAGGGCTAAGATGGAATGTTTCTGTGCCAGTAATTTCACCTAATTCTTCATTAAGTTGTAGCTACAATCGAAACTGAATAAAAGCTCTTACGGTTCTGAAAATAAAGTCGTGATTGGATGAGCCAATCAGAGATTTTCAAACTCGATGGCACAATTATGACTTCATCAACTAGTATGAAGTGTCACTACCTTTTCCAAGAGTTAGATGTTCTGTTCATCACTGGCGAAGTTACCTTGTTTTGCAAATATTATCTTTTCTTACTTATTTACGAAAGCCTTTAACGTTAAACTTATGAGATAAAATACCCACCAGTGGTAGTACTTGAATCTCGGGCGCCAGTTGGGGGTCTTGAGCAGGGTTTGCAGCGCGCAGGCCAAGTTCACGAAGCCGTAGCACATGAGGAAGAACATGGAGAGCAGCGGCGCCAGGATGTCCACGTTGCCCAGCAGAATGCCGCACTGGCAGATCGCCATCGTGAGGAGTAGTGCCCTGCGACGTAGTAAAAAAGACGTTGCTTAGTTTTATCTTTACTGATGTTAGTTGTCAAATATTTGCATTTCTTTTTTTTTTAAATACAGTTAAAAGTTAAAATTCTGATTTCTAAGACCTGGTTTCTAAGTGTAGGTACCTACATAAAAGCCAAAGGAATAGTCAGCTAGTAAAACACTTCATTGCAAATATTATGAACAAAATTCAAATCCAAAGCCCAAAAGACCCGCCAGTTACTTAATGTGATCAGCCATTAGTCTGACGATCTCGATAACTAGTGGCTTTTTTGTCTGTGCAGAACTTTTGTGTATAAGTACTTAAATCAAAAGACAACTTGTAATCGACATCATCAAACTAGAGGCCAATCACAATTAGATTTCCGAAAAAAGAAAATATCTGTAAATTTTAGAGTGTGGAAGTAAAATTTTCGTTATCAATACACTTGCCTCGTCGGTTCACCTCTGCTAGACGAGACGGCGAACGGAGCCAGGAAGGGTATGATCTCGTCCTTAGCAATGGCCTGCAGCAGCCGCGGCGCACCAGTCAGGGACTGAAGCCCAGCGCCGAGGGTCGACAGGAACGACCCCACCAGGATTACCCACTGGTTGGGCCACGCCATGTTAGCCACCACCAGCTTACCGCCGATCGACTGGCCGAACCTGAAAGAAATGAATTTCGTGAATAAGGAACTAATATTTTTGCAAAGAAAGACTGGATGCTCTTGTCACAGGTATACTGCCGAATTTATTGGGCTCAACTTTTGTCTACTTACCTGTAAACGTATCATTTAATGATCAATTGAGTTTCCTTTATTATGAAAGTACGAGGTAAAACGATTTAAAATACAAGGAAGTCTTGGGGTTTGTTTTACCATATTTACTAGCTATAAAATATTTATTCACTACTTAGTGGCTCGGAGAGCTGTAGACCTCACCTTACTTTGACCTTAAATCAGGTATTTTACATTGTAAATCCTAATAGAACTGTTGTTTTTATTAAATTTGGAACCTGGTCGAAAAATTTCACGAGAATCAGTTGAGAAATGCGACCTGTAGAGGAGAACAATCCGAAATCGGCCGGAGATACGAAAGATTTTTGTCCAAGTTGAAACGTTTTCAATGTTTCCAAAAAGATTCTACAGTATTTAAAACAAAACATGCTAGCTTACTTGTCACGCAATAACAGGTTGTCGACGGTCCCGGCAAAGAGCAGAACGCTAGAAAGGTACACGGTGGAGGTGGTGAGGATAGCGCAGATGGTTCCAATGGGGATGCTCTTCTGGGCATCCGCCAAGTCCCCTGAGCGATTGGAGCCCGCCATTATACCTGGAAATATAGGAAATGTATATTGAACTTGGCAAACATAAACTACACAAGATATAATATATTGTGCCTGATGTGCGAGAGACCATTCATAGCTAAGCTTGTTTAATTATTGAAATCACCATATTCACTGAGACATTCCAAATCATCATATCAGCATACAGATAGGTACTGTTTAGTAAAGGCCTCTTCAGTTCTATGCCACTCTCTCTACCCTATCCTGAGCCAGCCTCATCCACCGCTTTCATGTCTACCGTAAGACGTCGTTCAACCAACGAGATTCAAATGGGGTAGTGGTGAAAGTCAATAGTTATTTTACGGTTTTCCGTGTAAAAAACTAACCAAGAATTTAATACAAGCATCTCGTTGGAGCGCTGATGGATAAAATTACAGTAAAAAAGCCCGTAGCTTGTTTAATAAATCTATATAAATATTTTATATAAATAATGATGATGATGATGATGATGATGATGATTATATGCAAATACGAAAGTAACTCTTCTGTCTCTTCGCGCTTAAACTGCTGGATCGATTTGAATGAAATTTGTTATGGAGATAGTTGAAGTGGACATCTACTTTTTATACCGGAAAACGTAAAGTCTTCGCGGGAACGGGGTGAAGTTGCGTTGCGGGCAGAAGCTAGTTGAATATATTCCTCACCAGTTACAGACGGGAAGAATATTCCGATGAGGATGGTGAAGGTGGTGGAGATGTCAGCATAGATCTGGTTGTAGGTGGGACGCTCCATCTGCTCGATGTCGTCGGGCTCCTTGCCATAGGCGACGTACTGCCCGAGTTGGAGGAACGAGTCTTGCAGGTTGTCGAAGAACACGCCGCTTGACAGACCCTGGATGAAATTGTGGTTGTTTAGTTTCTTACGGTTACGTACGATCCATAAGGTTACGAAGCAAATCCTACCTCCTACTATCCCACCTACTCCTCTTTCAGTGTCTAATAGTTAAAAACACAAATCTTTTTTTAAATCTCAGCAATAAATTCTAATCTCTTTATGTAAATGATGGTAATGAAGTTGCAGGTTGTAAAAACCTCAACCTTCCGTTCGATTTTTTCTTGTTCAATAGTGATTATTGGCCTGCAGATGTCAACGTCACGTACTTATTTACTAAATTTTTTTGTGGGTAGCTGTCGTACATGTTCCATTAATTTCATATTTTGTGTTTATAGTAGAGGTAAATTGGCGTTTATCTGAGACTTTTTAGTTTTTACCGTACCTTGATCCCCTGAACGATTTGAACCTCGTGGGAGGTGTAGTAAGGGTCGCACGTCTTGTTCGGACAGAAGATTTTTTCCAGTTCTCCGCCAGTGGCTTTTGAGCAGTTGCTTATATTGATATCTTTTAGCAGTCTTTTTCCCAGTACACACAATCTGAAAAATTAAACAACTATATTCAAAGCCCATGAACACTTGCCACATTTGACCTGTGATGTCGTTTAACTTTTTTTTCAACTAGATAGGTAAATTGCGTCCAGATGTGTGTATGTCGTGGCATAGTATACTAAATGTTGTGGTGGTGGTGGTGGTGGTGTTAGTGGTAGTGGTGGTGTTGTTGTTGGATTGTTAGTCTTTGGTGATAAAAAAATCAAACAGGACTTACTGAAGGCTGTCGTTCCCGTTGAAGTTGACGAAGATGCCGACGTAGACCGCGGTGATGGACAGAATGACGCACGCGAGCGCCACCGTCGCAAACTTGTTGACGAACTTCACCCCGAGGAACACGACCGCGCCCATCACCAGCAGCAGGCACGTGCCGTACACCCTGAAGTTGTTGAACATCGCCTCGGGGTCCTTCGTGAAGTCGCCGAAGATGGAGATCCAGGGGGCCATGTATGTCTGGAACGGAGATTTGTGTGAAACTTTTCGAATGGATGCCTGTAGAATATTGCCGGTGGACTGTATAAAAGCATGTTCTATTCTTTTTTGGTACCCTTCATTTGGGATCCCCTTGTTTCCCATAAAATTGTAGGGCCTAATTTCGTTAGTCAGAAAATGTTAGTCATAAAATTTATGGACATAAGTACCATTAGTTATAATAATCATAAACATAACTTGAGATACTCCTAACGTTCAGGAGTCATAATATGAAGTGTAATACACATCGTTAGTCATAATATTGATATCCATAATATCGGAAGACATACTTGTTTATTATCAGAAACTTAATAAATCATAAGCTTTTAAGTCATAACTGTTTTAGATCATATTGTTTTATAGCCTTATACGCACTGGGCTTTTTATTAGTAGTCATAACGACTTTATTAGATTAAAAAAATATTCATTAGAATGAAATACTGCGACAGACGAAACATTTTGGTTGGGTTAGGTTAGAGTATGAATGTTTACAGAAACGAAATGCTGCGACAGACGAAACATTTAGGTTAGGTTAGGTTAGAGTATGAATATTTACAGAAACGAAATGCTGCGAGAGACGAAACATTTAGGTTAGGTTAGGTTAGAGTATGAATATTTACAGAAACGAATTGATGACAGCAAATAATAGGGAGTAATTGTAAAAAAACCCTCATTGTGCATAGAAGTAAGTAATGACTAATGAAACAGCATGTAATGTAATAAGGTCACTTGGGGTAATTCCGTCAATGGGGTAATTTCGTATTTTAAAGTTATTGCTGTAAAGCAAAATAATCGGGATTACCATTTCCCTCTTGTTGGGTATCGGCTATAGTGTACAAGTAGGTAGCGGTGGGTATTAGCTTCTAATTTTTGCGTTTCAGTAACATTATAAAAAATACGAAATTACCCGATTCACGGAATTGCCCCAAGTGAACCTACAACGTTTTTATTAATTATATATAAATATGACTAATGTAAAAATTCACATCAAACGTTATGTCAGAAAATTTTAGGATCAATTACATTATGACCAATGATAGTTCTGGGTACTGATTGGTATGACTAATGATAGTTCTGACCCACGACTATTATGCTTTACGAAATTAGGTAATTCGTTTTTATGGTTTTTTATATTATTACCAACGGCATTATGACTTACAATAATTATTACCCAAAACATAATGACTTGTAAAAATCGGAACTTCGATGTTATGTCAGTCAATATAGACCCCCTTCACTTGCTTACGTTAGCTTTTTGATCACGTCAATTGATAAATTATTTATTGAGAGGCTTCTAAAATCCGACCGCAAAAAATACTGTGCGAAATAAGGCTTGTAAGGCGAGAACCCTACTGCTGCGCACGCTCGAACTGCGCTACCTGGGTAAACTAACGCTTTAGATCAAAATATAGGTGGATACTTCCATAGCAGCGTACAGCCACGCTACGCACGGACAATACAACAAATCCCGGGCTAGCGCGTACGTGCGAAGCGTGCGTAGCAGTGGGATTCCGACCACAATGTTTCAACTTCCGTACATTACCCTATTATCGCGCAACTTCCTCGTTACTAAAGTTCACGTTAAAACAATTAACATGCAAAACAGCGTTCTGCTGAAAACGTAACAAGAAAAGTTTTTATTGAGTTAACCCGACAGATGTCAAAAGAGTGCGCGGCTTTATAAAGTTTTAGTATTGGGATCACGGATCACGGAATCCTTTGACCGCCACACCCTTTGCAAACGTAGCGGTTATTTGAACTTTATGGGCAAGACCTACAGTACATTTTACGGGCTATAAGTTTTGTTGGCTGTGGCCGACTGTGGCGGTCGAGATAATATATAACAAACACATAACAAATACTTTTATACTGGCCGGTTTGTGGACGTTATGGACGTTATGGTATTCCGCGCACGCCGGCCATACGCGCAGGCAATAACCGTCATTGAATTAAGGCGAGATGAAAGGAACCTCCGCGCGAAACTAAAGGTTTCATATTACTTGTAGGTACCTATAATCTTCATCTTAGTCGGTTCTTTGTGGGCACTTCTGTTGAAAAACAAGGGATAATATTGATGTGACTTGAAAGTCTACTGATATTCTAGTACTACTATGTTCTTTGAACCTCACACTTCCGGAAAATAATAGTGCCATACTGGTACAAATCGTTCGAATTACGCATAAAATCTTACAATTTCTAAAAAATATTGTACACGCAGGCCGCCTCCTACAGGTATGGCATTATCAGACTTCTATTTATGATCATACAAAGAACGAGTAAAAAAAAATATAGGGTACAAATCGTTCTGCAAGATAAAAAAAAATACATCTTTGGAGCGGTATGGCGGCTATTTGGCCCCGTCGGAAAAGTATGGCATGGTGATTTTCGTGAATGGCTACTCGACGATGATTATCCGTGCAAAAATTAGCCTGGTACAAATGGTTCAATTTTTAGGGTTCCGAAGTCCACAAGGAACCCTTATAGTTTCGTCATGTCCGTCCGTCCGTCCGTCCGTCCGTCTGTCCGCACTATTGCTCGGAGATGCTTAGCTCTAGAAAGCTGTAATTTGGCATGAATATACATATTAGTTACGCTGACAAAGTGGTACAATAAAATTTTGAAATATATTTTTTTATAGGGTACCTCCCCTACTCGTAAAGTGGGTGTGTAATTTTTTTTTCTTGCGTACCCCATGATGCGGCATATCGTTGAATAGGTCTTAAAAATACTGGCAAAAATACAGGCTTTGTTAAAACCATTTTTTGATTAAGTGATGCGTTTGTGATATATTAAGCTTTAAAGTGCAATTTTTTGTTAGAGTCACGTGTCCTCCCCCCTGTCAGCTAAATGGTGGTATTTGGATGGCTGAAAAAAATCACCGTTGTGGCATATATAACGTAGTTGAAAGGAAAACTATCACAGCTAAGTAGGCTGTACAAACTTACGAGTCATAGTCGATCAACTTATGAAATGATTAAAAAACCAATGATTTTTCTCGAGCGGCAGGGGCGTCGGGCGGGCACGTAATACCACAGGCTAGCTAGATGCTAATAAGTCTTAGAAAGGTACTGTGGGCATCGTCAACTTCGGAACCCCGGTACCCCGGTACCCCGGTACTTTGCGCGTGGCCCGACACGCACTTGGCCGGTTTTTGGTTTTTAATTAACATGATTTCGTCGGTATGGCGGGATGTAGTCCGCGCCGGCGAAGTATGGCATTACGCGATCGCCTACTTCGTTTTTCATCGACTATCGGAAAATACAAGATTTTTTGTGGTACAAATCGTTCGACTTTCGTAATTTATGCGACACGTTCGATTAACGCTCACGCGATTGGGCCCCCAGTACTGGCGCTATGACCATGATTTTCCTTTTCGTCATTACGTAATTGTACCCCTGTAGACTCGCCAGCCTGGTACAAATGGTTCGAAATTCTATGTCAGTATCTTCCGGTCTATACTCCAAATATATGTGAGATTTTAAGTACTGTATGCAACTGAGATTTTGGAAAAAGTTATCGATTAAGGTACCTACATAATTTTATGAAAACTAGCAAGGTGTAGCAAGAAAAATACAGCAAACATTTTACATCACATTATTACTCTTCCTTAGGAAATCCAAAAATCAAAGACCATTAAGGTAATAAAGCTGTAATATAAGCGGAATATTGCCAAGTCACTGACTCTATAAAAACGGTTAGGTGACTCAGCGTTACGCTTGCTACACATTCCAAATATGTTATGACAGTAACGTTGGACTGAAATAAAAAAAGGCTTACGAAGTATTACTTAATCTTTGATTTTGCTTTGGTTTCGCATTCTACTAATTCATTAAGCATGTATTTTGTATTCCTGCTTTGGCCTTGTCTACACATACGATTGCAATTTTATTCATCCACATTGCCTGATTATACTTTCAGATTAGCATTCATGTAATCATATCTCACTCATTTTGTAGGCGCACACGCGAAACGTGTCGGGAACTATCCAATAACGCCAACAAGCCGAATTCCAAGCGCACAACTGGAAAATATTAAACCCTCTCACATTTCTTCATTTCCTTTATGGCCGTTACAGTAGGTAAGTAGGTACGCCACATGTCGAGGAAAATGAAAAATGTATTCACTAATTTGGCTCTTAATTCTCTTATGGCACATTTGAGGAGATTTTTGCAGTAGGGACTTGTGTCAGTATCACTTCTTGTGTCATTTTTACCACGAGTAGTAACTTCTCCAAGAAGATGAAGCGAAGACCTGGTTAAGGTCTCGGGAATACGGTGTATGCCAGTGGCACAAGTCCGGTACATATGATTAGCGCGCTTTGGGGAGGTCTATGTCCAGTGGACATCTTGGGAAGTGATGATGACGAGTCACTTCTATTATCTGACCACCCTAGACCCACTTGGACCTTAGGTACTTTTCCGTTACTGAGTGCTTGTGACTTGACACAGTTCCTAAAATAAAGCCATTGGATGGTACCATTCAAAGAACTGAAAAAAAGCCGTGGTGGCCTAGTGGTTCGACGTCATTGCAGCCTCGCATGCAGAGGCGTTCGAATCCAGCTCGCACCTCCGAGTTAACTTACGTGTGAAATTTAATTTGAATTTAACACTGAGCTTTTCGGTAAAGGAAAACATCGTGAGGGAGCCTGTACGAATCTACAAAGGAAATGATGTGTGTGAAATCCCCAATCCGCACTGAGCCCGCGTGGGCACTATTTCATTTCATTCATTCATTTCATTTTATTAATTCATTACAATAATTAATTGTGTAGAATATTTTTACATTTACATTATATAACTACATTAATATTTACTTAAGACTCATTTTTTAATGGTAATAAATTAATCACTATCACTACATAGTATACAACAAAGTCGCCCTCTCCGTCCCCACATCCCTATGTAAAAATCTTTACAACCACGCAACGAACCCCGATGCGGTTTCTTTTTTAACAGATAGAGTGGTTCAAGAGGGAGGCTCCAGTATACAAATTGTTATAGTTTAATTTTTGATTCCTGCGAGAACGCCAAACCGCATTCCACGCAGACGAAGCCGCGGGCAAAAGCAAGTAAATATATATATATTAATTGGATTGATCTTATAACTACAATAATTGAATACAATGTCAAATATCAACTGGGCAAAAACAAACACTCTTTACATAAAATACATGTCAATCTTTAACTACTTAGTCTATTCCATTTATCATTTACGAAGTCTTCCACAGAATAATAACATTTATTTAAGAGAAGCTCCTTTAATTTGGCATTAAAAATTTTGCTATTTGTAATAGTTTTAAACTCTACTGGCAGAGAGTTAAACAGCTGTACCGCCTGGTAGCCGGATGCAAATTTAACTATCTTTATTTTTGGGGCAATAGTGTTTTGTAAATCTTTTCTTCTGGTTGCGAGCCTCAACTCTCTGTCTAACTCAGTTTCATGTTCCTGTAGGTTTTTGACGAAGCCCGTAAGAAGAACCAGAATATAAATACATGGTACAGTTAGTATCTCTAGCTGTTTGAAATATTTCCTGCACGACTCCCACGGGGGGATCCTGACCATAGTTCGAATTGCTCTCTTCTGTATTATAAAAGCGGCTTTGGTGTTATACTTATACCCATTTCCCCATAATTTTACGCTGTACCTTAATCTGGATTCAACAAGAGCATGGTATACCATCTTTAGCTGTTTCATTGTCACATCATCTCGCAAACTTCTTAATGCATAGCACGCCGAGCTAATAGAGTTGCATAGCTTCTCCAACTCCGGTTTCCAATTTAAGCTAGAATCTATTTTAACTCCTAAAAATTTTACTTCTTCAACCTGTACTATCTCAACACCATTTATATTTATGTCCAGCTTCTCTTTACATCTCGAAGTAGTATTAAATAGAATTACATTTGTTTTTCCACTATTCAGGCTCAAGTTATTTGCAGAGAACCACTCTGTAAAAGCATGAAGAGCTGTATTTATTTGGCAATTTAGCTGAGGGATGCCATCTGCAGACACCACAGCATTAGTATCATCTGCAAACACTACCAAGCTCATATGTGGTCCTACTGTTGAATTTTTCATGAAGTTAATCAAGTCATTAATAAAAAGCAAAAAGAATATGGGCCCCAAAATTGATCCCTGCGGAACACCCCTTTGTATATTTACCAATTTAGATTTGTATATCCTTTCATGCTTGTTATCTAGTCGTTTTAATTCAACAAATTGCTTTCTGTTTTTTAAATATGATGTGTACAACCTGAGTTCATTACCCCTAACCCCGTAATGTTCTAATTTGTCCAAAAGTATAGAATGATCTACAGTGTCAAAAGCCGAGCTTAGGTCAAGAAAAATAGCAGCTACCTTTTTCCTATTATTGATGTTAGTTACTGTGTCTACAATAAAGGTATCAATCGCTTCACTAGTCCCCCTGCTTTTCTGATACCCAAATTGTCTTTTGTTTAAGACATTATTTGTATTGAGATGTTTTAGTAGTCTACTTTTGAGAATTTTTTCGAAAATTTTAGATAGGCTAGTAATTAACGAGATCGGTCTATAGTTCCTAGGATCACTTTTAGAACCTTTTTTATATATGGGTAGCACCCTTGCAATTTTTAATTGTTCTGGGAATAAACACAGCTCCAGACAATTATTGTAAAATTCAGCAAGCGGTTTTGCCAATAGGTCGATGTTATCCTTTATAGTCGTTATAGGTATATCATCATAGCCTACCGAAGTTTTTGGTTCCATTTTTCGCACTATAAAAGATACTTCGTTTGTTGTGACCCGTTCATTACGCAGGTCATTCTGTACTCTGGCTACGTTTTTTTGTAACATTTCTATGGAAATTCTTGTATCGGTATTCTTTGCATTTGTGTGGCTAAAAGAGTTTACCAATATGTCGGTTTGTTCCTGGGGTTCTGATACGATTTTATCTGTTTTTAGTAACATGGGTTCCTCAGGTTTTGAGGGAAATTTATTTCGGTGTTGATTTACTACCTTCCAAATCATTTTAATAGAGCTATGTGCTTTTTGCTATAGCCGTAGGCTATAGCCCAAACCCTCTCGTTATGAGGTAGGAGGCCTGTACCCAGCAGTGGGACGTAAAATAGGCTGTTGTGAGGAGCTCCGTCATGTTGAACAAAAACTGAATCGACGAAAAAATTGTTTAGGTAATTTTGGAACTGGGTCACAAAATATCACGAGAATCAGTGGAGAATGCGACCTGTAGAGGAGAAGAGGCGCTTTGGTCGCTCGCCCGGTCAATAAAGATGGACATTGGAGACCGTTCAAAGGGTGGTGAACTGGTAACTTACGAGGACGATCTCGACGGCGCCGACGATGTACATGGCGGCGGCGAGGGTGGTGCCCGTGTAGAAGAGCATGCCGACCGCGCCGCCGCACTCGGGCCCCAGCGAGCGGCCAATCATGAAGTACGACCCGCCCGCCGGCACCACGCCGTTCGTCGCGATCGCAGACATCGATATCGCCGTCAGCATCGTCTGGGGGCGAAGTTCGTGGTTTAATTATTATTACTGGGTAACACGAGTTAGCTAAACTTTCCAAGGCAAACCTGAGATGAAATTACCGCTACACGCACGTACGTTCAATAATAATAGCATAACTTCGTTAGGTAAGATTCCGAACACTCCATTGAGGGCCATCGTGTTCTTGGCCACCACTTAGCGCCACTGTACTGTAGTGTGAGGTGTCGGTTGTGTCAAAGATTGTCACTACTTGAAGTTTCGGAAATTTCAGTGTTAGCCAATTAAGCGTATAATATGACACGTAATGTGCTAAATTGGCAACACTGCACCTCACGCGACTCATTGAATTACTGAATATGATTTTTTGGCTCCCACACAAATTCAGCAGTAATGTCACTTTTAATTTCTTAAATAATTAATTAATGTAATCCGAATTCTTGTTTCTTTTCATTGCAGCTGATCACGTCAACAATTTCATCGACGTCGAATCTGTCTCATGGATCTGAACAAAAACCGTATGCGGATTATGCGGAACTTCACTCACCGTACAACAGCAGACTAGCACGATCAGAAAGCCCTGAATGGCGCCGGCGGTGCCCACGACCCACGTGAGCCGGATGAACAGGATCACCCCGAAGATGTTCTGGATGCAGGGCAGGAAGACGCCAATGAGCGTGCCCATGCGAGCGGGTGGGGCCGGTTTTGCTGCGTCCGGGTCCGCCGCGGACGCCGTCGGGATCGTGTTCGAGTAGTCCGCCAGGGAACTGAGGAACGTAGCCGCCCGCGGACGGTCTTCGATTTCTTCCTGCAAGAATTTTGCTTGGTGAGTCTCTGTACAGGCAACGTCATCTTTTATTTAAGAGCACGCTTGTCGGTGGAGTAACCGCCATGTCTCTCTCTAAATTAAGGTAACAGACGAATTGCTAATTAATGTATTCGACTACGAAGTTTGACCCAAATTTGTGTTTCGTAAAATAACTTAGTTAGAAGTAATTTATACGAATTTTCGTCCTACCTAGTTAAGTCATTGTCGAGTATCCGATATAGGCTTCAATTTAGGTATTGTAACTACTAAACTACTTCAACTACGAGGTATATAGAACAAAAAAATATGTTTCGTAAAATTAGACACTTTGTTCAGATATAATTTATGCGAATTTTTGTAGGTCAATTAGTTAGAATGTCCGATATATAGCTCCAGAGATTTGAAATTGTCTGGAAAATAGTCGGTTACACATTATTTAAAAAATAAACACAATTTTGAACGCCGGTTATTAGCCGGTTATTAGGCAAAGGATCTCATTAACGCAAGCGCGTAGGAAAATCATCTCATTTGCGTGCACAGTCCAGTAAACCTAATCTCGAAATTGCTTTTTAATGTCTCGCTAAGTGCTGACAAAAACTGTTCAATGAAAGCGGCTTAAAACGATATTAAAACTTTTCTTTCAAATCCTGTTCGCGCTGTCGGCGGCTTCGAATTAGCGTTCGACTCACGTAGCCCACATAAAATAAATTCACCATTATTTGCTGGAAGTTGGATTCGACGAGCGTGGATGAATGGATAAAGTACCTACGCTTTGATAATTCCTACTGTAGCCAAAGCGGAGGCTGTTACGTAAAATCTACATTCAGTTCAGGCAATAAAGATCGAATGGTTTAGGTATCCGATATGATATGAAGCCGTGGTGGACTAGTGGTTCGACCTACCAACCGTCTTTCATGTCTCTAGGGTCGGAGTTCGATCCCGGCTTGCACTTCTAAGTTTATATGTGCGAAATTCAATTTGAATTTACCATTGAGCATTTCAATGAAGGAAAACATCGTGAGGACACCTGCACGAAGTGATTCAGAGATGTGTGACAATTTCCCAATACGCAATGGGCACGCGTGGATACTGTACCCGAAATCTTTTCGTGATGAGGCCCAGCAATGGAACGCCAATAGGCTGTAATGGTAGTGGTGTTAGGTAATTATAGTAGGCTTTGGCCCAATTTGCAAATATTAGAGTTACAAGTCTTCTAGTCGAAGTACAGAACCAAGTTTCGTCAAATTAGTCCATTTTAGAAAGGAAATGTCTGTTATCTTGGTGTCAATGATGGGTAGGTAGTAGACATAGGTACGGTACATACAAGAGTTTTATAATTACAGCATGGAGCAGACATTTTTCAGTCGAAACGTACGCCAGAAAATAAGCGTCTCTGTTTTCTAGCGTTTTAAAGGTAAAACGCACACTCACTTTAGTGATCTAGCTCACTGGTTATAGCGCGCCTGTAGGTACGTACTAAAAAAACAAACCTATTCGGGAACGCGGTGTTCCGGACCGGTGACTAGATTAAAAATGTTTTTTACACCTCATCTCATGACCCCATCTCTTTTTTCCACGAGCTATTCTGGATTTACATGTCCTTGAACTTGTATTTAGGATAACGCATTCACTGCCACCGACGCATATATGCGTTTTGCTGACTTTCCCGCACTGCCTTGAACGCACATGTGCGTAATGTTCCCTTAATGACAGATGTGGCACCTGGCGAAAGTTCGTAAAACAGAAGTGGCAGTGAATGCGATAAGGAAGATAAAGTAGCTGTCAGAATATTTTTCTTAATTATATTGGGAAACAAGTAAATGCGTATTTATAATGCGCATTGACTGGTTTCCTCTGAAAAATCGATTGTATATTTCTCTTTATTCGTGACTTTTTTCAAGTACTTAAAAGTAACATAAGAGCCATTTTTTAAACGATATGCTACACCAATCAATTGGCTACATTAATTGCAAATAAGTATACGGGTTAGAAATTGTACCTTAGCCATACCTACGCGTACAGATTAGCTATGGAGCAAATGTCAATAGCCAAATCGAGGGGTTGTGGATACAGAAACCCGGCCTAAGAATTTCTAGAAAGACTGAAAATTTTCACATGCGATGGATGCGACATTATTTCCCCATCCGCGGCCGCTCATTGAAGTGAAACTGAACCCGATTTTTAATTTGGCGCATGTAACGCGATATACGAGCCTGGGCGACGAGCGGCCTCGTATTTTATTCACGAAATACTTCGCGCAGGCAGCGCCGCGAGCCCGGAATATGCTCGTTCCCTGAAACTGTAGTCTATAGCCCTCCACTTTTCGTTTTTATCCCTATGACATCAAGGTTCACATTCGCAAAGGACTCCTCAATACGAGTGCACGATGGGATTTCCAATTTCAATGAGGCGTGGATTATATAATCATTTGTCAGGTTTTTGTTTGAACGGCTCCGTGGGTTTTGGCTTTGATTGTTTAGGTCGATCGTGTGTTTTACGAGGTCAACCAGTAAAATGAAATTATCAAAATATTTGCCTTTGTTTAATACGGTTTCAGGTTTAAATGTGCATTCCTTATCAACTTCAAAAGTTGGGCAATTAATGATTCGTACGGTCAAAGTTTTTAGTTTGCGCAAAAACGTTACGCCAATGTTTTGAAAGCGAAAAACCAACGTTTCCTCACAAAAATACGATTGTAAGTCTACGTCAAACACATTTTTCTCGTGTCGTGTGTGTCGTGGAGTGCAAATTTATGGAAGTGTTCTCAAATCCTCGGAATAGGGGCTGCGTCGGCTGATTGGGCGTGCTGACAGGTCGTTAGTTCAGATTCCTCCCCGCCGTCCACAGATCGCTCATATGCTATTATTGTTCTACTCGTACACCAAGCTATCCTCCATTTTCCTACTGACAATGGAACCAAAGCACCGACTGAAGTAATTACCAGCAATTTGTCAATCTGGAGTGACAACCTGGTAGCTAGAAAAAACCTTTTAAAAATGGCTAGCTTTACTACCCCATCAATCTCCATTTTTATTACCAAATAAGCGTTGTTTGAGATATATCAAATTGGGTTCTCCCATTCGTAGATCCATTTCCAATGTGCTCGATAGTCGTGTGAGCCACGAAATCTGTGAATTTTTAACTTAAGCCAATTTCATTCAATTTTTCATTTGTTTCTAGATGAAAACATTTCGTACAAATTTCGGCGAGCGATGTCCGATATAAAAGAATAAAGGAATCGTTCGGTCGCCAGCAATTTGTCAGGCGGTTTTATTGTTTGTTTTCATTAGGATTTGAATTTTTTGGCCTAATTTTAGAAGCTTTAGCAAAGTCCTACCAAAACAGTTTTGCTCATATTACACATATGTACCTACAGGTGGATAAATATGAAAGGCCTTCACCAACTAAATAGGAAAATACCGTGGGTACTCTATTTACAAAAGATTCGCCGAAATTAAAATCTCACCGTGTCCAGTGATGGCGTCCCGTGATTTAATCTATTGAAAATAATGATGTTTGTTCTTTTCTATACAATTCAGATTCAAATAATTTCGTTTAAAGAATGCCGTGTCGAACAATGGGATTCAGTATGTAGGTACAGCACTACACAACTTAAGAGGGTTTACTCCGAAAGCTGGCAACGTCGCAACGGATTAAGCAATAATAGACACTGCATCAATGGCATGCTGTTACCTAACTACAGATCAGCCATCCGTTTGGTCTGTCCAACCATATGTACCAGACATATGGTTGGACACGAACAGACATATGGTTGAGCACGAACTTGTTATTTTTTCCGATACACATTTTAGGTACCTAGTATACATTTGCGGTCCCCGGGCGATCGTTATGAAGCCCGCGGTACGACATGGGAAGTAATTTCGATGGATTAATGACATTGATGCTGTTTGTAATGCATGAAAGAGACGAAAGATAATTCTATTCATAATATAAATTCGAAAAGACAATTTGGTCGACCTTGCTCTGGTTTATTTCAAGCTTCGATAGTACGCAAGAGAAAAACGTGAATAAGATTATTTGAAGTGTAAATCGATCGCTAGCGGCTACCATTTAATTCTTTACTGAGAACGAAAGTAGGTTTAAAATACAAAATAAGTATTTATTTATAAGTTAGCTCGTATTCGCTATTAAAATATCAGGTGAAGTGAAACTAACATCGGAAATTTTCCTCGTTTGGTTGTAACAGCCAGTTCTCGTGTAGCATATGTAGGCACCGCACCTAGAAAATTCATCTGGAAAACCTTGGATTTTTATTTATGTACTTATTTAGAGGAACTCGCACCAGCCGAGGTTAGGGAGAAAACTTGAGTCTTATTTCGTGAAAGCATCCGTTCTTCACTGTATAAGTGGTCTGGCCGTATTGTTATTTACCTTCGCTGCGCGAGGTGAAAATTGTGTTTTGATTAAAATTGCGAGCGCCACGTGTAACGCCAGAACTTGGTTAAATATTAAGGAAGCTTTCATATTCAGAAGCAAACATTATAGACTGGCTCGTACGTTTTTTGTCGTAGTTCAGACTCAAACCAACCAAACCAAATTTCATAAAATAAAATTTTACCTTCAATCCACATGGGGCCACAAGCGGACTACCTACGCCAGAATCTCTCGAGATAAAATATGGACTGTGGTTTATGTGGGTAATATTAGTTTGGCTGTATGTACGCTCTAAATACAGCAGCGGAATTGCTTTTGGTCATCCGTTTGCTATGCGGATCATGACTGTCAAAGGGCGAGGTGCGTGAAGTAGTTTTTTTCTACACGAAACGGAACCTTGTGCGCGTCACTCGTATTGAACATCATACTCAAAAACAATTATTTCACAGTTTTTCCACCGTAAGAGTAGAAATATAACAATAAACTTCAATTTATGTATATTTACGGACTTGATTAAACAATATTATACACAGCCTTGCGGCAGAAGTGAACGCTGCTGCTCTTATAACTAGCGGTAACAAGTTTAGATACGTTATCGATGAAGCTCTCCGAGGCAGCCTTGTGCCGAGGAGGCCTTCGCTGAAGGGTGCTTAGGCCGCAAGGCCTCCCAATATCCGCCGGGTTGGATATACCCGTGTATACCCAGCTACCGGCCTCTGTGTTCCGTGCGAGCAAGTAAACAAATCATCTTAATTAAATCCGGATTGATAGAGGTGTAATGTGTTTACTTCATTTTAGAGTTTGTCTTCAGGTTGATTACTTAGGATAAGATCTTTATAGTTTGGGATCTTGTAAGCGCCTTAGGAGGGTTTGGGAATGTCTAGATTAAATTTGAGATAGTTGAAGCGAGGGTAATGTTCCGTAGTGATAATTACATTTACAATAATTATGATATTAATAGGCGTAAAAGCATTTCGTAAGCGTAACAAAAAAAAGGGTTGTTTGTCTTTACAAACAACCCTTTTTTTTGTTACGTGTCGTCGTTTTACGAACGATATTTTTAAACGTGATAACGTTACGTAACGTTACAACGCTACGCAACGCTACAACGCTACTTTTCCGTCATTTTTAGGGTTCCGTACCTCAAAAGGAAAAAACGGAACCCTTATAGGATCACTTTGTTGTCCGTCTGTCCGTCCGTCTGTCAAGACCCTTTTTCTCAGGAACGCGTGGAGGTATGAAGCTGAAATTTATATCAATTACTCAGGTCTACTGTCCCTTGAAGCTGTGAAAAAATCAAACTTCTAAGCCAACGCAATCAAAAGATACAGCCGTTTATGCCGCAAATTTTCGACACTTGCAAGGGAATCAAAACCTACAGGGTGCTTCCCGTGAACTCAGAATCTTGAAATTTGGTACGAAGCAACGTCTTATAGCATAGATAAAGGAAAAATTACGAAAACCATAAATTTTTAGTTACATCACATAATATATTTTTTTTTAATAATTTTAACCTTACTACCCATTTCCTCATAAACGCGTAGAGGTATTAAATTGAAATTCATACCAAATACTCAGGTCTATAATACCTTTAAGCTGTAACAAAATCAAACTTCTATGTCAACGCAATCAAAAGAAACAGCAATTTAAGCTGCATATTTTGAAACTCGCAAGTACTCGCAAGGGAATCAAAACCTAAAGGGTACTTCCAGTCGACCTAGAATCTTGAAATTTGGCATGAAGCAACGTTTTATAGCACACATAAAGGAAAAATTCCGAAAACCTTAAATTTTTAGTTACATTACAAAATATATATTTTTTAAGATCTTTGTCTTAAATTTATGCTACTCCATCTTTCCCCATTGTAATGTTATGAATTTCATTTTGCAATAAAAATACCATAGTTATGACTCGATTGTCGTAAAGAACGAACTTTGTAAACCTTACAGGTTTGTACGGAACCCTCGGTGCGCGAGTCCGACTCGCACTTGGCCGGTTTTTATTCGTGGGCGCGGCCGGCATTCATTAATTTATAAGACGTTATCACGTCAAAATTTTTTGAAGGTTCCTACGCTCTCAAGTGATACTTTTACAATTAAATTGTGATAAAAATCATGCAGTTTAAACGGTGTATATTTACCCGTCTGCGCTGGAAGGAGGGTTATGTTTTTCGAGTGTATGTATGTATATTTCTTTGGCGCGCTCAGTAGCCTAAATGGCTAGATGGATTTTAGCATGCTAGGTGTCGTTAGATTCGTCTTAATTGTGAGTGACACTGGGTATATCAAAATTGCAAAAAACAAAATGACTGACTTTTGGAGTCATTTTAAACGTTTCAAAATTTTTTTTTGTCAAAGTCTATCGATGAACGGATTACAAATATGTTCGCGCGAACGCGCCATCTATTTGGCACATTGCTCGCAGGACTGATGGCCGATGGGGCAAGAAAGTCCTGGAGTGGCGTCCGCGAACCGGTAGACGAGCTGTCGGTAGGCCTCCAACAAGATGGAGTGACGACCTTGTAAAGGTCGCGGGAACGCGGTGGATGCGAGTGGCACAGGACCGGCCTGAGTGGCGCGCCTTGGGGGAGGCCTATGTCCAGCAGTGGACGGCTATCGGCTGAAATGATGAAAATGATGATGAACGCGCCATCTGACATATTGAACTAGAAGTAGGTGTCCTGATTGTCATTCGCGTAATCGCCACCACGCGCCGGCAACCACGCGATGGTCACATCGCCTACTCGCGCAATCATCACGTAGGTAGTCGCGTTGTATTAGGACGATCCCGGCAAACGATCAATCTCATCATGTGATGTTAATGTCCAAAATTACGTGTAAAAATATGATATAATAATAAGCAGAATTGATCATCCTGGTACTCACTTATTTTATTTTTACCTTTGGCATGTTCCTATGTATATGTATGTATTTATTTAAATATACATTTGTGTATTTATATATCTGTATTCTGTGTATATATTCAATTATTAATACCTATGTAGATATGTGTATTTTTTTCTGTTGTTATAAGTAATAGCTACTTATTGGCTTGCGTTGCACCGCTACAACAATTTCTGCTTTGCCCAAAGGTTAACTGGTAGAGAATGCCTTATGGCATTAAGTTCGCCTTTTGTATTAGTTTTTACTAATGTGAAATAAAGTTTAAATAAATAAATAATAATAATGAAGACCTAACAAATTGAATATAATTAATTCTCAATGCCACTCCACTTCAAGGAAAACCATTTTTTTTTCAAGGATCCATTTTTACTTGAAACCTCTCGTGGCAAGTGGAACTTGAGCTCAGTTGGAACGTGGGAATTGTTTATCGATCGGGGGGTTTGCGAGTCGAGCCGTCAATAGCCGAGATAACGGAAACACAGGGTCTAAAGAGACGATCTCCATCCCTCATTGCTATCAGAATACGTAACTAGGATAAAAGTGAGGAAGCGAGCAAATGGCGCGTGAATTATATAGGAGGCTGTGGGGTGGCCGCAGGTACAGGTTTACACAGCTTAAAAGGCGCGTGTATTAAGCAAATATAGACTCTGCGTCAACGGCTTAAGTGATTCAACGCGCGCCTTCTCTAAGTTGTGTCGTACTGCACATACGGGTTAGGGACCGAGTACACTGATATGATGATTTTTGTGATAGGCTGTATCTTGTAATTATGTTATTTCTCTTGTATTTAATTATATTAAGTTTTTATGTCAACAAATATGAGGTAAATAAATACTAGTAGATATTTTTTATTAGCAAAACAATATTTAAAACCTTATCAATCAAATACAACTTAAAACTTACTGGGGACGGATCATGGTAAGGCGGGGAATAAAAAATCGCAGTATAGGTACGATATTTTCCTAAGGAGAGGTCTGTCAACATCGCAGTTGAAATTACCGTGTACCGAAATCCGTGTCAGTGTGTGCCGAGCCTAACGCGCCGAGTGCCGCAGGTGTGCCACCGCCATTATATAAAGCCTCGCCTTTTATTAAGCGGATTATTTTTACTCCCGGCTCATGCAAATTTACTTGATTGTTTCACATCGTGCCCAATGTGGCACTGCGCGGAACGCTCTGCATTGTGACGTTCGAAGCACTTCAGCGGAATTTTAAATTTAAAATAAATAAATTTAAAAAGCAGACGTTCATCTGAATCTCGACCGACAGATTTGTTTAAAGTGTCATTTAAAACAAGTTTTATCAAAAATTAAATTTTCGGGACACGCTTTTATTGCTGACTGTACTTTTCTTTGTAAATCCTTCATCTACCCTTCAAGACGAATCAAACAAGCCCAAATTAGATGGGTTTATGTAGTTTTATTACGGAGTTCCTGTGGACACCTTCCAGCTCCATCATTAGATCAGCTCCACGTCATCATGATATTGCATTGTCACGCGATTTACATATTAGTGCAAAATTTCAGCTCAATCGGAAATCGGAAAGTGGGTCAAATTTAACTTGCAAGATTCCATTACATAGCTTACATACGAGTCGACCTAATAAAAGCGTGTTAAAAAGCAGATATGAACGAGTATAACTCAATTTCCCGACTGCGTTAAATAGGTACTAGTATATTGCCTTTTCATCGGTAAAGTCGCTGTGAAACGAATTTTCTGTGGTACATAATTAACAAGCTACATAAAGCCCGTCAGCCCAACAAAGACAATAGGTTGGTTTATGAAACTGTACTGAACTCACTCAGCTGATAATTGAAACATTTGATTACATAACGCTTTAAATTTATGCGTATAAACATACCAATTATATTGGCCATTAAAACTTTGCTCAAGTGGCCTGAGTTTAATAGTTGCGGTGAGAAAGTTTCCCCAAGGACACTTTCACAGTTGTTATTAGATTTGCTGCTAGTTAACTTGAACCCAATATCATACAAAGCCTAGAAAATATTTGATTTAATTGTATAAAATTACATGTGTCTTATCTACGATATATCGCGCTCTGACATTGGAAAGCTGTCTATTTATAGCTTTTAGTGATTTATAAAGGACCACTAAAACTAGCAGCAAAATTGACACAAGTCAACCATGAAAATCGACCCGCTACGGAAGAGATTGAAGTGCTACGACCTCCGGGTAATGAGCTACGAACGAGCTACGAGCCCGCTACGGGTCGTCGAGAGCACGTAGCTCGTAGCCCACCTACGATCTAACTCAATTTCAATAAGGCGCTCGATTTATTCCGTTTCCGAGCCGCGCTACCTTAATCCTAGCTTTAGATTGGCTGTGCAATGTTATTCCTGTGCTATTTTATTTTATAACGCCTGCAGCTACGATTTAGAAGTAAGCAAGTTATTTTTAAAGCAAGGTTATGAAACGACACGCGCCATATCTATACTCTATACTTATAATAAGTCTATAGAAGAAGTCGCGTCTGAAACTTGAAAATTAAAAGAAACTATCAAGTCGAGGGGACTAAACGAACGATACGGAACGATAGCAAAATAACGATTTTTAGAAAAAAAACTGTATGTATGTATGTCAGGATTTAACTTGAAAACTACTGGAAAGATTGCAACAAAATTTGGTATGGGGGTAGTTTAGAACACTGGTCAACATATAGGCTACTTTTTATACTGGAAAACTCATAGTTCCCGCTAGTGTTATAATAAGTTTTCTCATATTATTATACCGCCATTTTTTCGCTTAGTGAACATTACCTTGTTGAAACAACCCAGGAATTTTTTCAAGACAATTTACGTTTAGAGCGAATGTTTGTTCGCATCGCGCTGAGATCAAGGAGGTTTGAAAACACGAAGACATTCATATTTGCCGGAACAGCGTTCCGGGGTAAACATTATAATGAAAAGTTAGGTCGTAATTTTGTGGAGACTTACGACATCGGTCCTGTGTCCGAGTAAACGATATTTAGAGTAATATCTAGGATTTTTGCCTAGACTGAAGGACTGAAGATTAGGGCGAATGTGGCTCGTTACGAGTTAATCCGACTTTGTCACTCGCGATCGACCGCAGTAATGACTCAATTGGTCAATAAATAAAATAGGTAATTGAACGACATTGGATGTAATGGACCGGAAAAAAAAACTTATACAGAGAGTAGGAGATAAGTTTTAGTATTAGACTATTTGAACCTTGACGCGCAGATATCGCGCAGTAGAACTAGGGTCACCGACATAGCCTGAAGAATTGCGAGTCTTAAGTGGCAGTGGGCGGGGCACATTGCTCGCCGGACTGATGGCCGATGGAGCCGGAAAGTCCTCGAGTGGCGTCCGCGAACCGGGAGACGAGCGTCGGTAAGCGTCCAACAAGATGGAGCGACGACCTCGTGAAGTTCGTGGGAAACCGGTGGAAGTGAGTAGCACAGGACCAGTCTGAGTGACCTCTTTCGGCTGAAATGATGATGATAATCATGATAATGAGACGGTGTCAACGGCTTCGCCGAGTGATGGAGTGTTTCGCCGCGCGCCTTCTAAGTTGTGTAGTGCTATACTGCGCTATAAACAAGTTGCACTCACATGGTATAGGTACAGGTTGGTGTCGCACCCCTTGTCCTTGTCTTTGGGTAGGCCATGCTCGTCGGTGTCGCCTGTGGACAAGGAAAAATGCAATAAATATATGTCAATACCATGTGGTTGGGGCATTAAACACAAATAGACATACTTAGTCCCAAACTAAGCAAAGATTGTAGTAGTTGCTAGACAATGATATAAGTAAATACTTATATAGATAATATTTATGCAATGCTTTACCCCGTTTATCAAGTACTAGCTGTTGCCCGCGGGGCAGAAGCCAGTTAATATTATAAATGCGAAAGTAACTCTGTCTGTCTGTCTGTCTGTTACCTCTTCACGGTTCAACCGCTTGACCGATCTGGATGAAATTTGGTATGGAGATAGTTGGAGTCCCGGGAAAGGACATAGGCTACTTTTTTCCCCGGAAAAGGCATAGTTCCCACGGGAACGCGATAACCGAATTCCACGAGAGCGAAGTCGCGGGCAGAAGCTAGTACAGCTATAAAACAAACCACGTAATAGTTAAGATAATAATTTAGGTACATTAATTAATCGTACACTTACGATTGAGAATTGATGTCACATAAAGTAGCGCTGTATCATTATGAGTGTGAGTTTTACCTCTACACGTAGGTGTGTGAGTTTTACCTCTACACGTAGGTGTGTGAGTTTTACCTCAACACGTAGGTGTGTGAGTTTTACCTCAACACGTAGGTGTGTGAGTTTTACCTCAACACGTAGGTGTGTGAGTTTTACCTCAACACGTAGGTGTGTGAGTTTTACCTCAACACGTAGGTGTGTGAGTTTTACCTCAACACGTAGGTGTGTGAGTTTTACCTCAACACGTAGGTGTGTGAGTTTTACCTCAACACGTAGGTGTGTGAGTTTTACCTCAACACGTAGGTGTGTGAGTTTTACCTCAACACGTAGGTGTGTGAGTTTTACCTCTACACGTAGGTGTGTGTGCAGCACGTTCAGAATAATTGAAGAACTTTGACACATACTTTAGTAAACCCAAAACCCCGTAGCATTAAGTCAGGTAAACCGAGCCAGAGAAAAAGTTTCTCGCAATTTACACGAAAACATGAGCTCAAACTCCGTGTTATTGCGAAGTATAAACACGATTCTAGGAAACGATTATACGGGTTATTGGAGGAAACTCTGCAAGTTCCTGGTAATAGTCATATCTGGGAATTCAGAGCAGCTAGTTCGCTAGTGCTTGCACAACTACAAACACAACAGTCTATTTACGTTCCACATCTCGGAACAGCCCACGTCATCATGAAAGGATTTGCTTCGGCTATAGTCCCCACGCGCGCCCAATGCGGATTAGGGGCGTAGCACAACCATGTTTTTCTTCAACGAAAATTTCAGGGTGTAAATTCAAATTGAATTTCGCACAGTCAACACAGAGGTGCGCGCCGGGTTTGAACCCGCATGAGAGGCGGTAGGTCAAACCAACCACTACCTCCTCCGCTTCCATCACAATGTATAATAATCCTGCTGCTGTTTACAGGTTGGCTTTTTGAGAGGGTCCAGGCCTCATATCCTGTTTAGCTTTAATTTACATACTTACATGTTAGAAAATTTAAATTCCACAATGTGTTGGTGCAAACTGTCTGGCTGTGTAATTTACGTCAATAAATATAAATAAACTAATAAAATATCTGCCCAGCACGGATTGGGAACTTGGGGTGGTAAATTTTTAAGTGAATTGAGAGGCTGTAGAACCAATTACTGGGCTACTTCGTTAGGATTCCTTCGTTGTATTGTTATTGTTATTTGTTTAATATATACAATCATCTAATTGCAAAAGCTATTGCAAAGTATGTGGACACTTTATCAACCCATACTTTTGCATCGATACCTACAATTAACTTAATAGCCACAAACCATCGTATTGAGTTTCAATAATATTTCTGTGTTCATAGCAGAAAAATGTCGCAGAGTGTAAACCCATTCACTAGGACCGAGTTTGGGGCTTAATAAGCTCGTCTTATAAACAGTTTCGTGAATAGACTCGGTCTGTAGCTGGCGTTCCCACAATTTATTCAGGTATTTAGCCGAGAACACTCATTTGAGTGAAAAGTTTTAGCATTCCCATTTAAGCAGCTGTTTTGCTGTAAGTACTCGTACTTAATAGTTGTAAATATCGGACACCGCTTTTTAGTACTACTACTACTACTACTACTACAGCCTAATCGCGTCCCACTGCTAGGCACAGGCCTCCTCTCGTCACGAGATGGCTTGGGCTAATAGTCCCCACGCGGGCCCAGTGCGGATTGGGAACTTCACACACATCTTTGATTACTTCGCAGATGCGTGCAGGTTTCCTCACGATGTTTTCCTTCACCGAAAAGCTCAGTGGTGAATTGAATGAATTTCGCACATAAGTAAACTTAGAGGTGCGAGCCGGAATCGAACCCCCGACCCTCTGCATGAGAGGCGGTAGGTCGAACCACTAGGCCACCACGGCTTTTTAGTACCTACTACGGTAAACTATTGAATCTACTCGTAGATATAAAACAAGGTATGTTTTGTCGGATATTTGATTTTATATTGATTGTTTAGCTGAATATGAGTATAGGAAAGAAAAGCTTGGTCGTAACATTTTAAGGCCATTTTACCAAAAGTAGCATAAGTACTTATGATATTGATATACACATACACTCACAGCAATAAAAACGGTTGACTTTGTATAGAATTTTCCATATAAAGTAATCCGTTTTCAATGCCGTTGAGTGTATTTAAACAAAAAATTGACGAAGTTTGTAGTCTTTTTGACTTGCAGAGATATATTCTTACGGACCGTTATAAAACTGGACCTCGATAATTTGAAAGATGCATACTATGTAATGGCCAGGCATTCGATTGAATAGATAAGTAGGTAGCTTCTTTCTGTTTCCCTCGGAGACAAGCGATGAGGCTATTCATTTAGCGTAACGTCACTTCCTCGGCAAGTGACAGGCTCTATCATGAACCGAGAAAGAAGAGAAAACAATGGTCCACAAAACCAAAAAATTAAGGTAATAATTTTCATGCTATAATAATGAATTGATAACTGAATTAAAGAAACTTAGTAGATTGGGTTAATCGAGATATGACGAAACTTCAAATCTTCACTTTGACATTATAACTACTTAGTTTAAGGAACTTATATATGTCAGAAATTTTCATAATCAAACCGTTTCGTTTCGTGGTTTCATCAATCTTATCACTACATAAATGCAGTAGAACAATAATAAAAAAATTAACTTAACCTCTCTATTTTTTTCACAATATTAAATGACGTATCAACTTCTAAATATAGGAAATGTCACAAGCGCCTAAAGTCAGACAAAGCGTGTGTACATTTGCAATTGGCAAAAGATACTGAGCCAAACGAGGCCGGTTTATCAAACCCCGTTATTCCCAGTAAACACAGGCTGCGGGAATTAATGGGGGATGTCACCACTCCGCACTCGCTATGCTCCACCATTTATCTTACACTGGACGGAAATTACACTCGCTTTAAGGTGCGTCACTGCTCGGCTTGACAAAATAACTTTGGTATGTTTAAGTAATAAGTTATCATTTTATAACAGCACACATACCAGACAACCGTTCGCACAAAAGGAAAATAAAAGGCTTTCGTAATAAAGACCACATCCAAAAATTACAATCTTACGAGGCATATATTCTTTTTTTTTTATAAATAGCCGCTACATTATTTAGATTTGCGAATGACCTTCGTCATCACAACGTCGAAAGTTTGTCAGCGCATATCTGGTTTTGGGTCAAAGTTAGCTTCGGCATCTACATTCATCCGCGATGAAATCGAAAAATCCTATACAATGTGACCGAATTTCATTGCAATTGAGTGTATGAGATACCAAAGAAAAAACCGGACTCGCTTTCGACAAAGCAAAATGCATAGGTACATTTTCATGTTTCTTAGGAATAATATTACAAATCCTTCCTCCGTTGCCGATTAGGGATGACGACAGGGGAAGAAATCGAAATTCTAATTAGTCCGCCAGTTAGGTAATATAAAAATATTAGACACGTCTTTTTTGTTATATCAAATTAACAAAGAGTGACTAAGTTAAAACGCATTAAAGTTGGAGAGTGGGGGCTAACTACGTCACCGTTAGGCATAAATCGCACCTAACCATGACGTCACGCGACATTTCAACTCAATATATCTCCGTATAAGTTTGATTACGTGAAAAAGATAAAATACGTGTCCAATACTTTTCAATAATCTTCCTGATAGACTAAGGAAAAAAAAGTTGTCGTCATCCCTATTATTGCCCTAATAGGTACCTACTACTTACTAGTCTAATTCGTAAAACAAAGAAAAGTTATGCAGTGGTTTTAAGAGAGCTCCCTGGTAGAATACATACTATTGTAGGCTAAGTAATAACCAAAAACTGGGATGATAAGAACAAAAATATATTAACACCTTACGTTTACTAAGTAACTCTGTTCTGTTACGCAACTTTACCATGTATAGGTATGGTACCTAATTACTATATATCTATGTTATCTAATACAGATTGGTAGAGTAAATAAGGTAGAGGACAGCCTAGGGATGGTTATAAAAGGGTTAAAACCTAATTTGCTTAGTAACGCCTCACACAGATTTATCCAGCGCTCGATAATTCAATATAACGCGTGTATACCAAAGGTTAAATGTATCTCGCAGGATTCCCTCTAACTTAATTTGATGTTGAGTAAAAATTGTACATATGCGCCTGATAGATTGACCTTTGAAATTTCCCCGGGAAAATCGTAAAGGTCAAAATAAGGAGCTGGCAACACGAGTATCGCGTAAAAATCCAATTTGGTTGTAAATGGTTTACGGCGTTAGATGACTGGCAGGAAAATTCTTATTAGATTTGAAAATGATTGCTGCAATTGGCTATGGGTGAAAAATGACAAAGTGCTTGATACTTTTTTTAAGGATAGGAGTAACCTTCCGTAATAAGAGAAAAAAATCCGAGAATATTCCGTGGCGTAGATTTTGCGTAAAAAATAAAATTGGTTTTGCGTTACGATTAAAAGATTCGGATTTTCCTTGGTCCAAGTAAGCACAGCACATGTTTCTGAAAAAAAAATAGTGTTGACATTTGACGTTTACAGTTCTCGCTTCCTTCGTACGAACATAACTTTACGTGTTTTAACAATTTTATTGGAAAAATAGCAATAATGATGACTGCTTTTTCTTACTGGACTTTCGATTCTGCGTAGCCCCAACGACGAAGTATGCTTTAAACACGTTATTACGAATGAAAATCGAATGAAGCAAGAACTGTCACCGTCAATAGTGTCAACACTTTTTTTAAGAAGTAGTGCTGCATACTTGAACCAAGGAAACACCTTTATTTCAATCGTCAAAACTAATTTTATTTTTCTAAAACTCGAAAACTCTCGATTAACTCCTCTATAAAACAAAAGAACCAGACAAGCGCGAAGGAGACTCGTTATGAAGTGTCTTGAAGCAGCAAATGTTGTGTGACTTATAAAAATAACCACTAATCCGAATCTGTTAAACAAAATCAAAGATTTCTTTGCTAAATATGTGTTTATTAAAAATAAAAACCGGCCAAGTGCGTGTCGGGTCACGCGCAAAGTAATAGGGTTCCGAAGTTGACGACGCTCACAGTACCTTTTTAAGACTTATTAGCATCTAGATAGTCTGTGGTATGACGTGTCCGCCCGACGTTCCTGCCGCTTGAGAAAAATCATTGGTTTTTTAATCATTTCATAAGTTGGTCGACTATGACTCGTAAGTTTGTATAGCCTACATAGCTGTGATAGTTTTCCTTTCAACTACGTTATATATGCCACAACCGTGATTTTTTTCAGCCAAATACCACCATTTAGCTGGCAGGGGGGGGGGGGGGGACGGACACGTGAGTCTAACAAAAAATAGAACTTTAAAGCTTAATATTTCACAAACGCATCACTTCATCAAAAAATGGTTTTGACAAACCCACAACATTTTTTTAAGACCTATTAAACGATATGCCGCACCATAGGGTACGCAAGAAAAAAAAACACATCCCCACTTTACGAGTAGAGGAGGTACCCTATAAAAAAATACATTTAATAATTTTATTGTACCACTTTGTCAGCGTAACTAATATGTATATTCATGCCAAATTACAGCTTTCTAGAACTAAGCATCTCCGAGCAATAGTGCGGACAGACGGACGGACGGACGGACATGGCGAGACTATAAGGGTTCCTTGTGGACTTCGGAACCCTAAAAAGGACCTTTGAAACCCCTCCACACGTTAGCAGCGCCCCCATCCATCAGTACTTTTACTATGTTGTTTAAGGCACGTCCTTCACCTACAACTATTCCAAAATTCGCTTACACATGTATTCATTCCCCTGTGAGAGCAATTAGTGTCTTCCTTTGGTGAGCTATAAAAGGTATTATTGTTAGTTACGATGTTTCTGGAAGTTTCAAAATCAAGTAAATAAGCAAAATATATACAAAACAAAACATGGTCTTCCAAGAAAACCCCATACATAGGACTATTGCCGACATAGTAAGAAATTATCAGGTTGCCAAGATGTAAAATTAAACATGTTTCGTCACGGGGGACATTTTGCCCATTGTCCTTTCAACCATATAGTACCCATAGTCTCTAAGCAAAATGGCTGTGACATAAGGACCGACAAGCGGACAGACAGACGGACATGAAAGACTTATCAGGATTCGGAACCCTAAAAAACTTAATCAAAATAAATTCATCCATTGCCGAGTTACAATGTGAAAACGTCAAACTTATTAAAACCCCACCTTTTTGCGTCGGGGATTTAAAACCATTCACATTACACAAACACACATACTGTTGTACTATTTAGCTGTATTGCGTGCATAAAACCTCCTATCTGCGATTGCTAACGCAACGCAGAGCAATCCGGTCGTTGTCCGCGCTCCTCGCAATTATTGCAACAATTTCAATACAGCCTTTATTCCGCATCACAACCATCTACGTTAATTGCAAGCGCGCAGTTAATTGAATTCTGTTTACCCGCTTTGAACCAACGTAAAAATAACTTCAGTATAATATCATTTAAGTACCACTACACTCTCAGGTAAACGAATTTCAATACCATTGAATTAACCTGCATAATTTGCGTATTTCGATAGAGACGTGTAATTAAATCGCCGCGTTAATTGCACTCTTTCTACATAAATGAATTGCCCTTAGGTACTTATATTAACCTGATCTAATCATATTATTAATCTTAGCATTAAAATAAAACTCCTTTGATTGGGGGCTCGGAGGCATTGAGATGTGGTCGTCTTATACAAATAATAATACAAATACAAATTTATTTATTTCACTTATTTTCTACAATTTAATTAGTGTAACGAAATTGAGTGTTGAGAATAAAGTGGCCGCGTCCGGGAGCCGATTGATGGATGCGGCGCGATCTCATTACTCTGTTGGTCCATTAACTCCTCTTTGTTTGTAAACTCTCCAAGCCCTTAAAGGGCTTCCAATCGCTTTCTTAGAAACTTCGCCTATTGTTTCGTATTTGTTCTACATAGCTGCTTTATTGGAACTGTAAAGACAAATAGTGTTTTATAATGCGATGGCGATTGTAAGCTTATTTACTTACTAGCTTCTGTCCGCGACTTCGCCCGCGTTGAATTTGCCTATCGCGTTCCCACGGGAACTATGCATTTTTCGGGATAAAAAGTAGCCTATGTTCTTTTTCGGGACTCCAACTATCTTCATACCAAATTTCATCCCAATCGGTCCAGCGGTTGAGGTAACAGACAGACAGAGTTAATTTCGCATTTATATTATTTAGATATTAATATGGAATATGAATTTCTTATTTAACAATTTCGCACATTTGGTCGGTACTTCTAGTGTAAGATCAGTATTTAGTACGTTACAGTGGAGTGAGAACCCACCATTGTCGAATGGAATGATAATAATAATGTTACATTTAAGAATGACACGTGCCTGCTTACCTTCACCTTCCTTCTGTTGTGCTTTCTTACTTACGATTTTAACATTAAATGTAAGTTTAGCTTAACTGGATTCCTTGCCTTGACGTAAATATTTTGAGGCCCTCAAACACACAGCCCCATATTAAACAAAGGGAAACCACTGTCTTCAGTGTTATTTTAAACTACATATTAAGTTTTATAGTTTAAAGAACCAAATACAAATAGGAGAGCTAGGCAGTGTTTGCAAAAGCGAAAGAAAAAGGACGATTGGAGCCCACAGAGCGCCCCGGAGGCCGCCCAACTTATTGTACATGTTTTTTCAGCGTTCGCCGGAGGCAGCTAAGACATCGCGGGCAGATCTCGACGATAACTTTTATTGATGTCCGTCCCAGATACTGCTCCCAACTTATCTCTGACTTTTTTATACGGAGCTGCTCTGCAAATTGGAATTCATGAAGAACCATGACCCAGATCGGCGAACTATATTCATTTTATCAAACTTAAGTTCGCGAGCGTCAACTGTGGAGAATCGCTTTTTGCGAACGCCAAACTGTTAACCGAAGCGAGCCATTAAGGCCGTGATAAAAGCAAAAGTTGATGCAATATTTCAAAAACTAGATAATAACGAAAAGAAGGGAAGTCGACTATTTCTGTAGTCAACAGCATACATATATCCATGGGGGCGAACCGGCTCGTATTTTTTAAGAAGATCAGGTGGAGGCGGACGGGTCGATAATGCTGGGGTATTGACAATTGCTCGCGTCCTTTTCGGTTAGTACGTTGGCTGCTCGCCAAGAGCAATATCTTTCCCTTATTAATGACATGGTTGTCAAGCTTTATCGCTTAGCTGTGTTTTGCAGATTTATGTAACGTGCGAACGCTGAGTTTGCTCACAACTTACATCTATTAGAATATGAGATTATTGAAATGGTTACGATAACTGGCAAATTTTCTTTAGGACCCAGAATATTGATATGAGGGAAGCGTTTTAAATCGTTGACAAGGTAATTAAGTAGTTATGACAAATTAGCCTCATCTCATTTGAGAAGCCGAATACCGAATCTACAGACGATGTAGCGTTAAAAGAGACCGAGAAATAGATACCAATAGCGTTGGTTTAGTCCACAGGGGAACAAAGAGCAGAAATTTCTACACACAGCGCACAAACATGGATTAGGGTACAGCGGAAAAAGCTGCAATAATGATAGTGCAAGATTCCGGCCAGTAGGTACAAAAAGTTATTCTTTATGATTTCGTTTTCCATAATATGTGTTCACTTTGAATACTTATATAATCATTAGTTAAAAAGAGACAAAATAATCATGAAATGTGGCCGTCGTTGCCGTATATGCGCCGATTATATGCGCTTCATCTGCAGCGAAGGTTAGGCAGTCTGGGAGGGCGCCGCGGGAATCGTTCTAAAGGACGGACGCTGCCACGGCGGAGCTAACCCGCGCTGCGGCCAGACCGGCTAGATTAGCAGACAGAAATGAAAATAAGTTAGTAGAATCAGACCTCTAGTTTTCATGGTTTAACCAGCCAATCAATTGGCTATGGGTGAAAAATGACAATGTGCTCGATTATTTTTTTATGAATAGGAATAACTTTTCGTATCAAGAGAAAAAAATCTCAGAATTTTCTGTGCCGTAGATTTTGCGTAAAAAAAAGAAATTGATTTTGTGTTATGACGATTGAAATAAAGGTGTTTCCTTGGTCCAAGTATGCGCACTACTTCTTGAAAAAAACAATAATGTCAATAGTGTCAACTATTTTTCCTATCCTTTAAGAAAATTTTTTTTAAAGTAGGTAACTATGAGGTGTCAGGAAAATACAAAATGTCTATTCTTTCACCAACGCTGATAAATTTTTACTCGAATGATGTTTTTATTTTGGGACGGTATTATTTTTAGTTAGACATAGGTAGTGAAAGCGAAGAAGATGTGGGCAAAATCTTCGCAATGCGAAAAGTATTGAACTTTTTTGAAGTAGTACGTACAAGTGTAGTACCTTGATTTGTTATTTATTTGCGGTTCCACAAATCACAGCTTCTCGGCATAATGTGATGTATTTCTATAGGTTACCAAGATAGAAAAAAAAACTTGGATGCACAAAGGAAAAATGCATGTTTTTCATTATTAATCAAGGCTTTGTGATTGTTTTCCCGAAAAACTAGAACTAACTCGTGAATTATACAACGCTCCTGGCGATTGCGACCTTGCGGCAATTTTGAACAAAATGCCTATACACTCATACCTATCGCTATTGTTTGTTTACATCGAAGAGTAAAAGGGATAGCGATATGTGTAGCGCGTAGCATCGCTACAAAAAGTCGCCGTGGGCGAGAGCCCTAAGGCTGTATTGGCTTTAGCTTAGGTTAGGTTAGAGTGCCGATGTTCAATTATTCATTTTGTTTGTATATTCACTTATTTCACAAAATCTACAGCACAGCAATGGTTTTGACCTGCTTATCTTATGGTTAGAGCTTACTACCATCTGCTTACTGTTGTTGTGTTATATTTCTGCTTAGTTGTCAAGGTCTACAGAATGGTAACGAACATGGGTGAACACAAAATGATCACAGATATAATACAATACAATACAAGACATTTTGAGACTGTCGACATCTATGGAATTTATATTTATTTGACAATGGAGGCCATCTCCATATATTTTTTTCTGGACCTTTGGAGACTATACATCTCTAAGATCTTAGATTTAAGTTTAAGTTAGGGACTATACACAGAGGCGGCCTTTGCGCTTGCGAGGCCCCGGGCGAATAGACCTTTGCGAGGTCCCGGGCGAATAGACCTTTGCGAGGCCCTAGTCTGGCGCAATGTAAAAATTCATGACTAACGCAGATTGGTCATGATCAGCAATTGTTTTTTTTTTATCATACCTAAAGTGGGGATGTTATTTATTTTTCCACGTACCCCATGATGTTGGACGGGCGTCATTGGATAGGCTCTTAAATTTTTTGTGGGTTTTTAGAAACCGTTTTTCGATTTATTAGATAAAAGTTTCCCCACCGATTGCCAGCTAAACCATTGTTTTTGGATAGCTGAAAAAAATCTTGGTATTCATAGTATTACTTGGCACTAACGAATTGGGATGAAACTTTAAGATATTTTATCGATGAAAAAAATATTTAAAAAAAAATCCCGTGAACTTTTTTCATTATTTATCTTTATTTTGAATAAATCGAGGAATAATCCGCACTGGCCCCGCGTGGGGACTATAGCCTAAACCGTCTCGTGATGAGAGGAGGCCTGTGCCCAGCAGTGGGACGCAAATAGGCTGTAGTAGTAGTAGTAGTAGTAGTAGTAGTAGTAATCATTACAAAAAATAGAAAAAAAAAACGTTTTTTTTTTCATATCTTGTGATTATTAAATGGGGTGAATTTAACAATTAAGAATATTCTGTAACAGTACATGTAAAAAAAAAATACACAAATTAAAATAGAGCTATAAATACAAAATGGCTGTATTTCCACGGTAAAAAGGCTCCTTTTTTGTAACTTTGATTTGTTTTTCGCATTTTTAAATTTAAATAACATGACTAACGCATTGTGTTTATAATCCTGCTGATTAAAAGTCAATACGACCCTTAGGCGGGGAGATATTTGGTGTTTTTTTAATCATAAAAAAATAAGGGGTTTTTTTATTTAATTTTTACATCGATAAAATATCACGTTTCCTCCCTATTTGTTTGTGCACTTTGAGCGATACCTGAATCCCACGCAATTTCTTTTTTACCAAAAAAAAAACAATTTTAATACCTAAAAAACATGCTTAGAATCAATAGCTGATTCTATGGGTAAAATATCGTCACAACGTTTTGCTTGACCCCGTATTTTATGTTACGTTATTTACGATTAAAGAACGAATATTATCATTCGTTTAAAGGCAGAGACTATCCAAAGGACACGCAAGACACGGCTGCCTGAAGATAACGGCAATTAATGAAATCAGAAATGAAATACGGAAATCCTTAAACCCTAAACTGTGAACACATGAATTAGCGCTCTGTAGTGTGTTAGCACAGATTACTAAATACTTGATTAGTATTTTTTTTACAACTTGGGTTATCGTAAGCCTGCGCGAGGCCCCTACGAGCGCGAGGCCCCGGGCGGTTGCCCGCTTCGCCCCCCCCTAAGGCCGCCTCTGACTATACATCCCTTCAATGTATTTTAGTATGTACCTATATGTATAATTTATACATGTAATGTAAATTTTGTACTATGGTGGTTTTTATTACTATGGTGAAAGAACGTCCAAATGTATTGTGCCGAAAACGGTAAAATAAAATAAATTTATTAAGACAGACACCTAAATTAAGTAAGAATGTATTAAAATCAAAACTAAAGGATTTCCTTCTCGATAACAAATTAAAAATGTGATAGAAATAGTGTAAAACGGGTTATCGAGGGGTAAATACCTATTTTTAGAAAGTCCTTTTAGATAAAAAAGATATTTACTAGTTTAATAAATAGATTTTTCACCTCAGCAGCTCGAACAAGTAGACTTTGCTGTCAGAAATTAGTGAGCAAAATCGTGTTTGTTTCACTCAGTGAGACAAAGTATTTTTTTAATCCTTTTATCCCATCAGGCAAAGGCAAAGGCCTAAGCCTTGCAGCCACAGTTAAATCGTTTCCGCGCTTTTTTTTCTTTTTTTGATTATGCGAATGGTCATTTCATACTGCGGCATCTAACTAGTAACTACTTCTCATACCAATAATTCAAACTATCTCGATTTTATCAGCTCTCTTCTTTTCATTTCTTTAAGAAAAGAGGTAGAATTATACTAGGCAAGTCTTAGTGCGAATCTATTTTCGTAGAAAAAAAAACTGAACTAGAAACGTTCGGATACGCGCAACGCATCAGTATAATACCGCCGTATTTTTGGACATTAAAATTATACGTTGATTTAACTTCTGAAAATCTTACAATTTTTAAATGACTTATATTTTATATAATTATGTTATTTGTAATCATTTTAAACTAAAGTTTTAATTTAAAGTCAACTAAAAGTTTTCAAATAGGTATTACCGAATAAATTTTAAATTTATCATTGTACTAGTTTCCGAACATACGTTTAGAAAATTGCCGCCATTCTCTCATGTCAAATCATGTCTTTCTTCTTAATTTTCGATAGCTAAGTTTAAAGTAATTCTTTTAAAACACGAAATTCAAGTAATTATTTGAGTGAAAGGAGTGAAGAAGAAATGTTATTTTATATTTTTCGTGATGTAAGTATTCTTTGAAAGTATACCTTTTATGTGTTCTCGCTACTGAGGTGAAAAATTGTATGTGCTACTCGAGAGCAATTTTTTTTACTTCTCGTGCCTTTGAGTCCTTCGCTAGCTCAAGATTCTAAACTAGAATCACTCGCTGAACGCTCGTGATTCAACTATAGAATCATTCGCTAGCTCAGGACTCAAACATGGCACTCGAAGCAAAAAACAATTTTGCTCTCTTGTTGCACAAATAACTAAAGTATTTAGTGATAAAATCGAGCGCGTCTCGCCATCAAACGTAACAGTTTGGCGAGTAAATAATTATTGTAATAAACGTGTATTTTCTTTTTGGAAAAATAAATTAAATTAGTAACTATGTGGAATTTTTGAAAAAAGGCTTCTGCTTGAGTTTGTTGCGGCGCTTCTTCTCAAGCAATGGGTCTAGGAAGCGCTGGTAAATTCTTTTTCTGACGTGTAAAAGTGCCCCTATGTGGCCAATTTGCTGAATAAATGATTGAATTTGAATTTGAATATACTTTATTGGCAACCACACATTCAAGGAACAGTGCAGACATAATGTAACACATATGATGTTATTGTAAAATATTCGTTAAAAATAAACGAATTTACCTATTGGTTTTAAAGGGATTGAATGGCCATAGTTGTGTTCACTAATCGAAACTTGTATGTCGATATTGACGATTCTATGTGTACAGAGGTTGTTTGGATAGAATCACCTTTAATTTATCTATTTATTAAAAGTACCAGAACATTCGTTGCCACAGGCAATAACTAGGGGCATCGAGTCGGTTTCATTTTAGTAACTTTTTATTGTAAATTGTAGGTAGGTATACTGACGCGGTCTCTAACTGAGAAAAAGTTTTAATTACCTACACAATACCCTTTTTGTACCGTGAAACGGATTAAAGGGCTTGTCCTTTAAACGTTTGTCCTTTAAACGCTTTCATTTTGACTTGGCTTCTAAGGTTTTATTACCATAACGACCCTCTATCTTCAACCTCTCTTGTTATTAGATTTGTATTTAGGAGATTTGACCCGTAAACATACATACATGTTCAATTACCAACTACCTCGTCTTTCTGCAATTTAGCAATCGGGTCAGATGACATTTGAAATATTCTTTTGGTAATATAACTGTTAATTTTAAAGTTAACAGGTACTGTTTTTATCTTAGGAAAACAGCTTAAAAAGAAAATGAAAATATAACGTCATAAAAATACGATTAGCTTGATACTCTGAACACCTTTTAATAACGGGAGATTTCGATTTTACAGATCATAAATCTAGCAGACGCTTTAGAAAAGGGAATTTTCGAGGACAGTTCTATTCACTTGAAGTTTTCCTCCGTAATCAGGTTCTTCGCTCTTGGAGAGAAAGATTTCGCGTTCTATGCCGCCTCTGACGGCGCACAAGTACCTTCCTTTATGTGAACGAAATACGGATTGTAATCAGTGGAGGTAATCCCGATTCACATCAGAGATATATAATTGGAGAAGCTCTGATGAGCTCATCTAAACTTTGGATTTGAAAGCGAAGTTTCTCACACAATTTACATTCCAAGGAATATGCATAAGTTACGTTCACATTTATTGGGATAGCTCTAAAAACATTTTTATCAGCACATTCGTCGCATAAATGAGTTAATATCGCGATCAGGTGAAAAATATAGGGTTGAGTAAAGTTTAAAAAATACGCACGTAACATACATATTGTATATCTCTGTTTTTTAGGATTCCGAACCTCAAGAGGTAAAAACGGAACCCTTATAGGATCACTCGTGTGTCTGTCCGTCCGTCTGTCACAGTCGATTTACTCCGAAACTACTGGACCGATTAAGTTGAAATTTGGTACGTACCTACATATATGTAATACGAAATTAAATGAATTTTAAACATAGACCCTATTTAGGGGCCTAAATTTGAAAAAAATATTAATGTAGTTTTTCGAACTATATCGTGTGACATATCAAATGAAAGTACTTCTACAAATACAAATACAAATACAAATTCGTACTTCTTATGAGGATCTCAAATATATTTTTTTAATTTCTTTTTTGGTCAATACTTTTCGAGTTATTTAAGAAAATAGGCGAAGTTACCATCCCCCCCCCCCTCATCTCCGAAACTACTGGACTTAAAATTTTGGAAGAAATACGGAGGTTAGTTATTGACCTATAGATTACAGGAAAATTATTAAGAAGTCCATGGTATTTGAAATCTATCATATAAAAGAGCTTATCCTGTGAAACCGTTTGAAAATGACGTAATTGAAAATAATTTTGACGGCCGGATTGGTCCTGTGACGGACGGATTGGTCCAGTTGGTAGTGACCCTGCCTTCTGTTCCGATGGTCGCGGGTTCGAGTCCCGCTCGGGGCAAACTTTGAGTGATGAACACGAATGTTTGTACTCGAGTCATGGATGTTTAGTATTTATATATGTATGTATTTCTGTATATAAGTATTTATATCGTTGTCTAGCACCCATAGTACAAGCTTGATTAGTTTGGGGCTAGGTCAATATGTGTGAAATGTCCCAAGATATTTATTTATTTATTATTAATCAAGGGTCTTTCGAGTTTAACTCGCTACTTGGCCAGTTTTTTTTCTTTTTACTATTATAGCACTCGATAATTTGTATACTGTGTTCTGTAGTACTCAAATAAACATTTTATCTTTCTATCTATCTTTTATGTAAAATAAGTCGTAAATGCACAATGGCGATCTGGGCGGATGAATTCTCGGGCCACGCTTATTTTATATGAAAATAATGTTTTACGGCTGGCCTGTTTCCCACGATATTTCATAGTCCGTCGGCCTCGCAGAAGCGAATAGCGTACTCGTGACGTTTATATTTTACCGTGTTTATTAAATTAATAAACATGTGTAGATATTTGCCACATTTTCACGGAAAAAACTGACTATACTTTGGCGGAATTCCGTAAACGTTAGAGTTTGGAATAATACCTACCACACTCCATAATTATAAGTACCTTAGTTCCCTTGTGAACTTTTCATGTCTCTGAATTGCTACTCAAATGCGTGCTTCTGCGACTCTTTCATCTGTTCAACAAATATGCTACTTCGTATCCCGATATTCCAATAGGATCGGTATATTCTCACCGAGGCGTACATACATCTAGTATTCAACACGACAAGCAGTATTTATCGTGGCGGAAAGTTCGCGGTTCACCATTAATTCGCCCCATCGTTCGTGATTAATTAGGTAATGTATGGGTTTAATCATTAGTGAGGTATGCGGAACGATGCGTGAGCGCCGCTAAGCGGATCGCTGATTTATTACCCACGCTTCATGATTAAACTAGATATGCAGATGTGAGGCCAATTAGACTAGGATTACGTTATAAACGCTTCAAGCTGTATCGAGTGAATGCCTGCCTACTTATGTGACAAGGTGACAAGTTACCATGGTGAACAATTATATTTTCGACTACTTACCAAATTGGATAAAGTTGCGTTTACTCGTTCTTTGCTCGTTTGCATAATTGAGTAGGTACTTATCAGAAAAATAAAGGAAAGGAAAGAGATCTCAAAATTGTACGATATCGATATGATTGCCATCATTCAATACGATGTATAATATTCCAATAAAAAATCTATTTTATCTGAAGAAACAAATGGAATTTTAGTTTTTTGAGTTGCACTCATCAATCAAACTAATTAACTATCTATAAAGGAACCTCACCTCAAGGAACGGCAGAATGCGAGCGCTTATATAAAATTGAATCTCAGAATTCCTGAAATTGCGGGAAGTGACGGCAAGTTCCCGCAAACTTATCCTATCACTAATGCCTGGCTCAGGGCACCTCCTGTGAACGTGTAAAGTTCTATTTATAACTAGGTACGGGTGGGAAATAGCGGTAAAGTTTTAGCCATTTCTGTTCTGTTCGACACTTGGATGTGGGCAGCAACTTTTCTATTGGCGCTAGAAATAAGGATGCAAAAATAGCCTTATCCAGTTAAGTACAAATCCAAATGTTCGATAGGTGGGATCCGACGACTCTGCAGAAGTAATTAATGAAATGAGAAATGTTTGTTGGTGTTAAAATAAACGCAATTTATAAGCATAGTTACTTCTAATTCGTTTCGTTAACATGTCTGTTACCTATGTTTAGTATAAGTAATAACAATATTGTTGCACGTCATGAAGATTACAGATCATGTTGAAACTGACATATAAAATTATTCGTTCCAACCAACTTGTAACAGATGTTCGGCAATAAAAATCATTTCATTCATTTCTTTTTAAAAACCTCTTTTTAAATTGAAAATTTTAATAAGTATTTATAGCAACACTACTCGTACATTACGAGAATGAAAGATCTTTTTTTTTTCAAAAAATATTGGATTTGTTTCATTGTGTACATGTATTAAATAGTATTGATACTTGGGTATTATTAAGGCACCCATTATTTATCAAAAACAGAGATAATATTTTTTCCTATGAGTGGGAAAGATTTTCCGATTCTTATATCATGAAACATCTTGTATCTATTCTATTGCTTCAAAACGTGTAACTAATTATAAATCCGTGTGTCTGTCTGTGTTATAGTAGCTACGTAACTGATGGACCGATTTATAATCGATTTTAATTACACTTTTTTTAAAGAGTTCGTAGCTGTGTTTCATGAAAGACGGTTTGAAATTACCTATCATTGCAGCATTTCCTAATGATATACCGACGGGATTTAAAATTTAAAATTATTTTCGGGCTATACGAATAATTTAAGAGCTAGCTCGTAAAGTAAAATTTCCGCTCTGAAATTTAACAGTACGCATTAAAGCTATATTGCTGTTCGCCTTGTGGATTTATGTCGAGGTAACCAATTCCAAATCGGATGACAATATCTAAATTAATGACCGGCACACGTGCAAGCCTCAGTAAAATTATTAAAGCTAAGATTGCCTCGTTAAAGACTTCATTGTGCTATTTCAATAGGCCTTGGAGATTTAATCCCATATTTTTCTGAAAAATATTCTTCGTTGAAATGAGTTTTGTCTCTTTATCATAAGAGTCGAGTTGCTTTAAGTTTAACGTGTAGTTTATTAATTTATAGCATTTTATGATAGTACCCCTTTGAGTATATAGCCACTGGAGATGCCATAACGTCAACTCGCCGAACAAATTTTTTCGCCACTTTTAGCGGGGGGCGAGGTAAACACGTACAGCACACCACCAAACGACGCAGAACTCAACAGACACAAATTTTGCTGTTGCGATAAACGCACACTACAAAAAAAATCAACACATCAAAAAATACACGTAAACAGATAGAGTTTTCACGTAACTATGCAGCATACATATGCACAAGACTAGTGATGGGACACATCTGAAGAATGAGTCAAATGAGATAAGTAGATGAATGAACTGAATTATTTTATAGTATTTTATTTTATAATAAAATTGCTAAAGTGGAAATTCTGTACGTTGAAGATACCCAAAAACATATTAGTTTGTATGTATGTATGTCTGTAAGTATCTGTATTTGTGTCCTTAGCCCACACACAGTTTTTTAACTGTGGAATGAACTGTTGTCAGCAGCTTCCGGGCGGATACATATGTAAAAAAATTAAAGTAGATTGGTATTTGTAAGAGCCTACGTACATGAAATCTATATATCTATATATATAAAACAAGAAACTGACTTACTGACTGACTGATCGATCAACGCAGAGCCGAATCTACTGGTCGTAGAAAGCTGAAATTTGGCATGCAGATTCCATAGGGAATATAGGGGAGCAATCTAAGAAAGGATTGCCCGAAATTTCCATAGGAACAGAAAAATCGGAATTTTACATTTTAATATTTCTGCGCATATGAAGTTGCGGGGAAAAGCTACTTATGTTATAACTACCCTTTTACCCGCGACTTCGTCCGTATGTACGGACGAGTTCTCCAATATATACACACTTTTACACCTTGCTATCTTGTAATAAGGTCCAAAAGTGATCATTTATTTATGAACTTGACTGTACTAAGAATTCAGGCAGCTAATGGTTCTATACATAGCGATAGTTATAGGAAACCAAAAACAAAACAATGGATTTTCCCATGGGAATAAGATGTGTTCCCGTGGTAAAAAGTAGCCTATGTCACTCTCCAGCCTCCCAACTAACCCTAAACAAATCACGACATAAAACCTCTCCGTTGCGACGTGAAAGAAGGACAAACAAATGAACTTTCCCATTTATATAATATCAGCTTCTGTCCGCGACTTCGCCCGCGTGGAATTCGGTTATCGGGTTCCCGCGGGAACTATGCGTTTTTTCGAGATGAAAAGTAGCCTATGTCCTTTCCCGGGACCCCAACTATCTCCATGCCAGATTTCATCTCAATCGGTCCAGCGGTTGAAGCGTGAAGAGGTAAGTAACAGACAGACAGACAGAGTTACTTTCGCATTTATAATATTAATATGGATAGTACTCGTATGGTAGTATGGGCCCGTGTGGGGACTATAGCCCAAACCCTCTCATGATGAGGGGAGGCCTGTGCCCAGCAGTGGGACGCAAATAGGCTGTAGTAGTAGTAAGTATGGATAAGGGTCGTCAGCAAAATGCTCCGAACAGATAACACGTGTCAGTTTCCAAGAATTCTCCTTTATGGATCTTTTGGAAATTTAAAAGGATTATATGAAATAATGTATATAAATAATAGTATATGCATTACACATCACTCGTAGTCCCGAACTGAATATTGTATTCCTTTTACCTAGATATATATATTTGCCAACATTTCTTTTCAAGATCAGAATAAAATTCAACATCGATGTCCACAGAAAAGTAATATTCACCTTCCAGGATTTAAATGTAAGAAACATCTATACTTATCTACTAATTAATGGAATATGCAATAAAAAACTTACTATTAAATAAACCTCATTGATTGAATGAATGAATGATTCACTCAAAACTTGGGTCGCTTTTTTGACTTTAGTCACATCCCTAGACCGATTCGCTCCCATTCATGTTTACATTTTTCTGACGTTTACGTATCGCAAAAGCTTTTCTTTAAATAGAGATTTTACTTCAATAAAAGTTAGTAAAAATACTTATCTATGATAGGAAATGCGATTTTGTTGCGAATTTGAGCGATCAGATTGCCTTTTACACGAGAATACCGCACAAGACACCATTTTTCAGGAGAAACGTCTCGCGTCACGGAACGATGCAAAATGGCGGTGAAGTTACCTTCAAGTGGGTTTATATAAAGAGTTTGAACAGTTGAACCATGTACTTTGCCGGAGGGGATCGCCCATGCATGGCATCTCCAGTGGCTATATACTCAAAGTAGTACCCACGTAGTTTTTTCAGCACGGAGGAAAGAATTAACAAGTCGTAAAGAACGCGTATTCAACACAATGGTCGACAAAAACACAGCGCTGTACGAGTATGTGTCACGTAAAGTTTAAATTACATAGCAGCGTACAAAACCGGACTAAGCGTTAGTACATAAAATTCAAAGTCCATTTACTAAAAAATTAGTATTCAGCTCGGTGGTGACTCGTTGCTCGCTGTAATGCAAATGTCCGCAATCTGCTATCAAGCCATCAGCATAAACCGATAGACAATTCAATTATATTTTTGCGGATTGATTTAATGTTGCAAAAATCTTTTCGTTTATAAAGAGGATTTGATTTAGACGTTATAATTCGAACAAAGTCAGTTTCAAGCTTAGATTAATACGTCTTCAACAACTTCGCCCGTTTTTCCCCTTTTCAAACGGGTCTATACAGAAGATTAAATTTCAGTGTAGTCTTTTTGTTAGCCCGAGTGTAGTCGAGTGTATTCGCAGTCGTTCATGCCTGGGGACGCAACGGGGCGTGCGAGTCCGCTGGACGCCTCGGGCTTGAGAGCGAACTTTATTCTTCGAAAAGTATACACTCAGCAGTATCAGAGATCAACTTAGGAATAACGCTGCTAAAGACACGCCCGTCATAAAAGACAGCTACGAAATCGTAAAAAAAATAGTAAATTATCGTCTTAGATGACAATTTGATATAATTTCACACTCTTAGATTAAACCATAAAACTGTAGAGAAGTTTCCAGTATTGATCGCGCTTGACACTGCAGATTTTCAACAAGGTTTAAACCTCTCGTGTCGACAATTTCGTAAATTAAAGTCTGCAGTCGGAAAGGAAAATGTTCGTGTTTAAATCTTAGAAGCAAGAGATAGATAAAGATTTTAGCGTTTGATATGCGACGGCTTTTGATCATCTCAAGAGTATTTAATCGCACGACGAGACTCAAGAACTAGATATTCATGGAAAGGATGGACTGTGGGCCACTCTACAGTTTTTCAGGGGCAAGGCAGTAATAAAAACCGGCCAAGTGCGTGTCGGGTCACGCGCAAAGTATAGGGTTCCGAAGTTGATGCCCACAGTACCTTTCTAAGACTTAATTTAGCATCTTAGCTAGCCTTTGGTATGACGTGCCCGCCCGACGCCCCTGTCGCTCGAGAAAAATCATTGGTTTTTTAATCATTTCATAAGTTGGTCGACTATGACTCGTAAATTGGTACAGCCTACCTAGCTGTGATAGTTTTCCTTTCAACTACGTTATATATGCCATAACCGTGATTTTTTTCAGCCATCCAAATACCACCATTTAGCTGGCAGGGGGGGGGGGGACACTCGACTCTAACAAAAAATTGCACTTTAAAGCTTAATATTTCACAAACACATCACTTAATCGAAAAATGGTTTTAACAAACCCACAATATTTTTTCAAGACCTATTCAACGATATGTCGCACCATGGGGTACACAAGAAAAAAAATTACATCCCCACTTTACGAGTAGGGGAGGTACCCTATAAAAATATATTTCAAAATTTTATTGTACCACTTTGTCAGCTTTACTAATATGTATATTCATGCCAAATTACAGCTTTATAGAACTAAGCATCTCCGAGCAATAGTGCGGACAGACGGACGGACGGACGGACGGACGGACATGGCGAAACTATAAGGGTTCCTTGTGGACTTCGGAACCCTAAAAATTAAAGGTATTTCTGATAAGGTGATCCAGGTCTATTGCACAGTCGAGTTCACCAATATAATACAATAGACCTTTTGTACAAACACATCTAAATAGTGATTTAATTAAACGACGATTAATATTGTGTATAATTATCCAATTTAGGAGGTCGTAATAATCACGATATTAGCCTGTGCTATCAACTAACGATAGACCACCTAACATTAGAGTGTCTCATTTCATAGTTAGATCATTATCAGAGCTTGGTTGCGGCCAAGATTTAGTTTGTAAGGTTGTAAGGCGCTGGTAACTTCCAGTCTAATAATTATTGTATTGCTTCTGTGTTCGCACCTGATTCTGGAATCAGGCTCAAACCTGAGTCGCGTGGTTTGACACTTTAGGATTAATATATTCTTGATAATGTATTTCAAGAAAAGATTAGTTCAGTGGCTGCGGAAATTTCTCTTTACGAAATTTCCCACCATTTCCATTCATAAGTTCGATACTTTACAGCCATTCAACCGGGTCAATAATTCATACTATTATCTATATAGCGAGATACGTCCCAGCTTAGTCCTGGGGTTGGTTGAAACGTCCCCAACGTAGGGGCCTGGCGAGACGCCAAACGCGTTCGACTACCCGCCGCGTCCCAATTTCTCTCCAAAAAAATATATGATCCGAGACAAGATTTCTGAATTACGCAATTAGTGCTTTACACTCGACACAGCTGGGTGTTCAATGTACCTAAGTAAAGTATGGATTGTAGAGAGGGTCCCACTGTTGGGCACAGGCCTCCTCTCATCACGAGAGGGAAAAGGTACATGATTTAATATGGAATATGTTAGTGATGCCTTTAGCCTTATGAACAAGTATGAATAACCGTAAGTAGATATGTTATATTTTATTCTTATAAGTATGCGATAAAACCATAAATTTCGTGAAGCACATTCCAAAAGTAACCCCGTGTAGAGACATAACAAGTTTTACGTCCTGTCATAATAAAAAGTAAAATAATTTATTGTATTATATTCTTTATAGTGTTCCGTCGGTCAGGATTTATATTAATACCAGTTTTATGTGTAGATATAAAAAAGCTTCCGAAAGGATGCTTTCAAAGTGATAGATACGTAATATAATCTACCTACTGCTGCTAAGATAATATGTAAAAGAAATTACTAAGTAGTTTTCTTATAACACCTTGCAGGACAGTAAAAAGTGCACACAATATTCTTTTCACTTCTCTTGCTCGTAAAGTTGTACTTTAGGCTGACAGAAGGCTGCATAAAATTGAATTTTAGGCTCTAGAGCATAAAGTAAAATCTTCGTCTAAGACTAAGGAGATGAGGGCATACAGCCACATACACTTTTAAGCTTCATATAATCTTATACATGAAACATGCTTTTTCTTGTGATTTATTTTTCATATTCTCTATTTTAAAATATTAGTATGGATTATCAAATTAATAATTAAAACTTTAACGACGTAAAGGTGTGTGTATTCCTGAAAATCAAACAAAAAAAACATAACCATGGCATTACACGGGGCGTGACTTAAGTCAAACGTCACATTGCTGAAAATTAAAAATGAAAAATGAAATGGCGGAAATTCATTCTTTGTTCTGAATTGGTAAAAACTGGTGCGTTGAGATTTTTTTATTTTAATTTCTTTCAATTTCGTTAATTCTAATTTCAAAGATGTCATCATCGAGTAGTGATGATGAAATTGTGCTTTCACCGAATAATACTACGACGGAGAGAAACGCTAAAAACTTAGTTGAAAATATATTGCCGCAAAATCCAAGCCATTTGCGGAATGTGTTATTTTTAATAATATTTAATTTCCTCGCAGTCGAAGTGAAAAGCAGAGTGTAAAACACGAGCATAAAACCCATTTTCCCCTTGACTTACTATACACCCTCGCCTCTCGGCTCGTTGTTGTACAATCTACTATTTATTCATAGCTTTGCAAATATTTATACAATTTCAGCTTTCAAGTAATGTAAAGGTGAATTTATTACTTCGTGTGTCTTCGTAACTTAATATTTTTTCGTACCTGCTTTCACCCGCGACTTCGTCTGCAGCGAATTTCATACTTAATTTCTAAAACACCTTTTCCAGGTTACTTTTAATAGCTTTTCCAGGGATTGTTGGCAATGTCTGTGATTTTCGGGATTTCCAAGATTTTCAGGATTTCCATATGTGTTAATCCGAGATACAAACCATCTGTTTTCCAACTTTAATGCAAATTGGTTGAGCCGTTTTAGGATGATTGTGTAACAAACACCTAAATTTTCAGCTTTATATTATTATTATTTTATACTTTAATTCAGATCAAGATAAGATTGCTATATGGGGCAACAAGTAAAGTATATAAATTGGGCTACAATAATAGCTGACCCCGCGGACTTCGTACCGCCTTAGATTTTTTTTTGGTATGAAAAATAGCTTACGTCCTATTCTCAGACCTACTGAACATACACTCCAAATTTCATAAGAATCGGTCGAGTCGTTTCGGAGGAGTTTGGATACAAACACTGTGACACGAGAATTTTATATATAAGAACTAGCTGACCCCGCGGACTTCGTCCGCCTTAGATTTTTTTTGGGGTGGGTATGAAAAATAGCTTACGTCCTATTCTCAGACCTACTGAACATACACTCCAAATTTCATAAGAATCGGTCGAGCCGTTTCCGAGGAGTTTGGTTACAAACACTGTGACACGAGAATTTTATATATTAGATATACTTGAAATCTATCTCTTATACTACAGATAATTTAAAAATAGTGTAAATTACCTATTGGGATATCGTGGGAGTATTGTGGGCGTCGCTTCTCTGGCTAAATATAGCGATGGACGCCCTTTGACGCGGACAGTTATATTTACTCGTGGAAATCCTTTCATTACATTAAATCTATTTTAATAAATTTGATACCGACTAAATGATTATTCAAACTCGATTTGCTTCTTCTTTTCGTGTAAAGCTACTGGGCAGATACGTAGGTATTCTAGTCCTTTAATTTGGATTATATTATATTATATTTATTTTATTTTATTAATCCATACCTATTACACTAATACTATAAATGTGAAAGTTTTTGTATTTTATCCTTCCTTCACGTGTAAGGACTGGACCGATTTGAATGAAATTTGGCATGGATTTTAAAAACGATGCGAAAGGGTAGGTATAATAATAAAAGAATTACCAATGGCTAATAATGTTTACTATGCAGGAAATGAGGAAACCAATTAAAATAACATTTTACTTCTTTCCTTTTTAAGTAAGTAATGACAGGTTTTAACAAAACACAATTAAACGTAAAAATCTATATAAAAAGGTTTAAATTCAACTTAAAGGAGGTCTGTCGCCAACAGATATATTTCGAGACACTGGGAGTAACTTTTTATTCCAATATATCAACTGGAATGGGTTTTCTATGGGTCAAACAAGTTTTATCAATACTTTAAATAAATGAGCATAATCGGGTATGCAATTTCTAAGTCTACGCTAGTGTATATACTTAAAGTGACGCTTTACTTATACGTATTTAATTAAATCGTGTGTGTAGACTAATTACTTATTTGAAAAGTGTACGTATGCACGGACAAGTCCATTATTATATATTTTTTCTTTTTTTTTTCGAAATGCCCACAAAAGTGCAGGGGATGTAGTATTTATTGTTACCTTACTTTGATGTTATGCGAGCTGCTAGTTGTCGCTTTTTATTACCTGAAACAATATCGAGAAGGTTATAAAACTTACTTATATTGTACCTCGCAACTTCGTATGCGCAGAAATATTAAAAAGTAAAATCCCGATTTTTCCCGTTCCCGTGGGAATTTTGCAAAATCCTTTCTTAGCGGATGCCTACGTCATAACATCTACCTGCATGCCAAATTTCAGCCCGATCCGTCCAGTGGTTTGGGCTGTGCGTTGATAGATCACTATGTCAGTCAGTCACCTTTGAGTTTTATATATTTAGACTAGCTTCTGCCCGCGACTTCATCCGCGTGGAACTTGGTTATGGCGTTCCCGCAGGAATTGAGAGTTAAACTATAATATACGAATTATATACGAAAACCTCCCCCTCGAATCACTCTAACTATTTAAAAAACCGCATTAAAATCCGTTGCGTAGTTTTAAAGATCTAAGCATACATAGGGACAGACAGACAGCGAAGCAATTTTGTTTTATACTATGTAGTGATAACAACACTGGCTGTTGGAAATGTTTTGAAGAAATGTGTTTCCCAGTGTTTCCATTAGGTACGATCGCAAACCTAAGATCAAAGCCTCTTTGACATCTCCACTTGTCTTGTGTTTCTGCTCGGTTGGTCCGACGGAATCGGTGCCATTCCGGTTTACCTACTTACTCGATCGGACATAGTCGCGCCCATTTCCACTATGAATCAGTATAGACATAGCAAATGGCTGATAATGTGTGGAAGATATGGACGTATGTAAGGCACTGTGTGAGGTACTTTTATCTTTCCGAAACGACACTTATTTGTGACTAAATATATACATTTCATGGCACAAATTGTCCGCGTGAAATATAACACCGGTCAAGAGCGAGTCGGACTCGCATTTATATGAAGGGATCCGTTGCTACCGAAATTATCCCATAACTCAAAAAGCAGGGGACCGATTTTGTGCAAACCATTCTATAAATTTTGACTAAATAGTAAAAAAAAAAAAAAAGTTTAAAAGGCCTAGTGGTTCGACCTATCGCCTCTCATGCAGAGGGTCGGGGGTTCGATTCCGGCTCGCACCTCTAAGTTTATTTATGTGCGAAATTAAATTTGAATTTACCATTGAGCTATCCGGTGAAGGAAAACATCGTGCGGAAACCTGCACGCATCTGCGAAGTAATTCAAGGATGTGTGCGAAGTCCCCAATCCGCACTGGGCCCGCGTGGGGACTATAGCCCAACCCTCTCGTGATGAGAGGAGGTCTGTGCCCTGCAGTGGGCCGTAAATAGGCTGTTGTAGTAGTTCAAAAAAAGATGAGGAAAAATTATGAAAATGAAGTTGGGAAATATGATTCGATGGAACTTCAGCCGCAGTTTCTAATTAAGGCGTCCAGCGACGCCGCGGGCGTTCGTTAGTCACGTCCGCGGGATTGTGCCTAACGCTCGCGGCTTTAACAGATACTTATATTCTTCAACGTTCATTTTTCAAGATATTTTGACATTGCTTTTCGTTCGCTCCAGTATAGGCTCCGATTTCACGAAAAAGTGCGATGCCCTTATATCTCGGAGAGTTCTTAAGATATCATGATATTCACAAAAGGCTCAAAAGACGCGTATCCACGAGAGCTGTATAAGGTGCAAAAAGAATTATTCGAGAAAGTCAAAAAGTTTCGACGGAAATATTGAATTTTTGGTTTCGGCGCTCAATATTTTGGAAACGAAGAATGATATCAAAAATTTGAGAAAACTGGACAATTTAGTCAGCTACAATTTGAGCCTAAGACAAAGACGATCGGGTTAAGGGTTTGCCCTGTAGACTAACCTTTTTGCAAAAGTCAAAAAATCAGAACGACTTTCTTCATATTTTTCAATTCCGTAGATTCATTTCCAATGTGCTCGATAGTCGTGTGAGCTACGAAATCTGTGTTTTTTTTAAAGTAACCTTTTTTTTAAATTCAAAATCAAAATATTTATTCAGCAAATAGGCCACATCTGGGCACTTTTACTCTCTGTATTAGCTATGACGGATGGCTTGTACTTAACTAGCCTCTGCCCGCGACATCGATCATCGGTAGTTAGAAAGTCGAGCGGGGACTTTGCGTTCATTCCGGGAAAGAAAGTAGTCAATGTGTTCACCCATGTCATAATATATTCCTATACCAAATTTTGTGGCAACCAGTAGTTCTGTAGTTATACTCGAGTCGGACATATTGCAAGCCACCATATTGTACCCATAGTACAAGCTTTGCTTAGTTTGGGGCTAGATCAATAGTGTGAAATGTCCCAAGATATTTATTTATTATTTATTTATTTATTGATATACACACGGTCACGCGACTTCTACAAACTTATAATTAGAGTACCTAACAGATTAGCTGGTGACCGCGACTTTGTATCTAAAACATACTGGACTTACAACCCCCCTTTTTACCCCTCCCTTCTACCGAAAAGGTAAAAGCGGTAAAAAGTAGTTTACTAATTGCAGTAAGTAAGTAAGTAAGTTTTCCCTTTGTATTTTAATATTTTTGTAATGTCTCGTGCAAAAAAATTAAGGATATTGTTTTCAATATTATTGACATTCGGAAGCAGGAACAAACAAACAGCAATAAACTTTCCAAGTTGAAATAAAAAAATATATTTTATAGAAGAACGAAATTGACATACATTGGCTGCGGAGTTAGAGAGTTTCGATCAAATAGTTATAGAACCGAGCTATATGAAGTGGATTGCAGTTTCGAAGCAGCGAGTTGACGGCCCGTAACTGTATCTGACGAATTGAAATCTGGTTTATGGCTGACATTTCGATTATATGAGAACGTCGCATCCGATAAAACGCATGAATCTTGCAATTCTTTAATGTTATAGGTATAATGGAATGGTAAGTGCCTATTTCTTTGTAGTTATCTCGTTATCGTTGATCATGCAAAATAGCATATAATGTTAACATATTTTAATACAGTTGCTGAAAAAGTATACATTTTGATATCTGTTTAGCGTTCGAAAATTTTGCTCGCTTTCGCTCGCGCCAACATAACTCGTGATAAAATGATAAAGTTGTCGCGCTTCATCAAAATGTACTAATAAATACATAACATATAAATTAACTGAACGGAGTAACGGTGGTACCGAATAGGTACAGGAAAGAAATGCTCATTATGAAATTTTTGCCGAGATTAGGTACTGCACTTTGCTATAATTTGGGCTTCTCTGGATGGTCTGTGGTTTAGAAAATTTGTACAAGTATTGCCACGAGAGTTCAAGTCACGCACACAACAACATGTCACAATTATAATGACATCGGTATTTTAATTTTACTGTTCTTTTTTCGTACCGATGATGGCCTTTCTTTATGCAGCTGTGTGTGTTATCTTAACATTCAACTATCGTGTCGATAACTGTCTACATACCTATGTATAATTATGTTTACATTGCAACGGCTTTTTTTCTTTAAGCGATTTAAAAAAAAATGCTGAAATGCAGGTGTGGCAGTCTCTGAGGGTAGCCTGTTCAATTCTCATGATAAATATTGTCACAGAACTAATATTTGTCCAACAATGACAATATTTGTTTGGACCGACGTTGTACGTGTCGTGTCGTGCCTTAATATTTGCTTCTTGTGGCCCCGCAATATGAAAGGCGAAACGTGTCGGTGACGTATGTGGAATAACAAACCTACGACGAGAATAATTATGTATAAATAAATACACAACCGTCTAACTGATGCTATTACGCTAAATGTAATATTTTTCTTATAACTTAAGCACGTTCTGTTAATGAAACAGGGAAATATTGTACCTACACTGATTCTAATTTGCTGATCAAAACAGCATGAGGATTTGTAAGCTAAACTTATAAAAAATTGTGTGATAGTTTAATTCGACACAATTAGGTAGGTACAGTCGAGTTCGCCAATATATACACACTTTTGCACCTTACCACGTTGTAATAAGGTCCAAAAGTGTACACATCGCACCCCCAGTACAACACTGCACTAAGTCAAAATAGCCCATTTCTCAAAATCGATGAAAAACCGTTATCTTGTGTTATATCAAAGTTATTGCAAATGTCTTGAACATTGCATGTAAAGAATCCAATGCGTATCTGCATTATAATAGTTCAGACGATTGAAACCACGTTAATAAAGCATAATATGTATATTTTGACTTAATTCACTGTTGTGGAATGATTGAACAAAATCATAAATGATTATTTTGAGTTACGCACTTTGTATTGATTAATTTTGAAATAATGCGCTATTATTCTACTGTTTTTTGATTGAGATTCAATATACAATAACCACCCATTTGTTTAGTTTTCAAGAACACCTATTAAGGGTGAAGCTTTAGGTAATCATAAAGGAACAAAATATATTGGTATTTTAACTAAAAAGGCTATAATTATTCTAAAATATAATAAATATAAATTTGAATTTAAATGAAAGACAAAACTTTTTAAAATTTTACTAATATTTTGAACATAAACTAAGTAGGTACATAATATCCGTTTTGGATTCTTAGATAATGAGATTATACTCTAGGAATAGAATTTATAAAATCAGTCCCACTATCTTTTATAGCTGAGTCTAATTTGCGCTGATTACCATGCTTCCCGCGACTTTCAGATTCCATAAGGAAGCATCTATCTCGTTAGTATTGGAAGTCCGAAATACACCTAGCATAACATATTTCGCAGAAATCTGTTTAGCCGAATGATATTTTAGCATAATTATATATTTAGCATAACTATCAGTTAGCATAATATTCGTATGGCAAAATTTCAAATGGTAGAAAAGTCATGTCCCGCAGAATTATAAATAGCAGAATATGATTTTCGCCGAATTAAAGATTGCTGAGTTAGACATCGTGTCGATATTGATATTTTAAAACAATGCCAGTTCACGGTATGCGGGAATACCATATTTTGGAGAAAATCCGACTCGGGTAGGTTAGGTTAGAAGGCCTGCTCCCGCCAAAACCTTCGAGGTTATTTTTTTATAACAATCCATATTATTAGGTACCTTTATGCGACGTATTATTATGCTAAACAAATTCCGCCGAATGGACTATTCGGCCACATGAATATTAAGCCTTAGCAATATTATGCCAAAGAGCTATTCTGCTTTATAAAATTATGCAAAATGACAATATGCGAAGAAAATAATGCGAAAAGTAATTATGCAAAATGATGTTTCTGCCAACCATTGCTATCCGGAATGAAATTATGATAATAGATTTTAATGCAAGATAGGTGCAATCCGATTCCATAAAACCACAATCTGTTTTCTTTAAAACGGCCTTCTTAATATTTCACTTAATCCGTCACAAATGCTCAGCGTAGCCTTTAAAAACTTTTTACGATTCTTGGATCTTCTAGGTATTACAAGATGGCGAGATATTTGTGTAACAGGCACACAATAAGTAGGAGCAGGATCCGAATCATCTATACAGTCTTCATCATCGCTATGATCAAATAAACGGGAACAAGTTCTTCCCTATCGGATGCTCCACCGGCCGGCTGATGCTGTCACCAATGACTTCTCATCGCTTAGTGCTGCAACGGTTGAATTTTCGAATTCCTCTTCCACGCAGCCCTGTTGAACAGAATGTCTGGTTGCTTCTATTTCCTTTTCAAGCAGCAGGAGACCACGACCCCTCTTCATCGGGCAAAAGTAACAATAGCAAATTTAATCAATTCAACAATAGTGGATTATCTTAAAAAATACATTTATATTCTTGTAAATAAAGAACAATATAAATTGTAAATACTATATCTTTCAACGTATAATGTAAGTAAGAATTTCGAGTATAAAAAATAATATATTATGATGTTTTTACAAAGTTATGGCATAATTTATATTTACCATCAATAGTGTATTATCTCACAGATTTTCAACTTTTACGAGCAATACTGAATCATTTTGGAATAATGCAAAAAATCTATCTTACCTTCGTAGACAACAAACAACTATTTCGACATAGTATCAAATACGTTGTATCAACACAGTCACCAACACTGAATTAAAACTAAATAACTCTGAGTAATTTTTGTAGTGCATTCAACAACACCATATTATTACGAAATAATTCACTGTTGCGTAAAAGCTCTATGTGCTATTCCCTAAGGCCGACTAGTTGCAACTGGAAATAATTTTGTGTTCGCGGTATTGACTCTGGCCGCGCGTCTTCACCAATAGAGAGTTAGCGCGCCATCTGTTGGGCTATTTTGTGAATATAAATACGCCGGTCTTCGTGGTATACTCGGCAATTTTTTGGCGATTCAACTATATTAATAAGTCGATTTTGAGATTTTTCGACATAATACAGTGTTGTACTGGGGGTGCGACATATTAATGAACTCGACTGTACATCAAATTAAAGCGATTAAATCAATAACAATGATTAAATCTCCCCAAGAGAACGGCGTAAGACCCGTTGGGACTTGGTGATAAATCCTCGATTCAAGCTTATCATTAGTGAAAGAATTCAACCATTAGAATTTTAAATGAAAGCTTACCTTGTAACTAACTAGAGAGCGCGAGCGTCCCGTTAGCCGATATCTGCATTGAATACCAAATCACGATTCCCGGAGTCGTACGACACGACAGACAAAGGCGGCAGGTGGGCTATCGGAGCGCCAGCTTACAACACCCGTTACACCAGCTCAAAAGATCCAATTACTTTTTAATATTTCACAAATTATGTCGCAAGGGGAGTGAATGAAAAAGCAATTTGTTCGTTCAAAAGCATGCTAGCCGAGAAGACGGAGAGTAATCTTCTTTTTCGTCTCGACTCGAGATTAAACGTTCGAGTTATTGCAGATCTTTGAGGCTGAGTGGGATTTATTCGCAGCGGCGAGCTACGGTGAATGATCAAAATCGATTCTGTGATCAGGTATTTGACATACCTATTAGAAAATCCATGACTATATCTCGACTACCTACTTGTCTTTTCCTGATCGTGGGGATGCAATCGGACGCAACTACGCCTTGTTTTTGATGGCATCAGTAAGATGTTTCAATATCTGTATTGAGACATTTTCATACATATTTATTTAGAATACTTAACTTAGTATTTATATATCTAATAATACCTATCTGTATTAACAATATATTTCCAAAAAAAACTATAAGAAAAATAGCATACTTAAATTAAAAATATCAAATCAAAAGATTTTGACTAAATTGTTATCTTTCAAAATTATTTTTTTAATCGTCGTTATCAAAACTGTCTCCAATGATTTGTTCGCGGAACCCATGGAAGGGCGTTCAATTTTTTAAAGCTTATGTCACTGCGATAAAATATATCAGGGGTATTTAACATTGTAAGTATTCACAAATAGGATCCGCTCGAGGAAGAAACGCATGCCTCGTTCGATTTCAGAAAAGGTTCAAATAGAAAGATAAAGTTGTAAAGACAAATTGTGTTTAGAAGGGTGTATTTGGGATTTGTCCCTGCTTCTTATTTTTGGCGCATGCGGATAAATATTCATAATAATGGAAAATATACTCCGATTTATTGAGTTAAAGATGTTAGATTTGTACCCAGAAATATTTTAGATATGCATAGGCGGATTAAAAACGGTCCATTTCGTAGATAGATTCACGGTGTATCAAAATTGATAAAAAGAAAAAGTAAGATTTTTTTCTGCCTTAAAGTTACTTTCTTTTGTAGCCCACCAAAGGAAGCAAAACTTAGGGGAAATAATACATGTGTGTGCGAATTTTGGAATAGTTGTAGGTGAAGGTGCCTTAAACAACATACTAAAAGTCCTGATGGGGGGGAGCGCCGCTAACGTGTGGGGGGGGGTCCAAAGGTCCCTTTTTTTGGTTTTTCGTAAATATCTCGTAAACGATAACCCGCAACAAAAAATGTTCTAAGACATAAATAATTTACATTAAATTTTCTACAAAACGATATACACACTTTTTTGCTAGTGTAAATATTGAAATAGATAATGAAGGGGAAAGTTAACGATAAACGATTTTACGCGTGGGTTCGGGATTTGGTCCGCTGTACCCTGATTCTTTTTAGATAAGGGATCATACTTGACACAGTTGTACTTTGGATAATTCTGAGTGGATTCATACTAAGGGCCACCGCGGGACACCGCTCGGTTGGTAGGGGGAGAGGGGGAAACTTTGCTTCCGCCGCGCTTTAGTTAGACCCATATATTTCCTAAAATTGTAAGAGTTAAGAGATGCTGTTTATTGCGAAATGATCCTTACTAAATGCTTCATCAAATGTAATCCATAAGTTTTCATTTTTATTGGTGGTTTTTCTTAACTTTTGATCGATATTACAAATTTCTAAATTTAACAATTTCTTTTAGTAAGTTTGATATAAAAATGTATGGTGATGTGCAGTGCCACTTTTTCAAAAGTTGGCGCATGTAATGCAGATTTGAACATGGTATAACAATACTGTCTACTTTAAATAATAAAGAAAATATTGAGAATATTAACCAACTACTCTGAATTTTTCTATATATCATGGGCCATTTAAATTGTTAATTTCAAGGAATTTCATTTAAAATTGAAGCCAGTTTATCACATTTAAAGAAATAATGTTAAATTAGTCCACTTTATTAACAGAAAATGCTGTTTGAGGTAAGATGCATTTTTACATAAGGCAGTCACTGACTTCAATTAAGAGCTTCAAAAGCGATAAAATTAGCGGTCGATTGAGTTCCTGGTTGACTGGGCACACGTGGTGTGTCTCGTTTAAAACTACTGGACCGATTTTGATGAAAATAGTTGGAGTTCCGAGAAAGGACATTGGCTACTTTTTATTTTTCTGAACTCCAACTATTCTCAAACCAAATTTCATCAAAATCGGTCCAGTAGTTTTAAACGAGACATACCACGTGTGCCCAGTCAACCAGGAACTCAATCGACCGCTAGATTTATCGCTTTTGAAGCTCTTAATTGAAGTTAATGACTGCCTTATATAAAAATGCATCTTACCTCAAACAGCATTTTCTGTTAATCAAGTGGACTAATTCAATTTTTATTCTTTAAATGTGATAAACTGGATTCAATTTTAAATGAAATTCCTTAAAATTAACAATTTAAATGGCTCATGATAATTAGAAAATATCAGAATAGTTGGTTAATATTCTCAATATTTTCTTTATTATTTAAAGTAGACAGTATTGTTATACCATGTTCAAATCTGCATTACAAAGTCAAAGTCAAAGTCAAAGTCAAAGTGTTTTATTTTGTAAACATAGGTATTGATATAAATATGGTGGTACATATGGTTTTGCGCGCTATGTTTTGCCAAAAGGCATACAAAAACATAATTAAGAATTTAATGAAAGATACATATTGAAAAAATAAAATAAAAACATTAAGTCAGTGTAACAAATGGTAATAAGCTATATATTTATATGACATATTTTTAAACGTAACTAACGCAATAATAATTATGCATTGCACAGAAATTCTTCTAGTGTATAAAAACATTTATTAATTAAGAATTTTCTAAGTTGACATTTAAATTCTTCTATACAGCTTAATTTAATTGAATTAGGCAGTTTATTGTATATCTTACTAGCTAGGCATAGAACACTTTTGTGCATTAGAGTGGTATGGCAATAGACTGTGCGTAAATTATTATTGTTACGTAAGATTTTACTGCGTCCCTCAGATGCTTTCTGAAACAGAGAGGGGTTGGTCTTAACAAATAGTGCAATTTCGTATATAAACAAAGAGGGCACAGTTAAAATTTTTAGTTTTATGAAATATGGTTTACAAGTGTCTGTAGGGCTCAGTCCACACATTGAGCGGATGCATTTTTTTTGGGCCTTAAAGATAATTTCTTTATTAGTTGAGTTGCCCCAAAAGATGATTGCGTAACGCAGGGTAGACGCAACAAAGCCGTGATACGCCGTTAAGACCGCTTCAACGCTTACAACTTTAGACAGCTTATATAGCGCATATGCAAACTTATTGAGTTTTTTACAAATTAATTCTGATTGTGGTCCCCAAGTTAACCGGTTGTCTAAAATAACACCTAAAAATTTGGTCGATTCCACAGATTCGATATCTACATTTTGAAAGGTACATGCTATAGTCTGAGGTATTCTACGCTGATAAAAATGGATGATTTTAGTTTTATTGATATTTATTAAGAGCTTATTTCTATGGAGCCATTCAGTTATATTATTTATTGTTTGATTGATTTCATTTTCATAAGTTTTAATATCATTATTTTGGCATTTTATTACGACGGTGCTATCATCAGCAAACAAGACTAACGGGTGTTTTATGTACTCGGGAAGATCATTGATATACAGTAAGAATAATAGGGGGCCCAATACACTTCCTTGGGGAACGCCTCGAACTATGATTCGTTTTTCAGATTTATGGCACATTTCCTTCTTGGTTTTTATATTGATTTGAGTAAGTTCTGTGTATTGTTCTCTACCATTCAAATAAGATTTTAAAAGTTCCAGTATGTTTCCCCGGATCCCATATGCGTGTAGCTTCTCTGTAAGTATTGAATGATCTACATAATCAAAGGCTTTTGTTAAATCCATGAACACAGCACATATCGGTTGCCTATTGTCTATGCTCTCAATTAATGGTTGTACGAGATCAAAAATAGCCATATTAATGGTTTTATGTTTGCGGAAGCCCTTTTGTTCCTTGGCAAGGAGGTTACTTTTCTCAAAATAGTTATACATTCCGTTGTAGATTACTTTTTCAAAAACTTTAGAGAATATAGACATGAGAGCAATTGGTCTATAGTTCTTAATGTCATCTGTGTCATCTCTTTTATGTAAAGGTTTAACTACGACAGGTTTCAGTTTATTCGGATAAATTCCACATGATATGCTGAGATTTAATATGTGACTAAGCGGTTGGGCAACAGAGTGAGCTACATATTTAACAACTTTGGTACAGACACCGTCACAGCCTACGCTATTTTTGTTTTTTAAAGTTTTTATAGTATCTATTATATCGATGGGTATGGTTGGTCTCATAAATAAAGAAAAAGGACATTTAATATTAGTAACGGTAGGAGTCATTGCAGGTGACTTTGTATGATTAGTTTGGTCTATAAAATAGTTATTAAATGCATTGGCCATATCTTTCGGGTTAGAAATAACTTTATCATCGGTAGTTTTTATCTTTGTTATAGGAGCTTTTGGAAAATTCTGTTTAACACTATTGATTACTTGCCAAGTTGCCTTGGATTTATTTATTGATGATTTAATAAGATTATTGTTTTGTGAACGCTGAGTGAGGTTGACTATTTTTCTAAATTTAGCACTGTAATTTTTGAATTCTATTTTGTTTTGTAGATTGTGATTGAATCTAAACTTCCACAATAGTTGTCTTTTCTTTTTACTACAAATTTTCAGTCCGCGAGATATCCATTTGGGTTTTCGGATAACTTTCATTGTGATGATTTTTAAAGGAAAGCATAGATTGTAAAAACACTGAAATGTATCATGAAAATCATTAAAAGCTTCATTGGGATCACTACAATTCATTACTTCTGAAAAAGATAGGCTTTCTAGGCATTTACGAAACAATAATATATTATCTTCACTATAATCGCGACGTTCGGTTTTCCAGTACTTGATTACACAAGATTTTTTTACTGGACATTTAAGTACCTGTGCTGTGTGGTCAGATAACCCTAAGTCTATAACTTCTCCTTTACATCTTTTTATATTATGAGCAAAGTTGTCAATGCAGGTATTGCTTTTTATTCTAGTCGGTGTTTTTATCTCTAGATTCAAATTGTAACTAGAGAGTATACTTTCAAATTGCAAAACATTATTATCTTTTTTTAATAAATTAATATTGAAATCACCACAAATAATGATTTTTTTAGTTGACCCGCCACATATTTTGTAGAGCATAGCATCAAGGTTTTCAAAAAACAAATTAATATTCGACTGTGGGGTTCTATAAATACACATTATAATTAATTTATGATGCACTAATTCTATTGCACAGCATTCTAATGCACACTTAACTGAGAATATCTTAGATATATTTAATTCTTTGAATTCGTGATATGATTTAACTAGGATACATGCACCACCTCTTCGCTTGTCTCGACAGAAACTAGCAGCGAGTTTGAAATTTGGGATTTTTACTAGATCTTTAAGTTCCTCTACCATAAAGTGTTCAGTTAAACAAAGTACATCAATAGGGGTATTGTTGGTGCATGCAAGTTCCTCTAGATTTATGGACAACATATCAGCCTTGTTAAGCAAGCCTGCTATGTTTTGATGGAGCACATAGATGAACCTATATGAAAAAAATCTTCACTTGGTTTTTCTACGTTGTTATTTGTTGGAGCTGCCGATGACACATTCCCTGTGTCGTTAATAGTATCATCAGACGTGACTGTGACGAATTGGTTATTGACAGCGCATGTTTGGCTGGTCAATGATTCATTCTTGTTTTGTTCCGCTGAGGTATTAGAATCACTTCTGGTTTGTAAGTGATCATCAAGTATAAACGATTTCACATTTGTAATTATGTTTCTCATTCCTCGGTTGTTGAGAGTTCCACGGTGTCCAGAAAACATTGTTTTGTCATATACTAAATCGTAGTTGGAGTCAAAGAGGAATGTGTACTCATATTGTAAGTTATCTTCATAGATAAGTTTATTGAATGTTTCAATTCTTGCATTGTAAATTGAAGCTGAACGTCGGCATTGAAAAGTCGGAAGACATACTATGAAATTTGTGTGTTTCAGTGCTAGTAATGTTACTTTTATATGCTGTACCAGTTCATTATAATCAACTGACGTAACAAAGTCTTCTTCGCCAATGAAGATGATGCAGAAGTCATTTTTGGTGTAAGACTTCACTTTTTCCGATATATTGTTAAGCATTTGTTTAATTCCAGCATTTGGAGTAAGAAAGTGACATAGATTCAAATTCTCAGAAAGAACACTATTTGCAATCTGTGTTAATTTGTTTCTGTTGTTGCTACTTAGCATACAACCTTGTCCACATTTTCTCATTTCGGGAGGGCTCTGTATTGTATTGGTTTTACATCTAATTTCAATTTCAAGCATGTTAATATGTGAATTGAGGAGATCTATTTTTTGTGAAGCTATTTTTAGTTGTTCTTCTAGATCTGTAATATATTTGGTAAGCTTAGTAAGTTCTAGTAGCTCAGCTTCATAGGAGGGCTTCGTAGTAGGTGTGTCTGGGTTATTGTTGAATTTCATTGTATTTTTAGCTTGGGGTGTAATTCCTGGAGATGTTTTTGCATTTCTGTCTAATATTTCTTTATATATTGTATTCTTTTTACGCAGGGCATCATTTTCATTTTGCAGTTCACAGTTTTCGTTGAGTAATTTGGAGATTTCTAGATCAGCTCCTTGTAAGTCTTCTTTTAGTTTTAGTATCTGCTGTTGCAAATCGTCGATAATATGGTCATTATTTTCGACTTCTGAATTTGGTAGAGTGTGCTCCAGAACAGTTGAGTCTAAAAGGTTAAAACTATTATCACTAATAATGCTCGATGAGAGATCTTTGGAGGGTTCAGTTAATTTCGACTTACGTATAGTAACGTAGTCCGGTGTGCTTTGTTTTGTACTGTCATAACATGATATTTGTCCTGTTTTTGAAGGTCCAACAGACTGTTTTATAGCTACACCTGAGCAGTTATTATTTTTCGTTTTTTTGGGTTGTAGACATTTATTGCATGACCATGCGTCTTTGCGTGATTTATCCATTAAGTTAAATAGTTTTTCTCTGTTTGTGCAAGGCAGATCGTAGGTGAGATTGCAAATAGAGCACACGAGAAAACGTCTAGTAGAAATCTTTTTATTGCACTTCGCGCAGTTAGGTGTAGGCGCCATTATGGTGATCGTTTTACAGACAGAGAACATGCGCCAAAAGAAATCGTCACAATCTGGACTTCACACAAAATTAATAAGCATTCATTGGATGCATATTTATCATTAATAACGGTATTTCATTATATTTATACACGCATAGATAGTTTTGAGAGCCGTTAAACTTCCATGCTTCAAAATGTTTTATCGAGTTGCAAAAATAATATAACATGCATCAGTGTATTATGAAGCAGCAATGAAAAGCGTCCAATCCAATCCAATGAGCGAGCGCGGTCGGTCCGGCGCGCGTTCGTTCTGCGCATGCGTGAAAAACACCAAGCGACGCGCCGCGGCGGTTAACTGATATTTTTAAAAGTTTTTTCGTTGTTACTCACAGTTTACATGGAGTTGTGTCGTGATTTATACACCAATTTTTGCCACAGAATATTCTCTACACTGTTATGTTCATCACAGAAAACAAAAACTACTTTTTACCACTTTTTGAAAATAAAAACGACGGAACGAAGATTAACACTGTTGCTTGCGCAGCGGCGACCACAGACATCCGCCAACTTTTGAAAAAGTGGCACTGCACATCACCATACATTTTTATATCAAACTTACTAAAAGAAATTGTTAAATTTAGAAATTTGTAATATCGATCAAAAGTTAAGAAAAACCACCAATAAAAATGAAAACTTATGGATTACATTTGATGAAGCATTTAGTAAGGATCATTTCGCAATAAACAGCATCTCTTAACTCTTACAATTTTAGGAAATATATGGGTCTAACTAAAGCGCGGCGGAAGCAAAGTTTCCCCCTCTCCCCCTACCAACCGAGCGGTGTCCCGCGGTGGCCCTTAGTATGAATCCACTCAGAATTATCCAAAGTACAACTGTGTCAAGTATGATCCCTTATCTAAAAAGAATCAGGGTACAGCGGACCAAATCCCGAACCCACGCGTAAAATCGTTTATCGTTAACTTTCCCCTTCATTATCTATTTCAATATTTACACTAGCAAAAAAGTGTGTATATCGTTTTGTAGAAAATTTAATGTAAATTATTTATGTCTTAGAACATTTTTTGTTGCGGGTTATCGTTTACGAGATATTTACGAAAAACCAAAAAAAGGGACCTTTGGACCCCCCCCCCACACGTTAGCGGCGCTCCCCCCCATCAGGACTTTTAGTATGTTGTTTAAGGCACCTTCACCTACAACTATTCCAAAATTCGCACACACATGTATTATTTCCCCTATGAGCTCAATTAGTGTCTTCCTTTGGTGAGCTATTGATATCTCCCGCTACTTCGATTGCGCATAACATTGAAAACTCCGTTTTATTTCCGTTCCCGTGGGAATTTCTTTTCTAGTGCTCTCCTACACTGCCCAAGGAATTCTAATGTGAAATTTGAGCTTCTTGTGACCAGTAGTGTCGGCTGTGCGTTGTCATCAGTCAGACAGTAACGGAAGAGTTTTTATTTGATGATTTATTATATCAAGTAAAAAAGAACAATGTTTGGAAAACCAGTTATAACTGACCTATATAAACAGTCAAACCTTTAAACTCTACTACTACTACTACTACAACAGCCTATTTACGGCCCACTGCTGGGCACAGGCCTCCTCTCATCACGAGAGGGTTTGGGCTATAGTCCCCACGCGGGCCCAGTGCGGATTGGGGACTTCACACACATCTTTGAATTACTTCGCAGGTGCGTGCAGGTTTCCTCACGATGTTTTCCTTCACCGAAAAGCTCAGTGGTAAATTCAAATTGAATTTCGCACATAAGTAAACTTAGAGGTGCGAGCCGGAATCGAACCCCCGACCCTCAACATGAGAGGCGGTAGGTCGAACCACAAGGCCACCACGGCTTCACTACTCTAACTTTAAACTCTAACTGGACTTAAAGCTCTAACACTCTACAAAGGCAGAATATATGGCATAATTAAGCAGCTAAGACCCTTTAACTTTCTTCGGGCACCAAGAGCAACCCGGGCTTATTTATAATGTACGTCAGTAACTAGGAACGGGAGCCGAGAACTTCAAGCGGTACAGGCATTCGGATTCAATTTAAAAAGTTTGAAACGAGGACTTTGGAGTTACGGCAAGCGACTCGGTGTAAACTGTCGACGGACATTAAGCACCACAGTTCAAGTATAAAGGCTCACAATTGGCTAAAGGGGCCAATTTTATCGTTACCCTGATGCAAATGGAAGCGTAATCAGTCAATAAGTGAAAAGGCTAGCCCCTGTATGAATAGCGAGTCTCCGGCATTCACGGCCCTTTCCAACGCATTATTTGCCCACTAAAAGAAATATTAATGGCCAACGTACGTTGGGATAATCTCTTTCCGATTTCCCTATTCTCAGGGAATTTACGAGGGTCTAATAAAGATTTAAAGAAATGATCCAGGTACCTACTGTATTATTTTTGCTAGTGTCTAGTATCGGAGTACTAATCGTGGAAAACTTAAATTTGGCATTTAAGTCCCAAGGGATTGGAAGATCTGGCGAAATTCTTAAGGATCGGGAAAAATGGGACCTACGCGGATTATATACGCGAGTGACGGCAATTGTTCAATAAAACTAGAGTGCTTACACTTTATGAATATACCAACGAAAATGACCAATTACCTATCAGTTAAATCTACGTGAATGGATTGCAGTAAAAAGACCCAAGTAAGTAACTTGTATTTTACTTCCAGACCTTTGTGGTAGCACAAAGGGGTATTAGTTTAATCTGGGCACCCATCTCCGTACAAGGCAAAACTGCCTCTCAGCTCTAAATACCGGCCTCTAATAATATCGCACAGCTTGCTTCACGGAATACGCCCAACAATTTCATTTGATTGGAAGTATACCTAGATTGGATCTTAGACAATAGGCTTGCAGTCATGTAGTCAATCAATATGGAGGCAGGATATCAAAGAATGATATGATTCATAGACTGTGTATGTGGGTAGATGAATTTTTAGGCTGCTATAATATAGGGTCAAGCAAAACGTTGTGACGATATTTTACCCACAGAATCAGCTATCGATTCTAAGCATGTTTTTAGGTTTTTAAATGTTTTTCGAGTTAATAAAAAAAATTGCATGGCCCAGCATGGGATTGATGTTGAAAGCGATACCTGAATCCCCTACTATTTTTTTTTCACCATCTCAAAAAACTTAAAACATGATTTGAATCGATAGTTCTATGGGTAAAATATCGTCACAACCTTTTGTTTGTCACCGTATAATTTTTAAATAGGTACTTGAAATCTTGAGTACTACTTACCAGAAATCAGTATATGTAAGCGACGAGATCTATCTTCGAAAAAAATCTTCGTTACGAGTGTTGTGTACCGGCCTGTTGACATTCCGAGTGTAATTATAAGGATCAAGTGCGGGTACTTCGAGCCACCCGTGCGACAAGAAAAACATGCTGATACCGTCACTTCAGTCTTCTCGTGACCCCAGCAGCCTTTGCATTGCGAGCAAAACGTCGAGGTAAAATAAAAATAATAGTATTAAGCGTTCTGTAGATGTCTTTCTTGTTTCTATCTTGAGTACCTATATTTAAAAGTAGTCTAATTAAATCTAAGTTAATTGCAATTTTTAGGTTTGGGCTACAGTCTCCACGTGGGCCCAGAACAGTTTGGGACTTCACTCACATCCTCGAATTACTTCCCAGATACATACCGGTATCCCCACGATGTTTTCCTGGACCGAAAAACTCAGTGAATTCAAAATGGATTGCGCATATAGGTAAACATAGAGGTGCCAGATGAATTTGACCCTCTGTGTCAGAGGGGATAGGTCAAACCACTTGGACAGTTACACTGGTAGCCGTTGTAGGCCACGGCTGTATCCAGCGTTATATTGTATTGCGTCGATCTAGAATGATTCACTTCGAATTTATCGATAAAGATGTCACTGCCAATCTGTGGCGGCGTAACGGGCTATACGTCGGGAGCAGGCGAGCGGTGGTAGTGAGCGATTGGCGTGCGGTCGCCCAAACAGTCAATCACAATATTGCCAGGGCCCTTGCTTCGTGTCGTGAGAGGTCAGGCCGCCTCGAAGGAAGCTAGAATGTCAAGCTAGTCTAAGTTGACGATCGTTCAGACGAGTGTCTAAATGCCATAGGTATATGGACACGTCGAGCCTGCAAGGGACCGCATCGAGGTTATGGAACTGTGAATACTCGTAGGCACACTTGAATGTTACGCTTTTACGGGATGTTTAAGGTGTTGGTCGCCGCACGAACACTCCTTTATGCCACCTGATGGTAAGTGGTCACTGTGGTTCATGGACATCCATCCATACGACTATTATAAACGCGAAAGTGACTCCTCTTTATCTGTCTGTTACCTCTTCACACTTTAACCGCTGGACCAAATTATATATATGTGGCATAGACGTAGGAGTCCCGGAAAAAAGCATAGTCCCCACGGGAACGCGATAACCGAATTCCACGCGGGCAGAAGCTATAGTGTTAAGGCCGTTCCCTGACCAAGCATCGTCAAATTGCTCATGTAAGATCACTCTTTTCCAAGAAATGCTAAAAGTTAAAAATATGAAAAAAAAACCATATGTTATATTTGATTATATCTTCCTTAATTTGACAGCTTTCGTTACACGTTTCACGAAACTTCGCTCGATAAAATTTAATTCCAAAGTGACCTCTAACTCGGACCTTTATTCCAACTTTACTCCAGTTTTTTCATGCATAAATTGACAGCTTTACAAATGTCATGTTTTTAGATGGTATTTTTATAGAAATTAAAACGTGTTAAATACTAACTAAATCGGGCGTTCTGTGCGTAGCGCTTTCTCTTTCACTCGTTGCACGAGTGACAGTGACGGCTGAGCTGGGTATAGGAACGGCCTTAAATATTTTCTTTCTGTTTTGTTCAGACACGAAAAGTAAGAAATGTTCACTATCAGGTAACACTGCAATCACGTTGCGCGGAGCTAAGCCGATTCGCGGACGACGGGCCAAGGCGCGAAGCCTTTCAAGCTGCCGGTTTATTTCCGTATGTGTTTCCTTCGCCTTGTTTCATTAACAAGTTAAGGTCAAATCTTCGGGAATGTTAATTTTACATAATATTATGTTGAATATGAAATTTCTTTGGTACGATAGTTTTCGCCTGTGAGTAATATTATATCTATATTTGATAATAGGCATCTAGCTGATGGTACCGACTGAAATCATATTCATATCCGTTTATCTTAAAAGAACAAGTTAAAATATTAAAAATAAACTACAAATAGCATTTAAATTTACAGAAATAAGAAAAATTAAAGCTAAAAAAATAACCTAAAAACCTAAATTAGGGCCTTTCGGAAGGGTTCCCATCACGCAGGCAGCATTCCCTCGCTGTATGGCAATAGCCAGTCTTTGCGCGAGAAAGCTGCCGGCGCGAGGGTCTCCCGTTGCCTCCCTCAAGCGCTTCCCTAGCTCCCTGTGGAGCCCCAGAGCCCCTTTGCCCCATGACCCCATAGTCTCCACCCCGAAGGCCACAAACTCATAGCTCGAGCCCAGGCAGCTATTTAACTTAATATATATTTTTGTTAAATTTATACTTTCTTAACTTTTAATATTTTCCCTTATATACTTCCTTTTTAGACACGAATGAAAATAGATTATCTTTATAATCGACACCTAAAATTTTCCGTAAACTTTGGTAACTTTGTTTTAAAACTTTCCAGGAATATTTAAGATGAGTTCATTCAATTTCCGAATAAACGGGATACCCAATTAGAAAGTTTCGCACCATTGTAAAAATAAACGGAAATTAAAGCCATTACAACATTCAAAATTAAGTGGTGTTCCGAAGATGCAGCTCAGCCTAATCAAAGATAATATTGTCAAATTCGAATTCAATTATTTTAAATTTGTTTTTTTTTTTAATAGGGTTAACTTTATTTAAATTTCTAACATAATAATTACTAACTTAGTATTTATATATATAATAATACCTATCTATATTAACAAAATATTTCCAAAAAAACTACTATAAGAAAAAAATAATTATTTATTCAGCAAATTAGCACGTAGCAGCACTTTTACACGTCAGAAATGAATTTACCAGCACTTCCAAGCCCACTCCTTCAGAGGAAGCAATGCAATAATCTCATCAGAAGGCCTTTTTTATACTCTGCCAAAGCGTCAAAATATTATCTACTAGCTTCTGCACGCGACTTCCGCTGCGTGAAATTCGGTTATATCGTTCCCGCGGGAACTAGGTAGCCGTTTTTGCGGAGTAAAAGTAGCCTTTGTCCTTTCCCAGAACTCCGACTATCATAACAAATTTCATCTAAATCGGTCTATTGGTTGAAGCGCGTAGGGTTTACAGATAGACATACAGACAGACAGTTACTTTCGCATTTATATAATATTAGTATATAGTACATAGATACAGCGATTCAATTGCTACCTATCTCATAAGAGTTGCTGGATAACTACATATTTGTCCGCTTTACCTAGATAAATATGCACCCAAATTCAAATTCAATCATTTATTCAGCAAATTGGCCACATGGGGGCACTTTTACACGTCAGAAAAAGAATTTACCAGCGCTTCCTAGACCCATTGCTTGAGAAGAAGCGCCGCAACAAACTCAAGCAGAAGACCTTTTGTCAAAATTTACAAAATTACCCGTATAATTTAAATAAATAAATATCTTGGGACATTTCACACGTATTGACCTAGCCCCAAACTCAGCGACGCTTGTATTACAGGTGCTAGACAACGATATAAATACTTATATAGATATTTCTGACAAAGGTTTCGTTAATTCGGAATCCCTTCTCAGTAGGTATTCAAAGTTCATTTAATATTGAATACCTATGGAGTTTTATACTACTTGTAAGATATCCCTGATCACATCATAACATTTGAAGAAGCCTGATGCTAATAATGTTTATTTTTTAAATTGAGTAGCTAATAAATGAATAAATAATATCTATAAGAGATTTAAAGATTACAATATTTCTTATAACAAAATATAAAGATAAAAGACCCCATATAAGTTCTTAGGTAAGTAAGTATTCAGAGTTAGTTAGGTTCATTAATTTCAAAAAACAGATCATTTAAGATAATGTATCCTTTAATTATGCAAAGTTTTCTTATTTTACCTTTTTTCCCCGGCGAGGTGCAGTTGCTCTTATTGGAGGGCGACTTCGCCTCGGCGGCCGCCATCTTCTCCTTCTCGGAAGCCATGCCTGCGCGCGCGCAGCCGAGGTCCCCTCGACAGGGTCGAATTTACGCGAGCTTCGCCGAACGTTCGCCTCGCATCACTGCCTTAAAAGTTACCCGGTTAACGCGCGACCAGTCCCAAGGCCCAGTTAAACTATTTTGATGAACAGGTAATGATCGATGAGTGATTTTCAATGACTAATTATTATATTGGCAAACAGCCAATACTATATTGACTTTACTCAGTCCACAAAACAACCGCAACGCGGATACGTTATCATTAATCGGCTTTTTGTTCAAGTTTTTGTCGCAAATCGACCGTTGTCGTGGGGTTGGCTACGTCTGAGACCCAAGTACTAGAAGCCTGACTTTTAAGCGCACAAGATGCGTGTAGTATTAATTAAAACATTGGATTTGTTGAAATTCGTCCAAGTTCTTTGATGATTTAATGTGAGCAGTAGGTTTTATCAGTGAAGTTATGATGCGTTACAGACTGTTTCAATTACAGCAGGATTATATAATGTCAGATGAGCAATGATTATTAAAGATGATTGCTTTATTTGCTATCGTCTAGATAGTATTATTGTTGTAAAGGGTTGTGGACTTAACTTGGCTCATTTTCTACCCGACTAATTACGTGCGTCGAGTCACGGCCTGGCACTCCGGTGCTAAGTAGTAAGCGACTCACTTAATCAGTGATAACCGTAAGTTAAACAGTGATCTTCACATAACTGATGCAAACATTGTTTATTGCAAAACGCTGCCAGTACCGCTAGGGGATTGAAAAAGTTTGGCACTTTATCGCGGAACAGCGTCGTCGTTTCGTTATATCACGTCTCTTCAGCTACATTAACCACATTCTTTTTTATTCTTTGCATGCCAAAAAGTAGTGATAGTTTTAATTTTAAATCGTATGACACTTTACATTGCAAGGACGCCGCCTATATTTTTTTAACTTATAATACGATTGCTACATTGCTATCTATTTTTCGCAACTGATGTTATTCATGAATGTAGCAAGGAAAAGTTTCATAACAACGTGTGAGTTCATGAAATGGGTTGGTGGGCGCATGATATGCTTCTAAAGTTCCGTAGATCCTTCAACAGATAAGTTGCCTGAAGTAACTTTCACACTTATCATGTTAGAATGTTATCAATCAAAACTTTAATGTGATAATGACTTCACGTCTGGCGTTCTGCAGTGGCTTGGACGTTACAAGATTCAACTTTCAAACATATGTACTCTCAGGTTTTCTAATGATAGTATGATATATATAAACTGTTCTGGGGAATACATAGATTTAAAATTTCCATCAAATTTTTATACAACTGGGTGGCAGCTTGAATATAGGACATAGGGTTAAGACAAATTTTCATACTTTAATGTAACATACATTATGATGTCGTCTATGTATAGTTTTGACATCTCAAATAATGACATGCTGCCTATAAAATCTCATTTTCAATTCCTGATAGACATTTTTCAGATAAATGATTGGTTTGCTCGGGCTGGTTTTGCGCAACTCGACGTCTTATTTGTGACTATTTCGCGCGGTTCAGTTTGCAGTATTTATTTCTCTCGTCTCTCGTTTAAATAAAAGTTGATTAAATTGCAGGTTCGTAAATAAACCGCCCGCGGCACCTTGACGGATCGGGAGCAGCGCCCGAAAGTGAAAATGCCCGATATTCCCGATTTAGCGGAATTAGTTCATTGTCGCTGCGGATACCCTTTTCAGATTAGTTCATTTGTTATTCTGTTCGAGTGTTATGTGGATGATGTATTTATGTGCACCGATATTAATTACTGACGATCGCAGCACAACCTAAAGACTGATGAAAGGGAATTTCGGGTGCCGATGATTTTAGGATTTTGGATGTAAGGGTAGTTTCAAATTTGGTACACCTGTCAGATAATTTGTATGTGTATTGAGATTTTTTGATCAATGACAATGTGCCGCGAAAGTGATTTTGGAAATAATTCCTCATTTAGTCAGTGTCAAATTTACTAAATCGTCTTCCAATTCAGACACAAATTCATTATAATGACAGTGTTCGATATTGCATGATATGCGGTTTGTTCATGCTTGCAAGGACGTATAAAAATAATCATTACCTTTAAATATTACTAAGTCAAACATTTTAAGCGAAGGAACTCATCGTGTTCTTATTGACATGTATTAATGAACTCTTTTATACATGATATATTTCATTATTTATTGTCATTTTGAGACTGTCGACTTCTATGAAATTTATATTTATTTGACAATGGAGGCCATCTGCATGATTATTATTTTCTGGACCCTTGGAGACTATACATCTCTAAGATCTTAGACTTAAGTTTAAGTTAGTACGTACCTATATATGTATTTTATACATATACTTAATGCAAATGTAATGTGAATTTGTATGTAATTATTATTATGTATTTAAAAAAAGGCCTTCTGCTGAGTTTGTTGCGGCGCTTCTTCTCAAGCAATGGGTCTCTAGGAAGCGCTGGTAAAAGCATTTCTGACGTGTAAAAGTGCCCTATGTGGCCAATTTGCTGAATAAATGATTGATTGATTGATTGCATATTAGTCAATATTGAACACAAGCACAGGACCGGTCTGAGTGACGAGCCTTGGGGGAGGCCTATGTCCAGCAGTAGACGTCTTTCGGCTGAAATGATGATGATAATGATGATGAACACTGTCATTATAATGAATTGTGTCATACTATACTTACTTTCATTTTCAACTATTTATGTGGTAAACCTATGCAAATGGTATGCATTGTCTTAGTGATATAAACTTTCATAGAGAAAACAAGTAGGTAACCAAAGTTTGAAACTGACCCACATATTTTAGACTAACCATATACTACATATTCTCGATATGATCATCTACGTATGTATTAAAACCAATAGTGAATGGTGACAGGAAGATGAGGAAAAAATGAATATGAACTACCATGAAGTTTATTGTCTCGTAATAGAGTCGGTTTTGGCAACTGCCGCAGTGAGTTGTACGGGCATT
>OZ020274.1:4026742-4062419 GCA_963971205.1 Aethes cnicana | reverse complement strand
GGATCAGCGGTCTCGCGGGCCGAGTGCGCTCGGACCGACGAGCTAACTGAGCGGCTAATAGATACACATTACACGAAGCTCTGGACCATCAATTATGAATCTAAATGAGTGCTTATTAAAATTGATAGCCCTCTTCTTCACTTACTTTCGTCAAAATAATGAACATGCTACCCGTGAACACAGAATATTTAATAGTACTACATACAGAATGGCCATGGAATCAACCGCCTGAACCTACCCGGCGCGCAACTCGCGCCCAATTCGCCCTTACCGTCATTTGTTTCATCCGGAGATGGAGAGTGGATCACTGGGCCGCGTAGTTGGTACACACACATTTACAAGAGTAGAGACGTCCTCGCACGCACACAGACGTCCACGCACGGAAACATTGACACTTCATTCGAATTGTGTTCGAAATCGTGCTTTTATAGGCCGTGTCCGCCCTGTGCCGTAAGTAATACGAGCTACAACTCGCGCTTACGACAAAGACGCGTACGAAGTTGTCAAATATCGGGGCCTGGAACAATAAAAAGCAGAAGACTTCGAATAATCTACCGGTTCATTTGATTTCTCTCGCCCTCCAAATGACATAACAATAAAATCGGTTTGTCATAAAACATGAAAATGATCAATTCTTGCAGTATAACACGCCTATCGATGATATTTATGGCCTCATTGTTTATTTTCCCTTCGTTGCTGTATGGATTATGTTTGTGCCATTTTATTATAACATAAGCAGCGATCGACGCAACATGCATTTGTTGCATTTGCTACATTTGTTGCAGCTACGGCGTAGCGACTGATTCTGTAGCAACGAATGAGCGCCGCGTAGACTCGTAAAGTGGATCCGATTCTAAACGAAAACAAGGAAAACAGCATTTACTTGAATGTAAGTACATTGTCAGTCGGTTATAAGTATTCAACATTGTCAGACTCTTGTTACTTATGCTTAAGTGGATAGTCTACTTACGACGTGCTAGTAATCTAATTAAGTTTTGGTATAATCCCGCTAGGTTCAATGCCACTGGAGTGGATATTACTTCCCAAGGGCCGGCTATGTGCTAAGCCAATGCCAGCAAATAATAATAAAAACTCACGATGTAGGTCCCCGGGCGCCCCGTGAGCAAAATCATGGAATGTCTCGTGTGGGTTAATTTACGCGAGAGAGTGACTCCTGTGACCTCCTCGGCTTTGTCAAGCACGTTCAGATACGGTGGAGGACGGCTATCATGAACTTTTTTTTTATATTTAGCTCCAGCTAGACGTGATAATTAGGTATATGGCTGACGAGCGTTGACGAGGGGCCACATTGGCTTGTTATTTGTACATATTTTTAACCCCCTGGGGAAAGGAAAAATTTTACATGTCTGTGGCTTCGTAGCTGTGATTCGTGAACCGATTTCGATTTAGTTTTTATTGTTTCATAGTTTAGTTAATTAAGAGTGTTTTTAGTTATGTTTCAAGAAAATCGGTTAAACGATTTGAATGTAACCAGAATTTTTATAACGGCACAATTTTTGCAATTTTATTTTTTCATGTTAAAGATGCAGACTGAATACATGCGTGATGGTCATGGGCCAATCATCTTAACGAAATCTCATGATTTGGTAACTGGATATCTGTGACACTTCTGTATCCCACTTATCTAGGGTTTTTTTTATGCTTTATACATATTTTTGGTTTATTATCTGCCACATAATCCTTATCGCACCTAAATCATGAACAAAATAAGGTAATGGATATAGCACATTTGTTTTGAATGACTCGTATAATCGCCAGAGGTGTCATTCAATTCGATACTTGTTACGTGACTAACGTCCGCTGCCCGACGTGGTTAAGTGGCAAAATCTCGTGTTTATACGAACCTCACCCTCGGAGACAGGCAATCGTTCCATTTTTTCTTCGCTTGGGGAAATTATAGGGAATGGCGCGGGTCGCGACCGTCCGATGCCGGCAGAGATTTTCGCTATCCACGTGAAAACCACCATTCGTGGTTTGTTCCAGATTCGTATAACTTACGTCAGCCGTCTGAATGACGTACAAGCGGTACAAGGAAAAACATTAGAGAATAATAAAACGCAAACGCTTTTTGCAATAAAGCCTCGTATGATATACAATAATAAAATATAGCAACAGAAACGTCGCTAGTGTTTGTCAAGATTTTTCCGTCGGATTACCTTTTTTTTTGGGTTACGTATTCCGTTTCGCTTTTAGTCTTTGCGATGTTTTATGTGCTACGTAAGTATATTGACGTTGTGTTTAGCCTAGGAAATGTATGTCACAGTTGGCAAGGTTCTCTAAAACTCACATGTTTATAGATTCAATAACTTTTCTTGAAAACTTGCGACCTCACATTTAGTGTTCTAACATGTTTCGTAAGTATCCCATCCATACTACAATTATAAATGCGAAAATAACTCTGTCTGTGAATGAAGATAGTTCGTCTCGGGGAAGAATATGAGCTACTTACCTACTATCCTGGAAACCGCATTGTTACTGCGGGAACGCTATAACCGATTTTCAGGCGGACGAAGCCCGGGCAGAAGCTAGTGTTTTGCACAGTGTCCGCGTTTTTCTCGGGAAAAAGTAGCTTATGTTCTTCCTCGTAGTTTTTGTTTACCTAATCGTGCCAGCTTAATCAAAATCCCTTAAGCGATTCGCACGTGAAAGCTTAACTGACAGAGTTAATATAATAATATTATAAGTAGTATGTATTAGTATGGATACTGGACATGAAAAGGATTTTAGAGTATGCTCCTAAGCAATACTGCACGCAAGACAAGTAGTAATTACTAACTCCAACGCTTTGCATCCTATCTTCTTTATTATTTTGTCAATTATTTGACTTTTTCTCGTTCATGAAATATTCAGCGCACAAATGAGGGTAGTTCGCCACGTCGCAAGTGCAGCATTGTCCCACGTCCTTTGTTCCCGCGGCTGCTCGTTACTTTGGATTTTTGTGGGAAGTCAGTTAAACAGCGATTAACTGTAATAATTTGTCAAGTAAAAATTCATAGGTGTTTGAAGTTTTACCGCATGAAGTAGTTTTTGGTTTATCGCGGACAATTACAGAGTTTCACTATAAAAATGAAGCACGGAAACCTTGCGGTTAATCTGCACTGTTCAACTAGTGTAATAGGTATTCTTATTTAATAAAGTCAATTTAGATCATAGAGTCAAAAGTAAGTTGATTACTTTTTTTTCTGTGGTGGACTTTGACAATATTTAGAAAGTTTATAGCTGTATAGTGTGTCAGGATTTAAGTACTTGATAGCGGCTGACGATGTAGATAGACTGTAGATGCGCAGAGTCTAACCTCGAAAAATTCAGACGTACGAGTATGTCTTAGATTACCTGTCTTTTAAAAAAATACTTTCCAGGAAACAATGCGACATTTCTATTTATGATAATTAAATACAAGTTGTCCGTATAAAAAATCGGAGTAAAAAAACCATTTCATAAAATATCAGGATTAACTACTAAACCTCTAAACATCAGACGCTGACATGACGCTGGCTGACACGTTATCGTTCAACTACCTACTATATTCAGAGTTGAAGTGAGCTTAATGAAGTTGTCAAAATGAGCAACGGAGAAAAAAAAGGTCGTCATTTTTATTGTTTTACACGAAGAGGCAGCGAGAGGGCTTTCTCGGCACCCTCGAAAGTAGGCCAAGTCGAGAGAGCCAGGCTTTGGAACGACTGTTCTTCGAAACGCACGCGTTGCAACAATAATAGAGAGAAGAACGAAATTTTATCCATTATAGCATTTGATAGATAATTACAAAGTGCACTTATAGGACCTATAGGTTATGTTATTATTTTATGATGTGGTAAATGCTTATTATTGCCATCCTAAGAAGAAAGTACGTAAGTAGTTTAACGTAGTAAAATGATACTATTAAGTAATAGATATTCTGCGATATCGTACCGTTGGGTTATACGTCCCAGGCGGCCCCAGTCTGTATTGCAGAATTCATACATATTTGAGATTAGAAATGAATTAATTTGAATGGGGGGCGGTAAGTAAAACTATACTATACCACAAATAATACCATAATATAAGACAATAAAAAAAAAACATATTGGCGGATCGTTTTTTTTAAAGTATACAAATTTCACTTTCCGTCTAACCAAGTAAAGAGCAAAAATCAACTCATTTATCAGCGGGGAGACAATAAAAAATGCCTTCCCGTTCGTTCTCCCGTCGTTCTTTACCCGCCCGACGGGTGATTTAGGCTCAATGGAGGCGGCCTGTGGTGGCGGCCGCTTACTTTGGTAACATTTAGTGCACACGTAACTTTACACTTGGCGATAAAATGTTATCGAAGGGTTACAGGTAATAAACTTAAGAAGTGCTTCCTATTTCACCTTTCTAGGTACCTACTTGTATTTCTCTTAATCAGTAATTCATTCTTGTCGATCGCGATATGATGATGTCATCTAGTTATTATTGTTTTTAAAATGCGCCTCCTTTGTTGCATTACCATAAATAAGTATAATAAGTATTCGATTACGTTATTATAATGAAAACACATATCTTTAAAAAAACCCATAGACATAAATAATACTTCGTATGGACCCGGCCAAACGTAGATACATGTCATGTTTCCCCACTTTATTGGTGTCCAATCCAAAGTTAAACTTATATCGTGACACTAAAGCTGGGTCACATTTTTTTCAACAACGAGACGAGTTTTTAGATACTGAGAAACAGTTTCGTTTTTTTTTTAAAACGCTTATTGTCACGCACGCTCGGTGACAGAACTTTGGATTGGACACCGTGGAAGTGGGGACATATTACGTGTACGTTAGACCGGGTCTATATTATTTACGTCTATGAAAAAACCACTCTAAAAAGTAGAAATTATAAGTGCCTATTTAATCAAACAGTTCATTCAAGAGCTCAATGCTCTATAAGAGATGATTTAAGGGCATCGTCGTATGCATTGCCCTGCAAACTTGATACTACAGATAACTTCGGCACAATATTAATGAAAAAAAGAAAAGAAAAAAGTAGGTAAGTATGCAAGTCCCGAAAAGCCACAAACAAACACGAAGGTCATCCATGAACGGAACTGAAATAGCACATATAGGTATAGAGGTAGGTAGCTACGTATCAGGTGTAACACCTGCATAATGCATACCTCTTATATAATGCGCGCAGTCAATTCGAGACTTAGCATGTTTAGGTTAGGTATTGAGCTACTACCCCGTTTTATAGACACTCCCGTGAATAATCCCGGGCATTAGGGGTAATCGTGTGGGAATGGGCGGGTAATCGGGTATTACGGGGGCGATAAAAATTCTACACCTGTTCCTCTGTCTGGCGGACACCGTGACGTAGCTGCAGACTTTATTGACTCTCTTGTTAAGTTTAGCGTAGTTACATCGGATCGTACCTACCTTTATATATGCGATTTCACATGTTTAGGGATGCCCCCCCCCCCCCTGGTTCACACTATTTCAATCGTTGACTCGCATACAAAGAGGAAGCTGTCCGTGCGTCCATTCAATATTCAAAACCCAATGGCTCTTTGAAAAATTCCACTAGAATTTTTGCAGCGCCTATAATATAATTCTATGAAACTGAACCAACGGCACATGTCATGTATAACTTCGAACGTTGATTGCCGAAGAATGAAGTGTTTTTTTTACTATTAACGTATTTACGGCTCAATGTTCCAAACTCAAAACTTAATGGACTTAAACAACCCGAGCGATCACAAGAAAGTAGCCAACCGCTCTCATCGCAGCGTAAATAGTGCTATAAATTGTAGCGAGCCACTGTTCCGCGGGAGAGCGCTAAGCCTTTGAATTCGAGAGATAAATCAAAAGCCGGGTTGCATCGTCTCCGCGCACCGCGGTAACAGCAAACATCAACGAAAAATATTGCTAACATTAAGTCCAAACTCACGTGTGCCGGCCTACATACGGCCGTACGTGGCTCCAGTGGAAAAACCGCAGCAGGGACAAAGTTACAACTCAAGTTTCCATCGCGGTTTACTTTCTTATTCTTTCACTTAGTCACATAAAGTTACTGCAGTTTTTCCACTGTTGCACGAGTAGTTTGCTATGCGAATTACACTAATATAACCGCTACAATTTACTTATAGTGAGGGAGACTTGCTATTACGAGTATACATTCGGAAAAGAACATTGAGGTGTTTTCCATGACGAATATACTAGTTTGAACTTACGCGCATTTACTTTATAACTACTTAATCTGTTAACAATTTAAGGAGACACAGCAAGGAGTACACTGTTACGAGATTAAATGATTGATACCAGCGAACTTTGTCCCGCGTAGACTTAGAATTTGCGTACCCGATTATACTATTAAGTACATATAGACAGTTTTAGTTATAGAAGTATTAAAAAATTGGTTTGACCCGATCCCGTGGAAATATCGGGATAAAAAGTATCCTATGTTATTGCCCGGGTCTCAAATCTCCATACCAAATTTAATCCAAATCGGTCCACTCGTTGTGAAGTGAAGGAAGGACAAATAAACAAACACATTTTCACATTTATAATATTAGTATGGATACGTTTTCAGAGAGCCTGCTGTATCTGTACTTCAGGCGCGTTGAACAATACCACCGCCGTGTCGACGCCGCCGTCTCGAGCATTATGCTCGACGCGTGTTACTCCGAATGATTCCTTGTCACCCGAACAAATACTGGCGTATGACGCCCTTGCTTATTCATGAGCTTGTTAAACGATTTTACGACGTCGCGTTTAGGCTAGGCAATAGATAATTACATGTTTGAGGACATGCGTAAATCGTCTTTAAATATAAAGGAGCGGCGTGGTAAAGTGTAATTACCAATTATGGTGGTGGCAAATATACGTCTATAGATATCTACTATCGCACCAGTAATTAGCGACACCTACCTCTCTGCACAAAACAGATTACCTCATACTGACCGCCGCAAACGGGCAGTCGGAATATACTACTACTACTACAGCCTATTTGCGTCCCACTGCTGGGCACAGGCCTCCTCTCACCACGAGAGGGTTTGGGTTATAGTCCCCACGCGGGCCCAGTGCGGATTGGGGACTTCACACACGTCTTTGAATCGTCGTCGGAATATACTTACATAGCAAAACCGGTCGTAACGGGCAATCATGCACACACGTACGCGTACTTAAGTATTTGGAAACCATATTATTATAGTGTGCACTTTAGATTTTGTTCGTATGTAGCCATTATTGGCTACATTGAATGTAAAAAGCCTAGAAGCGAACAAAAGAGTAAACATTTTTAAGTTTACTTTTCACGATAATATTTCATGAACCAAATTTCATTTCTGCCAGTGGTACCAGCGGCAGCGTTTATTTAATTTGCATTCGAATTTCCCTGGAAAATTGTAAAATGGCGCTTATAATTATGGTTATCAAGATGGCCTATATGTTTTAGCTTTTCTCTTTTCGCTAGTGGCAATGTTCATGTTTAATAAAGGCGTGTTTACGCCGAGCTGTTGCGGCTGCTTTGGCAAATTCACAATTCATATTACATGAGCATGCGAGCACTCCTTTATTTCGCACTAAGATAAGGTAGAATAATATTTTTACTAACTTTGTCATGTGTCCAAACTTAATACGTGTATTATTTTTGTAATATAGGAAAGTGCAAAAAAGATTATTAAAACACAATTCCATTACGTTCATATTCAAATCTAACAACTCAAGCCCCTCTGACCGACTGTATAAGCGTAGCACTTACTAATAAATTAAATGAATAAAACAAACAAACACATTGGCTAACACAGAGATCTCCTCGGTTTTTGTGAAAACGTTTAGTTAATAAAAAAAAACTATTTTCAAGTAGGTACTCACTCCACAAATTAAACTTTCGAGTACTACATCACCTTCAAATGTCTTTCGATTGCCACTGTACTTAATTAAGAAAAACACTAATTAAAAGCCGACCTGTAATTCAGCAGACCTCGCCATTTGGGGCTTACATTACATAGTGAAATAAAATATTCACCTGGCAACAATAAACTTAAAATAAAGTAAATATAACCCATAACTTTGAGCTAAGTAATGACACTAAAATCATGTCTCTAAGAGACTAAGAAATTTCTGGCACAGAGGCAATCTTAGGCCTCAGGGTAGGTATCGCATTCGAGATCCTATGGTTTCTTAATGGGGGATCATAGGATTTCGGTGTCTATGGTTCGCAGTGACCACTTACCATCAGATGGGCTGTGCGCTCGTTTGTCTATACCAATGACGTAAAAAAAATCCCCGGAAAAATTATATTATGATGAGTATATTGATCTATAGAGTTCTTGCAGTCCTTGTAGCATTGGACTTTTGGGCAACTTGCTCGGATTAAACGCGCCATTTCGAATGAAACAATCGAGCTAAACCTCGACTGTATAATTTAGTTTGGCTAAATAAAGGACGATGTGGAGGAGTTATGTAAAGTTGAGGGTGCTCCACGAGTGTTGGACCGTAAAATTACCTCATCATGACGCAATTACTCCTTGAATTAGTTTATAATTGAGACATCACGGCAAGGACAATTTAATATTAATTTAAATTAATAACCCTTTGAAGTACCTACTTTCCTTAATTTCCGAGATTTAATTTTACGCCGTCTATGAATTATGCTAGAATTACATACAATAGGTACTAATTACTGATATTATAAATCCGAAACTAACTCGGTATATCTGTCTCTTAGCTCTTCAAGGTTCAACCGTTGCACCAATTTAGATGATTTTGTATTTGCAGTTCGGGTCCCGAGCAAGAACATCGGCTACTTTTTATCCCGAAGAAAATTTATAGGTCCTGTCGTAGCGCTATAACCACGCGTAACAAGTCGTGGGCAGAAGCTAATCTTTTATATTTACGTTTAAAAAGTAAGAAGTCACATGGAAAGTGGTCGTCACCATGGTTTGCCGTTCTCGTGGATACGATACTTATAAACGCAGGAGAAATATTTGAAGGTTTATAGGTAGAACCGATCGTGTCCTGACCACGACGCTACGCTCACAAGCGCAACCAGCATGGGGCATAAAGCCGCCAAGTTTAAGTACCTACGGCTGGGTTGGACACGTCATCTACATTCAACTAGCTTTTGCCCGCGACTTCGTCCACGTAGATTCCGTAATAGCGTTCCCGCGCGAACTGTGCGTTTTTCCGGGATAAAAAGTAGCCTATATTTCCAATCCGTTCAGTAGTTTTCGAGTTAATCCGGATATACATTTTTTTTTTCTAAAAACCGTTTATTTTGTAATTTTCAAGTTACAGACGCAACTTCTACTACAGACTTATTATTAGTACTAAGTTAAATATTTTTCTTGTCGAGTCAGTTTATGATTTTGTTAAAGCTATACATGTCCAAAATATTTAAAAAAATTAAGCTATTCATAAATAGATCCGCGAGGTCTACCAGCTCTCAGAGCCATGTATAAACGCATATTTTTAATAAAAACTATGATGCAACACAGGCTTAGGTTGAGTTGATTCATGCATAGTTGACGGACTCCTAATCGTTAAATATGGCCGCCGAGCTGTCATTCCATACAGAAACGTCATTTTGTCCCATAGTAAAATAATTAACGTTAACTTTAACGGACGGTTTGAATCAACTCACCTTTAGTCTATAACAAAAAATAATTTGTCTGATGTACTTAACGTACAAATGTAAATTAGTGTGACACTATATTTGGCTAATCCTTTTCGGTTTGTTTTCTATGTTGGATTTTCCACTAACAGAGATAGTTTTGCAAATCCGTAATCCGGTCTAATCGCTGTACGGGCTCTGCGTTTTCTGGTCGGCTCATAAAAGTCGATATTGATTTTGTTCTTGTTGCCAATCAGTTTGGCTTCTGAGTGGTTTGGTTTAATTAAGGGGCGAAGTTGGAGCGGTCTACTGCGGTGTTTTTTGTAGCGCTCTTCAAAGAGTCGCCTGTTAATAAAGTCCCTTTTAAACAAAGGAGGGAAAGTGAGCGGAGGCGGACGCCAGCTGATTCCACTTCAACGTTTTATTACAGGGGCTATATTCGAAGTCTTAAATAGGGACAAGGAGATTCTCTATACGATTGCACCCGCGTCACGGCGCTCAACTCGAACTTTAAATCTAGCTGCTTAAAGTTCAGTTGTGCTAGATGCTTAAAGTGGAACACAGGCACTGAACAGGGACGGCTGGCGAAAAAAAGGGGAGGCTTTTGCCCAGCAGTGGGACACCCCAACAGGCTAAGAAAAAAAAGAGAAAAAAAAAGTTCGGTTGCACCGCCGCGACGCGTGAGCGATCCTATAGGGAATCTCCCTGTCCTATTTAAGACTTCGAATATAGCCCCAGCTTTACTAACACCCTGGTAATAGGTCGATAAGTACCCGTTGCGGAGATTTTAACTTTTTTAATGGCATTGCTTGTTGGAGACGTGGAGGATGATGAAAGGAGAATTACTGGTGTGATTTTAGAAGAATTATTAGTATTAGCTTTAACTCCCTATGTAGTAACTAGACTATTGTCAAGATCGCCTTTACTAGACGTAATATTTTTTACGTCACACCAGGCCGAAAAGCGGGTTTTGCCGCCCTTGGGCGCTACGAAAAATCCCTCTTCACGGCCAGGTGGTAACGTAAAATCGTATACTAACCACGGGCGGTCGTAAAGAAATCCTTAGACCGCTAGATTATAGCCCTCGCCTCCGGCTTGGGCCTCAATTACCCGCGATCTGAGACTTTCTTTACTTGACCGCCCTAGGTGTGTAATGTACTATTATGTACCTACCTATAGACTATTATTTCGTACTTTCCAGAGCACCGTCTTAAATTAAAACCGGTTCCCCTTGTTTACGCATAATTTTATTTGGCAGAATTCGATTTTGCATAATCAGTATAGGCATAATAGTGTTTACGCCGAAACTAATCTCGCATAACGATTTTTCGTCGAATTCTATTATGCATAATCTATTTACGCCGAATAGTATTCACGCATAATTTTCGAATTCCGAATATTATTTAGGCAGAAAATTACTTTCGCCGAAATTTGTTACGCCGAAAACTACTTTCGCATACTTTTATTTTCGCTGATTTAATTAAATGAGTATCCTGTATAACATCGATGATTATCTAAATAGGGAGAGGGGGGATTTTTACTAAATGATAATTTCGTTTACTTATATAAAAAAAACCTAACCTAACCTATGCGAGTCGACTTTGCTCCAAACTTTGGTGTTACCGCACACCGTGAACTGCCGAACTCTATCTAATAAAGATGTTGAACAAATTATATCATACAAAATTTTATACTTAGCTAAAATGGTTTATGACATACATTTTCGGAATTCCAGTTTTCGTGCTAGCAATTTTATATGAACTTTGGGGCTCCCTACATTAAATGTTGTTTCGGACATAAACTCGGACAATATTTCGTCCTATCAAAATTCTGCTAAATTACTAGTATGCCAAACAATATTATGCATAATAAAATTCGGCCAAGTCAACATTATGCCAACACAATATTCGGGTAAACACCCATTCGGCCAATTAAGAATTATGCTTAATAAAAATTCAGCAAAATCAAGATTCGGCGTAAATAAATTATGCGAAGCCTGTTATGCGTAAACAGTTTCGGACAAAAAGAATTATGCCAAATAGATGGCACCCATTAAAACCTATTGTCACGTTAACTTCAAGTTTCATTGAACCAGTAAATTAAGTCTAAGGGTCTTAGTTAATATTACTTTGTGTACCGGCTTTTAGCGCTGGCTTCTGAGAAGGTACTAATTCATTGTTATTTACCGTTGCTAGAAATTCACGGACTTAAAGCTTGTTGCGATCAAATATTCCGTACAAACGGGGTGCTGTTGAAATATGCAGCCGCCTAATACCGGTTCTATCCGGATCTCGCGCGTTGTCGTACGATATAATAAAATACCGATAGCGTGCCTCCTGTATGAAGAAAATTTACGTAAGGCAAAATTGAGACGTGAATGACATTGGGAAATCGAGTTCGTCTCAATATTCGTATGTTTCAAGGTTGTTAATTTCTTAATAAGACTACCAAGAATATCTAGTGAATTTCACTACCAATAGGTGCACTATTGGTAGTGAAATTTATAACCTTTAAGCAGAATTAATCAATAAAAATTCACGGAGGCTGAGACTGGATGAGAAGGACGCAGGATCGCCGAAAGTGGAAACTAAGGGAAGAGGTTTATATCCAAGAATGGATACTCATGAGGCCACCATTGTGATGATGATGATGATGAAGAATTAAATTTTATACTAAGTTTCTAGTAGATTGGTAGAGTAATAAGGATCATTACTAATTTTAACATGAACTAAATACTATTTAGCAAACAGAAATATAAGTGAAGCGGCTTTGAAAATGGATAAAGGTGTTAAGAGCCCGGACTGCCGATGCCGTAGCGCCGCAGCATTGCACAATGTAATATGAGTGCTGAAATTTTACGAAACAGTGTGAAATAGGAGATAGAGAGTGTCTTAAATCATCTGCAACTTTTGTATCGATACCTTGCACACTAAGATTAAATGCTTTTTGATATTTACCTACTAGATCTTGTGTAAGATAACTTTGAGAAGACTCTTATGATAAATCTTAAGAATGCCACTTCATAAGTCAGTCAACTTTGCTTGTTATCAACTGAGTTTTGACATCTTACCATTATATCCTCGGTATAGCTATATTTGTGTACACATCTTGCTACTGAACAAATGTAACGTCGCAGTTAGATATTAAAAGCAGGAATTATAAATATGTAAATTGACGGATAGAACCAATACCGTCTATCCAACTTTCTTGCGTTAAAAAAAATATAACTAATTCAATAGTAAATGTTAGTCTTAAAAAGTCAAAAATGCAAAAAGAACATTGAAAACCCGTGTTATTATTTCTTAAACGTCAAAATGTCACTTTGATTTTGTGAACATCAAAGCCCGGGCCACACCGAATTCGTCTGCAGCGCGTCGGCGGCTCGCCTGTACCGCCTTGCGAGCCGTGCGGCTGCTGCGCGGCTGCCGCACGGCTCTGGTACAAGCGAGCTGCAGACGCGCTGCAAAAGCATTCGGTGTGGCTCGGGGCTTAGAAGGTGCGGTGAATCTTTTATTTATTTATTTATTCAATGCAACCATATACATTTTTCTTAATGTAGGAACATTATAACTTAAATATCTAGTAATATAGTGGAGTACATGGACCCTGGCGGGGTAAGGCATATATTGGCAAGTATGTACCGATGTCTTACCAAAAACGACACAATATTAGATACTCTTAGGTATACATATCAAACTTAAATTATAATAACTTATACATTATCTACATTCTCGGTTTCCATAAACTCTAAAATTGTATAATAACATTTTTTTAATCTTGTCACTTGTAGGTAGTTGTAACTTGTAAACCTTATTTGATTGGACCTTACTACTATTATTGTTTCGAATATACGCTAACCTTAGGTTAACTTACGTCTATTAAATAATACTTACTGCACTTATATATAAAACTAGCTTCTGCTCGCGACTTCGTCTGCGTGGATTTCGGTATATAGCATTCCCGCGGGAATTGAGCGTTAAACTTGTGACCGTGTGTAATAATAAGGTCAAGGTGATGGAGATGAAGTAGATTTATTGTTATAATAAAAGGCACCTGTTGACAAATAAGTGAAAGTCAACACACAAGAACTTAAATAGAAAACGATAGGATATTTACAATAAGGGTGGAATAAGAAACTTACAAATTAATGTGCCTGTAGAAACCGTAGCAATGGAATGGGAACTGTATGAACTGCAGCTATGGGAAGGTATACACTTGTATCGGTAAGGATGATGTTCACGGAACTTTTATACAGAACGGATATTGATCGCGGTATGATAGCTATTATAACGGTAAGAGATGCACTTTAATGCAGTTAGATGCAGTTCTATGTAAAGCAACCAGCACGAGTGCTCGTAATGGAGTCCACAAACAGAATGAGTCAGAGCATGCGCGCGTCAGCGAATCGCAAATTTGGAATGTACTGTCGAAAAGGTAATTTTGAATTTGACGGTGAAGGTAACTGCTCGATAGTTTGATTGTAAACGAGGTGGGTAACACCTCGTGACAAACTATAACAAATTATATACGAAAACCTTCCTCTTGATTCACTCTATCTATTAAAAAAACCGCATCAAAATCCGTTGCGTAGTTTTAAAGATCTAAGCAGACGGACAGCGAAGCGACTTTGTTTTATACTATGTAGTGAAGCACACTAGGGAATTGCAAAGCCGACGGGATGAAGTTCTTGAGCGGCAGAAATCTCCTAATATACCCACCCGCGTCTCATAAATATTCATAGTAATTCAGCGAACCGTTAAAGGCTATACGTAAATAATATGGTAAAATGCAGATGCCGAAATAATAATTATGATTACGCTTCCATTACGGGGAGCGAAATCGATTTTCAGGACGTAGACAATCCGGTCGCTATTTGATTTATTTGATCTTCAATCTTCCAGTTAATAACACTTAAGCACAGATTATTTAATAGTACTACATACATACGAGTACAGAATGGCCACGGAATCACCCGCCTGAATCTAGCCGGCCCGCAACCCGCGCCCAACTCGCCTTTGCCGTCATTTGTTTCATCCGGAGATGGAGAGGGGATCATTGGCCCGCGTAGTGGTAACACATTTAAAAAGAAGAAAGAAAGAAAGAAAAACATTTATTCGTGACGATAACACATAACATGAAAGCAAATAACATGAAAAGACGGGTATATGGTTGGTCACGAAATGGTCCCAACTCAGCGTAATGCTGGCATTAAAGCCATTTACAAGTATATACCTACAGACGTTCTCGCACGCACACAGACGTCCTCGCACGCAAACATTGATACTTCATTCGACTTGTGCTTTTATAGGCCGTGTCCGTCCGCCCTGTGACTTAAGTGAGAATTAAATAAAATACTCAACATAAATCGACGACATACGAATAACTAGTCCGAAAAGTTCCGCTAATTTTTAAACCACTGAACTGACTATTGACAAACACAGCCAAGAACACTTGATTAAATAAGTTATCTAACATAAATAAATCTAATTAAGCAAAATCGATTCATCCGTTACGGAGCTACAATTTAAGGACACCGACAGAAACAGATACACGGGGACACACGTCAAACTTATTTTTCACCTCACTGGCTCGAAAGTGGTCGTTTTGCAGCTTGATATCCAGAGTTTTATTAAAATAAAGGTGCGGGGGGTTGATGTTAGCTCAGGTAGATGCTGCAGGCACGGAGATCAGCGGTGGAATCCGAAGACACGAAGACGATGTCTAGCTTATTAAAATATCTAAATCTTGAAGACTGGCCCTATTACTGCCCTAACACTGCCCTAACTATGAAATAATAGATTTTAAGTCGAATTGATATTATATTTTGAGAGATGCGTTCTTTACAATGGTTAGAAAAAAAATTAAATAAATAAATGCTAGACAATTCTACGCTTAAAATTACCTATTTTTGGAAGAAAATGTGACAACTAACCGATTGTACTCGGCCAGTCTCCACAGTACTTAGGTTTTGAAAAAGAGCTGGCGGTCTCATAATTTTCAATTGTGCATATTTTACCGGCTGAAAGGGTAATATTAATTATGACAAATGAAGTTTCATTCCGGGGCGGTCGGCGCGCAGGCGATTATAATTAGGAGGGCGCCCGAAGCCCGAACTGTGCTAAATACGAATAAGTATTTAGGTACTTATTACGCAAAACGGTCAAAGTTATGAACTGAAAATAATTTCAATGAGACTTCTTCAAAGAAATTGAAGCGAACTTAATTAAATTGGTCTTTAGGTACTTATAGATTTTTTTTTCCTAATAATGTCGTTCTTTTTAAAATCAGAGTGAAAATGTTGTTTGGCTACCTATCTGTTTGCCCATCACAACTAAATTGTTCCATATTTTTATTTTCTCTAATTTCATTTCATTAGAAACTACATTTTGAATATGTAATAAATATTTTATAAATTATGAATCAAGGAATTCATCATCATCATCATGTCAGCCAATATACGTTCATTTCTGGACACAGGGCAAGGCTCGATACTATGTCCTGTGCCGCTCGCATCCACCGAATTCCTGCGACATTCACCAGATCAGCGCTCAGAAGGCCTACTGACTCGTCAAAAAGGGATTCATTTAGTTCTAATTTAATTTCACTTACGAGTGTGTTGTTCGCTGCCCCAAACTGGTACGTACCTGAAAAACGATAAAACTATTATTATTGCTTAATACGTATAATAGTACATTACAAACCTAGGGTGGTGAATTCGTAAATGTCCCAGATCGCAGGTTTCTGTGGCCCGAACCGAAGGTGAGGGCCATAAATATGCGATCTGGGGCTTTACGAATTACCGCCCGTGGTTTGTCAAAAGTTTTACATCTTGCCTTGGCCAAGAAGTGAAATTTTCTCTCCGCGTAGCAGGCAGAAAATCCCACTTTATGGCCAAGGGTGATGTAAAGGTTATTTTCAAAATAATAAACATTAAACGTGAAAGGCTCTCTTTGTTGTAACTATAAGAATAAGGAATAAATTAAGTTGGGTTTTATAGTTTCAACAGAAAAAAAACAAACTTATTAAAAATAACTTTACCTACTGTTTATGTGAGCTTCTTATCTATCTAAACGGAAACAAATTATAAAAAAATGTATCTGATTAGTTCATTTCCAATTTTATTAATCATTAAAATATACCAATATTTTAAATAAAGAGGGTATTTTTTTTGAAAAGATGGATACCTGAGTGACAGGTTATATTTTATTCGAATATTCCCACGGGAGACGGCTACTAGGTACTAAAATTGTGACCTCGATAGTTACAACGCTAAAACGTGTTTCCGAACGCCAGTATTCTCCTACTGGGAACATTGGCCTGTTTTATCAAACATTTTCTTTAATTCCTTCAGCATAATACTACTACTACTACTACAGCCTATTTGCGTCCCACTGCTGGGCACAGGCCTCCTCTCATCACGAGAGGGTTTGGGCTATAGTCCCCACGCGGGCCCAGTGCGGCTTGGGGACTTCACACATCCTTGAATGACTTCGCAGATGAGTGCAGGTTTCCTCACGATGTTTTCCTTCACCGAGGCGGTAGGTCGAACCACTAGGCCACCACGGCTTTTTTAGCCGTGCCTTCAGCATAAGGTTTGCCTATTTCTCTGCGTACGCAAAACTAAACTTGTCCGCGTGTCTATGAAATATCTACTAAATTTAATATTTACGAGAGTTAAGCCCCCGATAGGTACCAAATGTAGTGTGCCTTTCTTTGAGTGTAAATATGTATTTAGATATAATATAAACTTCTAATCAAGATAGGTAGTTTGAATCCTGGGAAAGAACATAGGGCTGCTTTTATCCCGGAAAACACATAACGCTACGCTAGCAATAAATTCGAGTCTATTTGTTGTCTTTTAAACTTCATTAATAACTATTACATTGATTCTTTAATTCCAGGAAGAATGTCTGATTATGAGCGATGTAACATTAAGGCCGTTCCCTGACCCAGCATCGTCAAATTGCTCATGTAAGATCATACTTTTTTATGAAATGTTAAAAGTTAATAATATGAAAAAAACATATGTTACATTTGATTATATCATCCTTACAATTGACAGCTTTCGATACACGTTTCACGAAACTTCGCTTGATACAATTTAATTCCAAAGTAACCTCTAACTCGGACCTTTAATCCAACTTTACTCCAGTTTATTAGATCAAGTAGTGTGAAACTAAATACAACAGAAAAAATATCCATAGTATATGCATACATTGACAGCTTTATAAATGCCATGTTTTTAGACGGTATTTTTATACAAATTAAAACGCGTTAAATACTAACTAAATCGGGCGTTCTGTGCGTAGCGCTTTCTCTTTCACTCGTTGCACGAGTGACAGTGACGGCTGAGCTGGGTATAGGAACGGCCTTAACGCTATCTGACAATTTTAATATAGAAATACGGTTTACTGTTAGGATATACATACCTATAAACGTACATAAACTAGTATAAGTGTAAGCCTGCTGTATGCCATACTTTATGTGTAATTACGTTCATGTGTGTAGGTACTGTTCCTTAATTGTGTGGTGTTCAATAAAGTGTAGGTATAGTATTGTATAGGCTCTACTAGAACTGTCAGGAATGTTATTACATTCCTGACAGTTCTAGTAGAGGTAAGGTAAGTTACCTAAATGAAACTAAACTCAACAGCAATGAATTCGGGTCACTTTGTATGGAAAATGAAAAGAAAAGAAAAGAAAAAGAAAAGAAAACATTTATTCACGACATTACACAACACACACATAAAATACAAAAAGAGCAACATTTATACAGAACAAAAGAAAAAGTGTTGTGGCCTGTCACGAAATGGTCCCAACTCAGCTTGTGCTAGCATTAAATGCCAGCGCTGGTCTTCCGTTGGGGCCATTTGGTGAGACCTCGACCGGCTACACACGGTACATTTATAGAATAAAAGAATACTTACAATTTATCTTATTTACATACAAAAAACAAATAACACCAAAATAAATTATGAAATGGAATGAACCCGAGCATTTTATAACACAGCAACACCGAAGTTGACAAATGTCATTCTAGAAGAAAAAAAATGTATATACTCGTACCTATAACCAAAGAGTAACCTATAACTAATCTGTGGCCTCTGGCCTCGCTCGACCAGAGAGAAACATTTCTAAAACAAAACAACAAACAGTGTACGAGTATCTATTTTCTTAAATGCTATACAAAGTGACCTGAATTGATTGCTGTTCAGTGTATGTCATCTATTTGTATAAGTGACATTGTTGAGACATGGCAACACCGACGCTGCGACGCGGCGGCGACCATGACGTCACGACCGGCGGCGACGGCACCCGACGGCAGCCGACGGCATCCGCACTCGCTTTCTCGGACTCCACCGGCAACGGACGACTTTCGCTTTAAATTAATATTTGTTTGACCGGGATTTAATTGTAATTTAAGACGGCAATAATACCAGCCTTTTTATACAGTCCACTCTTTCATTGAGCCATCCTAGGATCCTAACAGACATCATCAGGAGGGAAGTTATATCTTGTAAACAAAATTAGATACCCATCCTTCCCCTTTATCGTGGGTCATTTTAGTTAAGCGATCTCCGACTCCCAGTTTCGTCGGGTCGATAAAGCAAATCAATTTTAAGCCCGTAAACTGGGAACGTGAGTCCTTTCCGCTTTGACGTCCGCAATTTATCGCATCGGCTGGCCATTTATCGGGGCAAGGAGCAAAGAGTAGCAGACACGCTGACTGACCTTGACTAGGATTATATCACGTATTGGGCTATGCCTATATAGTACCTAATCTATTAAAGTAGCGAAAATTCTAGGGTCCTGCATAGTCCGCGTGAAGTAGACTGAAAGCAGGTGTCTTACCCTGATAATCTAGCGTCTTACATAACAAGTTTTATGGAGGCAGAATAGGTACAGTTCAATGCCAGTGAAGAAAAAAAGGAAAATTCAAGTAACAACAGCAAATACGAAAGTAATTCTGTTAGGTAACAGACGGACAGGCAGAGTTACACTTAAACCGACGGACCTATTTAAATAAAATTTGGTATGGGGATAGCTTGAGTCCCACGGAAGGACATATGTACATAGCTTACTTTTTACCCGGAAACACAAAGTTCCTGAGGGAACACTATAGCAGTATTCCAGCGGACGAAGTTGCGGACAGAGGCTAGTACCTAATAACACAAATTAAACAGTTGCCAGTATTCACCTAAAAGCTATGAATTGGGTTGTTCAGGAAATGGGCCGAAGTCTTCGGGGTCGTTTCGGGACGTGAAGTGTGTGGTGACCTCAAGAGAATCCTATGCTTATTTAGCGACGTTAAGGCTTGACATAAATGTGCCAAGTGCAGAAATGAGATCCCTGGGATAATATTCAAGTCTTTTCAAGTGCTCAAAACCTATGTTACATTTGTTATTAAGCGTTATTTGTGTATTAAGCGATAAGACCACCTGCTGTATGCTATACTTTTTGTGTAATTACATTATGTCTGTACTGTTCCTTGAATGTGTGGTGTTCAATAAAGTATATTGTACTAGCTTCTGCCCGCGACTTCGCCCGCGTGGAATTCGGTTATCGCGTTCCCGCAGGAACTATGCGTCTTTCCGGAATAAAAAGTAGCCTATGTCCTTTCCCGAGACCCCAACTATCTCCATGCCAAATTTCATCTTAATCGCTCCAGCGGTTGAAGCGTGAAGAGGTAACAGACAGACAGACAGACAGAGTCACTTTCGCATTTATGATATTAGTATGGATTGTATTGTATACAAGAACCCCTCTGTTAGTGTTCAATTCTGTGGGCCGGCGCGGGAGCCCCCGGGCTCCGCTCGCGACCCGCCGGGCCTGCGTTGACACAATAACTTACTGCCTTACTTAAGTTTGTTTTCTACCCGCCCGTAAACCAATACAGAGGGTGGCTTTCATGAGAAATGCCGACAGCCAAGGCTTATACGTTTAAGGAAATGTGAAGACCTTAATATTATATCTTTGTAAGTCGGTGTTGAAATTAGAAAGCTCGAATCAATAATTATTTATACATTACCCTTGGCCATAAAGTGGGATTTTCTGCCCGCTACGCGGAGAGAAAATCTCACTTCTTGGCCAAGGCAAGACGTAAAACTTTTGACAAACCACGGGCGGTAATTTGTTAAGCCCCAAATCGCATATTTATGGCCCTCACCTTCGGTTCGGGCCACGGAAACCTGCGATCTGGGACATTTACGAATTCACCACCCTAGGTATGTAATGTACTATTAATAGTAGTTACATAACTACTACATAATAATTAAATCGCACGAGTGCTTTAAGACCTAATTATGTACAGTTGCATACACAACTTTATCTACACTCATTTTATAAAACCTAGATGCTTCAAAATCTGTCCACAATGGCGGCAATTCGATTACCTACGTCAGTGTCTCCCATTCGATTTTCAAAAAACATAGACTAAATAGAGCTGAAATTTGAATTTGGAACAAACTTTCGTTCCGTCTGACTGAAGAATATAGACGGCCTAGGCGGGCATTAATATTTATTGTTCGAAGATGTTCGAAATTTGAATGCTATTAGACCATCAAATTTGATCAATTTGATGGTCTAATACGTAGCTATTAGAACATTTTCACAGATAAGAAATCTGTTCTAACTAAACAGTTCATCTTAATTCTGGTCATAATTTGCGGTTTTTGAACGCATCATAGAGTGTTTATGATATAAGTGTAGATAAAATCAAATATTTTAAAATACTATGTAGCGACACCATGACCATATTCAATAAGATTGCCGACCAGGTTAATAATACATACTTCGAAGAACGCAGTTCAACTACACGTTTAATGTATACTAGTTTCTGCCCGCGACGTAGTCCGTGTGGAATTCGGAAATAACGTTCCCGCGGGAACTATGCATTTTTCCAGGAAAAAAAGTGGCCTATATATATCAGTCGCTGAGTCAGCGTAGTAGTAAGTAAGGATATGTTGACCAGTGTTATAAACTATACCCCCATACTAAATTTTGTTGCAATCCATCCAGTAGTTTTCGGATTAAATCCGGACATCCAAACCAACAAATAACAAACCGCTCAGCAGTTTGGCATATGTTATTTGTAAGTGAAATGTAATTTTTGTGAAATAAATGAACTAAAAATAAAACCGGCCAAGTGCGTGTCGGGCCACGCGCAAATTATAGGGTTCCGAAGTTGACGATGCCCACAGTACCTTTCTAAGACTTATTAGCATCTAGCTAGCCTGTGGTATGACGTGCCCGCCCGACTCCCCTGCCGCTCGAGAAAAATCATCATTATAAGTTGGTCGACTATTACTCGTAAGTTTGTACAGCCTACTTAGCTCTGATAGTTTTCCTTTCAACTACGTTATATATGCCACAACCGTGATTTTTTTCAGCCATCCAAATACCACCATTTAGCTGGCAGGGGGGGGGGGACACGTGACTCTAACAAAAAATAGCACTTTAAAGCTTAATATTTCACAAACGCATCACTTAATCAAAAAATGGTTTTAACAAACCCACAATATTTTTTCGAGACCTATTCAACGATATGCCGCACCATGGGGTATGCAAGAAAAAAAAATTACATCCCCACTTTACGAGTAGGGGAGGTACCCTATAAAAAAATATATTTCAAAATTTTATTGTACCACTTTGTCAGCATAACTAATATGCATATTCATGCCAAATTACAGCTCTCTAGACCTAAGCATCTCCGAGCAATAGTGCGGACAGACGGACGGACATGGCGAAACTATAAGGGTTCCTTATGGACTTCGGAACCCTAAAAACATACATACATACATAAAATTTCTCTAAAAATCGTTAATTTTGTGTTCAGTATCGTTTATGTAGTCCCCTCGATTTGATAGTTCCTTTTTATTTTCAAGTTTCATACGCGACTTCTTCTACAGACATATTATTACACAGACAGCGAAAATGTTGACGGATCCATTTCCAAAGCAGAGTTGACGTAGGTAACTTCGCTAGTTTAATAGATAAAGAAGGCAACTCTCAGGCCTCGGGCTGCACGTCACAGTAAATAAATAAACCTTAGAGATCTTGAGAAAAAAAACACTTAGAGGCCATAATTTATTCAGTTGCTTTCAACGAGTCTCTGCGACAAGGATTAAGGAATGCCGGAACAGAGCTCTGCTCTTCTGATGCTTCACTCAATTTATTCACATTTCAAACTCTTACACCAGAGCAACTCTCGGACACAGTTAAATTTATGAATAGGGATGACGACAACTTTTTTTTCCTTAGTCTATCAGGAAGATTATTGAAAAGTATTGGACACTTATTTTTTCTTTTGTCACGTAATCCTACTTATACGGAGATATATATATACAAAATATATATTATAGTGTAGTGATTAAGGATTATGAACTCTTTTAGCTCTAATACAAACCATTGTGGTTTCCTAGATGCTAAGTATACACTTTTGTAAAAAATCTTGAAATAAAAAAATAAAAAAAAAATATATATTGAGTTGAAATGTCGCGTGACGTCACGGTTAGGTACGATTTATACCTAACGGTGACGTAGTTAGCCCCCACTCTCCAACTTTAATGCGTTTTAACTTAGTCATTCTTTGTTAATTTGATAAAACAAAAAATACGTGTCTAATATTTTTTTATTACCTGACTGACGGACTAATTAGAATTTCGATTTCTTCACCCTGTCGTCATCCCTATTGTAAACGCATTGGTTACAGATTGCAAGCCTATTTAAGTGTACTGAATAAATAAATAAAATGAAATATCTACCTCTAAATGTGTGCAGTAAGGTATTTATAAATGTGATTTATATGTACAGATATACACTTTTTTAATATTTAAGTTTTAATTTTAATTGGCTAGATATGTCTGTGAATCTTTATTATTCGTCCAATCGGACACTACTGAACGGATTTCAAATACTATAAATACATAACTACCTAACAAATCGGGATTTATATACGTAGGTAACATATTACATTTTCCAGCTTGTGTATCGGAATCTTCGATTATAAATACTCAATACTAAAGCATTAATGATTGAAGATCGCGGAATATATCCAACACATAGACGTAAATAATATAGACCCGGTCTAACGTACACGTAATATGTCCCCACTTCTACGGTGTCCAATCCAAAGTTCTGTCACCTAGCGTGCGTGACAATAAGCGTTTTTAAAAAAACTTTTTTCGAAACTGTTTCTCAGTATCTAAAAACTCGTCTCGTTGTTGGAAAAATGTGACCCAGCTTTAGTGTCACGATACAAGTTTAACTTTGGATTGGACACCAATGAAGTGGGGAAACATGACATGTATCTACGTTAGGCCGGGTCCATACGAAGTATTATTTATGTCTATGATCCAACACTGTCGCTACCGCTCCCTTTAACTTTCTACATTCCTAACTATTCGTTTTCAACAGTCACTTCGTTAATACGACTATAATATGAAAAATACGACTATAATATGAAAAATACGACTATAATATGGAAATAAGCCTATTTGTACGTGCAATAAGCAATTCAATCTCCACGGAGTGTTTCCGACTCGAGTAGAGGCCGCGCCCCGCGCCCGCCACATTACCGGCTATATATGCGGCTAGCTTTTCCCCGCAACTTCGTATGCGCAGAAATATGTAAAAGTAAAATCCCGATTTTTCCCGTTCCCGTGGGAATTTTGCAAAATCCTTTCTTAACGGATGCCTACGTCATAACATCTACCTGCATGCCAAATTTCAGTCCGATCCGTCCAGTGGTTTGGGCTGTGTGTTGATAGATCACTATGTCAGTCAGTCAGTCAGTCACCTTTGAGTTTTATATATTTAGACTAGCTTCTGCCCGCGACTTCGTCCGCGTGGAATTTGTTAATAGCCTTCCCGCGGGTACTATGCATTTCCTCGGGATAAAAAGTAGCCTATATGTTGACCAGTGTTATAAACTACCCTCGCACCAAATTTTGTTTCAATCCGTCCAGTAGTTTTCGAGTTAAATCCGGACATACATACATACAGTATTTTTTTCTAAAAATCGTTATTTTGTGTTCAGTATCGTTCATATAGTCCCTTTGACTTGATAGTTTCTTTTAATTTTCAATTTTCAGCCGCGACTTCTACAGAATTATTATTTATTATATGTATAGATTTTTCCTTTTTTTTCTCGGATTCATTAATCTCTTATGAATAAATAGTTTAGTGCCAAAATTCATTATTTAGGTAATATCAGACTGGTTTAAAGAATGTTTTAGGGAACTCATCAATCATTTCCTTTTTACTGGACAATAGGCAGGTAATCTAACAGTAGGTAATCTGCATAACGTGTTTCTTGAAAGTGTTTGTAATCTAGGATTATAATTTAATTTTTCCCGTTCCCGTGGGAATATCGGGAAATCCTTTCTTAGTGCTCCCCTACGCTCCCCAATGAACCTGCATGCCAAATTTCATCTCTCTACGATGATCCCCGCGACTACGTACGCGCCTTAAAATGTAATAAACCCATTTTTTTCCCGGTCCCGTAGGAATTTTGGGAAGTCCTTTCTTAGTGCTCCCCTACGCTCCCCAAGGAACCTGCATGCCAAATTTCAGCTCTCTACGATGATCCCCGCGACTACGTACGCGCCTTAAAATGTAAAAAAAACCATTTTTTCCCGTTCCCATGGGAATTTCGGGAAGTCCTTTCTTAGTGCTCCCCTTCGCTCCCCAAGGAACCTGCATGGCAAATTTCAGCTCTCTACGACCAGTAGTTTTGGCTCTGCGTTGATATGTCAGTCAGTCAGTCAGTCAATCAGTCAGTCAGTCAGTCGGTCAGTTTCTTCTTTTATATATTTAGATAGATAGATAGCTGTTTCCCGCGACTTCGTACGCGCCTAAGCATTAAAATGTAAAAATCCCATTTTTCCCGTTCCCGTGGGAATATCGGGACATCCTTTCATAGTGCTCCCCTGCGCTCCCCAAGGAATCTGCATGCCAAATTTCATCTCTCTACGATGATCCCCGCGACTACGTACGGGTTTTAAAATGTAATAAACCCATTTTTTCCCGTTCCCGTGGGAATTTCGGGAAGTCCTTTCTTAGTGCTCCCCTACGCTCCCCAAGGAATCTGCATGCTAAATTTCAGCTCTCTACGATGATCCCCGCGACTACGTACGCGCCTTAAAATGTAAAAAAACCATTTTTTCCCGTTCCCGTGGGAATTTTTGGAAGTCGTTTCTTAGTGCTCCCCTACGCTCCCCAAGGAACCTGCATGCCAAATTTCAGATCTCTACGATGTTTCCCGCGACTTCGTACGCGCCTAAACATTAAAATGTAAAAATCCCTTTTTTTCCGGTTCCCGTGGGAATTTTGCAAAATCCTTTCTTAGCGGATGCCTACGTCATAACATCTACCTGCATGCCAAATTTCAGCCCGATCCGTCCAGTGGTTTGGGCTGTGCGTTGATCGATCACTATATCAGTCAGTCAGTCACCTTTGTGGGGGAATTAGACCGCCCTCACGCGGTAGTCTAAAAAGTGGACTGTATGAATTTATATGATTAAAAGTAGACGTGTGCTGCAATAGAACCAACGCTTAAAATGATGCTTTCGTACGATATCTGCCCTGAAGACCATAAATTGAGGATTGATAGGCACTACACTGACCTTTGTCGAACTCGGAGCCGGCACACCAACTTCTCGGGAATGATATCTCGTCTTGTACGTCAGGTTCACTATTACAAGTACACCACCGGTGGGAATAGTCTTAATATAAACAGTACATTACATTCACATAACTCGCCGAGATGCAAAACAACATTAATTTTAGTAAATACAAATTTGTTCGGCGCGTTCGCGGGCAACAGCGGCCATCACCATTTTCATACTACTAGGGCGCCGCGGTGCGTTCAAACTTGGAACTTCTTGGATGCGTTCCTTTTCTTTTCAGCCAGGCAGCGTTCTCAATCCAAAATTAATAATCAACAAGGCAGAATATCGAACAACCTTTGAGTTTTATATATTTAGATTTCGTTCGCGCGAAGAGCTCTGAATAGCGGCACCGCATCCTACTGGACATCTTTATAGAATTTAAGGAATACATTTCACTAGGAAATGTAGCACATTTCAGTGAGCACAGTGACGTGTGACTTTCCACAGCAGTGCTGACTCAGCGCCTTTTCTCTATCACAACACACCCATACGAATAAAGTGTGTTTGTCATTTCTTCACTTCAATACGTGAGTACACGCGGGCCCAGTGGAGATTGTGAACTTCACACACATCCTTGAATTACTTCGCAGATGCGTGCAGGTTTCCTCACGATGTTTTCCTTCACGCAAAAGTTCGGTCACGCTTGGTGATAAATTCAAATAGAATTTGAAGAGAGAACTAACTACATATCTAGTTGTATACTCGTAAGAAATTATTTTGGCTAGTTCACCCCTAAGGAGGAGAAAACGGAATTTACTAGCTGAAACTAGTTCTTCAAAGACATAAAATTAAATCTTAAATCTACATTTCTTTATTTATACCTATTCAATTTCTTTGGACCATATAAAGCTTTCTGAATAAGCTTAATCGCTTGCAAATTGGTACACTGACGGTACTTTTCGCAAACTTTTTATGTGGGTAAAGTTTGCTTCAACGCTTTACCCGGTAAACCGTTGAAGCTCATAATAATTTAAGTACAACTTACAACGGGGTGAGTCAAGTTTTAAATTGTTTTTTAGGGTTCCGTACCTCAAAAGGAAAAAACGGAACCCTTATAGGATCACTTTGTTGTCCGTCTGTCCGTCCGTCCGTCCGTCTGTCAAGACCCTTTTTCTCAGGAACGCGTGGAGGTATGAAGCTGAAATTTATATCAATTACTCAGGTCTACTGTCCCTTGAAGCTGTGAAAAAATCAAACTTTTAAGCCAACGCAATCAAAAGATACAGCCGTTTATGCCGCAAATTTTCGACACTTGCAAGGGAATCAAAACCTACAGGGTGCTTCCCGTGAACTCAGAATCTTGAAATTTGGTACGAAGCAACGTCTTATAGCATAGATAAAGGAAAAATTACGAAAACCATAAATTTTTAGTTACATCACATAATATATATTTTTTTAATAATTTTAACCTTACTACCCATTTCCTCATAAACGCGTAGAGGTATTAAATTGAAATTCATACCAAATACTCAGGTCTATAATACCTTTAAGCTGTAACAAAATCAAACTTCTATGTCAACGCAATCAAACGAACAGCAATTTAAGCTGCATATTTTGAAACTCGCAAGTACTCGCAAGGGAATCAAAACCTAAAGGGTACTTCCAGTCGACCTAGAATCTTGAAATTTGGCATGAAGCAACGTTTTATAGCACACATAAAGGAAAAATTCCGAAAACCTTAAATTTTTAGTTACATTACAAAATATATATTTTTTAAGATCTTTGTCTTAAATTTATGCTACTCCATCTTTCCCCATTGTAATGTTATGAATTTCATTTTGCAATAAAAATACCATAGTTATGACTCGATTGTCGTAAAGAACGAACTTTGTAAACCTTACAGGTTTGTACGGAACCCTCGGTGCGCGAGTCCGACTCGCACTTGGCCGGTTTTTTTTTTAATGCTTACGGTTTGTGCATGGATAGAAGTTGAAGTTATTGGTGTTGCCTGTTAATGTTAAACTGTGTCAAGTTTTTAATTAGATCAACTACAGTCACAGGTTACAGCCAACCAAAGGATTTGTTTTTCGAGGTGCGAAAGTATAACGTACAAAAAGTCGATTTACTCAAAACTTACTTTGATTGAGATAGCGCTTTTTGCATTGATCTATTATAAGTAAGGATTCACAATCAGCCGGAGAAAAATGGCCCCGTCAAAACGGGTGCCCGAACAGCTTGGGCTTTCGTTATAAAGAGGCGTTATTAGCATATTGGAACATATTTTATAATGTCAGTTTGCTCCATATATTTTGACATATTCTGTTAGGCACTGTTCGTCCATATGTTACTACTTATTATAGGATAATGGCTTTTTGGCTTATCAGGGCAGTACTGACGGCACTTTTCGCAATCTTTTCATGTGGGTAAACCGTTGAAGCTCATAATAATTTAAGTACAACTTACAACGGGGTGAGTCAAGATTTAAATTGTTTTTTTTTAATGCTTACGGTTTGTGCATGGATAGAAGTTGAAGTTATTGGTGTTGCCTGTTAATGTTAAACTGTGTCAAGTTTTTAATTAGTTCAACTACAGTCACAGGTTACAGCCAACCAAAGGATTTGTTTTTCAAGGTGCGAAAGTATAATGTACAAAAAGTCGATTTACTCAAAACTTACTTTAATTGAGATAGCGCTTTTTGCATTGATCTATTATAAGTAAGGATTCACAATCAGCCGGAGAAAAATGGCCCCGTCAAAACGGGTGCCCGAACAGCTTGGGCTTTCGTTATAAAGAGGCGTTATTAGCATATTGGAACATATTTTATAATGTCAGTTTGCTCCATATATTTTGACATATTCTGTTAGGCACTGTTCGTCCATATGTTACTACTTATTATAGGATAATGGCTTTTTGGCTTATCAGGGCAGTACTGACGGCACTTTTCGCAATCTTTTCATGTGGGTAAACCGTTGAAGCTCATAATAATTTAAGTACAACTTACAACGGGGATGAGTTAAGTTTTAAACTGTTTTTTTTATGCTTACGGTTTGATCATGGATAGGAGTTGAAGTATTGATGTTGACTGTTAATGTAAAACTGTATCCAGCTTTTAATTATTTCAACTACGGTCAGAGCCTACAGCCAACTAAAGGATTTGTTTTTCAAGGTGCGAAAGTATAATGTACAAAAAGTCGATTTACTCAAAACTTACTCATTGAGATCTTACACTGATTGAGATAGCGCTTTTTGGCTTATCAGGGCAGTACTGACGGCACTTTTCGTAAACTTTTTATGTGGGTAAACCGTTGAAGCTCATAATAATTTAAGTACAACTTACAACGGGGATGAGTTAAGTTTTAAATTGTTTTTTTTAATGCTTCATCTTGAATAAAAGTTGAAGTTATTGGTGTTGACTGTTAATGTAAAACTGTGTCAAGTTTATTTATTAGTTAACTACAGTCATAGCTTACAGCCAACTAGGAGTTCAAACCTTTTATGTCTAAGGGCCGGTTCCTATATCCACGTAACGCCTCGTTTTGCCTACGGACGGTTAAAATTTGACAGATTCTCTATGGAACAAATGTCAAAAATCAACCGTCCGTAGGCAAAACGAGGCGTTTCGTGGATATAGGAACCGGACCTAAGTAGAATAACGGGTGTAGCTACTTACAAAGGTATTTTTCATGTCGGTTGCATCTAACAGTTACACCTAATAAAAAAAAGATTCCGACGAATTGAGAACCTCCTCCTTTTTTAAGCGGTTAAAAAGCAGCAGTAATAAACTTTCAAGTTGCGGTTTCAGGCGGATGTTGGAGTGCCTACTCCGCCGTTTAGTTGGCAACTGAGGTATATCACGGCACAACTTAGAAGGCGCGCGGCGGAGCAGTGAAGCCGTTGATGCAGAGTCTATTATTGCTTAATCCGTGTGGTCTGAGTTGTATCGTGTTGTAACTGAGAGAGGCGTCGATGACTTATTTCAGCTTTCTGAATTCGTATTCACGCTTTCATAGGTTACATATTACATTTTATATATCACTAGCTTTTCCCCGCAACTTCGTATGCGCAGAAATATTAAAATGAAAAATCCCGTTTTTTCCCGTTCCCGTGGGAATTTCGGGAAATCCTTTCTTAGCGGATGCCTACGTCATAACATCTACCTGCATGCCAAATTTCAGCCCGATCCGTTCAGTGGTTTGGGCTGTGCGTTGATAGATCACTATGTCAGTCACCTTTGAGTTTTATATATGTATACAATTTTAATTAAAATAAATGATTTTTTTAAATATGCATATTTGAAAATATTTTATATATCATTATTTATAATACAATTTTAATTAAAATACCAATAATAATTTACTTAAATGATTTTTTTAAATATGCATATTTGAAACTAATGTCATGGAAAATTCGGGCAATGCGAATAGCTGAACTCGTCTGAAATTTCTGAAAGAGAAGAAAAATTATCTGTCTCAGTGAACGCATGTACTTACTTACTGATAATTTTAAGGCCGTTCCTATACCCAGCTCAACCGTCACTGTCACTCGTATAACGAGCACAGAACGCCCGATTGAGTTAGTATTTAACGCGTTTTATATTCTATAAAAATACCGTCTAAAAACATGGCATTTATAAAGCTGTCGATGTATGCATATAACATGGATAATATTTCTGTTATATTTAGTTTTACACTGTTTGATATAATAAACTGGAGTAAAATTGGATTCAGGGTCCGAGTTAGAGGTTACTTTGGAATTAAATTGTATCGAGCGAAGTTTCGTGAAACGTGTAATGAAAGCTGTCAATGTAAGGATGATATAATCAAATATTACATATATTTTTTCATTTTTTTAACTTTTAACATTGCTTAGAAAAGTATGATTCTAAATGAGCAATTTGAGAATGCTGGGGCAGGGAATGGCCTTAAATGACTTTATAAAATATGCATATCTGAAACTAAATACAGGATTAAACTCAGAGTGATACCTACCTCTGTAGCTAGAAATGCTATGGCTGCTGGAGCAAGGCGTGTTCTAAATATGGGCGCATTGGGACGTCGGTTCAACTCGGAGCCCAGGCAGGCCGCAACCAACCTGTCCGTTATTCTACCGTAGAGATCTTCTACTATCTAAAGTCCCGCGCCTTCACATTTCAAAACGCTTTAATGTATTTAAAAAGCACCACCAACACTCTCAACACATGTGTGCGTGCTCTGACAGCCATCAACTATGCGTTGAGACTGTTGGTGGTGCTTTTTAAATAATAATAAAAAAATCGAAGCGTTTTGAAATGTGAAGGCGCTGGACTTTAGATAGTAGAAGATCTCTAATGTTGTATGTATCTAACGAGAAATAATGCCTATTTCTATGTAAATTATTTACGAATTTAGATAACTTAATTTATAATAAATATAATAATATATAATTTTAATAAAAACGACTCGATATGTACTTACTTCGCAGTTAATGTAGCAAACATTTTAATGCCATAGCGTATTAATTATGTGTGGGCAACCACGCGGCTTGCTAACCTGTCGGACTACGTTACGAGTACGATCTCGCGTATTATTTACACGCCACATCTTATATATTACCGTTCCGACGGGTAACGGCCTTAGGGGAAACTGGGCTAATATTGTTCGTGTGAATTCGCTATTGTGGTGTACCGAGCGTAACGCGCAGAATTTGCGAATCATGCAACAGCTCATTCAAGCCGGGGAGGCGAAATTATGCCAAACGTCATGACAGAAACTGACAGGCGTAATTTGACGGCCCGGCGTTTGCGAACGACCTTATTATAAGTTAGTTGCCGTAGGTGCCCTGCCACTGTATCTGCCGGGGAAGGTAGGTCGGCGCTTGGCCTATATTCCCTCCTTATCCTGCTCGGGGGTGGAGCGACGCGGCGTCCCTCTCCCCCGTGACGTCACGACGCAACCCCTCCGCGCGCGCGAGTGTGCGTGCGTTGATTACGCTCGTCTTTGCGTTCGTTCCGGTGATTACTGATATTATATACGGATGATTATTTTCCATGAATGGGTTGAGATGATGTATGAAATCGATATGACTCGAGGAAAAACAGCATCAGTAACTCACTGACTGACTAGTCAACAGGTCTGTATATTGATTAAACATCCATCTTAGCAAGACAGTAAGCAGGTAGGTATCAGATAAGCAAGAGTTTTTATTAGTGATAGAATTTGTGAATTTGTGATAATCAATAATGTCTCGGACATAGATTGAACAAAGCACTCAACCAAATTTGTGTTTTGATAATAGATTCCGGTGGTGCTCCATTTCTTGTTATTGTGGAAGTAATAAGCTAATGTAAGAGAGAAAGAGATGGCGTATATTTACACGCAATAAGTAACGGGTCCGAATTGAGTCGGGTTGAATTCGATGACCGGAAAGGAGATCTGTTTACACACGAGCTTACTGAAATACACTACCACGGCATAAGCGATTTCCGTGGTTTAAAAGAAATGAATACGAAGAACGCCGTTTAATTTATGTAAATATTTCTTTGCTGCCCAAATTCAATAAGCATAAAGACACAATGTCTTTATACAGTACCTACTTTAAAAATCCAATATTGCAAACGCGAAAGCCTACGAGGGTTTAGGGCCCTTGAAAGTACTAATGATGGCTAGCGTTTACAAAGTGAAAGTTTTACGCAAATTTTAAATACTTAGTCAAATTATTTGTTAACTTCAAACAAAATCGAAAGAAGAAGAGTTTTCAAGGTGTAATTTTAAAGTCTTATATTTTTCTCCGAATATTATACACACACAGCGGATTGATGTGGGCAGATGATGAAGATAAAATATTTCAATATTTACAGAACATCACAGATGTTTCAGAAAGTGCTCATCCCTAAGCAAGACTAACTACTTAAGTCATGCTACAGTTTCTGACTCTACAGTCAGAAATTTAAGCAGCTCAGCTAAATCAAGCCGGGCGATTCAATAACTTGTCCCGACTCTGGCTTCAAATTCAAATTATTGGCGACTTGTTTACAATTTCAAAGATAATTGCGAGATATTTATTTAATTCCTATCATTGAAATGAAAATACATCTGCAATTATCGTATATTCACGTCGCATTAGAGAACTTTTTACACATAATACCTTGACATAATCAATTAAATATATCTAATATATACGAGTAAAATTCTCGTGTCACAGTATTTGTAATTGTAACCAAACTCCTCCAAAATGGCTCGAGCGATTCTTATGAAATTTGGTGTGTATGTTCAGTAGGTCTGAGAATAGGACGTAAGCTAATTTTCATACCCAAAAAACAAAAAAACCCAAGGCGGTACGAAGTCCGCGGGGTCAGCTAGTAATGTTATAACATGTAATTAATATGCATCGAATTTATATGAACTATGTACATATAATAGTGAATTGATTGACTTGTAAATCAAATATTAGTAACGATACGATACATTTAAAAAATAAGATTTCATTTTATTTTATATTCTTTATTGAAAAAAAAAACAGATAATATGCAGACACAATAAGATATAACTTAAACATAGATATAGACATAATACGATATTTACTATAGTCTACATCCAAAATCAGGTCCCACTGAGATTTATATTATAATGCAGACATAGTAAGTGGCGAACAGTATCCGAGTCGGTTCTTAAGTATACCTACTACATAACAACAATATAACTTAAGACAGTGATGATGGTTAAACTTAGACGATAAAATAGCAAAACTCATAGGTACTTATTGCAATGATAATAAAACTTCTAAATATTAGTATTTTATGCAATAGTTGTATTAGCCCACCAAAGGAAGCAAAACTTAGGGGAAATAATACATGTGTGTGCGAATTTTGGAATAGTTGTAGGTGAAGGTGCCTTAAACAACATACTAAAAGTCCTGATGGGGGGGAGCGCCGCTAACGTGTGGGGGGGGGGTCCAAAGGTCCCTTTTTTTGGTTTTTCGTAAATATCTCGTAAACGATAACCCGCAACAAAAAATGTTCTAAGACATAAATAATTTACATTAAATTTTCTACAAAACGATATACACACTTTTTTGCTAGTGTAAATATTGAAATAGATAATGAAGGGCAAAGTTAACGATAAACGATTTTACGCGTGGGTTCGGGATTTGGTCCGCTGTACCCTGATTCTTTTTAGATAAGGGATCATACTTGACACAGTTGTACTTTGGATAATTCTGAGTGGATTCATACTAAGGGCCACCGCGGGACACCGCTCGGTTGGTAGGGGGAGAGGGGGAAACTTTGCTTCCGCCGCGCTTTAGTTAGACCCATATATTTCCTAAAATTGTAAGAGTTAAGAGATGCTGTTTATTGCGAAATGATCCTTACTAAATGCTTCATCAAATGTAATCCATAAGTTTTCATTTTTATTGGTGGTTTTTCTTAACTTTTGATCGATATTACAAATTTCTAAATTTAACAATTTCTTTTAGTAAGTTTGATATAAAAATGTATGGTGATGTGCAGTGCCACTTTTTCAAAAGTTGGCGCATGTAATGCAGATTTGAACATGGTATAACAATACTGTCTACTTTAAATAATAAAGAAAATATTGAGAATATTAACCAACTACTCTGAATTTTTCTATATATCATGGGCCATTTAAATTGTTAATTTCAAGGAATTTCATTTAAAATTGAAGCCAGTTTATCACATTTAAAGAAATAATGTTAAATTAGTCCACTTTATTAACAGAAAATGCTGTTTGAGGTAAGATGCATTTTTACATAAGGCAGTCACTGACTTCAATTAAGAGCTTCAAAAGCGATAAAATTAGCGGTCGATTGAGTTCCTGGTTGACTGGGCACACGTGGTGTGTCTCGTTTAAAACTACTAGACCGATTTTGATGAAAATAGTTGGAGTTCCGAGAAAGGACATTGGCTACTTTTTATTTTTCTGAACTCCAACTATTCTCAAACCAAATTTCATCAAAATCGGTCCAGTAGTTTTAAACGAGACATACCACGTGTGCCCAGTCAACCAGGAACTCAATCGACCGCTAGATTTATCGCTTTTGAAGCTCTTAATTGAAGTTAATGACTGCCTTATATAAAAATGCATCTTACCTCAAACAGCATTTTCTGTTAATCAAGTGGACTAATTCAATTTTTATTCTTTAAATGTGATAAACTGGATTCAATTTTAAATGAAATTCCTTAAAATTAACAATTTAAATGGCTCATGATAATTAGAAAATATCAGAATAGTTGGTTAATATTCTCAATATTTTCTTTATTATTTAAAGTAGACAGTATTGTTATACCATGTTCAAATCTGCATTACATGCGCCAACTTTTGAAAAAGTGGCACTGCACATCACCATACATTTTTATATCAAACTTACTAAAAGAAATTGTTAAATTTAGAAATTTGTAATATCGATCAAAAGTTAAGAAAAACCACCAATAAAAATGAAAACTTATGGATTACATTTGATGAAGCATTTAGTAAGGATCATTTCGCAAT
>OZ020274.1:3458419-4026542 GCA_963971205.1 Aethes cnicana | reverse complement strand
CCACTTTTTCAAAAGTTGGCGCATGTAATGCAGATTTGAACATGGTATAACAATACTGTCTACTTTAAATAATAAAGAAAATATTGAGAATATTAACCAACTACTCTGAATTTTTCTATATATCATGGGCCATTTAAATTGTTAATTTCAAGGAATTTCATTTAAAATTGAAGCCAGTTTATCACATTTAAAGAAATAATGTTAAATTAGTCCACTTTATTAACAGAAAATGCTGTTTGAGGTAAGATGCATTTTTACATAAGGCAGTCACTGACTTCAATTAAGAGCTTCAAAAGCGATAAAATTAGCGGTCGATTGAGTTCCTGGTTGACTGGGCACACGTGGTGTGTCTCGTTTAAAACTACTAGACCGATTTTGATGAAAATAGTTGGAGTTCCGAGAAAGGACATTGGCTACTTTTTATTTTTCTGAACTCCAACTATTCTCAAACCAAATTTCATCAAAATCGGTCCAGTAGTTTTAAACGAGACATACCACGTGTGCCCAGTCAACCAGGAACTCAATCGACCGCTAGATTTATCGCTTTTGAAGCTCTTAATTGAAGTTAATGACTGCCTTATATAAAAATGCATCTTACCTCAAACAGCATTTTCTGTTAATCAAGTGGACTAATTCAATTTTTATTCTTTAAATGTGATAAACTGGATTCAATTTTAAATGAAATTCCTTAAAATTAACAATTTAAATGGCTCATGATAATTAGAAAATATCAGAATAGTTGGTTAATATTCTCAATATTTTCTTTATTATTTAAAGTAGACAGTATTGTTATACCATGTTCAAATCTGCATTACATGCGCCAACTTTTGAAAAAGTGGCACTGCACATCACCATACATTTTTATATCAAACTTACTAAAAGAAATTGTTAAATTTAGAAATTTGTAATATCGATCAAAAGTTAAGAAAAACCACCAATAAAAATGAAAACTTATGGATTACATTTGATGAAGCATTTAGTAAGGATCATTTCGCAATAAACAGCATCTCTTAACTCTTACAATTTTAGGAAATATATGGGTCTAACTAAAGCGCGGCGGAAGCAAAGTTTCCCCCTCTCCCCCTACCAACCGAGCGGTGTCCCGCGGTGGCCCTTAGTATGAATCCACTCAGAATTATCCAAAGTACAACTGTGTCAAGTATGATCCCTTATCTAAAAAGAATCAGGGTACAGCGGACCAAATCCCGAACCCACGCGTAAAATCGTTTATCGTTAACTTTGCCCTTCATTATCTATTTCAATATTTACACTAGCAAAAAAGTGTGTATATCGTTTTGTAGAAAATTTAATGTAAATTATTTATGTCTTAGAACATTTTTTGTTGCGGGTTATCGTTTACGAGATATTTACGAAAAACCAAAAAAAGGGACCTTTGGACCCCCCCCCACACGTTAGCGGCGCTCCCCCCCATCAGGACTTTTAGTATGTTGTTTAAGGCACCTTCACCTACAACTATTCCAAAATTCGCACACACATGTATTATTTCCCCTATGAGCTCAATTAGTGTCTTCCTTTGGTGAGCTATATAAGAGAGGTAAAACAAGCGAATGGCACGGGTTACGATGTGAGGCAAAGTCGAATTACAACGATACATTAGACTTTTTAAATCACATGTAATATGTTGGTTCTTATAAAGGTGTCCATCCATACTAATATTATAAATGTGAAAGTGTGTTTGTTTGTTTGTCCTTCCTTCACGTTGAAAGGACTAGACCGATTTGGATGAAATTTGGTATGGAGATAGTTTGAGACCATGGGAATAACATAGGACTTTTTATCCCGGTGTTTCTACGGGAACGGGTTTTCCCAGGGAAGAAACAAATGTTCAATACTCCATAACTATAACCGTATAAGTATGTATAGTATCATCGGGTAAGCAAATTCCAAGTCAACTGGGACGAAGTCGCGGGCAAACGGCTAGTGATTGTATAAACTGGAATTTGTTGCAGTGCAAAGCTGATTCTTATAGTTTTTAATGTACTAGATAGCAACATCAACCGACATGTTTGCAATCACCCAAAATTCAGTAAAAAACACTTTACTGATCAAAGTAGCCTTATATACATAAACTAGATATACTGCTACACCGCGTTAAAGCCTTTATTTCGCCTAAATAGTTATGAATAAGATAAAACTTACAATTTAAATACGGAGTTGTCGGCAATGTCGTTTTGTCGCCGCATACACTCATTAACGAATAAACACTAACTTCACACATGTTCTTATTATCGCCAAAACACATTCTTTCGTATTACTAGCATTAAACTCGCTTCATTAACGTAATATCATCACATTTATACAAGAATCGGAATGAAATAATTAGTAAACAGATTTGACATGCCTGACAGACGTCACTGGCTAGTGACGTGATTACGCATTCAAAATACCGTCACTAATTACCGGTTTAATTTTCAATTCACGATTTCTTAACAACTAGACAAGTTTACAACACATTAAACATTTATTTCACATCAGATAAAAACATACATTATTTACACACACAATTCAATTTAATTCACACTTCTTAATTTACAACTCGGATCAGGTATCAGTCCGAGACGTTCAGAAATACCCTTCAATAATCGATTATGCATATCCGATCGATCAATCACTAGTGTGCATAAACAACATGACATTGACCTATTTAATTTACATTGCACTCACTCCCGTGCAGACGATCATCAGAGAAAGACCTGTACTTAAATTCGTTAGGAGTCAATCAAGATGGCGGGCTGACGCCATGCGTTCGCTGCGCAACTAGCGAAAATGCTGTCTCCATGACGCCTTTAAGATCTGTCGGTGTACTTAGTGTAGCCGCGCGCGCGCAGTGATATGTACGGTGTCAGTGTCGCCTAATTCCTGGGGTTGTGTCGGAACTCCCAGCCGCGTTCCGTGTCCTACCACGTAACGGCGGACACACGTGCGCCGGGCCCGGCACCGCCGCCCCTGGCCCCCCAGGGTCCTTTCCGCGTCTCCGATTGTGTGTTCCGCTGGGGTCGTCCCGCGGAACGACACCAAGGACTTCTGGCCGTAGGTCACAATCGGAGCGCGCTTCGTTGGAGCGACGCCACCGGCCCCGCTCTTCACCATCTTCGTCCGTGGAGCTGCCGCCCGCGCCTAGCGGGTGTGATACAGAACAGCCCAACCTTGCCAGCCGCACGCGCTGAAGGCGCCGCCGGGTTCGTCCCGCGGCGCGCCGCTTTTGTCGGATTCCAGCTTCATCAAAGCGACGCCATGTAGGCCCCGCTTTTTACCATCACGTTCCAGAGGCTGCCGCTCGTGCTTAACGAGCGTGTACTTACCAGCCCGAGCATGCTGCCGCCCGAGTCAGCTCGCCGCTTCGAGTTTCGCCCAGCGCAACGCCCATTTACCGCGTCGTCATTATAGTATGCGCATTTACGAGCTCGTAAGTTTCTTTGTATTTTTATTGCTGGCCAGCCGTTTGTAAAAAACTAAATTCTAGTCTCGTACCATTAAGTCCGTTAGTCGATCTAAGTCCGCATCCAACATGTCGCGTTGATATCATATTAAATTACAGCATGATAATATTCCTTTAGTTTCAATTTATACCTGCAACCAACACCACGACAAACCAGTCGCTACGGTCCTTGATCCAATAGCCCGTTGCGAACTGGCTGAGGCCTATCCAGGTAAATCTTTGTTTCTATATATATATAAAATCGTGTTACGCATTCGTTGCATTTAATTCCAGATCTCATTTAGGTTTCGAATATTTCTGCAATATCACATAATTCTGCAATATCACATATTTCTGCAACATTGCAACTTTCCCAACTTGTTATGCGGCATATTATCGTACTCACCCTTTTCCTCTATAACATTATGGCGCCCGAATAAATATAACTCATTTGTTGTGGTTTTGGTTTCACGTATATAAACATTCTTCAATATTTAATTTAAAAATTATTATAATTTGACTTTCATATATTGTGACATACATTTTTACAAACAACGCAATATTTTCAAATACCTTTCTATTCTTGAACAAATAGCGAGTGTAAATAATTAATAAAAATAGTATAATATAATAATAGTTGTTCACATTATGCACAGTTCATAATGTCAACAAGTTAATGACAATAATACAATTTCAATTATAATTATATTGACCATACTACATTGTTTTACACTACGGTAAACCACTGATAGTAACAATTATATTCAATTTAATATTTAATAAAATTCAGACACCCGCTGTTCGTTCAACAATTTATTAACTTCTGTTTATTGTTTGTGTGTACTTTTAAAATATGGATGAATTCCAAGATTCTGTAAGCGATGAAGGAGACAGCATTCCTGTAACAAACACTACTATCGTAGATGATTCTCGCGTTAATACGAAGCCACGCACAATACAACCCACTCATGTACCGCAACCAGGTCCATCACGTGAACACATAAAGTGGTCACACAGCTCACCCATCACGCATACAAAGACAGAGAGCACCGACCCTGCTAACTCCACCGAGCGGGTCATTCATATCGTTCGCGATGATACACTAAAATCATGGAACCTGAAGTTTACTGGAGACTCGGAGGTGACCGAGTTCTTTTTGAGGATAGAAGACTACATGAGGAGTAGGGATATTCCAGAGCATAAAGTAGTCAAATGCTTCGCCGACTTTTTGAGCGGAAAAGCACTCGATTACTATAGGCAAATTAGAGATTCCACACATACATTGCACAGTCTCCAAATCAAATTTAAAAACTTTTTCCAACCTATAGACACAGATTACGTACTAGAGAACACACTGAGACAACACAAACAAAAACCAGAACAACCACTAAATTTATACATACTAGAGATGCAGACAATGAATTCGAGACTCACAAGGCCTTTAGCAGAAAGCAGCCTTATTGACATTATACGGCATAACTTACAGCCAGCATATGCTCATCTTTTGGCTATCAGCCAAGATGACAGCATCGAACATTTAATTTCCCTAGGCAAACGTTTTGAAGCATATTCCGGCACGAATCTTAACACCCCCGTTGCTAAAAAAAGTATAAAACAGGTAGCCACCATTTACAAAAGACAAAGTCGACCACCAACCACTTGTAAAAAATGTAAAAAAATCGGTCATACCTATAAGCAATGCCGCACGATACCAGGCATTGTATGTTTTCAATGTGGCACCCGCGATGTACTTACATCTACTTGTTTCAAATGCCATCCCCAACCACAGCAGAACACCCAAGCTAAGGCCGATGCAAATTCAAAAAAACTAGGCAGCGCGGGAGTGCAACAGCCAAGTAGAACATTACCTCACTTCGGTACTGTTACTCCCGAAACTTCTGTGATTGAGGGTGACAACAGACTTTATATTAACTTCCGGATAGGTGAGGATACGTGCCGTGGTCTTCTCGACACCGGAGCCAATCTGTCAGTCGTCGGTAAAAATAATTATAAACATTTGCTCAGTTTGGGATTTCAAATGGAACGGACAAGTAGCGAAGCAACTTGCGCTAACGGATCTAAAGTTAAGGTAATAGGTACATTTACCATACCCGTTAACTTTCAGAACCAGATGCACAACATCTCATTTCTAGCTATACCAGCTATACATACAGACTACATTCTAGGCATGGATTTTGTACAAAAGTTTAACATTCTAAATAATTTCAATTCAGTAGAAAGTGACATCATGGCATCAACAGACAAACATGATAGGATCTGTGCCATCGTACCTAAACAAGACTTATCACCATTACAAAAAATAAAATTAGAACAAATAATAGACAAATTTAAAAACATATCCACAGAACAAAAAGGTTTAGGCAAAACAAATAATATAGAACATAAAATAGTAACAAAAGGACAACCAATTAAACAAAGGTATTACCCACTATCACCCGTAAAATTAAAAGCACTAAACGAAGAGGTAGACAGAATGTTAGAGTTAAAAGTAATTGCTCCATCAAAATCTCCTTGGTCAAATCCAGTAGTAATGATCCCAAAAAAAGATGGTACACTTAGATTTTGCTTAGACGCCCGGAGATTAAACGATGTCACTATAAAAGATTCATATCCATTGCCGTACATAGCTTCTATTTTAGATAACCTTAAAGGCGTTCGCTACTTGACGTCCATAGACTTGTCAGCAGCTTACTGGCAAATCTCACTTTGTGACAACGACGACACAGATGGCACCGGTACCTCTTGCCAGAAGACCGCGTTTGTCGTGCCTAATAGGGGACTTTTTGAATTTAAACGCATGCCGTTCGGTTTATCTAACGCCGGCTGCGAATTGCAACGTTTAATAGACTCATTATTCCACCATAAATACGGTGAGAAAATTTTTGGGTATTGCGACGATCTTTTAGTTGCTACCAGCTCTTTTGAAGAGCATTTATCAATTTTAAATGACGTCTATGAAACGCTACTTCAAGCAGGTTTGACTATAAATTTCAAGAAATGCGAATTTTGCAAAGAGGAACTTCGATATTTAGGATACGTACTAGGTACCCAAGGTCTGCAAACAGACCCTCAAAAGTTGGATAGCATAGAGAAATTTCCTAGGCCAACGACAGCAAAACAATTACGTGCTTTTATAGGGCTATGCTCGTATTACCGTAGGTTCGTCAACCACTTTTCAACCATCATCGCACCGATGACAGCGTTAATTGGAAAAAGGAAGGGAAACGAGAGCATAGCATGGGGAGAGGAAGCAGAAAGGTCTTTCCTAGCGCTCAAAGATGCTCTCACCCATGCTCCTGTTCTCGCTTGCCCCGACTTCAACCTACCATTCCAAATCCATTGCGACGCATCATCTGTCGGCATCGGTAGCGTCCTATTGCAGGAAATTGACGGACACGAGCACCCTATAGCTTTCTATTCTAGGCTCCTATCTAAAACCGAGCGAAATTATAGCACTACCGAAAGAGAATTGCTAGCTGTAGTTGACTCTATAAACCACTTCAGACCATACATCGATGGCAGTCATTTCGTTGTAGTCACCGACCATATGTGTCTGAAATGGCTCAAGTCACTTAATAACCCATCAGGTCGTTTAGCACGTTGGGCTATGCAGTTATCGTGTTTCGATTTTGAAATCCGACATAAAAAAGGAAAATTGCATGTAGTACCAGATTTCTTATCTAGGATGGAAATCAATGCAGTAACTTACAGTGGAGGTAGCAACACACAAGATAATTGGTATAAAAAAATATTCAAAAACGTACAGACAAACCCATCTTTTCATAAAAATTATTGCATTAAAGACAACATTTTATATAAATTTTGCAAACCATCTCCCAAATTACAAGATGATAGCTCATGGAAAATCGTCCTTCCAAGTGAAGTAATTTCTGAATGTATTAAAGATAACCATGAACTACAGACTGTACACCCAGGGTTTTTCAAGACACTAAATAAAATAAAACAAAATTACTATTGGAAAGGTATGTACGCCCATATAAAAGACTACGTCAACAAATGCGAAAAATGCAAAGCATACAAGCATTCCAACAGCTTGCCACATGGCTTAATGACCAACCAAAAAAAAGTTGACAGGCCAATGCATACCATTTCAATAGACATTATCGGACCCCTCCCGAAGTCACATTCTGGACATATTTATATTTTATCAATAGTTGACGTTTTTACAAAATATTGTTGGCTACACCCACTGAAAGTTGCTACTACTCGCACAGTAACTGCATACATAGAGTCTGAAATTATCTTAAAACATGGTACCCCATGCACTATTATTTGCGATAACGCAACTATTTTTCAGAGCAAAGAGTTCAAAAGTTTTGCACAAAAATATTCCGTACCTAGAATTTTTTATAATGCGTACTATTCTCCTCAATCAAATACAGTTGAACGCTACAACCAAACAGTCCAAACCTGTCTTGCCATTTTAGTAGAAGATGACCACAGAAATTGGTCTAAATTTCTTCCAAAGATACAACTTTCTTTGAACAATACTATCAATATTGCAACTGGTTATACACCACACTTTTTGGCCACTGGTCGAGAGATCGTCACGGACGGCGAGCTACATAAATTAAAAGGTAACTCACCAGATTCCTTAGACGACCTCCAACTCGCAAATAGGAATGAAAAAGCATCATCCTTGAATGAACTTGCAGATATTTTCGAGCGTGTCAGCTCTGCTTTGACCAAAGCGTACAACAAAAGTGCTAATCGGTATAATCTGCGCCGCCAGCAGCTGAGGCTAAGCGTAGGAGATACCGTATGGCGAAGGAATTTTGTACAGTCAAACGCAGCAAAGTTCTTCTCCGCAAAACTGGCTCCTAGGTTTGTTAAATGCAAAGTTATTAGCAAACTATCGGATGTCGTTTATGAATTAGAAGAAATAGACACCGGCACGAAGGGAAAATATCATGTCAAGGACATTATTAAAACATAAAAAAGGTGTATCCACATAGCATGACAGTATTGATTTTGCTTTTGGGAACTTGACTTTTTTTTTTTTGCTTTTCAAAGGTTTAACCTTTTGTCACCAAACAAGAATTGCTTTGGTACACACAAGTCCCAACGAATGTTTTAGTTAAGTCCTGGTCAAAATCGGCCCGGTACTTTCCTCAAAACAATTCAAAATAAGTTTTTTTTCAGTCAATGATTTTTCGTGTGGTCACACATTGACAAAATTTGATTCAACTTTGAACCAAATAACTTTGTTATTATTTTGCGTCAGCTTTCGCGAAGCTCAGCACGCACATGTTCTAAATGAACATTATTTAGAAAACCATGGTTTATAAGTAAGGTTAGACGTGTCATAAGTTTATAAATAAGCTTAGATGTGCCATAAGATTGTAGGATTAGTTTGGTTAGCGAAATGTACAGTTATTACAATAAGTAAACTAAGCTAATAACTAAGATAAAGTTAAAAAAAAGATAATTTTAAAATAGGTTAACCACTCTATACACATAGAATCCTTGCATGAGTCGGCCGACTAACTAAATAGCATAGGTTAAGTTCTAAGTAGAAAGGATAGATAATGGATCACAAAATCGAGTAGTATAAACCGCACATGCCTTTGCAACCTACCTCATAGTTTCTACACATGAATTTTTTTCGTAGCAAAAAATTCCCCGGCCACCCCGGCCGCCTCGATTAACCTTCCGGTTAATCTCTTTGCTCGCAAAGGGGGTATTGTTGCAGTGCAAAGCTGATTCTTATAGTTTTTAATGTACTAGATAGCAACATCAACCGACATGTTTGCAATCACCCAAAATTCAGTAAAAAACACTTTACTGATCAAAGTAGCCTTATATACATAAACTAGATATACTGCTACACCGCGTTAAAGCCTTTATTTCGCCTAAATAGTTATGAATAAGATAAAACTTACAATTTAAATACGGAGTTGTCGGCAATGTCGTTTTGTCGCCGCATACACTCATTAACGAATAAACACTAACTTCACACATGTTCTTATTATCGCCAAAACACATTCTTTCGTATTACTAGCATTAAACTCGCTTCATTAACGTAATATCATCACATTTATACAAGAATCGGAATGAAATAATTAGTAAACAGATTTGACATGCCTGACAGACGTCACTGGCTAGTGACGTGATTACGCATTCAAAATACCGTCACTAATTACCGGTTTAATTTTCAATTCACGATTTCTTAACAACTAGACAAGTTTACAACACATTAAACATTTATTTCACATCAGATAAAAACATACATTATTTACACACACAATTCAATTTAATTCACACTTCTTAATTTACAACTCGGATCAGGTATCAGTCCGAGACGTTCAGAAATACCCTTCAATAATCGATTATGCATATCCGATCGATCAATCACTAGTGTGCATAAACAACATGACATTGACCTATTTAATTTACATTGCACTCACTCCCGTGCAGACGATCATCAGAGAAAGACCTGTACTTAAATTCGTTAGGAGTCAATCAAGATGGCGGGCTGACGCCATGCGTTCGCTGCGCAACTAGCGAAAATGCTGTCTCCATGACGCCTTTAAGATCTGTCGGTGTACTTAGTGTAGCCGCGCGCGCGCAGTGATATGTACGGTGTCAGTGTCGCCTAATTCCTGGGGTTGTGTCGGAACTCCCAGCCGCGTTCCGTGTCCTACCACGTAACGGCGGACACACGTGCGCCGGGCCCGGCACCGCCGCCCCTGGCCCCCCAGGGTCCTTTCCGCGTCTCCGATTGTGTGTTCCGCTGGGGTCGTCCCGCGGAACGACACCAAGGACTTCTGGCCGTAGGTCACAATCGGAGCGCGCTTCGTTGGAGCGACGCCACCGGCCCCGCTCTTCACCATCTTCGTCCGTGGAGCTGCCGCCCGCGCCTAGCGGGTGTGATACAGAACAGCCCAACCTTGCCAGCCGCACGCGCTGAAGGCGCCGCCGGGTTCGTCCCGCGGCGCGCCGCTTTTGTCGGATTCCAGCTTCATCAAAGCGACGCCATGTAGGCCCCGCTTTCTACCACCACGTTCCAGAGGCTGCCGCTCGTGCTTACCGAGCGTGTACTTACCAGCCCGAGCATGCTGCCGCCCGAGTCAGCTCGCCGCTTCGAGTTTCGCCCAGCGCAACGCCCATTTACCGCGTCGTCATTATAGTATGCGCATTTACGAGCTCGTAAGTTTCTTTGTATTTTTATTGCTGGCCAGCCGTTTGTAAAAAACTAAATTCTAGTCTCGTACCATTAAGTCCGTTAGTCGATCTAAGTCCGCATCCAACATGTCGCGTTGATATCATATTAAATTACAGCATGATAATATTCCTTTAGTTTCAATCTATACCTGCAACCAACACCACGACAAACCAGTCGCTACGGTCCTTGATCCAATAGCCCGTTGCGAACTGGCTGAGGCCTATCCAGGTAAATCTTTGTTTCTATATATATATAAAATCGTGTTACGCATTCGTTGCATTTAATTCCAGATCTCATTTAGGTTTCGAATATTTCTGCAATATCACATAATTCTGCAATATCACATATTTCTGCAACATTGCAACTTTCCCAACTTGTTATGTGGCATATTATCTTACTCACCCGTTTTCCTCCATAACAAATTAACAGTAGACAAGTACTAAAACATACATTTAATAGGTATTATGTGAACTCCCAAAATTAGCGTTTATTGAACTAGAGCATAATTGATCCTCAATAAACATACAATGTGAATATCATTGAGTAGAAGTGTGTAGGCTTCGTTTCCAGTCTGGTGGCTACATAAAGCCTTTTAGTGTCTTCAAACAATGGAACAGTCAAATTGTTTGCGGCTGGCCTGCCCGCAGCGCTGCAACTTCGTTACCCTGGGCATACGGGTGATTTACACATTCGGTGCCAACGGATCTGTCTACTATGGATAATAGCTAAAACCGAGTGTTCTCATATATGAGACCTGGCTAGATCGATTTGTCGCCCCCGTAAACCCCCACATTCCAAATTTCGTCCAAATCGTTAGACCCGTGTCTGAGATCGCTTGTATAAATAAATAAATAGAGAAATATACAAGATGTATAGTATTATCAAGTGCGAAAACTCAATAAACAAAGAACATTGCACAGAAGACATTCTACCACCACTTCAGCCTATTTGCGTCCCACTGCTGGGCACAGACCTCCTCTCATCACGAGAGGGTTGGGCTACGTCCCCACGCGGGCCCAGTGCGGATTGGGGTCTTCACACACATCTTTGAATTACTTCGCAGATGAGTGCAGGTTTCTTCACGATGTTTTCCTTCACCGAAATGCTCAGTGGTAAATTCAAATTGAATTTCGCACATAAGTAAACTTAGAGGTGCGAGCCGGAATCGAACCCCCGACCCTCTGCATGAGAGGCGGTAGGTCGAACCACGAGGCCACCACGGCTTAGAAGACATTCTACTTAACTTAATTTATTTGTCTACTCACGCGCATTTTTACGCTCCACTACTCAAAGGTTAGCTGAAAGAAATACCTTACAGGTATAAGCTCGCCTTTGTACATTTGACTCTTTGCTGTTTTGTGTTTTTGTATTACTGTGTTTTTGCACAATAAAGTGTTACTGACTTACTTACTTAAATTCATTATTGTCACGTTGTTAAAGTCCGATTTCACTAAATTCAGGCGTCATCACGAGTTAAAAGGTCTGCAATCACATTTGCATTTTCGCACACAGCGATTCGGAGGGCGATTCCAAACCGTCCGACACAATCGCCCGTTTCGGTCCTTTGACATGATATTGTTTGGCTCCAGAATGTAATGAGCCCGCCTCTCTTCATTATAATATAGCCCGTACGACCCTTTGTCAAAAACAATCCTTCGGGTGTTAACAAGCTCCATCTTTCAAACGTGTGGGAGGTCGTAAATTCTAAATAGATATTTCAACTTTAGTGCTTAAAATTTGAAACAATTGAAGGCGGCGCGAGGCGCTGTCGTGAGTTTGAAAGGTAGAGATAAGTAATCTACTATAGAAAGTCCATATAGATATTTTTTCCATCTAAGTATATTGATTTGTTTAGGGCACCGACACTTTCTCTGTTTTACCCTATGGTTGACTGGTAGAGAATGCCATTGAGCATTAAGTTTGCCATTTGTACATATTTGTTTTCTTGTGCAAAAAAGTTTAAATAAATAAATATAGAAAGTCCCGCGCCTCTACAATTCAAAATGCTTCAAAGTATTTAAAAATCACCACCAACACTCTCAACACATGTTTGACGGGTGTCTCAGCATGCACCCATGGGTTGAGAGTGTTGGTGGTGCTTTTTAAATACTTTCCAAATAAATTGATGCGTTTTTAATTGGGGAGGCGCGGGACTTCCTATAGTAGATTAGATATAAAGTAGAGTTCATTAATATATGTACACTTTCGGGACTTATTCTTATTATAGTACCCTGTTGTACGGTGCGATAGTAATGTATTTATTGGAGAACTTGACTTTACATCATTAGTTAGACGCCCACAGGAAAGTTCAATCTTAGGATTGTAGTAACAGTTCGATATCAATTTAATTTTTTTCATCGATTTTAGATTCGAGCTTCATCTTTATATGACTATTTAAACGATGAAGGTCAAGATAAGAAAACAAAGATTGGTATGTACCTACTACTGTTAAAAATTAGGTCGGACGTATTAATGGGTCATACACAGAACACGAAAACAAAAAGGCCCAAAAGGCTAAGGGCCTTTCCTGTGGACAATGCAATAGTTAACGGCTTGGGTATACATAACTTATGTTTTTTATCATACAGGTTACAAGAGAGGATTTGTATGTACATGTATATAAAGGCCCAGCAAGAAATTAGGCTTTAAAACCCCTTAACTTTGGGCTGTCTGTCCATAGGAAATATTTGTAACCTTAACTCATACTAAAAAATGTGTATGACTCAAATACGTCCCAATAGGGCGTAAATTCACCGTAAGTAGACAAGCTTTGCTTTTTTTCTTTTAATCTAACAAGACTAACTTTTAATCTAACAAAACTAATCTAACAAGAAACTGACTGACTGACTGATCGATCAACGCAGAGCCGAATCTACTAGTCGTAGAGAGCTGTGGCATGCAGATTCCTTAGGGAACGTAGGGGAGCACTAAGAGAGGGTTTCCCGAAATTCCTACGGGAACGGGAAAAATGGGATTTTACATTTTAATATCTCTGCGCATACGAAGTTGCGGGAAAAAGCTATTAGTCATATAATTCGTTCGCTATTTCTTAAAAAAAAGGCATCTCTAGCTTTTCATCTCTTAATTTTTATTAATTTAGTTGGTAACATCGTAGTTACCTGGGGAAAACGTTCAAATAGCGCGCGTAGCAAGGTGTTACAGTTTTAAAGAGTACAACAAAGGTAACTTCTTTGTTCTTCTTCTTCGAGCGTGAAAAAGCTAAAGTTGTATCGCTATTTCAATAAACTTTTACCCCCTAGGGCATTGTTAGCCGGAGTTTACTTTGTTTTGCATTGCACACTCTTTTGAACAAAGTCCTAAGTGCAGTTAATCTAATATAATAATAATATATTATGTAATAACAATATATAACACATAATAATAGTAGTAAATAGGTAATATTAAAATTAAGGAATGTCAAATTGAAGACTCTATATGTATATTTTCTTGCCTGCAGACAAACTGCATACAAGTAGTTTTGCGGGAAAATGATTTAGTTTTAAGTTTTTTATTTCTGTAAGATTTATTAATTTTTAATAAATAATAAATAAAAATAATAATATAATTATAAAGTTCTCGTGCCGAACTCCTCCGAAACGACTCGACCGATTCTTAAAAAATTTGGAGTGTGTGTTCAGTAGTTCTGAGAATAGGACGTAAGCTATTTTTCATTGTACCTACTATATATCGTCGAGAACAGTGTTTTTTTTAATTCAGTTTCGCAACAGTGATTTCATCGAAGCGTATGTGGTTTGAATTGTAAGTTATTTGTTTTAAACAAATTGAATTTTTCTGAATTCATCATTTCTTTATTTACCTACTTAGGTTCTGTCCGCGAGTTTAGCCCGCGTGGGATACGGTTATCGTATTTCCGCGAGAATTATTTTCATTTTCCGGAATAAAAAGTAATCTATGTCCGTCCCCGAAGCTTCAACTATCTCCATAATAATATGCCTCATCTAAAACGGTATAATTGGTTTAAGCGTAAAGAGCTAAAATACAGACCGACAGAGTTACTTTCGCATTTATATAATATAGTATGGATATCCCCGTTACAATGAAAGAAAGCTCCTGTAATTCATATTATGATGAGTAACACATTTAGTAAATTGTAGGACACTTAATAAAATTACCATTTTACAAATTCAATTAAGTACGTTAAAGTTATAATCGGGCCATAGTTGGCATTTTGGCATACAACTAACAACTAATATAGCTGAGCGTAAGCTGCGCTGCATCCTACTCGTAGACCCAGTAGCGGGTTTTAATTAACTTTTAAAACGTCTGCCCAAAAATGTTTACAGTTTAATTACTTCCCGGGAAGGCAGATGCTGCAGAGCAGACAAGGCGCCACGATATGGCTTTATTAGCACTGAGGACAATGCGCAACTGACGAATTGAAACAAGCCCCTCGTAGGTAAAACAACTTTTACTAGGTACTATTTCTGTCAATACCTCAATCGTCGAAATGTGTTGAATACTCAAAACATTGCAAAGCTTAGATACATAATATTATGTACACTCAGCATCAGAAGCATATTGACTTGATAATAAAATTTGCACCATTGTGCACTTCGATCAACTCAACAAAATCGACTTCAGCTGCACTTTTTTAGTTATTTATTTATCTAAACACATTACAATTATATAATTCATTACATGCGTGCCAATATTGGGAAACCTTTTGCAGGTTTATGTAAATAGTGACCGAGCTCGCGCGCGGGCCGCGCCTAATAAACGTAATCGAATGTTTACGTAATCAGACGAAAATAAGCGATATAAATTTTATGAAAAAAGTGAAAAAGTGTACAAACATTGTGAAGTCATGCAGGATTATAATTAGGGAGCCCTCGCTCAGGGTTTTATCTTGTCCAGAGGTTGTCCATCGCCATTCAGCGCGGTAACGTCGCTAGCGTGATGGGCACTTTTGGGCGGGAGCAAACTCATGGATAGTTAATTATTATTAGTTTATTTTTACGCAAAATGTTATTAAAGTGTTCTGTTTTTAAATAAATATTATCTTAATTAGTAGCTGCCTATTAATAGAAATCGCACTGTCTGAGAAACAATACTTGTAATCCAAGGCTAAACCCAGTCCACAAACAATATCTAGCACGCACTCATTTGACAAAGGGCGTCATTGTTTATTTGTGTATCGCAATTTCAGAGCTTTGTCTCGCGCGAAAGCCGAAAGCCGAATTATTTGCCTTTGTGTTGCCGGGCAACGCCTGTAATCTCCGGATTACTTTCCTGCTCAAAAAGAGCTCTTTCTGTTTCGACGGATGATATAAATACTTCAATTAGGGCTGTGGTTTCATCAGGCAAACAGTTTGTCGGCCTATTTTTACCTCCTATATTATTTTATTTATGGAATGAAATTTATCCATAAGTACTAAAATTATAAATGCGAATGTAACTGTCTGTTTGTTATCTCTTCACGCTTAGGTAGCGATATAGATTATTTTTTAATTATGGTATGGAGATGGTTCGAGTAGCGGGGAAAGACGTACAGTCAGCAGCAGAAGTAGATAAGCTGTCTAGGTGTTCAAAATGACCTACAGACGACCTTATTCTTAAGACGTTAAGGGCGTGTGTAGGTCATTTTGAACACCTGGACAGCTTATCTACTTCTGCTGCTGACTGTACGCTACTTTATATCCCTGAAAAACGCATAGGTCTTTCCCGCGGGAACGCTTTAACCGAATTCTGTGGTCTTTCGAGAGTCGCGGGCAAAAGCTAGTAAATTAATATATACACGGTGGGTCAGAAAATATGGCAAATAATTAACCCACAGTATCGGCTATCGATTCTAAGCATATTTTATAGGTTTTTTTGAGTAGTAAAAAAAAAATTTATGGGTTTCAAGCGTCACTTACAAAACCAATCCCATAAACAATAAAAAAAATTACCAACTCCAAAAAAAAAAAAAATTAAAACCTAAACAATATACTTAAAATCAATTACCGATACTGTGGGTTAATTAAGTATTTGCTATAGGATCAGACCCACCATGTATATGCAATCAAAACCTAAGTACCTATTACCATTGATAATTACTCATGCATGGAGACAGAAAATCTTGACACATGGACACAACACAACTATAAAGTATCTGCATATTTACAATCTGAACCACAGGAAAAAATGGTACGCCTGAATTTTCTTCTATGGTTGACATGTCGATTTTCGGAAACTATAGTTGGTTCATGAGACAGAATTTCCTTTTCTAACGGCCGTTGACCACATAAGTAAAATGTTAAATTTTCAAAGAGCAGTATTCCATAACTTTTTATTTCTTGCGTACATCCGGTCTAATCAGAAATTCTCGAAATTAGAATAGGAATATAAATTTAAATGTCCGCCGGCTGAAAACAGGATTACCCGAAGGTGGCCAATTTACGACGGGCGAGGACGAGCAAAGCCGGGTTCGGGTAAATATTTAAACTGGTTAAAATTTTAAATCACGTATCTAAAGTCGCCGTCATGATGACAATTTTGAAATAATAATTTATTTTAAAAGTTTTCTTTAGAATCCTTCAAATTGATTGTTATTACTGATTATTATTAGTACCTGGGCGACCAAGGTTTGCTGAAAATAGTTAAAAACAAACTTTCCCAGATATAAGACTTAGCTAGATCGATTTATCACCCCCGTAAGCCCCTATATTCCAAATTTCATCGAAATCGTTAGAGCCGTTTTCGAGAACGCGATTACTAATATATGTACATCCATACTAATATTATAAATGCGAAAGTAACTCTGTCTGTCTGTCTGTCTATTACCTCTTCACGCTAAAACGACTTTTTGCAAACAAACTTTCGCGTTTATAATATTAGTAGGATAGGATGTGAAAGTGTGTTTGTTTGTTTGTTTGCTTCCTTCACGTCGCAAGGAGTGGACCGATTTGGATGAAATTTGGTATAGAGATAGTTCGGGGCCCGAGGAAGGACATAGGCTTTTTATCCCGGAAAAATGTATAGTTCCCACGGGAGTACGATAACCGAATTCCACGCGGGCGAAGTCGCGGGCAGAAGCTAGTATTTATATAAATACAAATATTGCCCGTTTAATAGTATAGGATTATATTTATAATGATCTTGATTAAATGATAACTATACATAGCAGGTGTTTTTAACCCATGAAAATGGATTATATTTATTAACGTTATATGTTCGTGCTGATGTGCTCATACTAAGATGCATTTCAAGCGCAGAAATTAGCACTTGCCCTTTATTCAGCGCAGTGAATTCCTTTTTAAACCCTTCAACAGCCGCACGCGGCTACGCCGACGATCCTTAAGCAATCAACGCCACGAGCTCGAACACCGGGAGCTCTCATGGAGCAACCAGTGCGTTGCCAGTGTTTAAAGAAAATAAGGAGAATGAAGGGATTCGGGCGTTCCTATGAGCTATAAAAAAGGTAGGGGCGCTAGTGGGGTTGGTGTAGGCCACCATTGGATATTTTGCTCGGTTTGACGATTTACAGCAATAGGTACATCCCTATCCATATCATTACTTCGAACGCCATCTCAAACGTCAGTGGCGCCCGATGGTGAGCGAAAATATAGACCCATCACTCCGTGTCGAGATTTTCTGAGAAAACGTGGCAATGGGGACTATCGCGTGTGAATTTGCCACTAGAGGCGCTAGTGTCGCGTGAGGTCCAATAACATTCACTTTTCACCGGTTTTGGCGGGCTTCGTGACATAAATGATAATTTCTTTAATTAACCTGTTGAAAAGTGATCTCCTTCGTGAAATTATCACAAATATGGTATTTAGCGACCAATGTGAACGCTTTGAAAAAAAAATGAAAACATTCCGAACGAAACGGAACTGCACAACATTGCGGCATAGCTGCTCGATATGATGATAGTTATTTATAATTAATCAACTTAATGAGATTCAAGATTTAAAACTTTGTTGGCGCCGATCTTATAAAGTCGCCTTTGACAGCTATGCCTCTGGACCTTAGTCAACAGTGGCGCCAACTGGTGAGCAAAGAAACGATAGTCCCCATTCCCTGAGACGAGTACCTAAGCCTTAACTTGAGCAGTATTTGAAGATAACCGCGTGTCTCTATCACTGTTAAAACTGCAGCGTACTCGTAGATATAGTTCAAAATTGGTGCATCGATTGCAAGTTTTAAAAGCCGTGGTAGCCTAGTGGTTTGACCTACCGCCTCTCATGCAGAGGGTCGCAGGTTCAAATCCGGCTCGCACCTCTGAAATTATTTATGTGCGAAATTCAATTTGAATTTACCACTGAGCTTTTCGGTGAAGGAAAACATCGTGAGGAAACCTGCACGCATCCGCGAAGTAATTCAAGGATGTGTGTGAAGTCCCCAATCCGCGCTGGGCCCGCGTGGGGATTATAGCCCAACCCTCTCGTGATGAGAGGAGGCCTGTGCCCAGCAGTGGGCCGTAAATAGGCTGTTGTAGTAGTAGTAGTTTGCAATTTGCGTGGCGTGAAAGGATTAAATTGCTCGTTGTTTCTCTTTAGTCTGCTTATTCACGGACTCGCGGTGCAGGGGTTAAGTTGATCGTTAGCCGCGACGGCCGGCCGGGACGCCGCCATTCGTCTCCCGACCCAATGTCTCCTTTTTTAGGGTTCCGAAGTCCACAAGGAACCCTTATAGTTTCGCCATGTCCGTCCATCCGTCCGTCCGTCCGTCCGTCCGTCCGTCTGTCCGCACTATTGCTCGGAGATGCTTAGGTCTAGAGAGCTGTAATTTGGCATGAATATACATATTAGTTACGCTGACAAAGTGGTACAATAAAATTTTGAAATATTTTTTTTTATAGGGTACCTCCCCTACTCGTAAAGTGGGGATGTAATTTTTTTTTCTTGCGTACCCCATGGTGCGGCATATCGTTGAATAGGTCTTAAAAAAATATTGTGGGTTTGTTATAACCATTTTTTGATTAAGTGATGCGTTTGTGAAATATTAAGCTTTAAAGTGCTATTTTTTGTTAGTGTCACGTGTCCCCCCTCCCTGCCAGCTAAATGGTGGTATTTGGATGGCTGAAAAAAATCACGGTTGTGGCATATATAACGTAGTTGAAAGGAAAACTATCAGAGCTAAGTAGGCTGTACAAACTTACGAGTAATAGTCGACCAACTTATAATGATGATTTTTCTCGAGCGGCAGGGGCGTCGGGCGGGCACGTCATACCACAGGCTAGCTAGTTGCTAATAAGTCTTAGAAAGGTACTGTGGGCATCCTCAACTTCGGAACCCTATAATTTGCGCGTGGCCCGACACGCACTTGGCCGGTTTTTTCCTCGCAGATTACGTGCGGCACATTAAGCCGTATAGCGTTTAGATTCACAAAAGAAATATGGTTATACCAGCCGTTTGCCCGCGACTTCGTCCCGCGTAGACTTGGAATTAGCGTTCCGATGATAGTATTACGTGTAGGTTAGTTATAGTTATAAAAGTATTGAAAAACCCGTTCCCGTGGACTTATCGGGATAAAAAGTCTCCATACCAAATTTCATCCAAATCGGTCCAGTCGTTGCGACGTGAAGGAAGGACAAACAAACAATCACACTTTCACATTTATAATATTAGTATGGATTTAAATAAGGAGCGGGTTAATTCTATAGTAACACACGCTTCTGCCAGGTGCAATAAGAATTATTTTTGAAATCGATATAAGGCTTAAAAAGGCCCCCAGTAAACCCGCTTTTAAAAATAGACTGCGTAAATATCTTACTAAGCAGATTCCTTAGGTTTTATTTCTTCTGTCCCTATCATTCATCACCGATTATATTTTTTGTATCTTCATTGCTCGTACATATATACATATATATTATTTATTTATTTGTATGTCTTATTTGTGTAAGTATATTTATGTACATGTATGTAGTTTAAGTATGTTTATTTTATGTAAGTAGGTATATTTGTTCTTTGCTAGTGTCTAAGTATATTTTTGGCACCGCCCCTAACCATTTTCTGCTTTGCCTAAAGGTTGACTGGTAGAGAATGCCTCAAGGCATTAAGTCCGCCTTTTGTACACTAAGTTTTATTTATGTGTAATAAAGTTTAAATAAATAAATAAAATAATAAATAAGGCTTATGTCTTGCTTTTTAAAATCTCGTAACTTCAACCCTTCAGATGAAACCATCTGCTTGTAATTTAGTAATTTCTAGTATTAACTTACAGATAAATATATGACCAGATCAAGATTAACTTAAGGGCCTAATCTGCTTTGTTCTATATAAAGTGTGATGTTCACTACCGACAACTGTCATTGTTGGCCGATGGTTGGCTGAGTGGTTCCATAATGACGGTTTGTGTGCTTAATACCGAATAAGGGACGATTAATGTGAATTATTGGGTAGAGTTTTTAGTTAAATGTGTGCTGTGGGTTTCTTAGTGGCTATTTTTAGATAGAAGTTTGAATCATTCAGGCAGTAATTTACTACGATCACTAACATCAGATGCACGTATTTTTGACAATGGTTACGAAACAAATGCATGAAGTAAGTATCGCTTCTATTGCGATTTTAAACAAGTATCTCCTAGTGTAAAGCTTCAACATCGAACTGTTGAACGAAAATACACCAAAAGTTACAAGTACAACGTATCTTCAACAATGAGTTGACATTTGGTTGACATAGGGCATTACGTACGTGCTCAAGTTCGAGTCTTCAACTTCTGAATAATTATCCGAGTTGTCACGCGGGAAACCACTCCAAAGCAAAAGGAATGAAGACTTCGGCGGTTATAATTGAAAGTCGCACGCTCCGTATTGAAATTCGCGCCCGCGTGAAACTTTTGCGAACAATACGTGCAATCTCTTACAGTTGTGTTATATTAGTTCCTACTTACTGTATAAGGGGAAACTTACGAAATTTATCGACAAATTTTCGGAAAAGTCATGAATGAGCAATAAATTTCGTTATATTCCCACATTTACGAGATCATTGTTTTTTTTTCTAACTAGATCCATTACTTGGAAGTATGGATCTAATGAAACATTATTTCTCTTCTGATACAACTTTGCACCCAGCTGCGAGAAATGGATCTATAGAGAATATTTCTCTCAGTAGATCTTACAAGTGGTTATGGATCTAATGAGAAGTTGTACAAAATGCACTCGAGGAAAATACAGAATGTAACCATAAATTAGGTCAAAAGTGTGAAGTAGGTTAGGTTTGTTAGTTATCTACGCCCGAAGGGCAAACTACCTAGAAATAGGGGCCCCGCGTAGCGGGGACCCGTCGACCCAGTCACATTCCTAAGTCTTTGCATATTCACGGACTGAGTGGACCCTTACCGGTAAACTAGTAGTCAACTCAGCCCGCGGGCTGAGTGGTCTGTGGGCTCATTTGATCTCGTTAGATACATGGACAACTGAATAAATGGATCTATTGAGAAAGTACTCTCCCTAGATCTATTTCAGTGATGGGCAATGTATCTACTGAGAGAAATATTCTCTGTAGATCCATTTCTCGCAGCTGGGTACAAACATGTATCAGAAGAGAAGTAATGTTTCATTAGATCCATACTTCCAAGTGTGTGGATCTAGTTAGAAAAAAAAAAACTTTAGATACATCGTGGGTCTAATGAATGGATCCTAAGAGAATGATTGATTGCGGGTCTAAGGAAAGGATATAGAAAGTATTGTTATAGCTAAGTTTTTAACTGTTACAGCCCGTTCACACGGAGACATCCGATTTTTTGCAAGATTTAATTTAGTGGCAGCAGTATTTCAATGCACGCGTTCACACTTGCTCGGAATTAGAATCCTGCAAAAAACCGAATTCTTGTGTGAACGCGTGCATTGAAATACAAAACAAAAACCCGGTCCTGCAAAAAATCTGATGTCTCCGTGTGAAAGAGCTGTTATCCAAGTTCGATCCTGAGCCCATGTTAAATACTAATGACGAACCTCTTACGCTCGGCCTTCTACTTTAGATACATAATATCATTAAATTATACATCGTTGCAAATTCTCTCACACGTAGCAGGTTCTCGTGAATACATAAGAGGTTTAAATCTCATAATATCTCAGGTAATTATCCCATGGTTCAACTTCAGACTTTCGGGGAATCTTTTCCTAACTCACCCCGAGGTTTTCCTTTCCTTTACAAGTAAGTATGCCAAATTACTACTTTCTTCGACCAGTAGTTTCGGCTGTACGGTGTCTGTCAGTCAGTCAATCAGTAACGGAAGCGTTTTATACATATACTTATACTGATTGATTGATTCTTCAACGAACTCTGACCTCTCATAAGCGCCGACTCCGCAGCGCCGCCATCTTTGTCCTGGCCCGAAGTAAGCCGCATCTCGAGTCTGACAAACACTAGTCCACAGAAACATACAATTCTCCCCGGCTCCGAGTTGAGAAATCTTATTTATACAAATAAAAGTAGGTTATCCTTTATCAGGGGCCATGTGACTGATAACCCGCCGTAAACAAAGGATAGATGGGAGATCGAATCGGTGATAAGTGATCACAAGAGATTATGTCACATCTTGATTATGACATACATGTAGGTATGTGTAGAAGTGATTGGTTTTAGTTCGTTAATTAGAGAAAATGCTGTCAATCATAAGAAAACATCTGTGTAGTGTTTCAAAGGTAGTAATAGAGGCCTTGGACATGGGTAAATAAGGAGTGAGTGAAACATCCAACCAACATCCAACAAGCTGTAGTTTTAGCAGTTTTCAAAGTTCTCTGAAATCCAATTAGACTTTTCCCTACCTTTTGTACAGTCGAGTTTGCCAATATATACACACTTTTGCACCTTACTACGTTGTAATTCATGAACTCAACTGTGCTGGGGGCTTCATTCGAGTTCGTAAATATGCATATGGGAATGCCCATATTCCTAAATATTGAATCACTACTCGTATTTAGCAAGATATTATGTAATTTGATAAGCTACGAGTATTTGGAGAAAAGGATCTCCTATATCCATTTTAAGGACTCTATTGAGGAATAGTCTAATAAAATCTGCGCTGAATAGGGAGATAATGTCATTGTATTGATTTACGTATGGAAAATCCTATATCTTTATGTAACTACGAGCTCTTATGTGACCCATATTGAAGGCCCCCACTGGACGATCCAGTTTTATGAATAGGGGGAAATGTTACTCATACGAAATCACAACTTAATTACGCATGTCAGATGTTTAGATTTAGATTATAGGGACAATAATAAATAGGTCTATGAGGGAGCGTTAACTATTAATACATATCAGGTAAACAACCATCTAACTAGTCTACTATCTACTAAGCACAACCATCTTAGGCCATCTGTGTTTTAAACTTAAACTTATTGTTTACTATATTTACTGCCCGCGACTTCGCCCGTATGGAATTATGTAATGGCGTTTCCGCGGGAACCTGTCTGGAAGATGTCTTTCACCATCCACATTTTGGTGATTGAATAAGAGTACGACTGACTATCATTGGATCATTGTCCATGGTAGGTAGGTATTCATGGTAGGTAGGTACCTTCTTACCCGACTGCGCTAGAAGGAGGGTTATGTTTTTCGAGTGTATGTATGTAAGTATGTATGTATGTATATTTCTTTGGCGCGCTTTGTAGACTAAATGGCTTGATGGATTAAAATCATTAGAATCGTCTTGTGAGAGTGACACTGGGTAAATCAAAATTGCAAAAGACAAAATGGCTGACTTTTGGAGACATTTTAAATGTTAGTGGGGTATCAAAATAAACGGTTTAATGAACGGATTACAATAATATATAACGTGACATCAAGAGTTTGTTTGCAATCGGGTATATTATTTTTGCAAAAATCGAGTTATTTACTGTAAGAGGTTACCTGCTGTTTATGCTCCAATTAATATGGGTACGATTAGAAAATCCAAATATTAACATATCTCAATTGAGAAGTTTTTATCAATATAACTTTTGATAAACAATTGTGTCGATGAAGGTTTACATGGTATTTAATATGAAAGTTAAACATACCTTCCGTGGCTACCGCATTATATCCGCTATTTTTAAAATGTTCCACACTTATCCCCGCCATAGCAGGGGAAACGTTAGTACCTAGTTTCCATAGAAATACCGCTCCTTCTGACATATAAAGCGAAACTGGATTTTATTAAGTCGGGATTACTTCAGGTTTTATCTGGAAAAGATTCCTAGAGCTGCAGCACTCTAGATAACTTTAGTTATAAACTTGGCCAGACTTGCGGCACTTTTATGAAACTCTTTAATCTGGTTTTATCAAATGCTATTTGTTCTTCTGTTGGCTTTTATTGTTGTAGTACTTATACGTGTTTTATGGAAGTGTATAAAGATAGTAACAGTTGCAATCAGTATGCGTCGAAATGTATGGTCAATGTACCCACAATCATTCACGCAGTGAGTCGTTAAGTGTTATTCAACATTAGAGGTAATTCCATGGAATGATTTCACAGGTCACGTAAACGAAAATACAATTACGTAGGGCATTCATTTAAATTGCTTACTAGTGTATATGAATTTAAATTTATACTTTGTTTAACACATCACTTTACTCTGTAAACAGTGTAAGTGTAATGCAAGTCTTCATGTCAATTGATCTGACCGTAGATGGTTTTGTTTTGAATTACGAACACCCATCCCGTTAGTCGGGTAGAACGATATACTAAAATCTTCACGTATGACTGAAGGAGCTCTAATTGAGATTGGTGGATGCTTTTAGTTGCCCAGGCCAATATAGTTTACCGTTCCCGCTTTAACTTCATCTAGCGTAGGTACTTTTGTCATGCAGCGTACAGATCGATTCATGAAATCTACTACTACTACAGCCTATTTGCGTCCCACTGCTAGGCACAGGCCTCCTCTCACCACGAGAGGGTTTGGGCTATAGTCCCCACGCGGTCCCAGTGCGGATGGGGGACTTCACACACATCCTTGAATTACTTCTCAGATGCGTGCAGGTTTCATCGCGATGCTTTCCTTCACCGAAAAGCTCAGTGGTAAATGAAATTGAATTTCGCTCATAAGTAAACTTAAAGGTGCGAGCCGGAATCGATCCCCCGACCTTCTGCATGAAAGGCGGTAGGTCGAACCACTAGGCCACCACGGCTAGAGTAATAGTATCGTATTAGGATTAGTTGGGCTGTAATATCAACGACATTTCCTTTACTACAAAACCAATTGATATGAAACCTGATCGCGTACCCGTAAGTACCTGTTTTTTCGCTCGGCACTTAACGACGTAATAATGGACCCTATTGCCATATTCGTGACTACGCAGGATAAGTGATATTCAAATTGAATCTACTCATAATGTAAGAAAATAAAGTACAAACAAAATGGCATGTTATAGTTAAAAGTATGTGGGAGAACTTTTTATGAATAAAGGAAAAAGGGTTCTGTGGTCTTTTAGCCGCTTCATTCGGAAATGGCGTAAGCAGAAGGGTTATATTTTTATACCTTACTTTCAAAAAATTACGTGTATTTTTTTTCTGTATCGATCCGCATCAACTCAACATCGCCTTGCCCCGCATAATTCATAGAACAAACAACAAATAGACACAAATAAAGAAGTAACCGTATAAGAGAGACTAAACCAAGTTTATTTGGCCAGCTGTGATTGTTAATTTTGAACTAGGTAGTAAGCATCGGTTGCATCAAGAAGTTAACGTCCGTTAAATATGTGCCGAGCTGTTATTCCATCCATGCTGAAACGTCATCTTTCCATAGTAGAAATCTCGCGTTAAATTTAACGGACGTAAACTTCTTGATGCAACCCAGACTATATGTCTGAAATTGGTGTCAATACAAAAACAACTTATCTCAAGTATATGTCTGGATATACTTTCATATCCGCCGCGGAGATATAATTTGCCTTCGATTTGCGATATATATTAAATGAAAAGCCGACAGTTTTATCGCGTCGATGGGTGGCGCGTAATGTGTCGTTTGGGCGTGCGCCCGCGACGTCCGATAAGCCGTTCCACGCAATTCAAGTATCTCATCTACGTACGCAATCCATATCCATATTAATATTATAAATGCGAAAGTAACTCTGTCTATGTCTGTCTGTCTGGCTGTTACCTCTTCACGCTTCAACCGCTGGACCGATTTGCTTAGTTCCCGATAAACGAATTCCACGCGTGCGAAGTCGCGGGCAGAAGCTAGTAATATTATAATATAAATGCGAAAGTATGTCTGTCACCTCTACACGCTTCGACCGCAAGACTAATTTAGATAACATTTTGAAGGATAACCCTGCATTTTGAAGGATAATGCAACAAATAGAAGGAAGGAGATATTACACCTCTACGAGTATTTTTAATGGGTAAGGTTTTAAATGGGATGATTATAGCAGATAGGAAACTTACAAAGAAACAAACCAAGATAAAGATAAAAAAAAAACATTAGATACATTTGCTAACTAATAAGCTTAGTATTCAAAAGAAATATAGTATTTTAGGGCGCTTTTTAAGGCCTAAAATTAAAAAAAAGGCTTTATTTATTTTCTATATTATTTCAAATACAAATTGACTTCTCATAGCTTTTCCAGTCATATATAAGTCAAAGGTATCCCCCGTATATTTTTTCATAATATTAGGTCCAGAAAGTTTCAGAGTTCGGGGGGGGGGGGGGGAGGGGGGCCTTATTCGCCTAATTTATTAAATCACTTGAAAACCAATTACCATAAAAATAATAAAATACATTTGAGGCCCTCATAAGTAGTAATTTCATTTCATATACGAGTATATTACACGACATTATTTGGAAAACTTTGTTTAAGGTTTTTTGATGATTTACGTAGGTACCGAATTGCAACTCGATCTGTCCTGTACCTACTTTCAGATAAAATTGGCTGTAACAGATGGACGGAAAGACACACCACAGTGATCCTATAAGGGTTCCGTTTTTACTCGTACCTTATGAGGTTCGGAAGCCTACAAAAGCGTACTCATTGAAAAATCTCAACAAATATACGAGAAAAATCGAGATACTTGCGTTCCACACCGACGGCCGATAAGCCCTCACATGACCACAGTCATTGGCCGCGTTCCGTTCTGATGCAGCGATAACCTACTTAATGTTTTATTATTATGCACTCCCTGTGGAGCTTAACTGGAACTTACAGTCGACTACAGCTGTTGAAAATGGGGCTAGTTTTATGTGCTGTGCTGTAATTTATAATTTCATCAGTAAAATAATAATAGATATCGCACTTGTTCTAAATATCAATATTATGTATGTGAGTAAAGTTTGGAGTTAAAAAAAGTTAGACGGTAAGAGGTCAAGCAATCAAAGAACTTAGATTAAGGTGTAACCCTGTAAGTTACGCAGAAAGAATGAAGAAGATGTAACACCTCTATTTTTTATGTTTGTTGGCAAGGTTATGAATGGGATGATGATGGGAAACTTACAAAGAAACAAACCAAGATAAATAGAAAAGAAAACATTAGATACATTTTCTGACTAAAGTAAGCACTGTCGTAAAATAAAATGTAGGACACCCTCAAGAACTGCAAATATGGATGCTTAAAAAGAAACTAGCCGAGAATTCTTCCTTCAACCCAGTACCTACCTATTAATCTTCTAAAGATTTTCAAATGCCGCCCGCCGAGACTGGCAGAACTCTTTGTGCATGCAAATGTTTGCCCGGGCTTTATCCTAGCTCATCAACTCGCGACGGGCTGTTTCGACATAACTTCCGTACAGCTGTCCCTTTCACACTTCAGAAAATACAGAAAGAAGTTAGAAAGAGACGATAAGGATGGATTCTCTTGAAGTGTTACTAGAAATCACCGACCGTGTTAAGTCAAACAGCGTCATTCCGCTTATCGATTGAGTTACGAACTTCAACTTCTTAAATCATGATTGGTATGAAGCTTAAAGGATAAATAAATATCGTAGGATTTTACACAAATTGATCTAGCCCCAAACTAAGCAAAGTTTGTGCTATGGGTGGTGGATAACGATATAAATTATACAGAAATATAAATACTAAACATCCGTGACTCGGGTGCAAACATTCGTGCTCATCACACAAAGTTTGCCCGTCGGAACAGTGGGCAGCTGCGCCAACCAACTTCACTAAGCCAAACCTATCGTCAGATAATTAATTCAGCTGTATATGTAAATATACCTTAGCCTTGTAATCATGGGACCGGGAAAGTAAAATAAATGTAGTTGGTACCTAGCTGCCCTAATCCCGAACGAGAATTTCAGATATTGGCCGTCGTACGTGCGTGCAGAATACAAATGCTTCCCTTTAGCAAATTGATTTATTACATTCCTTGGAGCTCTGTTGTGGATCATTTATTACGAAACAGTTGTTTTAGATTTAACGTGACTCCTTGCTGTAGTGCCTTTAAATTATTATCTAAAATCGAGTTTAAGTTTGATAGAATTTAAATTAAAGCTTTCTCCGGGTGACTTCAAACGGGTGATTGTGAATCCTTACTTATAATAGATCAATATTCGTAAGCCTAACTTAAATACCCATATCACACCGCTGGCCAAAGGTTTCGCTTCTTTACTTCCATTTTTTATTACATTACAAATTACAACGTTTAAAATAATTTATCATGTAACTAGATATGAAACTGGAATATCCATTTAGATCCTCGTAGGTATAATTAAAGAAATAAATACCCACAAGGTGGTCTAGCTGCTACGATGGTTGGATGGCGCCGCCATAAACTTGTGCTTTGCCAGGCTAAGGTCCACTCGTGGCTGTAAAGCCTTAGATAGATGGATAGTTGGAGCTCCGGGGTAGGAGAAAGGCTACTTTTTATCTAGGAAAAACGCAAATAAAACAGAACGCTTTTACCGAATTCTACACGGATGAATTCGTGGGCATAATCTAGTCCATACGATTCATATTAATTTTAAAATTACCCCTGTCTGTCTGTTACCTCTTTATCCTGGTAAATCGCATTGGTTTCGCGGGAGCGCGGGCAGAAGCAAGTTGTTAGATAAAAGTAATTCCTTAATTTTCAGTTCGGCAGCCTATCAGAGCAACTGAGGCACGTCCAGATATACACCATCGACCAGGGCATCTGCAGACAGCGTTACGGGTCAATCATCACGGACAACATGCTGTGCTCAGGCGTGTTGGACGTGGGCGGGCGCGACGTGTGCACGGGCGACTCCGGCGGGCCGCTGTTGCACAATAACGTCGTCGTCGGCGTCACCGCGTTCGGCAGCGGCTGCGGGCATCTCTACTACCCCGGCGTGTACGCTCGCGTCTCTCGCTATACCGACTGGATTGTAGCTAATGCTCAGTAAATTGAAATGAAAAATAAAATAGTTTACTAAATAAATCCTTTCATACGTTACGGCGTCTCTTGTTAAGGGAAATTATGATGTTCTCGGGCATCCTGAGACCCTAGTAGAAGATTTAAACTAAACAAATGACTCGATCGAGTTTGTGTTCTATTTGCAATCACATAAAAATAAAGTTCATTTAATTTTATTGTAATCCTAAATTAATATTCTTCACTGTACTTAATATGACTTTGATCAATATTTTTCAATATTAAGTAGGTAAACATTCATTTAAATCCACTGATTCTGAACTACAGACCAAGTTATCAAAAGATTAAATGCTTAAAAGATAACGGATGATTGATACCTATATTTTTGGAAAACCCAAATATTGGTATTTGTATCAAAGGTTATTTTGATAAAACAACTTAAACAAAGAAAGAAAGTTAACAAACAAAGTTAAAATTTTTCTTTGATTTTACCACCAGTTTGAATTTACCACTGCGCTTTTCGATGAAGGAAAACATCGCGAGGAAACTTGCACGATAATGGTAGTTCTAGCTTTGCTTTAAAATCGGTTCAGTTGCTTAACGCTGTTGATTTTTTCTGTTGGCGGTTTTTTTAATATTAGTTGTAATAACTACTCTCACGCAGTAGCTCCATGTTAATTGAGACAATCCGGGCTTGATTAAATGACGGCTACGGATTAAATGCTATCTACATAATTTGATATCCCGTTTCAATATCATAAGTTGATATAAATTATTTTATGACTCTTCGTATACGCATTCGGCATCAGTAATTTGACAGCATGAGGGCTCCTTTGGTGTTTCTAGCGATTGGTCTAGCCACTGTCGTGGGTAAGTAATTAAATGATTCATTAATATTGTTTTTTTTAAATAAAAATATATACTGTATCTACATAGATTTTTTTTATGAGGTCCACAACAATCACCATCAACATCATCTACCTAGCCTCTGAAATATAAAAACTTAACTTTATTAGTCGTCGGAGCCTAAAATGCAGTATCAAGTTATAAAAGCAGTTAATCGGTTATTTTTATCCTAACTGCGACATTAGAATAATTTGTACGATATCGGCAACATTTGAAACTTTTTTCAGCGGTTCCGAGAAACCCCCAGAGGATAATCGGCGGCTCGGAGACCACGATCGAGCAATATCCCTTTGGAGTGCCTCTACTGTACTCCGGCAACTTGGTGACCTACTCGCAGTCCTGCGGTGGTGCCATCCTCAACCTCAGATCCATTCTATCTGCTGCTCATTGCTTCATGTAAGTAATTAAATTTCTCATTAATTATAAATATCTTCGGATATTTCACCCAAATTGCCCTCCACTTGTCACTGGACAACGAGTTGTTTCAGGAGTGCTGATTCCGAGAATTACTATTCCTGCTAATTAAAAAAAATGCGAAAGTAACTGTCTCTCAGTTCTTGACTCTCGATGCGCTGAACAGATGAAATTTGGTATCGATATAGTTCGAGTTCCGAGAGCCCTGAAGGCGTTTAACGCATTCACTGCCACCGACGCATATGTGCGTTTTGCTGACTTTCCCGCAGTGCCTTGAACGCACATGGGCGTTGCAATGTTCCCTTAATGACAGATATGGCACCTGGCGAAAGTTCGTAAAACAGAAGTGGCAGTGAATGCCTTAAAAGAGGACAGCGACTAGTGATCTTTTATACATTTTTGATGCGGTAGGACCTGGAGCCGGGTCCGTCCGTCTCTTCCGCTAACCTGCTGCCAATAGCAGCACTCGCACTGCTGTGTTCCGGCAAGGAGTTAAGGCAGCCGGTGAAATTACTGGCATAGAGGCATTCCATCTTGGGCCCCGCAGGGTTGGCAATTTGCAACGCATTCGAAATCTTATAATTTCTTATGCCCATGGATCGCAGAGATCGCTTACCTCCAGGTAGCCTGTGTGCTAGTTTGCCTACAAATTACATTAAAAAATAAATCTTAATCGATCTCTTTCCAGTTGGGACCCTCCCACTAGATGGCGCGTCCGTGTTGGCTCCACGTACGCCAACAGTGGTGGTGTCGTACATTCTGTGGCTCAGATCATCAACCACCCCGGCTTTAGCATGTGGACCGCTGACAACGACGTTAGCATCCTCCAAACGACCAGTGCCATCGTCTTTAACAACCAGGTCGCTCCTGGTAGCATCGCAGGTGCTAACTATAACCTTGCTGACAACCAGGCCGTTTGGGCCATTGGCTGGGGTCGTACACTTGTAAGTAGTTTTGCCAAAATACTGTTCAAGTTTATTTAGCTTCACATGCTCCACTTAAGAGGTTCAAAGAGAGGAGGAAGTTCAATATTTTACACGTCTCATAGCGAAACTGCTTAGAGATCGAGCGCAGCCGCTCTTGTTCATAGTCATCAATCAGTCCGTCGGTAACGGAAGAGTTTTATGTATACTGAAAGCATCCATCAGGACACCTTTCTTGACAGAGTTTAAAATAATGTAAAAATTGTATCAGGTCAACGGACCGGCATCTGAGGCGCTGCGTCATGTGCAAGTCTGGACCGTGAACCAGGCAACCTGCAGGAACCGTTACGCTGAATTAGGCCGCACCGTCACCGACAACATGCTGTGCTCCGGCTGGCTGGACGTGGGCGGCCGCGACCAGTGCCAGGGCGACTCCGGCGGCCCTCTGATCCACAACGGCGTGATCGTCGGCGTGTGCTCGTGGGGAGAGAGCTGCGCGCTCGCGCGCTACCCCGGCGTCAACGCTCGCGTATCGCGCTTCACCGCCTGGATTCAGGCTAATGCCTAATTTCAGAAAATAAAGCATCAAAGCAATCCGAAATTTTGTAAGAAATATAGTGTTTTATTTTATAGCTAAATATTTTTCCTGTTCAATTTCCTGCAAAAAATCTACATGCGGCCCTCTGACTCTCGTACTTACTTACGGCCAGCGACTTTTTTTCTTAAATATACTTTTTGCCAAATTAACGATCAATTAGTATTTTTAAAACCTTAACAGCTGTCCGTATTGTCTATTTTTTACCACATCGTGTGACATCGTGGTCCTTGTTTGTCACTTTTCAATCTCGGAAAAATATCTAGTCCCTGCGGGAACTTGATAATTGAATTCCACGCAGTTGAAGTGGCGGGCAGAAACTAGTTTAAAGATTTATTTTCTTGGTCACACCATATTATATATATAAGTAACTAGCTGACCCGGCGAACTTTATACCGCTTAACAGTCAATGAATTAAATGACGTGAACTGTCAATTGCGGAAGAGGCGGAAGCGAATTTATTTAAAATCATATTTTCTTTATTTACCTATATGTATAGTATCATCGGGTACGCAAATTCTAAGTCTACGCGGGACGAAATCGCGGGCAAACGGCTAGTACAAAATAAGCCTCATCGTGGATTCAAGTGGCCAAAGGGCTGGCCACTACTTCGCTCAGCAAATAAGCATTGCAATCCAGCAGCATGGCAATGCGACCAGCCTTTTGGCCACTCTGCCGAGCTTGTGATTGTGAGGTTGTGATTTCAGTCAAATATATCCTAATTTGCCAGATTTATTTAGTTCAAGTTTCTCTATAATGTTATTGATTTTATAACATCGTTTTAGAATAAACATGCATTACTTAAAATATAATTCATTAAAAAACGACCAAAGTACAATACACGATAACTGCAATGATAAGCTAAAAGATTAAAGATTTTATTTACAAATAGGAGCATATAGTAAAACTTATCGACAACGTTATCGAACAATTATCAAAATTTTATCGAATGAATACCCAAAAAAATATAGCCGTGTAAGTCATAATCGAGATTACAGGATGCATGCTGCCGGTCTTGTTGTGTTGGCTTTAGGGTTCGCCGTTGTCTCGGGTGAGTTGAATGATGATTACGTATCCTGCCCGATGTTTTATTGGTCATTCAAAAAAGACAAGCTCTAATATAGAAGAAACGTAATATGTAATTTGTATTAGTAAGTGGTACTTAGTATAGTTATGCGATATGAAACAAATCAGACGATTAGTGTAACTAATATGAAATAATGATTCCAACGTGGTCAAATAAAAGCACGACGAGGTGTCAAGTAGGTAGCATTGTAGTCTATATATATAAAACAAGAAACTGACTGACTGACTGACTGACTGACTGATCGATCAACGCAGAGCCGAAACTACTGGTCGTAGGAAGCTGAAATTTAGCATGCAGGTTCTTAAATTCCCACGGGAACGGAAAAAACGGGATTTTTCATTTTAATATTTCTGCGCATACGAAGTTGCGGGGAAAAGCTAGTAAATTATAAATTGACGACAGGTTTGGCTCAGTTGGTAGTGACCCTGTCCACTGTTCCGACGGGCGCGGGATAGAATCCCGCTAGCGGCAAACTTTGTGTGTTGAGCACGAATGTTTATACCTACCCGAGTCATGGATGTTCAATATTTATATGCGTATGCATTTCTCTATATAAGTATTTATATCGTTATTTAGCACTCATTGTACAAGTTTTGCTTAGTTTGGGGCTAGGTCAATTTCAGCGAAATGTCCTAAGATATTATTATTATATGTTGCCTTATTGTTCTCCATAACCCATGTGTGTGTAGGTGGGACAGAGAATACATATATACACATCATAATATACATTTTATTCTCGAAGAACTTTAGGATGTTGGACAAAACAATAAATTAACTATTCAAAATCATGTCGAAAGTTCTCACATTTTTCTCATGTATATCTCAAAAATTTTTTGCTTTGTTAAATGTAAAATTTTTGCTATGCTCTGTTTTTTTTTTGGTATATTCAAACGTATTAATTATCTAACATCCATATACAATGTTACATTGTATTAAGGTACTTGCTATTTTAATAATAAGTGTTCAGTACATATGTGTGTGACTTAGCCGCTTTTGTGACTATCCTTACGAGATCTCATTATATTTTCATAAATTGTTATTATCTGTAAGGAAACTCCAGGTTTATGACTCTTTATAGTTTTCAATACTGTAATTGTAATATGTACAACTGTTTGTTTCTTAATAAAAGAAAGAAATCTTAAATAGGTAACTAAAAGATTCTATTTATGTTCACCAAAAAAACTAACCATTTTTTTATTTAAATACTTTTTCAGCGGCGCCGAGAGACCCCCAGAGGATTGTCGGTGGCTCCGTGACGTCCATCGAGCAACATCCCTTCGGTGCTGCCCTCATGTACTCCTGGAACCTGCTCACTTACCATCAGTCCTGCGGAGGCGCCATCATCAACGCCAAGGCCATCCTCTCAGCTGCTCACTGCTTTGTGTAAGGTACTAAGTATTCGTGTAAATTCTAGTTATACCATATTATACGACCCGTGCCGTGTCGAGAACTTGTCTAACACGTCGTGTCTAAAACCTACCAAAAAATATTGGTTGTCTGTAAAGGCTACTAATGTTTTGTCGTTGGCGCAGCCGGCGTTCATCAATTTATAAGATGTTATCACGTCAAAAAATAATGTGACATAGGTTCTGGGATAATATTACTTCACGTCGAACCGACTGGACCGATTTGGATGAAATTCGGAAAAATGCATAGTTCCCGCGGGAACGCGATAACCGAATTCCACGCGGGCGAAGTCGCGGGCAGGAGCTAGTTTATTATAAGAGTGTCATAGGTGTAACACAAACAATTACTTAATGTGTGAAAAAAAAACTCTAATCTATACTAAAAATAAGTCTGAAGAAGTCGCGTCTGAAACTTGAAAATTAAAAGAAACTATCAAGTCGTAGGGAATATATGTATAAACGATACTGAACACAAAATAACGACTTTCAGAAAAATTGTCTGTATGTATGTCCGGATTTAACTCGAAAACTACTAGACGGATTGCTACAAAATTTGGTACGGGAGTAGTTTATAACACTGTCACAACATATAGGCTACTTTATATAACAGAAAAACGCATAGTTCCCGCGGGAACGCTATTACCGAATCCCACGCGGACAAAGTCGCGGCCAGAAGCTAGTTCACCATATTATGGACGCCTCCACTCAGGGATAATATTGTCAGAATTCATGATTCCCCACAGCAGTCATTTTTTTTGTAATAAATTAAATTAAATTAAAATTTGTTTATTTCAAGTAATTTCACTCATACAATGCAATAATAATGAATAATAATGACATAATATTGAATAGACAGACACAAACAATACAATAAGTACAAATAAAAATGGACATAGGTACAATTATTAAGTAATAAGTACCTGAAGTTGACAAACGATATTAAAAATAATATTTAAAAAAACGGCCAAGTGCGTGTCGGGCCACGCCCACAGTAGCTTTCTAAGACTTATTAGCATCTAGCTAGCCTGTGGTATGACGTGCCTGCACGACGCTCCTGCTCCTCGAGAAAAATCATTGGTTTTTTAATCATTTCATAAGTTGGTCGACTACAGCCTACTTAGCTGTGATAGTTTTCCTTTCAACTACGTTATATATGCCATAACCATGATTTTTTTCAGCCATCCAAATACCACCATTTAGCTGGCAGGGGGGGGGGGGGACACGTGACTCTAACAAAAATTGCACTTTAACTATTAATTATAAATTTGCAGCTTAATATTTCACAAACGTATCACTTAATCAAAAAATGGTTAACAAACCCACAATATTTTAAGACCTATTCAACGATATCCCGCACCATGGGGTACGCAAGAAAAAAAAATTACATCCCCACTTTACGAGTAGGGGATTTCAAAATTTATTGTACCGCTTTGTCAGCGTAACTAATATACATTCATGCCAAATTACAGCTTTCTAGAACTAAGCATCTCCGAGCAATAGTGCGGACAGACGGACGGACGGACGGACGGACAAGGCGAAACTATAAGGGTTCCTTGTGGACTTCGGAACCCTAAAAAACAGAATACGCATACATTTCAGGCTGGAGGCGTGCAGGCAGAGCAGCTCCGTCACGTTGAGATTTGGACTGTGAACCAGGCCACCTGCAGGGCTCGGTACGCCGAGCTCGGCTGGTACATAACCAACAACATGCTGTGCTCCGGCTGGCTGGACGTGGGCGGCCGCGACCAGTGCCAGGGCGACTCCGGCGGCCCTCTGATCCACAACGGCGTGATCGTCGGCGTGTGCTCGTGGGGAGAGAGCTGCGCGCTCGCGCGCTACCCCGGCGTTAACGCTCGCGTATCACGCTTTAGCAACTGGATTGCGGCCAACGCATAATCGAATTCTGGCAATAGTATGAACTAGTGCCAGAAAGTGGTTGAACGATGGAACGTGTCATCACAAGCAAGTTTTTAATAATTGGAAATAAATTAAGTTAGATTTGTCTGTGTTTGCATTTTTGAAAACAAACGGTTCCCGATATCCTGGTTTTTTTCCTGGTAAATTCATTTCTGTTCAATTCATTTAAAAGTGACGTGTAAAAGTGCCTAGATGTGGCCTATTTGCTGAATAAATATTTTCATTTTCATTTTAATTTCATTTAAATTTTTCATCGTAAACACGAATCAACACGGTTCTTAATTGTGTATTTTCAGAATTATGACGGAAGTTTAGAGTGACGTGGTAAGCGGCTATATTGGTTTTTCTAATACCTAATCAATAGAAGTTAGTGAGTAGAAGTTGAAGTTACCAACTTAGCAAGAAAACTTCCAGTTCATGAATAAAAACAATATAAACATTTCGGCTAAGGTATAGGCTATACTTTTTATCCCGACACAAAAGCATATGTAGTTCCCGCGGAAACGCTCTAACTGATATCCACGTGGACAAAGTCGCAGGAAAAAGCTAGTCTATTATGGAGTCATCAGAAATGTTCATTCCAAAACTATACGAACGAATTCGCGGGACTATGCATGCAAATCCATAGTCCATACTCTAATATTATAAATGTGTAAGTGTGTTTGTTTGTTTGTCCTGCCTTCACGTCGCAACGACTGGACTACTACTACTACTATTACTACTACAGCCTATTTGCGTCCCACTGCTGGGCACAGGCCTCCTCTCATCACGAGAGGGTTTGGGCTATAGTCCCCACGCGGGCCCAGTGCGGATTGGGGACTTCACACACATCTTAAAATGACTTCGCAGATGCGTGCACCGACTGGACTGATTTGTATGAAATCTGGTAGGTATGGATATAGTTTGAGACCCTGGACATAACATTTTATCCCGATATTCCCACAGGAACGGGTTTTTAACGGGTCAAATCATGTATTTCAATGCTTCTTCGTTTATTTCAATGCTTCTATAACTATAACCATAACTATTTTCTGCTTTGCCTAAAGGTTGACTGGTAGAGAATGCCTCGAGGCATCAAGTGCGCCTTTTGTACTTTTGTAAGTTTTCTTTATGTGCAATAAAGTTTAAATAAATAAATAAACCATCTATATGTATAGTATCATCGGGTACGCAAATTCTAAGTCTACGCGGGACGAAGTCGCGGGCAAACGGCTAGTAATAAGTATTATAAATGAGAAAGTCACTGTCTGTCGGCCTGTTCTTCACGCTTCAAAAGATGAACCGATTTGGTATGGAGATATCTAGTTGGAGTCCCGGGAAAGCAGAAAGGCTACGTATTTTTTTGTTTTCCCGGAAAAACGCATAGTTCCCGCAGAAAAACCATAACCGTATTCGACGAGGGCGAAGTCCAACGACTAACTAAAAGCTACAGTAAAATGGTAAGTCTTCGTTTCACGCTCTGTAGCCTAAACGGCAGTGATGACTTATGGTTCCGAGACGTGGGCGCTTACGATGGGCCTCATAAGAAGGCTCAAAATCACTCAGAGGGCAATGGAGAGGGCTATGCTCGGGGTTTCTCTGCGTGATAGAATCAGAAATGAGGATATCCGCAGTAGAACTAGGGTCACCGACATAGCCCGAAGAATTGCGAGCCTTAAGTGGCAGTGGGCGGGGCACATTGCTCGCAGGACTGATGGCCGATGGGGCCGGAAAGTTCTCGAGTGGCGCCCGCGAACCGGGAGACGAGCTGTCGGTAGGCCTCCAACAAGATGGAGCGACGACCTCGTGAAGGTCGCGGGAAGCCGGTGGAAGCAAGTAGCACAGGACCGGTCTGAGTGGCGAGCCTTGGGGGAGGCCTATGTCCAGCAGTGGACGTCTTTTGGCTGAAATGATGATGATGATGAGCCTAAACGGGTATTTAGCTTGTGAGGTTATGTTAGATATCCGTCTTGTTTGTGAGAGTAACAGTGAGTAATATTAAAAGTTTTGTATGTAACTTATTTTTTTTATTGAGCTATATTTCATAAGCACCTTGTTAATCACGGCAAAAGGAATTCGTCAAACAGGAGAGAAGAAAAGGGTAAGAAAATAATTTATTGCACAATTAATATTCGGCAAAAGCTTAAAAAAATATAACAGAAACTGACGTGTGAATTCTGGCAAAACAGGATCCCACTCTGCATAACGCCAAAGAACATCGAAATCGGTTCAGTCGTTCTTGAGTTATTGGCAGTGTGCACGACGAAAGATACCATGACGATATTATGCATAAGTTATTCCAATGAAAAGGTATGATTCAATTTTATTTCTATTGCGGCCTTGATAGATAGTTAAAGACTATCTATATCTGCCAAATGTTGTGTTGTTGAATCTAAAGAAATAGTGCGCTTGCGCAGCTCTGAGTACCGCGCTCATCGCTGTTGTTTTGTTTTGTTCCTACCTGCCAAATGCGATATGTTATGTGCGACAATAACAGACACTTGCCTCTCACACTCACCGTTGTAATTTAACTTACCTAATTAAGTATTTACTTACCTTATTACTTACCTATATTACATACTATTTTTCTCATTTAAGTGAATTATTGTTATTCTTTTGAGAAATAAATGTCTTTAAACCGAAGAAAAAATACTCTGAAAATGTTAATCCCGATAAACATCTGCATGATTTCATTTCCCTTAACAGTTAATGGCAGTGGGCGGGGCACATTGCTCGCAGGACTGATTGCCGCGATGGGGCCGGAAAGTTCTCGAGTGGCGTCCGCCAACCGGGAGACGAGCTGTCGGTAGGCCTCCAACAAGATGGAGCGACGACCTCGTGAAAGTCGCGGGAAACCGGTGGAAGCAGGTGGCACAGGACCGGTCGGAGTGGCGAGCCTTGGGGGAGGCCTATGTCCAGCAGTGGACGTCTTTCGGCTGAAATGATGATGATGATGATGATGAACAGTTAATGTGTTTTCTTTAAAGTAAATAAATAACAATAATGACAGCTTGTCTTTATAAAATACGCATTAGAAATTCACAATAATATTCAGGTGTGATGAACACTAAATATGTGATTACTTTTAACCAACTTCGTAAAAAGGAGGTTCTCATTTTTTTTTTTTGCATGTATGTTCGTCGATTACTCCGTCAATTGTGAACCGATTTCGATGATTCTTTTTTTAATCGAAGGGTGGTACTTTCGAATTGGTCCTATTTTAATTTGGTTCAGTTATGATGATGAGATCCAAGAGAAAATGAGGGAACTCCTCAAAATTTCTGAACACGTGTATTGATTTTGGCATCAATTTCACGTCTCGTTGTACCAATGTTTGGAAACTGTATTAGAAAAAAAACCAGCCAAGTGCGTGTCGGGCCACGCGCAAATTATAGGGTTCCGAAGTTGACGATGCCCACAGTACCTTTCTAAGACTTATTAGCATCTAGCTAGCCTGTGGTATGACGTGCCCGCCCGACGCCCCTGCCACTCGAGAAAAATCATCATTATAAGTTGGTCGACTATTACTCGTAAGTTTGTACAGCCTACTTAGCTCTGATAGTTTTCCTTTCAACTACGTTATATATGCCACAACCGTCATTTTTTTCAGTCATCCAAATACCACCATTTAGCTGGCAGGGGGGGGGGACACGTGACTCTAACAAAAAATAGCACTTTAAAGCTTAATATTTCACAAACGCATCACTTAATCAAAAAATGGTTTTAACAAACCCACAATATTTTTTTGAGACCTATTCAACGATATGCCGCACCATGGGGTATGCAAGAAAAAAAAATTACATCCCCACTTTACGAGTAGGGGAGGTACCCTATAAAAAAATATATTTCAAAATTTTATTGTACCACTTTGTCAGCATAACTAATATGCATATTCATGCCAAATTACAGCTCTCTAGACCTAAGCATCTCCGAGCAATAGTGCGGACAGACGGACGGACGGACGGACGGACGGACGGACGGACGGACGGACGGACATGGCGAAACTATAAGGGTTCCTTGTGGACTTCGGAACCCTAAAAAACCAACTTCAAACTCCGACAGCCTGCAAAGTCGGTGTCAAGTGAACCGACCCAAAGCTGATGACAATCTTATAGTGAACTTGAGGCTGTCGGAGGTCGAAGTCGGTTTTTTTTATTGTTTTTTTTTCTATATACATACACTGTAACCAGGAGGTTCGACAAGTTCAGGGATATACATGCAGACACTCACCTGGCTCCTGAACCGAAAATACTGCAGGGGGCCCCCTTCAGCAAATCTCCACAGGTAATACTGGCTATCTTGAAATACGCGTTCGTTTCAGGCTAGTTACACGAGCACCTTTTTATTGGGAATTTAATTCGATAGAAAATCGAGAAGCGTTAGCGCCGTTGCGTACAGACGTTGACAGAAACGATAGAAGTTGTAGGTGTAAGCACTAGGCGATGATTTTCGTCCAATCGGAGCGCTGTAGCTAGTGTCTGCATGAAAACCCCGTTTGTCGAGTTTAAATTTGAATTTTGAATACAACGATTTGTTCTGTGCCAGTTTTGAAGACTTGATTTAAAGAATATGCAAAAGTACGGAACATATTGTATAAACTAGCCTAAAACTTCTTATAGGAAGTCATTTTTGTACGAGTAGGTATCTTATTTTTATACTTTATACTTTAAAATCGTGTATATTTATTTGTTTATCCAAGCGGTGTTAGAAACGGTTCTAACGATTATAATCTCGAATCGGAATATAGGGGTTTACCGAGGCGACAAATCGATGGTCTTATATCTGAAAAAACTCGGTTTTCGCTATTTTCACCCGAGCAGAGCTCGGTCGCCCACTAAATTTTATAGCAATAAATCTGTAGAAGTCACGTGACCGTATGTATGTATGTCCGGTTTAGAACTACCTATCATATAGGCTAATTTTAACCGCGAAAAAAATCCATAACACGTTCCAGAAAATATGATAAACTCCGCTGTTTATTTATCCACCATAAAACCGATGCCATTTAACGTATTTACCTAAAGCTCAAGTTTTATGTACCTGCTTATTTACAAAAAAAAACAACATTTAATGCAAAAATGCAAGCAAAATGGTTTCGAAGTTACCACAAAACTTTATTTGTGATGTTATGTGCGATAATTAATATCGACGTCACTTTAATGATACATTTATTAAATAAATAACTGTTCGTGGATATTATGCTTTAGCAATGTTTTGCCAAACTCCGACATAAGTAAGTGAAGAAACATAAGATTCCGGTAATTGGTTGACGCATTTGTTATCACCCGATATAATCAAAATGTGAAGTACCTATTGATACTCTTAGGATTAATACGTAAAAGGTGATTAACATCTATAATTACTTTATCAATTTGTGTTATCAAAGGTATAAAGGCACACACTCTAAAATCAGCAGTACATGCTCCCAGTGGCAAGTCGAGAGAATGCGCGTAACTTTTGCTGTGTTGGCCCTGTGCCTGGCGGCCGTTTCGGGTAAGTTCTAAAAACCAGGATCGTACCGAAAGAATACCATTCTTTGAAAACAGCATAAGTCATTTATGTTTCATTTGTTTTAATTCCACATGATCAATTCAATCATTATAAACATCCATTTATGTTTAGGTATCATATTGATATCTCGCTCAAACGAGATAGTAATATCGCTTTTAATACCTACAACGTATTAAGTTTGTAATACTAAAATAATTTGATTTCAGCGGTGCCCAAGAACTCGCAGAGAATCGTTGGTGGCTCTGTGACCAACATTGAGCAATATCCTTTCGGAGCTTCTCTACTGTACTCATGGAACCTGGTGTCCTACAGCCAGTCCTGCGGTGGCGCCATCCTCAACACCAGGAGCATTTTGTCCGCTGCCCACTGCTTCTTGTAAGTCTTACACCAAAACCTTATTTGTACCTAAGTTTAAAAGTACAATTTATATCATTTATTAATTACTAGTTCCCCGCGACTTAGTCTGCGTGGAATATGCAATTGACGATAACTTTTCGTTCCGATATCCAATTTTAATCAAACGTAGATTATATCTGCTTATACATATGTAGCTCCGAATGATGCTCAAACTACCTTTGGAAACTGCAATCAAATTGGTACAATAGTTCTGGATATCAACTCTAACAAACAGATAGACAGTTAGAAAGAGATAGAAAAAATACTCTTTTACTATAGTATAGATAGAAATATACATACTATTGTACGATTCTGTGCATTGCGTCTTTCTACCTACTTTTACTATTTCAGTGGTGACGCAGCCAATAGATGGCGTATTCGCGTCGGCTCCACTTGGGCCAACAGCGGTGGTGTTGTCCACAACACCCAGCAGGTCATCATCCACCCCAGCTACAACACTCGCAACCTCGACAACGATATTGCGCTCCTTCGCTCCGCCACCACCTTCTCGCATAACAACCAGGCCCGCCCTGCAAGCATTGCTGGCGCCAACTACAACCTCGGTGACAACCAGGCCGTGTGGGCTATCGGATGGGGTCGTACACTTGTAAGTAGTTTGGCTAGGAGGAAGTTCAGTATTTTACGCGTCTCATAGTCAAACTGATTGGGGGCCGACGGCCTCGGTTAGTAACGGAAGAGTTTTACGTATACTGAAATCATCCATTAGGACATCTTTCTTGACAGAATTAATAATGTGAAAATTGTTTCAGTCCAACGGACCGGCCTCTGAGCAGCTCCGTCACGTCCAAGTCTGGGCCGTGAACCAGGCTACCTGCAGGAACCGTTATGCTGAACTGGGCCGCACTATCACCGACAACATGCTGTGCTCCGGCTGGCTGGACGTGGGCGGCCGCGACCAGTGCCAGGGCGACTCCGGCGGCCCTCTGATCCACAACGGCGTGATCGTCGGCGTGTGCTCGTGGGGAGAGAGCTGCGCGCTCGCGCGCTACCCCGGCGTCAACGCTCGCGTTTCGCGTTACACCTCTTGGATCCAGTCCAACGCTTAAGAGTTTAAATAAACATTGTTTTAATCACCTCATTTTTTTTTCGATCCATGCCAGATTTCATAATATTTAAGACAATTTTCTTGAACAGTCAAGAGGTGATATTAAAATATTTATATTATAGTTTGTCTACATGTTTTAACTGCCTTAATCTTGGAATTACATTTTTTTATTCAAATTCTAGACAAATCTATAGGTAATCATCATCATCATCATATCAGCCGATAAATGTCCACTGCAAACTGAACATAGGCCTCCCTTAAGGCTCACCTCTTGACCTTCACCAGGTCATCACTTTATCTAAAACTATAAACTTCTATAGAACTGTTTTCCAACTTCAATAATGAAAATGAATCACACGTACATCAACGTAGGTTAGAGATAAATGAATACATTGCACAATACATGTGTCCTTGAGCACCTTTATTTGGGGACTTGTGTCTTTCGGAAAAACAAGTTTTTTTTTATACTACTAGAAATAATAATAAGTACCTAGGTAATCCATATACTAATACTAATCTATCTACTATTTAAAAATAAGTCAGGTTTTCCTTCCTGACGCTATAACTCCAGAGCGCACGAACCGATTTCCACGGTTTTGCATTCGTTGGAAAGGTCTCGGGCTCCGTGAGGTTTATAAAAAAAACTAAGGCGGTACGAAGTCCGCGGGGTCAGCTAGTCTATACTAATAATAAGTCTGTAGAAGTCGCGTCTGAATCATGAAAATTCAAAGAAAATCGAGGGGACTATTATATAAACGATACTGAACACAAAAGAACCGAATTCCATGCGGATGAAGTTGCGAGCAGAGGCTAGTAGGTACTAATAATACGTATTTAGAAGAAGTCGCGTCTGAAACTTGAAAATTAAAAGAAACAATCAAGTCGAGGTGACTATATAAACGATATCGCACACAAAATAACGATCTTTAGAAAATTCGTCTGTATGCAGGTATAAATGTATGTTCCGATTTAGATACACTGACTTTAGGCATAATCCTACTCATTATCCCAAAACCGATCCTTGGGGTATCCTTGCGTAGCGTGCGTCGGTTGACACATTTTTTTATATCACTTACCTTGATTTTGCCTAGGAAAACTTCTAAAGGCCGTTCCTATACCCAGCTCAGCCGCCACTATCACTCGTGGGGCGAGTGAAAGAGAAAGCGCCACGCACAGAATGCCTGATTTAGTTAGTGTTTAACACGTTTTATTTTATTTTATTTTTATTTTATTTTATTCGGAAAGCTGACTGCCTTAAAGAAAACATGCACTTAAATTAGTCATCTACAAGCAAATTATAAGCTTCCACATATATAATGCGTATGTAAGATAAAAATGTCTCGATACATTAAAAGTAATAAAGTACCTAGGAAATGATACATTCAAAGAAAGGAAAAAAAAAGAAAAAAAAATACGTTTTAACTTAGACAACATACCAATGAATACATTTACTTAGTTAAAAATAATCACACCTAGATGTAAATAATTTACTGCCAAGTAAGCATAAACAACTCCTTTTTAGCTGAGGGAATACTGCTGTTAAATAAATCTACAGATATTTCTTCATTAATGTCATTAAACAGCTTAAAAGAGCTTTTAATTTCTTTAAAAATGCCAAGACATTTATAAGGCTGATACTTTATGCATTTAATATGCATATTTTTTTTGTTATGTTTAGTTTTATACTGCTTCATAAAATAAACTGGAGTAAGGTTGGATTAAAGGTGCGAAAGGTACGAGCGAGTATTTTGGAATACAATTGTATCTAGCGAAGTTTCGTGAAACGTGTAACGAAAGCTGTCAATTTAAGGATGATATAATCAAATATAACATATTTTTTTCATATTTTCAACTTTTATCATTTCTTAGAAAAATATGATCTTACATGAGCAATTTGACAATGCTGGGTCAGGGAACGGCCTTAATATATTTTTAATACGTGTTTCACTTTCCAGAGTAGAAGCAAGAATTAAAAGGCTTAAATTTTGTTGCAACTAAAACCCAGTTTATCTTTTTTATCATTTTATCAATATAATCCTATAACTTATTAATTATCTAGAAACTTCGTCAGTTTCAAAGTTTACTGTAAATTCCAAGTTAGCTTTGACTGGCTACTTTTTAGGGTTCCGAAGTCCACAAGGAACCCTTATAGTTTCGCCATGTCCGTCCGTCCGTCTGTCCGCACTATTGCTCGGAGATGCTTAGCTCTAGAAAGCTGTAATTTGGCATGAATATACATATTAGTTACGCTGACAAAGTGGTACAATAAAATTTTGAAATATATATATTTTTATAGGGTACCTCCCCTACTCGTAAAGTGGGGATGTAATTTTATTTTCTTGCGTACCCCATGGTGCGGCATATCGTTGAATAGGTCTAAAAATATATTTGGGTTTATTAAAACCATTTTTTGATTGAGTGATGCGTTTGTGAAATATTAAGCTATAAAGTGCTATTTTTTGTTACAGTCACGTGTCCCCTCCCCCCCCTGCCAGCTAAATGGTGGTATTTGGATGGCTGAAAAAATCACGGTTGTGGCATATATAACGTAGTTGAAAGGAAAACTATCACAGCTAAGTAGGCTGTACAAGCTTACGAGTAATAGTCGACCAACTTATGAAATGATTAAAATATCAATGATTTTTCTCGACCGGCAGGGACGTCGGGCGGGCGGGCATGTCATACCACAGGCTAGCTAGATGCTAATAAGTCTTAGAAAGGTACTGTAGGCATCGTCAACTTCGGAACCCTATACTTTGCGCGTGGCCCGACACGCACTTGGCCGGTTTTTTATGTAAAAATGTTCTAGAAAGTTGCTTAAAACTTCTAGATTTAATTGTATAGAAAAAATAGAATAGGTAGTAAAGTAGTAGTAGCAAAAAAGAAAGCCGTGGTGGCCTAGTGGTTCGACCTACCGCCTCTCATGCAGAGGGTCGGGGGTTCGATTCCGGCTCGCACCTCTAAGTTTTCTTATGTGCGAAATTCAATTTGAATTAACCACTGTGCTTTTCGGTGAAGGAAAACATCGTGAGGAAACCTGCACGCATCTGCGAAGTAATTCAAAGATGTGTGTGAAGTCCCCAATCCGCACTGGGCCCGCGTGGGGACTATAGCCCAAACCCTCTCGTGATGAGAGGAGGCCTGTGCCCAGCAGTGGGACGTAAATAGGCTGTAGTAGTAGTAGTAGTAGTAGTAGCAAAAAAGAGATGAGGAAAAACATATCATCGATAGGTACATTTGATTTAATATTATGTTATCGTTGATTTGAATCTTTTTATTATCATTTAGATTTTTGGGCAATCATCAGCGTTGCAACCCCTTATCAATTGCGTTTTATATAAAGTAAGGCTCATTACCTGTTCGTTTCTGTACCCATCGGTGGCTTGCCGTGACAATGCGTGTAACTTTGGCTTTACTGGCCTTGGGCCTGGCGACCGTCTCGGGTAAGGAAATAATGTGTTTGTTAAATGTGAAGTGTTTTAACATCTTGTCAACCAGTAATAATATAATAATTAGTTTTTTCAAAAAATGATTTTTTGGGATATTTTTTATTGCTGACTGTACTTTTCTTTGTAAATCCCTCATCTACCCTTCAAGACGAATCAAACGAGCCCAAATTCGTTGGGTATATGTAGTTTAATTACGGAGTTCCTATGGCCACCTTCCAGCTCCATCATCAGATCAGCTCCACATCATCATAAGATTGCATTGTCACGCGATTTACATACTCGTGCAAAATTTCAGCTCAATCGGAAATCGGAAAGTGGGTCAAATTTAACTTGCAAGATTCCATTACATAGTTACATACAGGTCGACCTAATAAAAGCGAGTTAAAAATACCGGAGCTTAAATTTATTTTAATCAAAATATGAATAAAAAGATAACGAAACATCATGTTACTAAACTTTTGACAGCTAAAGTATAATAATAAATATAAAAATAAGAAAAATGAGCCTTCACCACTTTTCAAGCTCACAATCCTATCCTATATTATTAAACGAGCAATATTTGTATATAAATATATACCTATAATATATTTGTAACCACATTTTCGAAAATGGCTCGAACAATTTCGATGAATTGTGGAATATAGGGGCTTATGGGGGGGTCAGGATTTCAGTGTCCATGGGCCGCAGTGACCACTTACCATCAGGTCGGCTGTGCGCTCGTTTGCCGATCGATACCGTTAATATATAAAAAAAATGATCTAGCTAGGTGTCATATCAGGGAAATTTCGTTTTTAGCTATTCACCCGAGCCCAGCTCGGTCGCGGAGGTAAAGATTTAATTGACGATAATATAACTTTGTAATATATATTTTTTTACTTTTAGCGGTACCCAAGAATCCCCAAAGGATTGTTGGTGGGTCGCTGACCAACATCGAGCAGTACCCCTACGGGACCGCTCTCCTGTACTCCGGCAACTTTGTGACCTACAGCCAGTCCTGCGGAGGCGCACTCCTTAACAACAGGGCTGTCCTCTCAGCCGCCCACTGCTTCTAGTAAGTAAACAAAAGTTGTATCATTACAACCTACAATACAATACAAATAAATTGAAAGCTATCTTAATCATCTGTAGTGTTACCAAGATGTTTCATTCAATACAAACAATTGCTCAAAAAGTCAAAAGTTCGTCATTTCCAAACGAGCAATTTTTGTTATTTGACACCCAGTAAGCCTAAAAGTTTTTGCGCACTAGGGGTTTTTGAGCTTCGTCCTGTTCGATTTTAATAATTATTATATTTTTTGAAGATGTATTAAAAAATGATAAATTGTTTATACACGTGCGAAATTGATATTTTCACTCGTCCCTAACATAAACTAGGGGCTTGTGTTAAATGACCAACTCTTCGCACTTGCATCAAAATTTACTATTCTTTCAGCGGTGACGGAGCCAACAGATGGCGCATCCGCGTGGGCTCTACCTGGGCCAACAGCGGTGGCGTTGTCCACAACGCCCAGCAAATCATCATGCACCCAAACTACAGCACTTGGACCCTCGACAACGACATCGCCATCCTTCGCTCCTCCACCAACATCGCACATAACAACCAAGCCCGTCCTGCAAGCATTGCTGGTGCCAACTACAACCTCGGTGACAACCAGGCCGTGTGGGCTATCGGATGGGGTCGTACAGTTGTAAGTAGTTTAGTCAAACTGCTTGGAGGCCGACGGCAGAGCTAAGAGGCAGCCCCTCTTGTTCATAGTCATCAATCAGTCCGTTAGTAACGGAAGACTTTTATGTATACTGAAATCATCCATTAGGACATCTTTCTTGACAGAATTTAAAATAATGTGAAAATTGTTTCAGCCCAATGGACCGGCATCTGAGCAGCTCCGTCACGTCCAAGTCTGGGCCGTGAACCAAGCTACCTGCAGGAACCGTTATGCTGAACTGGGCCGCACTATCACCGACAACATGCTGTGCTCCGGCTGGCTGGACGTGGGCGGCCGCGACCAGTGCCAGGGCGACTCCGGAGGTCCTCTGATCCACAACGGCGTGGTCGTCGGCGTGTGCTCGTGGGGAGAGAGCTGCGCGCTCGCGCGCTACCCCGGCGTCAACGCTCGCGTTTCGCGTTACACCGCTTGGATCCAGTCCAACGCTTAGGTCATTTAATTTTATATAAGTACCTACCGTTATTAAATTTTTCAGCCCGCAATTTATTTTCTCTTATTATTATCGCCCACCACGTTCACGACAAATTATTATATGAAACAGTAACTAGTGGCTCTGTGATCTGGAGACCTCGAGAGTCAACTTTTAAAACCATAAAACTTTTTTTTCTTCATTTTGAAGCCCCCTCCACCATTTTGAAAAAAAAAACAAAAACGGAATCACCAATATCCCTATATTAATTTTGAATTCGACACACAAAATTTCACGAGAATCGGCTCAGAATGCGACCAGTGGAGGTGAACATCCGAACATACGAAAGCCATTTTTGCCAAAGCTGAAACGGAGACACTCCCGTCGCTTCACTCACAAGAACATTAGGCAAAACTAAATTTTCTTTGCGATCTTTAAATAGATATAGAGAGGAATTAAAAAAACAATTTTAGTATTTCTGCCATTTTTCGGTAGTTTTTGTTAGGGTTCCGAAGTCCACAAGGAACCCTTATAGTTTCGCCATGTCCGTCCGTCCGTCCGTCCGTCTGTCCGCATTATTGCTCGGAGATGCTTAGGTCTAGACAGCTGTAATTTGGCATGAATATGCATATTAGTTACGCTGACAAAGTGGTAGAATAAAATTTTGAAATATATTTTTTTTGGGTACCTCCCCTACTCGTGAAGTGGGGATGTAATTTTTTTTTCTTGTGTACCCCATGGTGCGGCATATCGTTGAATAGGTCTTAAAAAATATAGTGGGTTTGTTAAAACCATTTTTTGATTAAGTGATGCGTTTGTGAAATATTAAGCTTTAAAGTGCTATTTTTTGTTAGAGTCACTTGTCCCCCCCCCCTGCCAGCTAAATGGTGGTATTTGGATAGCTGAAAAAAAATCACGGTTGTGGCATATATAACGTAGTTGAAAGGAAAACTATCAGAGCTAAGTAGGCTGTACAAACTTACGAGTAATAATCTACCAACTTATAATGATGATTTTTCTCGAGCGGCAGGGGCGTCGGGCGGGCACATCATATCACAGGCTAGCTAGATGCTAATAAGTCTTAGAAAGGTACTGTGGGCATCCTCAACTTCGGAACCCTATAATTTGCGCGTGGCCCGACACGCACTTGGCCGGTTTTTTATTTACTACTAGCTTCTGCCCACGACTTTGTCGGCGTGGAATTCGGAAATAGCGTTCCCGCGGCAACAATGCGTTTTTCCGGGATAAAAAGTAGCCTATATGTTGAACAGTGTTATAGACTACCACCACACTAGTTTTAGTGTTAAATCCGAACATACATGCATATATACATACATACAGACAATTTTTCTAAACATCGTTATTTTGTGTTCAGTGTCATAATAGGTGGTCTCCACGACTTGATAGTTTCGTATAATTTTCAAATTTCAGACGCGACTTTTTCTACAGACTTATTATAAGTAAGTATAGATTACTGCTTTGTTTAGAAAGTTACCTGATTATGAGCAAACTAATTGAAACCAACGCTCCGACGGTCAGCGTCCAAGTTGGCTGTTCAAGTAGGAGTTGCGTCCGCTTCCGTCTGAGAACAGCCAATGGCAGCCAGCCAACTTAGCAGTAAGGAAGCATTAACAAAGCCTTTCTTTCGCTCCGATCTGGGTTGACTTGAATCCTGATGGATTTCTTATTTGTTCTCTTAATTGATATAACGTCACGTCGACGACACTACGCGCTTGAAAATAATTTTGTAGGTGGGGGTTTCCTTTATTTTTGCCGCTATTATACCCGCGACTTCGCAGGCGTATAAAAAAAAGACATTTGACTTGTGGAAAACCCAAAGCCGTTGATATATCGTAATAAACAGTATCGTATGTTATTGTTATTACCTACGAGTATATCGATACCAAATTTTATCTGAATCCATCTCGCTGTTTTGAAAAAGATTAAAATCGCTTTGGATTTCCCAAGACTACTTATTTTTCTCTAAACTATAAATTTTAGAGAAAAATTTCAACTACAATAATCGACAGAACTGAGTCACATCCGTATAAATTCATCATAATTATGATAAAGAAATGATAAAACAAGAAAGAGCCTACCATATTTTCGTAGAATTTTGTAAATTGTTATAATCAATAAAATTGTACTAATGTGGGCTGATTGATAAACATGCTGTTGTAAAACAAGAATTATCTAAACCAGGTCCAGTTACTGCGAAATATGTAGTAAAAATCATTACAATATCGAAAGAAACAATAGTAGTGTTAGAATATTCACATACCAATTAGAATTTAAGGTCATTAGGTAGTTATTTTAAATATTAAAACATGTATAATAATGAATTTTTATTATGTGTATGAATAGGAAAGAACAGACATACATTATATTCGTATGGAAAATAATTGTTTCCAGATTGCAAAGCCATGTCTCCGCGCTGCCTATGACATACCTAGGCGTAAAATAATGATCATAAAATTAAACATTTTTCTTTAATTAAACCAAAAACTGATTTATAAGTGGGAAACTTCATAAGGTTGTGTTTGGTACGAGTAGGTACAGTATGTGCTGTATTATAGAATAGACATTCATTCTTATCCATTAACCCGTATTATCTGAAAGAGGTGAACGCAGCCCCGTTTAATGGCATCATTGTCTACGGAGCGGTGAATGGGTTAGACAGCGACCCACCGACAGCTGCCAATTATCGCTTTTGTGACCTAACGAGCATGGCTCAGTAGCGTGTAACTAACATACTATTTTAATAAGACATTATTTGTTGTTTGATCCTGATCACATCGATATAAAAGTACCTCGCTCACCAACCTAAATTACATCATAAAATAGAACGGAAAATCGGAACGGTCTTCTCAAAGCCGGTGAGCTTTCACGTTCAACAAGATTCAACCTTCTATCAACAAAATTATTCACGGAAAGAATACTCTTTTTAATGGAGACAAAATGTTCGCACACAAACGGCGAAAGAAAAATTGCCCACCCTTTATTACGCTTACGAATGCCTGATTTTCAACGAGAAATTCAGTTTCTTTTTTTACAACGCAAATACTGCTATAATAACATACACTGTAAAAGGATCCAATAAACACTTCTTTGTTGAATAAATGAAGGAATAAATAAATTATTAACGAAATTGATCTTGAACGTAAAATTTTCACAAAATGATGATTGATGTGCGTTATTTTAATATTGTGAGGAGCGCGATAAAAATATTGTTCTCAAATAAATCAAGGAACCGTGTAACAACGAATAAAATAAAGTCTCGTTAAATTGTTTTCCTATTATACGTCAAACAATTTGCTATTCCTATTGGGGATATTAAAATCATTTTCTGAGTTGGGCTGCAGCCGACCTTCTCATAAACAGGAAGTATCAACAATATCTTTTATAATATTCATAAAGTGCCATCGTAATACGCAGTTAATGGTGACATTAAGTTTACTGGTTGCGAAAAGGTTCCCGTGGTGAGAGCGAGTGGATTAGCTATGCCAGGCCAAGATTAACAGAAATTACTACGTGTGCTTTTTATACTTTTACTCGAGTTTATACCGTTGAAAAAACAGGTAAGTATTTCATTAACTCCAATTCTTTTTGATGTTGTTACGAACGATGAGGAAGATAAATGGTCCAACGTTTTCAACTACAGCTACTATACCAACGAAAGCCTTTAGATCCTTCAGCCCAGGGGTCGGCGAATTTTGACAGCCGATGGGCAAAACTTGTTGAAGACATACGTGACATGTGAAAACCAAATATTTACAATTCCACAAAATCGCTTTGACAAATACAGTCCTGATCTATTTTTCGCTGCATGATTGAACTTAGTGTCTATGTTATATTCATGAGACGCGATGTTCACAGGTGTTCTAAGCCTGGCCTAATCGGATAAACCCGAATTTCACTGCAGAGTGGATGCATTGTGGTGCCCAGGATCTCTGGTTCAATTTCCGCGCTAAGTAGTTTCATTGATGCGGCCCTTTGAGTGTAGGTATGCCTGCTTTAATGTATACTATGCGAAGCATAAGTGTGCTAAGGTTTACATTTAATATTCAATCAGATGAACAGTTATATTATTTTTAGGATGAGATTTATATCTTATCTATACTATAATAAAAGAGCAGAACCCGGCGTGTCTGTACATAGAAAGAAAAGTTCAAAAAAGGAACGGGGGGTCTAAAGATGTATATGGTAGACCATAAAACAGCGATTTTTAGGAATCTTTTCCGTCTGTCTGTCTGTCTGTCTGTTTGTTAGAGTTAATCTCCGAAACTACTGAACCGATTTGAATGCAGTTTTCAAGGGTAGATAGAGCATCATTTGGAACAACATATAAGTTTTTGATTTAAATCGGATGTCGGAAAGAAAAGTTATCGGCAATTTTATATTCCACGCAGACGAAGTCGCGGGCTACAACTAGTTATAATATAATTACTAATCCTTCAAAATAAATGTGGAAATGTGTGGAAAATGTGCTAAAAGTTTTATGTATAACATAAATCGGTACATTTTATAAACTCTTCATCTCAAAGTGGTTTCTTAGTAAGGACATGAATACAAGTAAGGGGTAGTAAACGGAAGCGACCAGGTTTTATGACGATGAAACTAATAATAAAACCACGAAGCACTTCGGTGCCGATAGAGCACCCAGGACCCACTTCTAAGTGTTTACTAATGGGACGTGTTTATGTAATTTGATTCATTAATAGTATTTACATCACCCTTGGCCGTAAAGTGGGATTTTCTGCCCGCTACGCGGAGAGAAAATCTCACTTCTTGGCCAAGGCAAGATGTAAAACTTTTGACAAACCACGGGCGGTAATTCGTAAAGCCCCAGATCGCATATTTATGGCCCTCACCTTCGGTTCGGGCCACAGAAACCTGCGATCTGGGACATTTACGAATTCACCACCCTAGGTCTGTAATGTACTATTGTGTCCGTTGTATTAGGAATTTGTATATTGGTGATGTGAATTAGCACAACATGCAATACATGCTATGCTATACAAATTAGCAGTACATGCTATGTATTACAATCGGCGTCAAAATTATCGCCCCTCCGTGAAAAAGGGCAAGGGGGGTAAAACTTGGTTTTAAGTTAATTTAAAAATATATTAGCACTATTAGGGCCGGTTCCTATATCCACGTAACGCCTCGTTTTGCCTACGGACGGTTAAAATTTGACAGATTCTCTATGGAACAAATGTCAAAAATCAACCGTCCGTAGGCAAAACGAGGCGTTTCGTGGAATAGGAACCGGGCCTTAATAAGTTTGTACTCATAACCCTGTGAGAATTCCGGGAAAAACTGGAATATGTACCTAATGTTGAGAATTAATTTGGGTAGATTGGACTAGGTTTCGACGGAAACTTGTAATTATTTTAGTTAAAAAATATATCGATGTAAGATCGATCAACCTAGTCTGTTTTGCCTACCAACCTAGTTTGTTTTCTTCATCTCCACTATCCAAAGGTTGTCTGATAGAGATCGCTATTTAGCGATAAAACTGCCTGCTGTATGCTATATTTTTTGTTTAACTATCTGACTTGGCGAACTTCGTACCGCCTAACATTTTAAACGATTCGGGGTGGAGACAAATCCAAAAAAGATCATTAAAATCGGTTTAGCCGTTCTTGAGTTATGAGTGGTGTGACTAACCCGACTCTGTTTTATTTATACTGGGGGCACTGTCGTACCCTCGCCAAGTCGAGCAAAAAACGACACACAGTCGTACCATCCTTTTCTCGAAGCCATTCAGGTTACTTTGTATGTAATATCGTATACAAAGTGACCCGATTTCATTTTGTTTTATGTCATTGGTATAGGAATTGGTATAGGTAAACAAGCACACAGCCCACTTCATGGTAAGTGGTCACTGCGGCCAATGGACACCGAAATCCTATGATCCCCCATTAAGAAACCATAAGATCTCGAATGCGCCATGGTTGAGTGTATTAACTACATCTATACTCAATAGCAATGAAAACGGGTCACTTTGTATAGGATTTTCCATACAAAGTGACCTTTTTTCATTGCTATTGAGTGTATTTTCTTCGACTTTGTCTCATCCTTTGACTCGACTCGTACGTGTTTATGACAATGGCAGCTTGTTGACAAACAAATACTTACCTAAACATCGAAAACCCTTTCAAATTACGACTCCATTGCTTAAGAGCGACGTAGCGAGCTTTGGATGTTTGGCATTCGTTTCGCCCCCGTTGAATTACACTCAACCGTCAAAGAGAGCTTTGTTCAGGTTTTCCATTACAACAAACCTCTGATTTCACTCGTATATCGGGACAATATGAGAGTCGAAAAAGGATTTATATGGAAAATATCGGTATTACATTTTTATGTTAATGAAATCTATGAATTATTTTACATGAATTTCGCATTTGGACACCACTACTCATTTTCACGGGTATGTAACACGTAAGAGTTATTCAAATCATCATCATCATCATGTCAACCAAAAGGCGTTACCTACTTCTTCTAGACATCATCTCATCTTCTCACCAAGGTTAACTCAGCCAGATTCTTCTATATCAAACACCTACTTAATATAAACCGACGAGCATGTATGCGAAATGGGATGAAAGTTGAAGAAGCAAGAAAAGAGAGAGGGTCAAAGTTGTCGCAAATGGAAGACATTGGTGTCTGCCTTGCCTAACTTCCATGGAGTTAGGAAACAGCGTGATTTCATTAAGTACCTATTTAAGTGCATTACGAGTCGCAAACCCTTCCAAAATTTCGATCCTCGTCAATAGAGTAGGAAAAGGCTCGTTTTGACGCAGGCGAGGGCGGCCTTAAACCCGTGACGAATGGCCCCAGAGATAAGCAGAGTGTGGGCCGTCTCCTAATAACTCGCCACTCACCCCATTGTTGTCCGGCTGGTTAATTGTATATGCCGCTTAATAAATACTTGATAAATACACTTGATAGATTATAATTTCCTTACATTTTATCTGTGTATTATATTCGACCTTTGGAGACTTATTATATCTCGAAAACTGACGAAGAAGACTAATAAATCAATCAAATTTTCTCTTTACCGGATTGTTGTCTTATTTTTATTATTGACCTGTAAAAAAGTGCCCATACATGATCTATTCAAATGAACCAATAAATCCACGGTACGGATCAAGCAAAATATTCAACCGTTAAACCGCGCAGTCAAAACCCCGAGTGGTTTACGAATTCCAAGCGCGGTAAATAACAGAGTGAAATTCGAAATCAACTTTCCACCGCTAATCTAGACAAGCTTATGACTTGTAGCTGTGTTAGTCACACAATGAGCTCCCTATGAATATTTAAGCTATTTCTGTTCAACTTTAATTCCAGCTGTAGGATAATGCCAATGTCAGCGATCGCGCCCGAAGGCCACCGGAAACGGCCGAGCACCTGGATCGATTCTCTGCTTGAACTTGCCACGGACCTGCCCGACACGGAAATGAAGTATGTTACTTTCGACAAATTGCACTTACAGGAGATCAAAAAAGTTTCTAACTTTCTATCTTTTCTAAAAACAAGAATCTTAAAATACCTACCCTAATATTCCCTACAATGTTCAATTCTTTGTTTTTTCCATTTAAGTTATTTTAAGCGTAAAAAATTGCAAGTTACTGTAGTTTATAGTGCTGCTCGAATTTACAGAAGTAGGTACATAATATGTAGACGTATCCCTATTTATCTTGTGAGCAGTTGTTAGCAGCCACCGAGCGCAGGCAAAGTTCCTACAAAGCCACGAAACCCCGTTTAATATACCCATAAAAATATTATTAAAAGTTACTTGTTACTTTTACAAAATTTGAACGAATTTTTCAAAAGCAATTCAGCAAATCGTAAAAAAAGGAGATACTTCATTTTTGTACGTAGTAGCCGCGGTTCTCGTACGGCCGGCATTGAGGGCCGGTTATACATAGCACTGATTAAGGCACGGCCATGGCTGCGAGGTTCACTTTAATTTCACAATGCCACGGCATTGACGAGCCGTGCCACACGTTAATAAGTGAATAACTGCTATTTTAGTACACCATGTGTCCATTAATTTTCGATAGGCATCATTCTCACGGTCAATGTACGGCGTCCCTGACGATAGAGGTTGTTGAATATTACGAGTATGTTGATGATGTTGTGTCAGCTAAAACATAAGCTTAGAAATTGTCATGAGCATAGATGACACCGTTTAGCAATTTAACAATACGAATATTTAATTTTATATTAGGTCGACTGGCACCAACGCTAACCTCAAGCTAAACCCGAGTTAAGCGATTACCCGACGTTATAGCAGCTTGGTGCAAGCGGGCCTTGATCAATACTCAATACTCAATAGTTTATTGTTTCCATAATGTGCAATAGGATCATCTAGAGATCTATGTATTCCTTGTTCCAAACGGGATGGAACGTAATTTTTTCCAGTTCAACTTCGATTCGGGCCAAGAGATAGATCAAAATGCGATTCCAATAAAATAAAAAATAGAACTAGTACCTACGCTGGCTCTGTTCCGGTGATTTATGACATCACGGAAGCATCCGAATGAAATTTTGGAATCTTATTTGCAGTAAACATTAGGCTTTAGTATTCTCGTAATCTGGTATGCGTCGAGCTTTATTTTTGAGTACGTACTGACAATTTCCGTTTAGAATTCTCGTCTGATACGGTAACCGTATTATCATCCGTAGCAATATTTGGTAGCCGATCTTGAGAATGAATTCAGTCCGGGATTCACCATTTGTACCACCACCACGGATTTCCAAAAATCTTAAATTATTTCAAAAGTATAATGATGAGTAAAATGTTTTGAAAAGTGGGACCTATTGAAGGTGTAGCGAGGAGCGTCCGTAGCACATGATAGTCTCCCTCCGTTATGAGCGGTGCGTCATATGCTTGTATTTCACCTTTATTATTATTATTATATTATATTGACAGGCAGGCAGTCGATCAACTGATAAATGCCTGTATCCCAGTTGTTCTCAATTTAAGTATTTCTTGACCTGTTTAAGAATTTGTCAAGTCTGTTCGTGATCTGGTTAATGCTCTGTGCTGAAATTTCGTCTTCTGGTAACTTGTTCCATGAATGAATCACTCTGTTGCTTAAAAAGTGGTTCCGAGGATTGCTCTGACAAAGCTCTGTTAGGAATTTGAGCAAGTGTCCCCATAGAAGAGCTTTAGTCAAATAAAGAAATCTGAAAGTTATTAGTAGTTAGTTACTGAAAGGTATTAGTTATTATTTGTAAAGGTCGCGGGAACGCGGTGGATGAGAGTGCCACAGGACCGGTCTGAGTGGCGCGCTTTGGGGGAGGCCTATGTCCAGCAGTGGACGTCTATCGGCTGAAATGATGATGATGATGATGATGAAAGTTATTAGTTCAAACAGATAGTTTTCCTAATACATAAAATAAACTCACGCCTGTTTTCCTTTGAGGTAGGCAGATACCACTGAACGCCACCTGCTTCTATCATATTGATTTGCATGTCTCCCTCGCTTTCACAACATTCACCCCTCACCTTCATGCAAGCTCATCGATTTCGAGCTCCTAATACGAAGTATACCAATTTTGAATTCGGTTTTTTCATCAGCCATTTGAATTCACGTAAGTACCTACTGCCTGTTACAACACTCAACCGCAATGAAATCGGGTCACTTTGTATGGAAAATCCTATACAAAGTGACCCGATTTCATTGCGGGTGAGTGTATTATCCATCAATAAAGAGAGAGATACTTCATCGACCACAGTAAAACGCGTACATGTATTGAAGCCAGAAGGGAAATTTTAAGCCTTTCTATATTAAATATCAGTCCCTTCAAGGCTCGGAAGTATTGACTGTCACTATTTCCTGAAACATTTCACATTCATCAAGGGCACCGCGCCGTGTATCGACCTTCACCCAAGGCCGCTGAATCCATATTATGTTATCGTTGTTGCTTTAACGTCGCGTTGATTTACGAAGTAGGAAGTAACAGGAAATCTACACTCGTATATAAGTGATAGGTAGGTAGAAACTCTAGATCCAAATTGTTGACAAACTTTTTATAAAATCATTTTCACCCTTGAACATCGTAAATCCCTATCTGAAGATATTTAATTTAACAAAATAAATGATGACGACGGATTAAATTTATTAAGTAGCTAAAGGATTAGCTTTTATAATTCGTTTTGGTTTTCATAATTGCCAAGCTGAGTAGACGATCTTAATTATTCAACGGTCCATTCACTTATCTTTTGAGAATGAGAATGAGGATTATTTATTCTTAAAATTAATTACATTTTTACTTTATTCCTATTTTTTCTTTAATATTCCTTTTCCGGAGTTCTTAGAATGATTCCCATTGCTTCTTGTTATTATATGTTTTTTATGTATTTTAGGAAAGAAAAACCGACTGCAAATTTGTAATCGGTTGATGATATATTTGTTTTCGTAATTTGTGTTGTTACATGTTTTATTAGAAAGTTTGTTATGCATGAAACCCATTTTATCTTTCAGTTTAAGATGTATAATCTTGTATAGATGGAACGATATCCCTCCTCCCATCCAAGGGGCGCCTAGTGGATACTCTTTTAAGCAAAAGCTGAGAGGATACCTGTTGGCGCTCCAAAAATCGTAACCCAGCGTTAATAACAATCAGCTACTACGTAGGCATACCTACGCAACTCTTTATTGCCCTGACGTCGTACGCGTACCAAAATGACAAACAGACGTTTGTATAGATTGTTCACTATTTATAATAATAATTGTAAAATAAATGTAGTTACTCTTCCTGTATTACTATATGTGATATTTTATTTATGTATTATTATCTAACTATTACACCTATAATAATATAGCATATATTTATTTATTTTTATTGATGTATCTCTTCATTTGTATAACGCTCCGTGGGTCACACAATGGTTGCTGGCTGAAAATCAGCGCTGCAGGTGTTTCTCACCTCAGCATAAATGCTGAGCCAGACACCCTTTCACCGCCGTGAGGACACAGGCTCCTTTGTAATCCCCTTTTTTTTGTACTGTTTCTATTGCTTAATTTCTTGTAATCCCTATTGTGTCTATTATGTATCTTATATACTCGTATGTGTCTTCAATGTGCGTAGTGAATAAATGTTTTTCTTCTTCTTCTTCTATAGCATTTTCCATATAAAGTGACCCGAATTCATTTGCTGTTGAGTGTATTTTAACGTTTTCCGAGACGAACGTTTGTAGCGTGCGGTATGAATACGAAGTGGGCGAGTTGAGATCCCAATATTGTGATTTTTTCCAATCAATCAATGGATCAAGTGAAACAACATTTTTTATTCAACGGAATCTACATTTTTCAGAAAGCCCTAGTTAAAATTTTAACTTGTGTGGCTCGGTAGCGACTGCAATTTACTGCTTCCTCGTTAAGGTGATAGTTTTCCTAGAGGGTTTAATTTATGAGCGGGCGAGGCTGTTAAAAATCAAAATTATAACAATTTACTACTTTATTGAGTTGCAACCGTCAGATGAAATTTTAATGTTCGAATATTCGATACAAAATATGTTTTAATTTCGGAATTTACCAACCTTTAAAACCTTAACCTTTGAGAATAGGTCGCTCCCCGCCGCTCCTATATGATCTGAGTGAATCAAAACTGCCTGAAAATAATTTGATCTGAAAATGAAGCAATTTATAACAATGAATGTCTATTTTATAGTTTATGGTTTCATGGCTAGCATAGCATTTATAACCACGACTTCGACCGCGTGTAATGGGGACTATCGTTTCTTTGCTCACCAGTTGGCGCCACTGTTGACTAAGGTCCAGAGGTATAGCTGTCAAAGGCGACTTTATAAGATCGGCGCCGAAACAAAGTTTGAAATCTTGAATCTCATTAAGTTTATTCATTATAAATAAGTATCATCATATCGAGTAGCTATGCCGCAATGATGTGCAGTTCCGTTTTGTTTGGAAAAAATATTTTTTTTTCAAAGCGTTTACATTCATATCCAATCTAAATATATAAAACTCAAAGGTGACTGACTGACTGACATAGTGATCTATCAACGCACAGCCCAAACCACTGGACGGATCGGGCTGAAATTTGGCATGCAGGTAGATGTTATGACGTAGGCATCCGCTAAGAAAGGATTTTGCAAAATTCCCACGGGGACGGGAAAAATCGGGATTTTACTTTTTAATATTTCTGCGCATACGAAGTTGCGGGGAAAAGCTAGTAATCCATATTTGCGATAATTTCACGAAGGAGATCACTTTTTAACAGGAAAATAAAGAAATTATGATTTATATCACGAAGCCCGCCAAAACCAGTGAAAAGTGAATGTTATTGGACCTCACGCGACACTAGCGCCTCTAGTGGCATATTCACACGCGATAGCCCCCATTCAGTAATTGCGTTCTCACCGGAACAACAGTATTATATATAATAGGATCCGGATTTATGCTTTTGATAAAAAATAGCTTTTTTCCTTCCCCGGGATTCCAAATATCTCCATACCAAATTTCATCTAAATCCGTCTAGCGGTTTGAGCGTGAAGAGGTAACAGGCAGACTTACTTTCGAATTTATAATATTAGTATGGTTAGTAGGTATAGGTATGTATAGAATATACTTACTTACATTGTGTATTGTATCTAATATCACAATATATCTGTATTGTGATTGTATAATATGTATGTATGTATACGTATGAGGTATATTGTTTTTAAATCTGTTATTTTAGTGTTTATCAAACGTCGCAATCATGTGGATCTTAATCCAAGGTTAAAAAATGAGTCGATGGATTACTTTATTGTCGTAAATTACTAGATTTTGCCCGCGACTTCGTATGCGCATAAAGATTAACATGTAAAATCCCATGTATTCCCGTTCCCGTGTGTACATTTCAGGAATTCCTCTCGTGATGCTCCATAACGCTCCTCAAGGAACCTACTTGCCAAATTTCAGCTTTCTATGACTAGTATTTTCATCTTTGCGTTGGTTGACATCAGTCAGTCGATCATTCAGTCAGTAACGGCAGGTAACTAGCTTCTGCCCGCGACTTCGCCCGCGTGGAATTCGGTTATCGCGTTCCCGCGGCAACTATGCGTTTTTCCGGGATAAAAAGTAGCCTATGTCCTTTCCCGGGACCCCAACTATCTCCATGGCAAATTTTATCTCAATCGGTCCAGCGGTTGAAGCGTGAAGAGGTAACAGACAGACAGACAAGAGTTACTTTCGCATTTATAATATTATTAAATAGTATGGATTGACTACGAGACTTCGGCTTATAAACCAAATTAAACAAATACTAAAAAAATGCACCACAGCTACGTTATAAATATTGTTTATTTCATATGATTACGATGCTAAACATTTATCACGTTATCAAATCACGTAATTTATCAATTAAGTATCAAAGTATTCGATTGGTTTTTCTAGTAAGTAAGACTGAAATTATGAATTATCCTGTTTATGATACCCGTGATTAACCAGTTTGTAGCCCATATACACTCAACAGCAATGAAAACGCGTCACTTTGTATGGAAAATCCTTTACAAAGTGACCCTTTTTCACTGTTGAGTGTATGTATATCAGTTTGACTAAAATAGGTAGGTAATTGTATTAATTGTATTCCTATATGTATAGGTTTAGAAGTTCAACCAAAATTCCAAATGATAAATACGCGTTTGATATGAGAAATAACTAAATAACAAAATATTGTGATTTTACTTATTTTTCAATTTTAAAAATTCACGATTATATTTAAAAAAAAATACACCACCACCAAAACAACAGCCTATTTACATCCCGTTTTTATTAAAAATCATGTGCTTATTTATTTTGAAATGAATTCAGACACATTATCAATCTTAAAGTATTACTACACCTTTAATTTTATATTAATTTAGATTAATACTAATATTGTTATTTTGACCTTTGGAGACACCTTACATCTCCAAAATTGACTAAAGAGACCGTATACATCTCCTAAACTTGTGTTGTATGATACAACTTTAGGATACCTAGAGACGTATACAATCTCTAAACATTTGCGATTTTTATTATTATTTTTAGTATACATGTTTAGATACCTAAGTACTTAAATTAATATTTTCATTAATTTGTACCTAATATAAGACCATCTCTAAGATCTTAGATTTAAGTTTAAGTTAGGGACTATACATCCCTTAAATGTGATTTTAGTATGTACCTATATATGTATTTTTATACATATTAATGTAAATTTAATGTAAATCTATATGTATACATTTTGAAAAAAGGCCTTCTGCTGAGTTTGTTGCGGCGCTTCTTCTCAAGCAATGGGTCTAGGAAGCGTTGGTAAATTCATTTCTGTCAAGTTCATTTAAAAGTGACGTGTAAAAGTGCCCAGATGTGGCCTATTTGCTGAATAAATATTTTCATTTTCATTTTCATTTTCATTTTTCATTTTCATTAAAGTAGTGCATATAGGTATTTTATGTTATGACAAGAATTATACATAGCTACTTATACCAAGCGTTATCTTTTGATCGGCCTCCGATTACATATCTTTCGATAATAGTTGCAATTTGGTTTTCCCAGTTCATTAAAGCAGTATATTATTGTTGGCTTATAATAGGGAAGCATTATCACTGCCTATCTTAAGAAACGATTTATGGAGTTTATAAATCATGAGTCAATTGTGTTTTTGTACACGGCCTGCTAATTAATAAAAGAAGTAGGTAAAATGTTAACGCATTCACAAAAAAAATGTTTAAGTAATAAATTCTGTAACATTGCAACAAATATTTGTACACCATTAAAACGGTAAAACAACAATTGGACTTGCTAACTTATATGTAACACCGTTTTGTACTCTTATTTAAATAAATAAATAAATTATCTTATCTTATTTTATCTTCATTTGAGATTACTTTACTCTTCATTGAACACCTTAAACAAAACACATAAAAGCAGAAATAATACCCAGTTAACAGGGGCTCTACTCAAAATGCTACATAGTGTAAGGGACCTTCCATATCCTTACCGTCAAATCTAAAGATGAAAAATCCCAGGGAATCGCTTCACACTTGCACGTAACCAGCGCTAGTTGCTAGTTACGTTTCATGTGCGGTATTCACAACTTTACGCGTTAGTGGCTGAGTTGGGAGAAACACAATTTGTTTGGGCCTTGTGATACTGTCACTATAAACAAATAAAAATATCCGTCTGTATCTGGCGGGCAATGATGGCTTCTCTAGAGTTTGTTAATAAATCGCTCCGCATCATTTTTGGTTGGAGGAATCAAAAAAGGTCAATGACTGTTAGGGTCAGTAATATATCTGTTTGGCCCATTATAATTAAAACATTGCAAATGCGTTACTATTTCTAAACTTGAACGCATATCCTATTAATTTCCGGCTTTTGCCCTATTACTGGTTCATACCACTGCTAGCATTCGACTGCTCTTTAGCAGCAGGTTAGTGGATAAGATAGAATGGTGTTAGCAATCTGGACAGAACCTGCATGCCTGAATCACACGGTCAATTTGTTATTACACTTTCTTATTAGTTTCAATGTTATTTTCAGACGTCTGAAAAACATAAACAACATGATTTACATCGAGCTTATTATTGTTATGCTGGAACATTGATAACTTAAATATTGTCGTCCATTTTTCAAGCGAAACTTCGACAACTGCGACAGAACTTTCGAGCACTTCTTACTTAGCATTCAGATAGGAGGAACTTTGTTACTTAACGTTTCAAAGACATTAATAAATATACTGCGGCAAGATAAACAGTGAAAGCTGCTTGAGTACAGAGATAGGGCTTAATGGACTTCTCTTAATGCGAATTTGGCGCGCTTCTTTTTTCAACCTGGTTGCTGAAATTTTGCGGGAAATGAAACATTCTCAGCGTAAAAATGACAGTTCCCTAGGGAGTGCGCCGTAACTTATACACTTGGCATAATTCAGGGGTCAGTAGAGGAAGCACGGCGCGGAGCGTAAAATTTTCCGATGCTCCTAGAACGTTATCGGCCGTTATTCTCGGTTCCTTAATTACTTACGCCACTTGCTTTTTGTGCTCCAAATGTTCAAGTACCTGTAAAGTAGAGAGGAGTAAAAGGGTTAAAATGAGTATGAAGGTACAAATATTTTTTACCAGATAGGTACTAAGTAGGTACGTTCCGTATTTAAGCTTTAAACGTGATAATATACATTATCAATTATATGAAGATATGATGTATTTTCACCGAAATATAATCATGAAATCATTTGAGCATAATCATAAGTAATAAATTTCGCTAATACTTATTATCTGGACAAGCAAACAACTCGTAAAATAGCAATTACGCAGAACCAATAAATAATGATGATTTCTTTTCGTCGTATAATGGCGTTCGTTGTACATAAACATTTACATTCATTATTGCGATCTCAGATAGATACTAAAAATAATATTTTTTTTAATGATTGTCCTGAAGTAGATTTGTTTATCATATTGTTCACAAGAAATCGTTAGGTAGCGTTTAAGCTAACTTTTTCAACTTAGATTTATCTAAGACTTTGGATTACCATCATAAGACAGATCTGTAATGAGTAAACAACCTCAAAAGACTATATAATATGAACTTGTACTTCATTATGAGATTTTCGTTAGGTTCATTTTACCCGTAGATTTAATGTTTTTTAAAATTTTACTAATGTAAGCAGTCGAATATTTTTGTATGGACTCGCATTGAACATTTAAAGTGTAAATAGGGCGTTAGGGTCACGGTCCAACTTGTAGCCTATCTTGAGTTGAGTTCTACAAAACTTTCTGTAGGCAGTTGTGTGGCATCAGAAATTCTCCCAGCTTCCTAAAAGCCTTGAACTAACACTTCCCATAAATGGAACTCTTATAACTTTCGACGTCCGAAAGCGAATACTCCCAATCTTTGCGGACTTTATTACCGGATCCATGATTCCCTGTAAGTCTGTTTCCGTTAAGTAGGTAAACTTGTTGAGCATGATTAAAACAACTTTGCCGAGCGCTCACGCTAAGGCACTTGTCTTACTGTCGACTAGAAATAAAAGACGACGACTAAACTCCTTACGACTATTTTCTTGCAGTAAACAAAATGCCAATATATATTACTTCTACTACAGCCGCTTATAACGCTAGAAATAAGAGTAAATTAATAATTAATAAATCTCATTTGGTTCATTTTAGCAATAGTATAAATAACATTGGAATTAAAATCTATAATAAATTAGATAGAGATATCATAGACAGTAGCAACTTTAAGACATTTCATGACAAAGTTAAAGATTATTTCATTAGACGGCCCTTTTACTCTATTAATGAATATTTCGCAGGCGCATTAGATTAAGACAAATGACATTTAATATTGGTAATAATTTCTATTTTCTGTAGCTTTTGAATGATGAATGTAATATATTATGTAATGTGTAATCCTAATGTAACTAAAATTGTAGTAATATAATACTAATTGTGTACATATATATTTGCATGTATTTAATACTGTTTACGCAAATAAATATTTCTCATTCTCATTCTCATTCTCATTCATTCTCATTCTCACAGCCTATTTGCGTCCCACTGCTGGACACAGGCCTCCTCTCATCACGAGAGGGTTTGGGCTATAGTTCCCACGCGGGCCCAGTGCGGATTGGGGACTTCACACACATCTTTGAATTACTTCGTAGATGCGTGCAGGTTTCCTCACGATGTTTTCCTTCACCGGAAAGCGCAGTGGTCAATTCAAATTGAATTTCGCACATGAGTAAACTTAGAGGTGCGAGCCGGAATCAAACCCCCGACCCTCTGCATGAGAGGCGGTTGGTCGAACCACTAGGTCACCACGGCTAAGATAGATTAAATACCATTTTAATGACAATACACACCTACTTTACGGAAAAAAATCGTGCAAGAACAGTCGGCAATCACACCCGTTAAACAAATGTTTTTCTTACGTTTTTTTAACACGAAAATAGTTTATATCTTTATATCAAATTGCATCAAAATCGGTCCAGGAGTTTTAGTTTTATTAGTATTACGCATGTTTGTATATATTTAAATATAGTTATTAAGTATTCCAATGCGTAAAACTGGTCGGCGCGAAATCCACGAACGCTTTATTGGTTTGATATTACTTCCCCTCTGATATAAAAACGGGATGACCTATTGCCCCAGTTGCTTTTTGTTGCATCCAGGACCCATTCGCACTATGTTTTGCCAAACCCTATTGTGCTTTCGACTTAGCAATTTGCTAAGCTCAGGTTTCGACAGACTTATGTTAAGCTTTAAGTAGGTACTACGCTCTTCTAACTTTTAACAATTTAACATAGAGGGTCGGGGTTTCAATTCCGGCTCGCACCTCTAAGTTTACTTATGTGCGAAATTCAATTTGAATTTACCACTGAGCTTTTCGGTGAAGGAAAACATTGTGAGGAAACCAGCACGCATCTGGGAAGTAATTCAAACATGTGTGTGATGTCCCCAATCCGCACTGGGCCCACGTGGGGACAATAGCTCAAACCCCCTCGTGATGAGAGGAGGCCTGTGCAGTGAGACGCAAATAGGCTCTAGTAGTAGTAGTAGTATCATAAGTCACCTTGTGATAGCGAGCTGTATCCATCTGGAGTCATCAACGGCGTCTCTCCACCGCTGTACATCGTAAACGATTTCACTCACAACATTCAACAACACATCACTTCCAATTTAATACACTCTACTGAAGATCCAAACTATTAAGTAAATACGCACAGTACACTACTTAACCTAAAATCAAGAATGACAAATTAAACAAAAACGGACACTGAAGACACCCATTGTTCCATAGATAAGCTAAACTGGGTCATATCCTTTAGTTCTAAGAAACATAATCCTATAACAAAGCAACGCTTCTCAGCTCTTAAGCAGTCATAGCATAGAGAATATGAACAGTTTGTTTTAAAACATCGTCCATATAAGTATCATCAGTTTGATTGTAGAGCTTGGGCTCTTGTAAATGGTCAAGTTTGCTTACTGGTGCTAGTGTTTACTCAGTGGCTAATCGCTAGGTGTATGAAAGGTTATCCAGTGGGACAATGCTGTTTGTTCATAGGAACGTTAATAGAAACTGCGTTACAACAAGGCATCACGTTATAAGAGTTTCCAGGGATCTTTCTGCTTGCATCAACACCAACTTTAGATAGAATTTAGTTTACTTTAGACTTCAATTTAGATTGAATACAGGTCTTGAAGTTAGGTACAAAAAGGACTGTAATAAATTAATCATGATTGTAATGAATCACTTTGAGTCATGAAATATTCGATTCAAATTCTGCAATTTACGATTTCATCTGTTGCGGTCCGGGTATTGTCGATGATTAATCTTTCTTGAATTTAAATTCAATTTCTTTTAGAAAAGTTAAGGTTAAGTTAACAGACTTCACGATTACAGCATTATTATTTGAATTATTATTTTTCATTATCTACCAACATACCTAACTCGTATATATTTAGTAAGTAAATATTTATGATACCCGCTGACAGAAAGAAATAGGTAGTAGGTATAAAAAATACAAACGACATCAAACGACAATAGCGAATCGTACAAAGTTTTCTTGATTGAAAATAATAATGCTAATAATAAAATGAAAATAATCTAAAAAGTACATTTGACTTTTCATGGTAGGAAAGTATACCATTTTTTAAATGACCACTATTTTTACACTTTCTAATGCAAGTGGATGGTTTTATTCGCGATCGCGTCCCACGGGTGGAGCCGAGCGTGGTGGTGGGGCGACTGCCACCACCCTGGTGGTAGCGCCACCGCGCCCTTCGCAGTTAACCCCGAACGTGCATCGAAGAAAATCAGTGGATAAGGCAACTTCATATTTACACTATTAAGTCTTATAGGTCCTGGTTTAAATGGCGTCTGTATTTGTTTCTAGTGGTCTGGCTTGTATGATAATAGTTTCTTATTTTGCTTGAAAAAAATCATGAAGTCGACTAAGAAGTTATAGTGTGGGATACGTGAACTACTTATACGCTAGAAATAGTATTTATAGAATGTATTCTACTTAGTCGGAGTCTAAATATCAAATATACTATTTTGAAAACGAAAAATGCATTTTTTCATCTGGTTTACCTATTTACCTACGTTACTATTATACTTATATGGTGGGTACTTCAGAAACACTCATCACATTGAATTTCGTTCATTGTGCAAAAAGCTATTATTTTAAATTCATTATGTGACCAAGTTACTCATGTCATTTAATTGTACCAACTTTGTAGTAAGTATATCTAATGCGTCTACTCTTTCTTTCGCGAGTCGCAAAATGCCAATGAAATATCCGATTTACTGTACTGAATTTAAAAACTGCCTATTTCCAACAATAATAGCCGACATACACGAATCAGAGCTTCACGCTTCAACGAGCGTCTACAAAACTCTTCGCCATTTGCCTTCAAAAGACTTATGTACTTGTTTACTTCCCATTGTTCCGTCGACTCTGCTGCAATCGAGACCGATGTAACGTTTAACAGCCGCATAACGTTAAGTGTAAACAAACTGACCTAGTTGTAAACGTTCACAACCCTATTCGCCAGAAGATTTCGTACAAAATGAGATTGCCTTTAAAAATGGGACGAACAAAAGCATGCGCACATCGTGAAACCGTTGCATTTACGACGAACATTTGGAAATTCTCATATCGTTCTACATTTCCACCCATTTGAAAACGATTCTGGAAATCAACGCGATTTCTTTCCTTTCAGTAAATTCCTACCATTTTTCAATGCGGCTCACTAGCAAAAAATAAATCATTTTTAGGCAAAAACCTTTAATAGCCGAATTACCTCCGAGGCGAGCAGACGGGTGTCTGACAAGACAAATTGCAGGATAGAGTTGAGGCTTTCTTTACAATTCCAATAATGATAATGAAACCTTCGGAAATTTGACAAATTAAATGAACTGATAATGATTTTATTGATTCCTTAAAAAAATATTACTAAAGTGTTAAGATTTTTAGGTCATTTTAGCTTACAATATAATCAGTTATCTATACTAATAAAAAGTCTGTAGAAGTCGCGTCTGAAACTTGAAAATTAAAAGAAACTTTTAAGTCGTGGGGACTATATTATAAACGATACTGAACAGAAAATAACTTTTTTAGAAAAAAATGTCTGTATGTACGAGTATGTATGTATGTATGTATGTCCGGATATCACTCAAAAACTACTGGACGGATTGCAACAAAATTTGCTATTGGGGTAGTATATAACACTGGGCTACATATAGGCTACTTTTTACCCCGGAAAAAACGCATAGCTCCCACGGGAACGCTATTTCCGGATTCCACGCGGACGAAGTCACGAACAGACTCTAGTCATTAATCATTATTTACTCGCAGTTTTTGTGACTATTTTCACCGGCCAGTTATATCGGAGATCAGTAGCACTACCATGAGTTTACAGTGACCGTACTTCACCGTACAGTCAGCAGCAGAAGTAGATAAGCTGTCCAGGTGTTCAAAATGACCTACACACGCCCTTAACGTCTTAAGAATAAGGTCGTGTGTAGGTCATTTTGAACACCTAGACAGCTTATCTACTTCTGCTGCTGACTGTACTCGCTAGCGACTACGTAAACGATTTGTATGAAGAATAGTACAGCGCCCCTGGCGGTCACTCGTTGAACTAAAATTCTTCATACAAATCGTTTACGTAGTCGCTAGCGAGTACGGTCACTGTAAACTCATGGTAGTGCTACTGTTTTTATCATTCCATGTATAGTTGCTACGTGGCCGTGGCTTCAGCGTCCTCGACAGTGAATGTGCTTTATCGACCCGACGTAAATTCAACAGTAAGTATGTACTTAATTTGCTGCAATCGTTTATGTAACGGCGTGGTACAGCCCATGCTAATCTAAGGTCAGCCTTTGTACTGTTGATAAATGAACAGCGAAATTGGACGAGGGCCGAGAAGTTGTCGCACTAGTGTGTAGGTAGAGATACGTTTTATAATTCAAGGGAGGGAATAGGTGATTTCTGCAACTCATTGAGCTCAATGTTGCTTTAATGTGGAAATAGTCACCGATATACTTAACCATCTATGTTGGTGACTGACTCACAATTTAACTGCCATATGCTAGTCGGATATTCTTTAGCTCTCGTTTGGTTATTATACTAACCGCATACTATTTGAACCATTTGCCAAGATATTCCGGTGAAAACAATAGTGAAACCTATTTCGCTTTATATAAGTTAAAACTTTAACGGTAATAATTTACATCTAAAATTGATATGCAAACTACGCTCGTTCATTGCTATCAAACAATGATAGCAATGAAGTTTCTATTGACACTCGTAGAACTACACAATAAATTCACTGTAGATAGCATCATGTCACAATTATTACATCGTCATAATAAATTAGGTACTTACGATTATAATGTCATCAAGCCGTGGTGGAGTAAGTAGGTACTAACTTGTAAGCATGTCAATAACGGCCACCGTATTCCTGCAATCAGCCGTGGTGGCCTAGTGGTTCGACCTACCGCCTCTCATGCAGAGAGTCCGGGGCTCGATTCCGGCTCGCACCTCTAAGTTTACTTATGTGCGAAATTCAATTTGAATTTACCTCTGAGGTTTTCGGTGAAAAAAATACATTGTGAGGAAACCTACACGCATCTACAAAGTAATTCAAAGATGCCCGGGTGGGGACTATACCCAAACCCTCTCTTGATGAGAGGGAGGCCTGTGCCGAGCAGTGGGACGCAAATAGGCTGTAGTAGTAGTAGTATAATGTCATCATAATGCTTTAAAGTGATATCTTCAGTTTAGTAACATCCTCTGATTTTGAAAATGAAAATCTCAACGTCTATCCTATAATGTCGATACACATTATGATGCCCGAAATGGATTAGCACAGAGGGTAAAAATGAATGTGTGGTGTTCAAAAAAGTATATTGTATTGTATCGTCAAAGATAAAACAATTAGGTAGGTCGATAATCAATAAAAGATAACCGTAATATCCTCCATTATCGAGTGCCATCAGTGGCTGTGACGTTATAGTTTACGTAATCTAAGTAGATGGACTGAAAACATGAAAAGCATAAAGGTGCAGCGACTGTTTATTTGCCACTCCCGTTGTTTCCTGGCGTCGTAAATAGATGGCGCGAGGAAGTATGAAGCATGTTAGATAACTTATACTGATAGTATTTCTTGGCTGTTATGTAGATAGTCGAATCTATTTTTCTTTTTCATCATCATAGGCCTTAGACGTCTTTTTCATAGTAAAGTTATAAGAGCTCATATCATGCTCTTAAGTAGATATTTTTTTAAATACGTATATTTGACTCCACTTCTTAAATAGATATGTACAGCAGTAGGACAATAAGTCAATTTTCGAAAAAAAAACTGACTGCTTGCAAACTTTTGATATACTTTATAGGTACCCAGTGTCGCTCTCATAATCAAGGTGAATCTAACAACACCTCTCAAGCTAAAATCCATCAAGCCATTTAGGCTACAGAGCGTGATAGAAAAAAACATACATACATGCATTCGAAAATCATAACCCTTTTTCTGGCGCAGTCGGGTAAAAATTTCTAGTTTATTACAAACATGCTTAAATTTTCGATACAACCGATACTATTAAATAAGAAACAAAAATACCCTGTGTACAGGTGTAGAATCAATAGAACGCGTTCATTTAAATATGCGTAGGCGCATTGAATCATTAGGTACCTATAAGTAATTATAAAACCGTGTTTAATGAGGGTGAAGTTGATACTGAACTTTGAAATTTTTGATATCTGACGTCGCAACAAAAACGTTATTTCACATCTACTCATCAATTCTCAACGAGGCAAGTTTTATGGGCTCCTCGAGATTAAATTTTGTGATGGCACTTGCAAAGATTCAAGGCCAGGCGTAAAGAAGGTCGCGAAGAAAGCTTATTTCCTCATAAAAGACGAGAACTTATATAAATTATGACTGGCTGTTAATAATGGTTGGTTAGGTAATCTATATAATATAAAACAAGTCGTGTTAGTTACACCACTTATACCTCGAGAACGGCTATACCAATTTCGACGATCTTTAATTTTTTGGATTTGTCTTCGCTCCGAATAGGATAATAACTATTAAAATATCAAAAAAGAGCACGCAAAAAAAATCATGATGATTTTAAATATGATTGTAAATTCGCTTCCACCATCTTCCGCAATTGACAGCTCACGTCACGCAGGACTGTCGACACGGTGTCAAGTTTTGTCGTATCTCTCGATCTACTAATTAGCGGAGGATCCTGCAAAATGGAGACGGTACGAAGCTCACCGGGTCAGCTCGTAGTAATTATATTATCCCAAAAATCCTATCTTAAGGGTAATGAACTTCCCTACAACTCCTACAAGGGTAGTCACGGGCAGAATATAGAACCTAATCATAATTTCATAATAAAAAACCGGCCAAGTGCGTGTCTGGCTACGTGCAAAGTATAGGGTTTCGAAGTTGACGATGCCCACAGTACCTTTCTAAGACTTATTAGCATCTAGCTAGCCTGTGGTATGACGTGCCCGCCCGACGTCCCTGCCGCTCGAGAAAAATCATTGGTTTTTTAATCATTTCATAAGTTGGTCGACTATGACTCGTAGGTACCCTATAAAAAAAAATATTTCAAAATTTTATTGTACTTCTTTGTCAGCGTAACTAATATGCATATTCATGCCAAATTACAGCTTTCTAGAACTAAGCATCTCCGAGCAATAGTGCGGACAGACGGACGGACGGACGGACATGGCGAAACTATAAGGGTTTCTTGTGGACTCCGGAACCCTAAAAAGGCGAACTTAATGCCATAATGCCAGTTAAGTACCAGTTAAACATTTGGGCAAAACAGAAATTTTAGTGGCGGTGCAAAAAAAAAAAACACTACACAAAAGAAAACATACTTATACAAAGACACTATAATAAGTATATATACACCGATATATAAATACACACAAATAAATATATAGGTACGTATGAAGATGCCAAAGATAAAACAAGTGAGTGCCAAGATGATCAAGGCTTGTTTCTGAAACACAAAATTAAATAAGCTAGCTGCTCGTCTAATTTTCAAGGACAGATCTTTCCAAAGTCGGGCAACTCGAAGGGAGAAAGAATTGGATAAGAAACCAGTACGATGCAGGGGGATTGAGACGGTAAGATTTTCACCACCACACTGAAAAAAAATCTTTGCTTAAAATTAAAAACTCAGTTTCAATTAACGGCGTGTTAACAATTTTTTTGCCATTAATACCAAAGTTTCGCTACTATTACTGGTGGAAGCTTTACATCACTTTGGTAATATTATTTTTTTATTCCTACAAACCATCTTTACAATAACTAAAGTCGAGTTGTTAATCCTACAAAAAGTTTCTTGTCGCGGGATTTAGAAAATTTTAGTGAGCATTACTATTTTTTGTTGTATTAAATGTTTTTTTTTAGTGCATTAGCAGTTTACGTGCACCATCAGGTGGTCTGTGTGCTCGTTTGTCAACCAAATAAGAAAAAAACTCATAAGTCAAATGCATCATACTCTATTGGTACCACCGACATCCATCTGATCATGTCATCAGACGGTAGTGTGGCGAATATCTCTTTGAACTCTTTCCCGATTCCCTCACAGGCAGACAGGATTTCTTGAAATTAAGCATATTTCTTTCTATTAAAGCAAATTTATTGACTTCAAGAAAACTGTTATCTCCCTGTAGAAGTTAGAGCAAATTTACTTCGTGACAGTAATAAAACTCTTGAAGTAATTTAAGTCAATAATTTTCAAGTCTATAATGAAATTGTTAAACCCAAGAATACGATTTTTCTCCTTATTTTTTTTCTTAGAATTAGCAATATTTTAAGATTTTATTTTCAAGAAAACTGTTATCTCCCTGTAGAAGTTAGAGCAAATTTACTTCGTGTCAGTAATAAAACTCTTGAAGTTATTTAAGTCAATAATTTTCAAGTCTATAATAAAATTGTTAAACCCAAGAATACGATTTTTCTCCTTATTTTTATTCTTAGAATTAGCAATATTTTAAGATTTTAGGGATCACAACACGGCGATTTATCTATCAATAAAACATTTTCAATTCAAACAACATTTATTTTTAATTAAGAAATATTTCAAAAAACTTCTCGGTCTTGTTTAAACAAATCGTTTCTGCCAGGCGCGCAATATTCATTTACGCATTCACAGATGACTTCAGGTTTAAATACGGTGTTGTTAAATCTAGTCAGTAAAGATACCGCGTCACAATGTATTGTAAAATTAATGGTGGACAACAATGACAAGTCATACTTCAGCCAATCGCCGGTCTCAAATGCGACGCGCGAACATTAATCTTCTTAATGAATGACTTTCAAGTTTTCATTGGCGATGGCAATGCAACTGTGGAAATACTAGCTTCAGTCCGTGACTTCGTCCGCGTTGAATCGGTAATCGCGTTGGAACTATACTAACTCCCGTGGGAACTATGCGTCTTAACTTGCCTATGTCTTGTCCTTCCCGGGAATTGAACTATCTCCAACCCAAATTTCATCTAAATCGGTCCAAAGGTTGAAGTGTGAAGACGTAACAGATAGACAGATTCGAGGACGGATTCGATTCGATTAGGTAAGTATATAAGATAAGTAAGCGATATGGTTACGGAAATCCATACATACACGATTACGTACCGACAACTTAACAGACGACGAAAGTTTAAAACGAAAGGAGGTACTTTAAACGCGCTACTCTTGTACTCGTATCTGTCTCTGTTTATTTACTTATTTATCAAAGCGATCTAAGAATAGGCTGTAACGATTTGGATGAAATTTGGAATATAGGAGTTTACGGTGGCGACAAATCGATCTAGCTAGGTATCAGATCTGAGAAAACTCGGTTTTAGGTATTTTCACCCAAGCCCTATAAGTACTTAGCGAACAAATTCAAATTCAATCATTTATTCAGCCAATTGGCCAAATAGGGGCACTTTTACACGTCAGAAAAAGAATTTACCATTGCTTCCTAGACCCTGAACCCTGAACCACCGTGACATTCATTTTTAAGAGTCTTGAGTCTACTGAATCTTATTCTTAATTGTTCATTACCGTTAGGCAGTTTACAGGCTTAGTTGCCTTATCAAAAAAGGCACGGTCATGACCGTCGTTTGCACAAGGCGGAGGAATGTTTGCCCGCGGTAAGGCCATAAATTAAAAGTCGAGACATTATTTTATTGTTCTGGTGGATTTACTGATGTTGAAGTAGTTTAATCATGCAGAAGGCTGGAGATAAACCAAAAAACTAACCGTGGAACAATGCTCCCACACAGCAGTCACAAAAAAAAACAAGGATAACATTCTTTAATCATCATCATCATCCTCATCATCATCATCATTTCAGCCGATAGACATCCACTGCTGGACATAGGCCTCCCCCAAGGGGTTCCCATTGTTTATGCACATTTATTTTGACAGAATTCGATTTTGCATAATCAGTAGGTATAGGCATTATTTTCGAATTCCGAATATTTTTTAGGACGAAAATTACTTTCGCCGAAATTTGTTACGCCGAAAACTACTTTCGCATTCCCTTATTTTCACCGATTTAATTAAATGAGTATCCTGTATAACATCGATGATTATCTAAATAGGGGAGGGAGGATTTTTACTAACTGATAATTTCGTTTACTTATATAAAAAATAACCTAACCTAACCTATGCGAGTCGGCTTTGCTCCAAACTTTGGTGTTACCGCACACCGTGAACTGCCGAACTCTATCTAATAAATATAAGTATGTTGAACAAATTATATGATACAAAATTTTATACTTAGCTAAAATCGTTTATGACATACAATTTCGGACTTCCAGTTTTCGGCCTAGCAATTTTATGTGAACTTTCAAGCTCCGTACATTAATTCTTGTTTCGGACATAAATTCGGACAATATTTCTGCCTATCAAAATTCTGCTAAATTACTAGTATGCCAAAAAATATTATGCATAATAAAATTCGGCCTAGTCAACATTATACAACACAATATTCGGGTAAATACCCATTCGGCCAATTTAGAATATATGCTTAATAAAAATTCGACAAAGTCAAGATTCGGCGTAAATAAATTATGCGAAGCTTGTTATGCGTAAACAGTTTCGGACAAAAATAATTATGCCAGATAGATGGCACCCCCCCCCCCCCCCTCTTGTTGGAGGCCTACCGACAGCTCGTCTACCGGTTCGCGGACGCCACTCGAGAACTTTCTGGCCCCACCGGCCATCAGTCCTGCGAGCAATGTGCCCCGCCCACTGCCACTTAAGGTTCGCAATTATTCGGGCTATGTCGGTGACCCTAGTTCTACTGCGGATATCCTCATTTCTGATTCTATCACGCAGAGAAACCCCGAGCATAGCCCTCTCCATTACCCTCTGATTGACTTTGAGCCTTCTTATGAGACCCATCGTAAGTAACTGGCAACACACACTGGTCGAAGACTTTCGACTTGAGACACTGCGGAAATTTAGATGAAAAGACACTGCGAAACTCCCCGAACGCTGCACAGCACTGGGCACAGGCCTCCTGTCATCAATAGTTACTATAAATATTAAATTATTCTCCTTGTATTAAAATGTTTTATAACGTTACTAGCTTCTGCCCGCGACTTCGCCCGCGTGGAATTCGGTTACCGCGTTCCCGCGGGAACTATGCGTTTTTCCAGGATAAAAAAGTAGCCTATGTCCTTTCCCGGGACCTCAACTATCTCCATGCCAAATTTCATCTCAATCGGTCCACCGGTTGAAGCGTGAAGAGGTAACAGACAGACAGACAGACAGAGTTACTTTCGCATTTATAATATTAATATGGATTAACCAATGTGTGGGAGCAATATTAGGTATGTGCGCATTTCAATTACAATTTCTGTTCAAACGATGCAAGGAAATTGAAAGCATTAGCAAAACAATTAAAAATTGTATAATTATTAAGTACAAGTCCATACTAAGCTACGCGTAGGTGTAGCCCTGATCCTCTACTGAATCAGCAGTTGATTTTAAGGGGCTAAGCATCATTTTTAGGGTTCCGTAGGTATTTATATTTAGTCGTGTATAGAAATTATCTGGTAAAGTTGTATTTAATTATAGAATTGAATAAGGTACTTAATAAAAAATCCATCTCAAATATTAAGCGTGTACAATTTGGTAATGCATATTTTAATTATCTACGTAGGTATGTACAAAAATCAGACAGTAAATATTCTAGTCACGTCGACTACTAAGTCTTACCTTAATCACAATCAGACAATTCCAATTCAGAATTTTCAGTCTGACACGGCAACTAAGTACATTCTAAATTAATGTTAATTTAGGTTAATTATAACCATTTCTATATTTAGACTTGTCTGGAAACTACTAACTCAACATGAATGCCATAGATCAATAAGGTTAAAGGGTGAACCTTGAAAACCCTAAACCACGATAATACCGTCGTATACTATTTAATACTGAACTATTGTAAAATGACAAAGTAGGTAGAGATAACATTAAAATTCAGGTTTGAAAACGGTGATTTTACTAGTTATTACGTCTCGTAGCATTTTAATTAATGATAAGGTACCTACACTGTAATGACGTCTTTAAGCTGATAAGAGCTCGAATGGTGTATTTACACTGACGTTCCCATGCTACACGTATCAGAATCGTTTTCATTGTAGTATCACGTCATAAATGAATTAAAGTTTAGACGTTTAATATAATGCATGCTTTTTTTATCAAGTGAATTAATGGAATTCGTTGGGAAAACGCCGTGTGATAGATAGCGTAAATTACATAGTGCAACGATATATTCAGTTTCATTATCCTTCTTTTTAAGTCAAGAGTGAATAAAATTGAATGCTATCTAGGTAAGCAAGCACAGGTCACAGCGTCATTTTCCATCAAGTAAGATAGTAATCAAATGCTTGTTTACCCATTTTAAAACAAAACATTACAAAGTGGTACTAGGTACTTTTATACACATAAAAAAAGCGGCCAAGTGCGAGTCGGACTCGCCCATGAAGGGTTCCGTAACATAATATAAAAGTTCTTGTAGTTCGTTGTAACTTTGATCGATGTTTTAATAATAGTGTAAAGTAAATTGCGGTTTACGATTTATGACGTATTAAAAAAAACTACTTACTAGATCTCGTTCAAACTAATTTTCGGTGGAAGTTTGCATGGTGTACATCATATATTTTTTTTTAGTTTTATCATTCTCTTATTTTAGGAGTTACTGACACATTTTACCACTTTGGAAGTGTCTCTCGCGCAAACTATTCAGTTTAGAAAAAAATGTTATTAAAAACCTCATTATTATTTTTGAACACCTATCCATAGATATCCCACACGTATGGGTTTGATGCAAAAACATTTTTGAGTTTCAGTTCTCAGTATGGGGAACCCCCAAAATTTATTGATTTTTTTTTTCTATTTATGTGTGAAAATCTTAATGCGGTTCACAGAATACATCTACTTACCAAGTTTCAACAGTATAGTTCTTATAGTTTCGGAAAAAGTGGCTGTGACATACGGACGGACAGACAGACAGACATGACGAATCCATAAGGGTTCCGTTTTTTTGCCATTTGGCTACGGAACCCTAAAACAACTGCATTCTCGTTCAGCGTAATGTTAACTACATCACGAGGTGGACGAAAGTTTCGAATGCCTATATATCTACCCAGTTGAGTCAGTATTGATTACTATTGTTTAAACTAACTTAGCGCAACTTTAGGCGAAGACCCGCAAGAGAAACTAGAGCTCCAACTTCGGGGCGATTCATTTATCTTCTTGAACTTATGTAGCATAAAATAATTTATCAAATTCAAGAGATGGATTAATCAACATCACTCACCAACGCTTACCGACTTCAATTTTTAATTAAACACCATTCTTCATTTATTCAACCTTAAGCTGAAGTCGCTAAGATTAAATTGGATGATCCGTGTGGATAATAGGCGCATTTTCCTCGATACAACATACATACATACATACATAATATCACGCCTTTTCCCATAGGGATAGGCAGAGACCACTTCTTTCCATTTGCTACGACTCTTGCATACTTCTCTCGCTTCTTCAACTTTCATCCCGTTCCGCATACATGCTCGTCGGTTTAGAGTACTTTTGACCTGGCCTTTTTAATCAGATTGTCCTGAATTTGATCCAAGAACATTCGCCTCGGTCTTCCTCTTCCAGCACCTCCATTCACACTAGCCATATAAATACTTTTTGTCAGTCTTCTCTCATTCATCCTTTCCATATGACCAAACCAATATAGCATACCTTTTTCTATTTTTGTCACTACATCCTCTTTCACACCACACCGCTCCCTTATCACGCTATTCCTTACCCTATCACTCAATTTAACATTTGCAATATTCCGCAATGCTCTCATTTCTACAGCATTGATTTTACTTTCGTGCTTCTTCTGCCATACCCAACTTTCACTACCATACATAAGTGTCGGCACTAACACAACTCTATGTACAGCCACTCGAGCCTTTGCCGAGACTTTGTGGCTAGTCATAAAAGTATGCAATGCCCCATTTATTGAATTTCCAGCATTCACTCTTCGTTCTATGTCACCATCACACTTTCCATCCCTAGTAAATTCCTCGATACAAATTAATGTTTATTTCATTATACCCTCCTCAGCAGTTAAAGCTAAGGAAAGCCAAAAGGTGAAAACTTTATTCAATTTGGGTTTATTTGAACCGGTATCGTTCAGGCGGCCGCCCGTAAAATAACCCCAACGGCCGGGCACAACTCATCGATGCAATGTTTAAATAACATTTTAACTCTGCCCTTACACAGTGGCAAGACTTAAAAAAAAAAAACAAAAAAAAACATTTATCTTTAATGTAATGACAAGGTGCTTTTTCTGAGTCTCGACGTTTGAATGCACGGAGTATTACGTTGCAAATTGCTGTATTTGGAAAAGTAGGTAAGATTATTTAAGGAAGAGAACTTGGTCCAACAGCGTCACATGAGTTGACAAAACAAAATCTAAGTAGATATTTTGTAAAATTCCGAGTAGAAAGGGTCTAGCCGCAATCCTATAGTGAAACTGCCCCTGGCTGAAATGTATACCTTTCTTAGAAGCTTTAATTGGTCTTATTATAAGATATCATTTTACAATATTTCAAGTCTGGATTCCCCTTGGTTTGGATAAAAATAAAAAAAAATAAAAAATCTTTTTAATTTTTCTAAGCTAAACTAATGGTTAGATTTCTTTGAAATTCGGATTATACATGGCACTAATAGCAATACATTAAAAAAAAAACAAGGTTCTAACTTATTTACAAAGGCCTAAAAAATTTTTTTTTAAATTTTTTTACTTTTTTTTATTATTATTTACAAGAGAGCGACAACCTCAATTTTTAGGTATGTAATGCACAATACAATATTGTATGAAATATTTTTTTTTCATAAAAATCCATTTGTGGCAACAAGGTAAAAATGTCTTACTAATGCAGGCCATTCGTCTTACGACCATTAGGAGGTAATAGGAGGTTAGTTTAGCTTAGAAAAAATAAAAAAGTTTTTTTTCATTTTTTATTTTTATCCAAACCAAGGGGAATCCAGGCTTGAAATATTGTAAAATGATATCTTATAATAAGACCAATTAACGCTTCTAAGAAAGGTATACATTTCAGCCAGGGGCAGTTTCACTATAGGATTGCGGCTAGACCCTTTGTATGTCTTTTTTTATGTAAGTTACCTATTCACTTTTTATCGCAGGTCTAATTTCCAAAACACGCGCCAAATAAAGCATAGCTTCACCTAATTTGTTAGCTCCATTTGAGTTCCACTCTTTTGAAGCGTTAGGCTTGGCAGGCTAGCTAGCATTATGAAAATAACGAGGTATCTACATTACCGTGGCGCGGGTTGATGTGGGTAAATACCTACGACCCGGTTACAAATTACGCACAAGCCGCTTGGCATATATGATATACCTCATTCCGACTTAGGGAGGGACCTCAAGTTAATGATGACGGCGAATTTCTGGCACTGTGACCTATTTCGGAGCATAATCATGTATTAATCTAACTACATAAAACTCAAAGGTGACTGACATAGTGATCTATCAACGCACATCCCAAACCACTGGACGGATCGGGCTGAAATTTGGCATGCAGGGAGATGTTATGACGTAGACATCCGCTAAGAAAGGATTTAGCAAAATTCCCACTGGAACGGGAAAAATCAGGATTTTACTTTTTAATATTTCTGCGCATACGAAGTTGCGGGGAAAAGCTAGTTAATTATAATAACCGTAACGAGGTCATGCCAATTGCGTGTGTACGATAATTTTAAACCCCAGCGGATTTTGACGGCGGTAATTCTGCAATGAATTTCGTCCCGTATACAGCGTGTTTACTTTAATGGCGCGATGAAATAAACAAAAGCGTTTAAATGTAATGAAACGAAACGTGTGTGTTAGAATAGCCATGTTTGTTACGAGGCTTTACATGTTACCTGTTTATCGTGAATTGAAATAGAAACTTATTTCATTATTTCTTTGTCCTGTCCTATACAGTACATTGTTTAATGTAAACATTTGGATACTGTTTAGCATATATATAGTCTATGTATAGGTACTTAGTAAAAAAATATTGACATTTAGGTAGATAGTTTGTGCTTGAGCCCGTCGCTGGTTGATTAGGTAAGTTCATTACTATTTAGAGTAAAATGTGATTAAGATGAGGATTGTATCACCTCATAACAGTCAATCAGTACAAAATAAAATGTAGTACCTATGTTTCTGTTGTACGGAAGTTGTCGACATAACCCAAAAGAATAAGCTCTTTGAAGTGGCAGTGGGCCGGTCACATCGCGAGAACTGCGGATAGTCGTTGGAGTAAACGCGTTCTTGAGTGGAGACCACGACAAGGCAAGCGAAGTTTAGGGTACCCTGTTGCCAGGTGGAGTGACGATTTGCGCAAGGTGGCTGGTGTAGATTGGATGCGGCACGCCTTGGACAGAGCTCATTGGCGTGCATTGGGTGAGGCCTACGTCCAGCAGTGGAACTATGGGCTGTTGATGATGATGATGATGAGGTTTCCATAAACCGAAAAACATGAACAGTATAAGTAATTTACAGGACAGTCTTCAATTAAAGCGAGATCTATTATCAAAAGAACAGGTTTAAATAAAATTCCGATTAAGGAGGACCCTTATCTCCTTTAAAGTTGCTCTTAGTTGTATCAAGGACGAGGCCCCTCTAAATTATGAATGCCTAGACACTTGGGTCTTTACACAGGACGAGTTTCCAATGGACGACTTCTTCAACTCCTTTGACAATTTCGAGTGTTTACGCGAGATAGGAAACCGATATGCTACTTAGGCAAGTAAAAAAACATGTTATGTTTTAGAAAACAATTGTGTCATTCATAAAATTAACATGACAGTTTAAAAGAACGAAGATTATTTTATTTGATCTTATTTTATGATCTTTTATTTGATTTTATTTCTAAGTTTATTTATATGAAACAGATTTAAGTTTTTGAAATATATTGGAGAAAAAATATACTTTGAAATAAATTATGGGTAAAAGTATAACTTATAAACATTACACTATTAAAATACCTCTAGTACCTACTATTAATCCCTTTTCACGTCGGCTTAAAATTAATAGTTCATAAAGTAGGTACCAGTATTTAGGCGAAAATTACACGTTCCCTTTTAATATTGAGGATATTGTAATATTCTGGTAATACCTATTTAGGATAATTCTCCAATAATTATGAATTAAAACCACAGGGTACGTTATTACTCCGCTGTGGCTTTTACTGAAATTAAATACGCGTTCCCTCTCGGTCTCATTACATTAAGCTGTAATATTAATGCAAATCAACTTTATTAAATGTACTATAGACAGACGTTTGTGGGTATTTCCTCAGTCGTTTTAGTAGTAATTTGACTTCATTTTTTTTAACACGGCTATTTTTACGTATTCTTTTCTTTTTTTTCGTAAATCCGCAAATTCATACATAAAATTAAAATTAAAAACCCCTCATTCTAAAAGGGTGTATGTCAAAAATGATGTAGGTAGTAGCTCTTTCTGCGCATAGATATGGTTATGCGCATAGCGCCCGCTCTTTAGCGAGAGTGAGTGAATTTAGTGAGATGACGTCACGCAACAGTTACCACTAAAACACGATTTTTTTCAAAAGTAATGAACGAAAAAATCGAATTACTACGCCTAACTAAAATTTTGAAATGTTGTCAATTGGGTAGTAAAAAGCTTAGGTACCTAATTTTTTTGGGTACATAAGTACTAAATGTATAACAATACCTAAGTAAATTCAGGTAAGTGTATTCGGGAATAATCAAAAGGATTTTCGATGGGTGAGCTCAAGGTTACCAAGGAGAAAATAATGTTACTTGATCAATACTAATGCGACGAAACTTCTAGAAAAGATTCTAGAAAATCCATTTGGGAGGGGTACCATGCCCATATTAGCACGAAACGATTAGGTATTTTATATAAAACTAGCTTTTGCCCGCAACTTCGTATGCGCAGAAATATTAAAATGTAAAATCCCATTTTTTCCGTTCCCATGGGAATATCGGGAAATCCTCTCTTAGTAGTTGCCTACGTTCCCTAAGGAACTTGCATACCAAATTTCAGCTCTCTACAACCAGTAGTTTCGGCTCTGCGTTGATCGATCAGTCAGTCAGTTTTTCGTTTTATAAATATAGATTTTTTGAAATGTGAAGACAATAACTATATATTGTAGATTCGTAATAAGTATCATGTTTTATTTTACTTTATTTAATATAAGTAGAAGGTGTTATAAGTTGCCTTTATATATAACGACGAACTCCCCATCGGCAGAAAAACTTATCTCAGGTTTTTCCAATGTTGGGTTAAGAATTTTTGCATGTTTTTTATTTGGAATTTCTTTTTATTCAATAAAAAAAAAATGAACTGACGAATGAAAAGCTCGACGTATACACTGACCAAGTGAATAAAACAGTCTTGGCTGTTTTATCCAATAAGTTGCGTCTCGTGAATCTTCGTTTGACTTTATTACCACCATATGTTTCAATAGTGGATAGATTAGTTTGACCGCACGACGTAAAATTGCCCACCTGATAGACTGTTCACTGGCATACCGAGTACCTACCAATTTGGAAATAACTATCCATATTATAATATTATAAATCTTCTCGCTCTTCACGCTTCAACCGCTGGACCGATTGAGATGAAATTCGGCACTGAGATAGTCGGGGACTTAGGCTACTTTTTATCCCGGAAAACGCATAGTTACCGCGGGAAGGCGATAACCGAATTCCACGCGGGTGAAGTCGCGGGCAGAAGCTAGTTTTTTATAATCCATATCCACACAACCACAACAGCTTATAGCCCGAGCCCTACAATCAAACTGATGATACTTATATGGACGATGTTTTAAAACAAACTGTTCTTATTCTCTATGCTATGACTGCTCAAGAGCTGAGAAGCGTTGCTTTGTTATAGGATTATGTTTCTTAGAACTAAAGGATATGACCCAGTTTAGCTTATCTATGGAACAATGGGTGTCTTCAGTGTCCGTTTTTGTTTAATTTGTCATTCTTGCTTTTAGGTTAAGTAGTGTACTGTGCGTATTTACTTAATAGTTTGGATCTTCAGTAGAGTGTATTAAATTGGAAGTGATGTGTTGTTGAATGTTGTGAGTGAAATCGTTTACGATGTACAGCGGTGGAGAGACGCCGTTGATGACTCCAGATGGATACAGCTCGCTATCACAAGGTGACTTATGATACTACTACTACTATAGGTAGACCGCTTAAATGAGTCCTCGCCCGCCTGCCGCCCGCTCCTCTCTCGATCCCCTTTGTCGCCTGCCGCCTGCCGCCCGCTCCTCTCTCGATCCCCTTTGTCGCCTGCCGCCTGCCGCCCGCTCCTCTCTCGATCCCCTTTGTCGCCTGCCGCCTGCCGCCCGCTCCTCTCGATCCCCCTTGTCGCCTGCCGCCTGCCGCCCGCTCCTCTCTCGATCCCCTTTGTCGCCTGCCGCCTGCCGCCCGCTCCTCTCTCGATCCCCTTTGTCGCCTGCCGCCTGCCGCCCGCTCCTCTCTCGATCCCCTTTGTCGCCTGCCGCCTGCCACCCGCTCCTCTCTCGATCCCCTTTGTCGCCTGCCGCCTGCCGCCCGCTCCTCTCTCGATCCCCTTTGTCGCCTGCCGCCTGCCGCCCGCTCCTCTCTCGATCCCCTTTGTCGCCTGCCGCCTGCCGCCCGCTCCTCTCTCGATCCCCTTTGTCACCTTACCCCCGCGCCCCTGTACCGCGCGGGCGAGGACTCATTTAAGCGGTCTACCTATACTAGAGCCTATTTGCGTCCCACTGCTGGGCACAGGCCTCCTCTCATCACGAGTCTATGTCTAAAGTTATTAATTTTATTCACACTGATATGTCCAGGAATAAAGATATTATAAATCTCTTTATGAATTTATGATTGTAAATGTTATTTTAAGATAAGAAATAAAGTGCTACAGACGAGTCGACTTCAGTACAAACACGATACAGGATGTTCAAGAAATATGCTTGACTTGATGGATGTTAAATTTTATGGCCTTCATGCCATACGTTATTATATCTGGGTATCAAATGAAAGGGCTTGCTGAGAAGAACAAGTCGAAAAATAAAGTGACGTCATTTAAATCCAATATGGCGGCCTTCTAAAGATGGCGGAGTAAGTTTTTTATGCTTTCCTACAATATGGATATCAAATGAAAGGACTTACTGAAAATACGGATTCGAGTTAAACTGCGAGTAGATAAGGGTCTAATATATCATAGTTGAAAGTTTTCGTGCGTAGTTTCATGTACTTATTCTAAACACCATTTATGTAAGATATAAAAAAAAGTTTAGTTAAATAAACATTCAAATCCACTAAGTAAATTAAATATTACAAAATAATGTGAAACTCAGATATTGGAGGTACTAATACATATAAAAGGAAAAATAACACTTTACTGGGCGAAAATATTTAGTTCATTATCAAGTGACAGTGCGTAACTAGTATAATAATGGTGGCTACAGAGGCGTTATCAGAATGTGGAAAGAAGTATGAGTTGGTGCCTCCCGATGGAGGATGGGGTTATGTTATATGTGTGGCTGCGACTATTAATTTTGTAAGTAATTTTACTGAATAAACAACATACATCAGACATGCAAAACATAACCTAAAAGTTGGTGGTGCGTAAATGTGGAAAACGTTAGGAACTCAATGGATATTGCGTTTGAACTTTTGGTTCTGAGTGTTAAAACTTATAAAACACTTACTTAACCTATTTCACGCCAATGACCTTCCAACGCCGTATATATTGGAACCATGGAGTGCAACGGATAAGGAGGTTAAACACGTATGCATAATAAGATCCATAATCGCTTTACACGTCAGCGAATACCTGAAAGCAACCGCGTAGTAATTCAAGAGATGTGTGTGACTCATTCGTGTTGAGAAGAGGCCTGTTGTGTTTTTTTACCCGACTGCGCACCGCAAATTACCCGACTGCGCACCGCAAAGGAGGGTTATGTGTTTACCTGTCTATGTATGTATGTATGTATGTTTGTTCCTTTGTGGCACACTAGAGATCAAACGCGTGAGTCGATTTTAATGAATCATACGTCAATCGATTCGTCTGAATGGCGCGAGTGTCACTGAAGATATGAAATTAATCAAAATTCAAAATGGCGGCCACCAGACGCCATATTGTACAAAATAAAAAAATAAAAGTCAACCAACAATGGCATGTGAGGTATCGTTGAATAGGTGTTTAAAAATCATTATTAGGTTTCTTTGACCATTTTTCAGACAAAAGAACCGTTTATGATTTATAACGATTCAAAGTTCCTTTACTAACCACGTAAAGTAGGTACCTATCCACCCAGTAGGATATCCGTTCGAATTAGCAACACAGGAAATAATCTAGACCAACGAGTCTTCAAGCAGGTCATGACGACTATAAAATAATAATAATGTTTTTCATAAATCTCAAACTTCAATCAAGTACGTACGCATGTGCAATGTAGTGTACCAGTAGCGTCATCTATCCGTTGACTTGAAGACTTTTAGTTTCGTTATTACATTTAAAGTGTCAATAGTGTTATTTACCTACTTAATACAGTAAAATATAACCTAATTGATTATAGGTACCAATTACACTAGTCAGTACTCAGCGCTCGTAAATAAATAAAATAGCTACCTAATACTCTAATGTAGTACCAGTAGCGCCATCTATCGGTTGACTTGAAGAATTTTAATAAGGTCAGGCTTATGTAGCGTTTTGAGCCGGGTTAGGTCTCTAGAGGGATTAATAATCAGTAATTTAGATCATCGCAAGCTACTTAATAATCCCCACGATAGCAACTCTCTCCATGAAATGACAAGATTGCGGAATTTAAAAAAATAAAATAAAAAGAGTAAAATAAAAAAAAGTTAATTAAAAAAAAGCCATTAGACGTAATATGAGCAAGCAAGAATGATCAGAAATATCTGAGCATGTAGTCTGTCTTGACGGTAAGATCGTGTCCAGATATTTATGATCACATTGTTCGCTACCATATATCTGATGGCGACGGTAAATATTACTTAACATAATCCTACTACTGAACTAAGTAGTCTTGTTTGATTTTCTTTTTAGTTTTTTACGCAGTCGGGTTTTTTGTTTTTTTTAATTAACTTTTTTTTTTGTGGCTTATTTAATTAAAAAAAGTGACGAATTAAAAAGCCCTCCTGTTAAAACGCCATGGTCACCTGTTGACGATCTACACCCGAGGAATTGTGGCACGCTGCCCAAACTGTAGGCATGATAAATACATTGCTGTAAGCATTTCTTGAGGTGATATCATTTTTGAAACATTTGTCTAGAAGTTTATTTCGTAGACAGATGAGGAAATCAGAAAATTATGAATATTACTTATTAACACTAAGTTAAACAAGCTTCATCTGTTTGTCTCTTTACGAAGGCTGTCATCAATCAGAAATCAATTAGGGTCCAGTTCCTATTTTTTTATGTCAATGGTATAGGCGAACGAACACACAGCCCACCTGATGGTAAGTAGTCAATGGGCCATGGACACCGAAATGCTATGACGATGTTCAGAACTTCTATAAATACATTTTTAAGGTAAATTGTTGCTCAACATTGATCTTGCACGGAGACTAAAATCCTAAACTTTCCCATAACCATAATTTATAAAAAATAAACTTATTTTTCAGATAGCAACATGCTCCTTCCTATCGAGCTTTGGGATAATTTTCAGTGATTTCTTTGCCAAACTGGGGATGGACACCACCGATATCGGTTTGCTGTCGGGAATAAACGCTATGAGCCTAGCAATTGCCGGTAAGGGTCCTACAAAAGTATTATCTCCGGTATATTATACAATGTACAAGGAAACTGGCCTAGTCATGATCCGTATAACCTACGTTAAAATTTCCACTTATCAGTATATTTTTAGAACATTGAAAATAATAAGTATTTTTCATGTTATTCGATTCATACAAAACTAGCTAAAGTAAGCCTGTGCCATCAAATACGTAAGAAAAACTGACTTAGTCAAAGTTCACCCCAAAGTTAGCTCGCCTTTGTAAATAGTAGATTGTACAACAAGAGCATAAAACAAGCCATTTTACCCGAGATTTACAGATATACACCCGAGCCGAGAGGCGAGGGTGTATAGTAAGTCAAGGGGGAAAAGGGTTTTATGCTCGTGTTTTACACTCTGCTTTTCACTTCGACTGCGAGGAAATTAAATAGGTATTATTAAAAAGAACACATTCCGCAAATGGCTTGGATTTTGCGGCAATATATTTTCAACTAAGTTTTTAGCGTTTCTCTCCATCGTAGTATTATTCGGTGAAAGGACTATTTCATCATCAGTACTCGATGATGACATCTTTGAAATTAGAATTAACGAAATTGAAAGAAATTAAAATAAAAAAATCTCAACGCACCAATTTTTACCAATTCAGAACAAATAATGAATTTCCGCCATTTCATTTTTCTTTTTTAATTTTCAGCAATGTGACGTTTGACTTAAGTCACGCCCCGTGTTATGCCATGGTTATGTTTTTTTTTTGTTTGATTTTCAGGAATACACACACCTTTTCGTCGTCAAATTTTTAATTATTAATTTGATAATCCATACTAATATTTTAAAATAGAGAATATAAAGAATAAATCACAAGAAAAAGCATGTTTCATGTATAAGATTATATGAAGCTTAAAAGTGTATGTGGCTGTATGCCCTAGAGCCTAAAATTCAATTTTATGCAGCCTTCTGTCAGCCTAAAGTACAACTTTAAGAGCAAGAGAAGTGAAAATAATATTTAAATTTGACTAGTCGGCCCGGTAATCTTCGTATCACCCGGGAGCGATTCCCATATAAAGCTATATTTCTTTTTTTAGCTGTTCCTTTGGACTTTTCCCGATTTTTTTTAACCTTCCCTGAATCACAGGGAACAAAACAAAAAAGGATCAGCTTAATCGCCAGCAGTTCACGAGCCTTAGCTAGACTAACACACGGCGATTCATTTTTACATATAAGAAGAAGATTAGTTCTAAGTTTTTATAGACAGTTAAGAGTTTACATAGGTACATACATAGTTTTAGATAGCCGCCTCACTTTTTTATTGTAATTGGCTATGGGTGAAAAATGACAATGTGCTCGATGATTTTTTTAAGGATAGGAATAACCTTCCGTATCAAGAAGAAAAAATCTCAGAATTTTCCGTGCCGTAGATTCTGCGTAAAAAATAAAATTGGTTTTGCGTTATGAGTGTTATGACGATTGAAATAAAGGTGTTTCCTTGGTCCAATTATGCAGCACTACTTCTTGAAAAAAAGTGTTCATACTATTGACATTATTGATTTTTTCAAGAAGTAGTGCTGCATACTTGGACCAAGGAAACACCTTTATTTCAATCGTCATAACGCAAAATCAATTTCTTTTTTTTACGCAAAATCTACGGCACGGAAAATTCTGAGATTTTTTTCTCTTGATTCGGAAGGTTATTCCTATCCATAAAAAAATAATCGAGCACATTGTCATTTTTCACCCATAGCCAATTTGACCAGGTTTCCTGGCCGGCCCTCTATTAAAGATCATGAGCATGCGCAAACTGGCATTTCTGGCTTCAACGTCATACAACGCAGGATTAGTTGGGACGGTGTTTGTAAACACGAAAGTACAGCTGGTTTTTTGTCAAGGTATACTTCAGGTAATTATTATTTCACATAACAATATACAGATTGAAAGTTTTAGGTTAGTCTAAATTAATTACTTATTTTATTTATAGAATCTCGGTCTGGGCCTAATGTTCAACTTATCCTGCACGGCTTTGAATAATTACTTCAAAGAAAAACGATTGCTTGCGATGAGCGTCGTTAATACCTTTGCAGGTAATATTTTGAAAAATAAAACCAAAAATTAAAGACTGCCTCAAAATCGTAGACATTGATAATAAGTACTGACAAAATGAAAATTGCTGTTAATAAAGTCAATGTCAAAGATATGTTTACACTTCGACCGTACGAATGTTTATTGGTGCAATGTGAATGTTTCAAAGTGAAGTTTAAAAAGCATAACTTTTTAAGCTTAAAGAAGTATGTTTTTTGTATAACACAGGAGAAGCATAAATAATTTGAGTCCTTTGAACATTTTACATTTCAACTATATTTATCTATTTACAAATTACATCGTATCTAGGTAATAGTAGAATTATATTTATATTAGTAGTGTATATAAATTGGAATCAATGCACCACAGAAGGCACTGATTGATATTTCACTGTATTAATATTTAAAAAAATGCTATTGAACGAATAATGTCCGGGATATTCGTTTGGAATGACTTTTACTTTGCTGTCATACAATCTTAGCCAATTTATGTATTGAATGTTGCAATTAATTGTGTCTTCAGCGGTGGCAGCAATAGTTGCGCCGATGGTCGTGGACTGGACGACTTCCAAATTTGGATTCCAAGGGACGCTGTGGATGATATCAGCTGTGGGCACCCTGACTTTTGTTGGATCAGCATTGTTTCAGCCTGTGGCTTGGCATATGAAAAAGGTGGAGATCCAAGATGATGTCCCAGGTACGATAGTCTCATGGTATTTAAAAATAAAAAACCGGCCAAGTGCGTGTCGGGCCACGCGCAATGTATAGGGTTCCGAAGTTGAGGATGCCCTTAGTACCTATGACGTGCCCGCCCGACGACGCCCCTGCCGCTCAGTATGTATAATAGAATTTTACTTTTCCGCGCCTTACGCATTTTTGCTTTTTTCTTGCAGTTGGTCGACTATGACCCGGAAACTTGTATAGCCTTCTTAGCTATGATGGTTTTCCTATCAACTTCGTTATATATACTACCACCATGAATTTTTTCAGTTATCTGAAAACCACCATTTAGCTGGCAGGGGTGGAAGGGGGACACTTGACTCTACCAAAAAATATAAATTTAAAGCTTAATATTCTACAAACGCATCGTTTAATCAAAAAATGGTTTTAACAAACCCAGTGTTTTTCCAAGACCTATTCAACGAACCCCACATCATGGGGTACGCAAGAAAAAAAAATACATCTCCACTTTACGAGTAGGGGAGGTACCCTAAAAAAATATATCAAAATTTTATTCTACCACTTTGTCGGCGTTACTAATATATGTATTCATACCAAATTACAGCTTCCTAGAACTAAGCATCTCCGAGCAATAGTGCAGACAGACGGACGGACGGACGGACGGACGGACTGGCGAAACTATAAGGGACTGCAATGTGGACTTCGGAACCCTAAAAACGACACATTGGTGACGTTGGTATAACAAATGCCTATAAGAAAGCGGCACAAATTGAACTGGTGCGAATCACTAGTACCTATGTGGAGATCCTGAGCATTCTGTACACCATACAAGCTTAAACTGTCGAATCAAATACCACGAACATGGGAAGGATTTTACAACTTTAGCCAAACACGTGGTAGCGCACGTGAAAGCTGTAGATACCATCTATCTTTGTAACGAAAAATATAACAAGTCATGTGATAGTTAATAGGCGGCCTGTTTACCCGATTAAATAAGTACCTACCTAATCAAAAAGAGGTATTTATGTAGTGGTTTGATAATTTTGAAATGTCCAGCAATATTATTTTTTACAGAAATGAAGTTACTCTTGGAGAAGGCTAATAACGAGAAACAGGATGAAGCTATTAAAAAACCAGTCATCAAGCTAACAGATCCAGAGAAAATATTCGCCGAAGAAAAGAAGGAACTTAAAGAGAATGTAGCCAAAGGAAATACTTTAACGTTCGTATCCAACGTAAATACTTTATCTGAATTTGTTTATTATTTAGTACCGATTGAAAAATTCTGTAAAGTTAATAGTGCGAATGATAAAAATTGTTTGATTAATCTTCGAAGTTTCTGATCAGACAGAGGATGCAGACGTATCATAAACCAATAAACGTACCTATAAGATAGCAAAATTCTTTAACGTAGGGCGAACTTCACAATTTTTCTCCAAGGTAATAAAAAATCATGACTGTTACAGTAGGTTGATAAAAAGCTACTTTGACTGGCCGCTCCTGAAAGAGTACCTGACGACTTCCGCGTGCTACGGCGTGGCTATTTGCATGTTCACAGAGAATACGTACACATTCTTCCTGCCGCAGTACTTGTACGGTCGCCATTGGTCTACGGTAAGTTTAGAAACAAAACTTCAATACTTTCGAATATAGTAAATACTAGTAGTAATTATTAACGATTTGGAAATGTATAATTTACATAATACCGTTTGAGTCTCCCAAAAACCTACATTGCGAACAGCTGTCGGTGAAAAACTGCTACTAGATTAGATGAAATTTCTTCTCCACTTACCATCTATTCGGCATTGTGTATGCCATGTCCTTTACCAATTCAGAATGCTGACCGCTAATGACTAATGTCCGATCAAGGCGCAGTGAATGTAATTTTCATTTGTTTAAAGAACCTTTGTGTAATTTTACATTATTTATTGCAGGACAATGTTGCATGGGCATTTTCTTTGCAAGCATTTGGAGACATTGCGACAAGAATCGTGCTCATATTTTCAAGTTCTGGCATCAAGATTCTAGGAAGTCAACTCTTGTATGTTATCGGCGTGGTCGTGGGGATAGTTACGAAATTAGGTAGGTTTCTAAACAACACAGTTATTATTTTCTTTACAAAGAGAAGAATCATGTGCATAGGTAATTTAGGTGGTAATATATAAGCCACAGAGTCGATCCGAATAGCTAACCTTGAGTCTAGGCTAGGTACAATGGACGTCTCAAGGCTGATGATTAGAGGAGTTGCAGTCACGAGACAAATCGCCTATGGATTATGAAAATAATTAACTTAGTACACACAGAAAAATGTAAATAAACTGAACTCTGACCGACTGTTGTCTCTTTAAACACAAACCGCTGGACTGATTTAGGTGTAGTTTGCTATGGCACGGAGATGGTTGGAGTATCATAAGCTACTCTTTATCTCGAAAAAACATATAGTGCCCACGGGAACGCCATAACCAAATTCCAGGTAATGATAAAGAAACATGTAGCTCATGGAAAGTATGTGTATTTTGAGAGGGTAATTAAAGGGTCTTATACGTAAATAATTTTCACGTGTGTCTATCTGGATTTTTGCAGCTCTTCTATGGGTGTATGACTACAAGGCGTCTCTAGCGATCCTCACCGCAATGGGCATATCTCGTTGCACCATCACAGTGCTGTTTCCCCTCGTGGTTTCCGACGCCGTGAGGCCAGAGGTCTTCCCGTCAGCCATGGGGATCAGCATGCTGTTTCTTGGACTGATCAGCATTGTGATGGGACCTGTCACTGGTGTGTACAAAATACAAATTATGAGTGAAAAACAAAAATAACTGTCTACATCGAATGCGAAAGAGTTTTGTGATTGTATTACGAAGATATGATGATGATGATGATGATGATGTGGATACAACTGAAATTAGTAAAAATATAGACGAACGGTGGCAAAGGCACCAAAACGTATCATCATCATTATCATCATCATCATGGTAGCCCCATGAGTATCCATTCCTGGATGTAGGCCAAAACATATAAAATAATTAAATTTATAATCCGTCATGAACGTAACAAATTTTTTGGAAAAGTATAGTGTGTGTATTGAATTGTTTTGACTTATGAACCTAATACAACTTTTTTGTTTTGACAGGTGCCATTCGTGATGCTACTGGCAACTTCGCATCCATGTTCTACATACTCATCTCGCTCCTGATAGCAACGGCTGCGGTCATGACTATAGAAGCCGTGTTTAGGAGAAAGAAGTAGAATAAAATGTAGGGGACAGACAGCTACTCGTAATTATAGCAATCAATTGAAAAATAAAGACTGAATACAATGAACTGTATACTTGATTTATGACTATCTTATAACATAAAACTATTCCGTTACTGACTGATGACAACGAACAACCAAAACTACTGGTCGTAGAGTCGTGAAATTTGGCACGTAGGTTCATTGGGGAGTGTAGGGGGAGCACTGTTAATTAATTGTTAATTATTGGGGGGTTTTGTAAGGCCTTTGTGTGTCACCTTCACTATGGCTGATCTTTTGTGAAGGCCCTTTTGAGAGTTTTATTATTCCTCACCTGAGATGCCCGTTGAGTCCAGGAATTGCCAGCTTTATTGGGCGGTGACATTTTGTACATTTCTTGGGTGTATAATGTGCCTTCCTAGGTAGATACTACGCTTTTATATGAAAGGTCTGCACTCGCAGACAAAATGCAAGGGCGTTTCCTCTGCTACATGGCAAAATCTGCACATCGTGCTTTCTTTCATTCCCATTTGGGCTAGGTGTTTGTTCAATTTGCAGTGTCCAGTCTGGCTTCTGGTTACCCCAAAAGTTTTATATCTTTTGAGTGGTAGAAGCTCTGTAGAGATACTTTTTTCGCGTCGCTCTTAATAAGGGGAGCACTAAGAGAGGGTTTGACAAAATTAAATTAGTAAAAAAATTAGGTAATAAAAAATACATATCATCTCTTTTTACTCGTAAATCAATCTTGCACCGATAAATTCATCGTAGGCTGGGGGGTTGGAAATTGAATGTATAAAATAAACTGTTTTTGCAATAACCCTCTTAACTCCAACAGTTTCACTTAGATTTTACGTCTCCCAAGCGTTTACAGAATTAGTTATTTGAAATGTATATAATGTATAGAATATTATACTAAAGAAATACATTTACGACAGCCGTATCTTCTCCTTTTATACTTATGCATTTATATATATTTACAGCTAACCCACAGCCTTACTTTTTATCACTTTAATACAGTGCAAACATTTTCGAGAGATTCCTTAATGTCATTTGATAAAATGGACCGTTTCGAGTCGAAATGTGTCATTTTGTAATTGGTTTGGTGTGTGTGTTCAAGATGGAAAAGACAGTGAAAGAAAGTGTACCCATCAAGAATAAAAGATATGAAATAGTTCCACCGGATGGAGGATATGGCTATGTGATACTGTTCGCTGTTAGTGTAAATTATGTAAGTATTTTCAAATATCCTTCCTACTATAAAGATCTCTGAAAAAAAATTCAAATCGCTCAGTACGTAATTCACGTAAGTAAACAACAAAAATAATAACAAGTCGGTCTTTTTTTTATAGTATTGCCTGATGCTAAAAGCAATTAGCGCCGCCCATACAACGGTAGCCGTGGTAGCCTAGTGGTTTGACCTACCGCCCCTCATGCAGAGGGATGGGGTTCGAATCCGGCTCGCACTCTGAAATTATTTATGTTCGTAATTCAATTTGAATTTACCACTGAGCTTGCACGCATCTGCGAAGTAATTGAAGGATGTGTGTGAAGTCCCCAAGCCACACTGGGCCCGCGTGGGTACTATAGGCCAAACCCTCTCGTGATGAGAGGAGGCCTGTGCCCTACAGTAGGCCGTAATAGGCTGTAGTGGTGATAGTGGATACAGCAGTAGATCCAGTACGTTGCCGATACTTAAATCCACAACTAAATTTAGTTACGTCCCACTGGTGGGCACTGGCCTCCTCTCATCGCGAGAGGGTTTAAGTTTTATCACACATCCATGAATTGCTTTCGTACATGCGTGCAAGAATAAGCCATCTTGAGAACAAGATGGCTTCCCTCACCGGAAAGCTCAGTGGTAAACTCAATTGAACTCAGAGGTGCGAGCCCCCGACTTTCTGTATCAGGGGCGGCAGGTTAAACCAGTAGGCTACCATGGCTTGACCTTTAAATGAAACAGGGTAAATGGGGCAGGCAGTATAGAAGGATGCGGGGGGGGGGGGGGTGATGGGTTTAGAGAAGGAAATTGTCAGTCATTGTAGTCATCTCCATAATATAATATTTATATCCGATCAAGTTTTGAAACATCAGATATTTAGTTTATTTTAGTTAGTGTATTTGTATTACAGTAAAGGGATTAAGGGACGCGTGGGTATTGGTATACCGCGGGCGATGGGCTGATAACCTGTAACTACATGCCAATGTTGATGTGGCGTGATATGACCTTGAAGGACACTAACGCTCTGCCTACCCCGCAAGGGAACATAGACGTGATGATATGTATGTGTATGTATGTATGTATTTGTATTATATTGTACTTATCAATACCAATTTTAATTCATTATAACGTTTAAAGGTCATCAGCATCATCATTTTAGCCGATAGACGTCCACTGCTAGACATAGACCTCCCCCAAGGCGCGCCACTCAGACCGGTCTTGTGCCACTCGCATCCACCGCGTTCCAGCGACCTTTACAAGGTCGTCACTCCATCTTGTTGGAGGCCTACCGACAGCTCGTCTACCGGTTCGCGGAAGCCACTCCAGAACTTTCTGGCCCCATCGGCCATCAGTCCTACGAGCAATGTGCGTGTACGTTTAAAGATAACTACATCAAATTGTACATAATGATGATGCAAAAGTGATTGTAAAATCCTACTTGAATAAATGTTTTTTTTATCTTTTATCTTTATCTAAAGAAATGTTCTTCCAGATCGCGACAACTTCGTTTGCAACATGTTTCGGCATGATATTCAACGATTTCTTCGCAGAGCTGGGGATGGGCTCGACAGCAGTGTCTCTGCTGGCGGGGATCAACGCAATGTGCGTCGCAGTCTCAGGTTTGAATCAACAAAGAAATATAAGCAACAAAACCACTTGATCGACTCAAGTGAATCATAAGATTTCAAATCAAGGCAAATATACCAAGACTTGTGTAAGCTTAACTGTAACTACTGTAAGGTTTTACTGGAATTAAACTTGAAAAGCAAACTGAAACCATTCTTTATATTTTCTTAAGAAACTGTACAAGCAGATTGGAAAATCGTAAGATGTTTTCTAGACGAAATTCGAAGTAGAAGTGAACCCGATTCGCGCGCTGCTGAAGGCGCCAACGTCACCGGAAACCCCGTCATGTCATCAGGGCAGGCAATGAGCAGTGTCAGCTCGGTGTTGCCAACACTTGAATATAAGGCAGTGCTTGTTAATTACAGATTCATGCAATACTTTAATGTTAGCATTTCTACATATAAAAAAGACAAAGGTACCTACTTACTTACATTAGCATTATCGATACTAGGTAGGAGAATTGAGAGTTATCATGTCATTCGAATTCTTTAAATAGGGATCTCTAACTTCCCTATAGCGTCGCGTGAACTTTAAGCAGCTAGATTTAAAGTTCAACTTGACGCGTGAGCGATCCTATAGGGAAAAGCGAGATCCCTATTTAAGACTTCGCAAAGAGCCCCTGATTGCACTTAAAATCCTCATAAGCCGCGAGGATGTCAAAAAGGGTGAAATTATAACTTTACCGTGAACATAAGTGTAATTGATCTAAGTACCTGGCTTCCATATCTGTAACTCTTTATATATGCCTGTACGTTACATGGGAAGGAAATAGGCTACTAACTTGCTAGGTGGGAAGGCGATAACCAAATTCCACGCGGGAGAAGTCGCGGGCAGAAGCTAGTTATTTTTACAATGTGTCAGGTTTCCTCACGGGCCCGCTGTTGAAGGTCCTCAGCATGCGGAAGCTAGCTCTCTTGGCGTCCGTTCTCTTCAATATAGGCGTCTTCGGAACGGTCTTCGTAAAGACGCAGGCGCAGTTCATCGCATGCCAAGGATTACTGCAAAGGTTTCAATGTTTTTTTTTCCGTTATCTTATCTATACTTATAATAAGTCTGCAGAAGAAGTCGCGTCTGTAACTTGAAAATTAAAAGAAACTATCAAGTCAAGGGGATTATATAAACGATACTTAACACAAAAAAAAAAAAAATTTTGAAAAACTGTATGTAAGTATGTCCGGATTTAACTCGAAAACTACTGGTCTGATTGCAACAAAATTTGGTATGGGGGTAGTTTATAACACTGGTCAACATATAGGCTACTTTTTATCCCGGAAAAAGGCATAATTCCCGCGGGAACGCTCTTACCGAATTCCACGTGGACGAAGTCACGGGCAGAAGCTAGTTAATAAATAAATGTCTTGAGACATGTCGCACAAATTGACCTAGCCCCAAAGTAAGCAAAGCTTGTACATACAATATAATAATTAAACATTCATGACTCGAGGACAAGCATTTGAGCTCATCACACAAATTTTGCCCTTAGCCGAATTCGTCAGTCAGTGGGCAAGGTGACTATCAATTGAGCCAAACCTTGCGCAAAAACAGTAACTATAATCCGAATAAGACATGAATTTAAAATATTAAGATGTATTCAATAACACGAGATATTTGATCTTCTATGTTTTTTCGGATTTTTTAAAATTCATAAAGTTCATAAAATTCATAAACGGCTTTACATTTAAATTGAATTCGAATTCACCTATTCCAAAAGATCATATATTTTTATTGTTCAGTTCCGTCACAAACGAATACACAAAAAATAAACGAAATTAACAGCTTCATTCATGTTACCTTATTTCAGAGTTTCGGTCTCGGGATTCTGTTCAATGTTTCGTGTACAGCACTGAATGACTACTTTGTTCAAAAGAGACTATTCTCCATGAGCTTAACGCAAACACTAGCAGGTAAAGTTTCATTTTATTTTACATTCAAGTTGTATCTACCTACATGTCAGATGATAATTAGCAATACTTTCCATGGAACCATATGCATCATTTTACCCATTGTCTTACATTACGTGAGTTTTTTACAATAGGTAAGTACGGTCCTTTCTTACATTTTTCTCTGCTAACAGCGTCACCTCAGTCATCTCAGAATCACCCCTTATCTTCTTTCATACAATCCATCCATACGTTTTTATACGAGTACTTTTACATCCACTCAAAATAGGTAGGTAAATAGCCTGCTTATATTTACTTAAATAAAACTGTTGCAAGTACAACGCGTGAGGACAATTCAAAAACATGTGCTCGATAGTATATGGTCATCTTACTAATATAATAAAGCTGAAAGTTGGTGTGTTTGGATGTTTAGATGTTTGGATGGATGTTGCTCAATCACGCTAAAACGGCTAAACCAATTTGTAACCTGGAATAAGCTATAGGCTACCTATTATCCCGGAAATCCCGGAAAAATCCCGAAAACTCATTAGAGGGCTTTGGATAGAAATCCCGGGAATCCCACAAATACCGTAATCCCGGGAATCCCGGAAATCCCGTAATCCCGGAAAAGGTTTAAAAGTATCCTGGAAAATGGGCTTTGGAAATATAGTTTCAAATTCCCTGCAGATGAAGTCGTTCGTAAAAGCTAGTTGTTAATATTTTCAGCTGCCGCGGCCATGGCGGCTCCGATGGCGGTGAGCTGGACATCGGCCCACTACGGGTTCCGTGGCACGCTGATCATGATGTCAGCCGTGGGGTCCAGACCTTCGTGGCGTCTGGCCTCCTGCAGCCGGTGGCTTGGCATATGAAGAATGTGGAAGTTGACGACGTACCGGATATGATCACATGAAAAAACGTTTCTTGAGTTACAATGAACCTGGACTGACATTTTATGAAGGTCCAAGGTCACAGTCTCTGACTGTACCACCTTGGTTGACGTTATTTACTAGTTACTACAGTAAATAATTTTGAATATCTATAAGCCGTGGTGGCCTAGTGGTTCGACCTACCGCCTCTCATGCAGAGGGTCGGGGGTTCAATTCCGGCTCGCACCTCTAAGTTTACTTATGTGCGAAATTCAATTTGAATTTACCACTGAGCTTTTCGGTGAAGGACAACATCGTGAGGAAACCTTCACTCATCTGCGAAGTAATTCAAAGATGCGTGTGAAGACCCCAATCCGCAGTGGACCCGCGTGGGGACTATATCCCAACCCTCTTGTGATGAGAGGAGGCCTGTGCCCAGCAGTGGGACGCAAATAGGCAGTATTAGTATTAGCATGAAATGACAAAAGCTCACTTGCATCGTCATCATTTGCTTACATATTTAGATAATGCAATTAGAATATTATAGAATAAATGATGTGAAGCTTTTTGTGATTGTTTCGGATTTGAGGTACATTTCTTAGTTCATTCATTACAGTCTCACTGAATACATCGTTAATACTTCTATAATTAAAATCATATTTTTTATTTTCAGAAAGGAAGTTATTATTAGAAAATGTGCAGGGTGGAAAAATCAATGATTCATTGCAAACTCCTGTAATAAAGCTAACAGATCCGGAGAGTGTAACCGATTTGTTTCCAACTGGCAAAGAAGAGATACAGTCTTCCAGGGGAAATAATGTTCTGTGAGTATACAGAGTTTTAGGATTTTTCGATCCAAATAAACTTCATTTTCTCCAAATGCTACGCTAATCCACACTACGAATGCTCATTTTCTCAAAATCAGTCCGCACTTTCGAATTCACACTTAATCCTTAGATTACTACGATATTATATAATACGAATGTTAATGATTTATTCTTATGAGTATTTCTATTTCTATATTATATAACATTAGATTTGATAGTATATATCTTACCTGCGTTTGTAGGCCAGCGAAAGTAAACAGGTACATGATGAAATTTGTTACCTGGAACAACGTTTATTTTATCAAAAAACTGCTTGTTTCAGTACGTCCATCAAAAAATTCCTAGACTGGCCCCTGTTCAAAAAGTTCGTGCTGAAATGCGGGTGTCTCGGACCGCCAATAGCTATATTCGCAGACATCACATTTGTGTTCTTTCTAGCGCAGGCGCTTTATGGTTCGAATTGGGACAAAGTAAGTGACAAGGTGCTCATATACGAGTACAAGAAGTAAATACTGTATAGGGTACTAGCGTGTGCGAGCACTTTAATTGTTTGTTGTATTTGATAAGGGGACTTTTTTGCAAATCTTAGTTAAATATAAAAATAACTCGTTTCAAAATTTCAAAAATAATTTAAATACAAAGGTTACTACTTCGATGCCTCTCTACTAGCATAATTTCTGCACTGAAGTATCTTTCTAATTATACTTTGTGTGAAATAAAATGAAGAAAATGCACTTAAAGTTGGGTTTTATAACTGATTTTGTTTACTAAACATGAAATGACCAGATGACAAAGAGACGTAATAAAACTGACTGAAATTAAACAAAAGATTTTGGAGATGGTCGGTTTTAAGTGCATTTTAGTCACCCTATCCTGGATGAACATTACTTAGTAAATTCAATGAGCATGCAGATATTTTTTATTCATTTTCAGGATGGCGTGGCGTGGGCTCTCTCTCTAATTGGTTTCGGAGATATCGCCATTAGAGTACTGTTTATATTCTCCAGTTCGTGGTTAAACATTGGGAAGCCATTTCATTTACGTAATCGGAGTATTGTTAGCAGTTTTAACGAAACTAGGTAAGTAAAACAATTAAATACATTGTGTTTATCAGTTTCATTCACCGTCAAAATGATATTGTCTGAAAAAGGTCTTGAAAATATTGCCATGATGATTTCTGATTTCATTGGATCTGACATTCAGATTCAAGATATCACAGAGCACGTACAAATATTATCAATGCAAAAGCTACTCTGTCTGTTACGTTTTCTTGCTTACAACGTAAATCTAAATGTATGATGGACATAGGATACATAGTTGGTTGTCCTAGTTGTGTTGTCCAGAAATCACTCACTTTTTGTGTGGTTAAAAAGGTTATGAAAATCTACACGGGAGAGAAAGGTAGTGCCATACATTTTTCACATTGAACTGATAACTGAATTTATGTATTCTTTTCAGCTATGTTATTGGTGAAAGACTACGTAGGAACGTTGGTGATATTTACTATTATGGGCATATCCCGGTGTGTCATAATGGTCCTATTTCCACTGGTGGTGGCTGACTCGGTGAGACCGGAGCAGTTCCCCTCGGCCATGGGGATGAGCATGATGATATGCGGCCTCAGTAGTTTAATAATGGGGCCAATCATTGGTAAGTTTAGGGGGAGGAATTTTCAAAAATCCATGGGCTCTGAAGGAGGCCCACATTAAACATTGCGATATAAATTAGGAGTATTGTTTTGTTTGTTGAGATTAGTAGTTTTTTTATTGTTTCAGTGACTTTCAAATGACCTGCTATAACCGGCAACTTGATAACTAACTTTATTAATTGTGTAAACTTTAATCAACGAAGTTCAAAGCAAAAGCAGTATAATAAATTATATCATAATTGAGTTATATAATCGATTTTATTAGGAAACATTTAATTTAGGCAGACGTACGATACGTACCTAGAGGATAGTTTGTTATAGACCAAGTCGCGAACAAAAGTTCGTTATTAACTTAGGATTCACAATCAGCCGGACAAAAATGGCCCCGTCAAAACGGGTGCCCGAACAGCTAGGGCCTCGCACTCGTTTGGCCTTCGTTATAAAGAGGCGTTATTAGCATATTGGAAAGTTTTATTTGGAAATTTTCTAATGTCGGTTTGCTCCATATATTCTGTTAGGCACTGTTCGTCCATATGTTATTACTTATTATAGGTCAATGGTTATTAATATTATTAAACTCAAATATGAATATAAATCGGTCTGTCAACAGGTGCCATCCGAGACGCAACAGGCAACTATACGATCATGTTCCTCATTCTGACAGCGCTCATGGCCGGCGTCGCCGCCACCTGGACCGTCGAGCTCGTGTGCAAGCGGCGGTCATCAAACTATGAAATGAAATGAATGAAACTGAACATCCTATTGTTTGTTTTGAACATGATTTTTACATAATTACTGTATTTTTTTTTTCTATTGTACTTTCTAGAAAGTGATACAAATATACTAAGAAAAACCGGGGTCCTGTGTCGGTGCACACGGCTAATGGTTTTAACGTGGACGTCCCATTTCTAAAATGAAAAGTAATACTTGCTTAACCTGTTTATCACTCGCATATAACTAACTATATAGCCGTCTACCCGCGACTTCGTCCCGCGTAGTCATAGAATTTGCGTACCCGATGATACTACACATATAAATGGTACCTAATAGTTATAGAAGTATTGAAAAACTGATTTGACCCATGGAAAACCCGTTCCTGTAAAAATATCGGGATGAAAGGTCTCAAACTATCTCCATACCAAATTTCATCTAAATAGGTCCCGTCTTTGGGACGTGAAGGAAAGACAAACAAACAAGAACAAATAAACAAACAAACTCACTTTCACATTTAAAATATTAGTATGGATATGAAACAAAAAAGAATCCACACCATATAGCTATTACGGAAAAAACTTAAACCTAACCCCATTAATATTGCCTTACGTGATTGTAGTCACGAGCAGTTCATAAAAAATATAATTATAATGTAAACATAAAACAACTGATGAAACAGTTCTTCAGAAACCAAAAACGTCAAGTACTAAGTTTTATTTTTCAATTGGAGATACCTAATGCCAGTGCAAGTTACTTAAATTTTAAACAGTGTAACATAATTATTTTGAGCAATATTAAACATGGATTGTGAGGAAAGAGTGTGCGTTGTGGGAAATGAATATGTTTTAGTCCCGCCGGATGGTGGGTGGGCTTATATGATAGGACTTGCGATGATTCTCAATCTTGTAAGTACTTGTATTTTCAATATGATACCTAGAAATAACGCTATAAGTGCCATAGAAACCCAAAATAGGATTTCGTCCGTACGCAGCTTAGTGAAAAGTTTAAAAATTTAGATCAATTCTCCATAAATATTCAATAATCGATGGTATTATAGATTAGTTCGTTCTTTTCCGCCTAAACTGCATCCTTAGTAACGGAACAGTTTCATAGTTAATCATGAAACTGTTCCGTTACTAAGGCGTTGTCCGTGACTTCGTATACGCGTAAACATTAAAATGATAAAATACCGTTTTTCTTCGTCCCCGTCCACTCCGCAAGGAACCTACTTACATGAAAAATGTCATCTCTACGACTAGTAGTTTCGGTCAATCAATCAGTCAGTCAGTCAGTAACGGAAGATTTTATTTATATTTATTAGAGCACAATAAAAATTAAGTACCTAAACATATGAACTTTTTTATGAATTTGTGTTTCAGACGGCAGTGTCAGGCTTTATATCGAGCATAGGTATGATTTTCGGCGACTTCTATGCTGAATTAGCAATGGGATCAGTAGAGATCCAGTTGTTGCATGGAATCAATTCAATGGGTGTTGCACTTTCAAGCAAGTATTTTTTTGATCCAATTACCTAAATACGCATTCTTTTAAAGAATAGTAAAAACTACAATAGAAGAATAAAGATACTCTAAATAAATATATGATTCAATCAATGTTGGTCCACATATGATATCAGAAAAGTGCCGATAAAAAAACCGCTGGAACGATTCCCCTATACTATTACGCACAAAAAATATAATTATAATTGGTCCACCGATGAGGAGCTCCGAACCCAAAGACTGGCCCACATAAATACAGTTCATAAATAAACACGTGTTGAATTTATAACACTCCCATTTTTTTGAGTCGGGTTTAAAAGTACCCAATAGGTAATTAGGTATGCATGTATTTGATTACTATGAAGATATCACCGTGTTACCGGGCTGGCCCCAAGTTACAGCCGGGTAAAAAAGGGTAAATAAAATACTGAAATTATAATGTATATTGGTTTAATTTTCAACCGGGATTTTAAACTTTACTATAAGTACTAACAAAAGTGGCCTTAGGCTAGTCAGAAGCTGGGTCGCAGGAAACCGGGGTGTGGCTACCATATAGGTCGACTGGCGAAGAAAATACTCGTCGAAGCACCTAATAGTTATTATTATAAGGTTTATTTAAAGCTGGAGAATGAAGAATTGAAGAAACTTTTAACAATTAAAGTTTTTATATCAGAATCAAAACAATCACCGACCTTTTTTATCTAATCGTAAAAAAAATGTGTTTCCAATAGGTTTTGTCACCGGGCCACTGACGAAGATCATGAGCATACGCAAGCTAGCGTTCCTGTCTTCGGCGTTTCTGAATGCGGGTGTGTTTGGCACTGTGTTTGTCAGGTCCCGTGCCACGCTGTTTCTCTGCCACGGAATACTGCAGGTTTAAAAATGACGATACACCCTTTTTATTTATTTTATTTTGTTATTTTATTTTATTAAATCTTATGATTTCTTATTAAGAGTCCCCTATACGCTCTTTTCTCCATACAAACGTAGTTACGTTTTAATTCGCAAACTACTTACCAGATTGGCACCAAATTTTACAAGTAATAGTGGAGCAGAGATATTAGAGTCCAAAAATTTTTGATTGTAATAAATTGAATAACAAAGAAACTAGGACCATTTTAGTTTCCTCCATACAAACTTCAAAATTCAGTTTTTTGGCTGAAATTAAATTTTGTGGTGGTAAACCACGACATTTACTAATTTCGGATACCCACAATAATGATTTTATTATGTGTACCAAGTTTCGAGTCAATCTGTTTAGTAATTGGGGAATACAAGCGAAAATACATGAAAAGTTGAGAAACGCCGTGCGTACAGGGGACTCTTAAGAAACCATAAGATCTCGACTGCGTTGTCCACCCCGAGGCCTAAGATGGAATGCCTCTGTGCCAGAAATGTCACCGGCTGCCTTAACCCCCTACCGGAAAACAACAGTGCGAGCAATGCTATTTGGCGGCAGGTTAGCGGGGAAAGACTGTTGTACCACCCCGTAACGACCTACCTTAATACCTACCTACCATGCCCGGTGTATCATGGTGGTAACCATGACTTATAATTATGTAGTCAATGTATTGAGCGCCGGGCAGTTTCAAGTTTCGCTTGTACCTACTATGCAACGACACGTCGCTTCGAGCGAGAGACACGTAAACACCGCGAGAACAATTTGATTATACATGTAATAGTACATTACAGACCTAGGGTGGTGAATTCGTAAATGTCCCAGATCGCAGGTTTCTGTGGCCCGAACCGAAGGTGAGGGCCATAAATATGCGATCTGGGGCTTTACGAATTACCGCCCGTGGTTTGTCAAAAGTTTTACGTCTTGCCTTGGCCAATAAGTGAGATTTTCTCTCCGCGTAGCGGGCAGAAAATCCCACTTTACGGCCAAGGGTGATGTAAAATATTTTATTCAGTAGGTACTTATAGCACGACACAATTTAGACAGAGCCATTGACGCAGAGTCTATTGTTGCTTAATCCGCACGCCTTCTAAGTTATGTTTTGCTATTCTTTCCGACTCTTTACCTATTACACGCATTAAACGATAAATAATTTACGTAAAGTAAGTAAATATAGTGTTTCAACGCTGTCAGTTATACACTTTATGAATTGGTGTTAAGTTTGAACCCTGAGGTAATATTATAAGGACTCGAATTGGAGTAGGTACTTAAATATGACATTCTCACAAATACACTCAACAGCAATGAATTCTGGGCACTTTATCGAAAATGCTATATTTACAAAGTGACCCGAATTATTGCTGTTGAGTGTATTTGTAGGTACTTTACTGTACTGTAATGTGTGGTGTTCATAGTATATTGTACTGTATTGTACTTTTATTTTCTGATACAGAGCGCCTGATGAAGACACCACAGCTATTGTAAGGATTGGAACACAAATTTCAGTGCATTATTTTGTATCATCATTGGTCATTTATGTGAATAACATTTATTTATAAAAAAATATATTTGCAGAGCATCGGTGTTGGCATGCTGTTGAATGTCACGTGTACCAGCGTTAACGACTATTTTCTTCGGAAACGGTTTCTTATCACAAGTCTTGCGCAAACTGTTGTTGGTAACTCACATTTATCTATTTTCCTCTGATTTTTTACATTTTATTTCTGGTTCTGACCGGAGTCTTTTCTATCCTTCAACCTTTTAAAATAAATCTCTCTCGTTCTTCTATCTCTCCTTTCCAGCCGCAGGAAGCATAGCAGTACCACTCGTTGTAAACTGGATGAGAACGACTTATGGATTCCGTAGCACTCTTTTCATGATGTCTGCCGTGTCACTGCAGACGTTCGTAGGGTCTTCTCTCATGCAGCCTATCAAATGGCATCGGAAAAAAGTTCCTGTCACTCCTGGTATGTAGGGAAAAAATGATAAGACATTAAGAGTCCCCAGTACCTACGCTCTTTTCTCCGTACAAACGTAGTTACGTTTTAATTCGCAAACCACTTTGATAAGTGGTACCAGTGGTGCCACTTTGATAATCTGATGATTGGCACCAAATTTTACAAGTAATAGTAGAGCAGAGATATTTGTGTCCAAAATACACTTTGATTGTAATAACCGTGCTTACTGGGGACTCTTAAACACTCACACAAAAGATGTAGTGAAATACTTAATCGTAACAATGTTATTTTACATCACCCTTGGCCGTAAAGTGGGATTTTCTGCCCGCTACGCGGAGAGAAAATCTCACTTCTTGGCTAAGGCAAGACGTAAAACTTTTGACCAACCACGGGCGGTAATTCGTAAAGCCCCAGATCGCATATTTATGCATACAGAAACCTGCGATCTGGGACATTTAAAAATTCACCACCCTAGGTCTGTAATGTACTATTATTTTGTATAGAAACAATAGAGCTATTAAGAGCTAAGAAGCAAAAAAATAAACGACACCCAGTTGTGCCAAAAAGAGTGGACCAAACTAACGGATCTCCTGATACTGTGAATAGCGATACAATAGATGTGGCTCAGAAGCAAAACGTTATATTGTAAGTGTTGCAATAGATGCTGCAACTCTTAATTCTTTAGTTTTTAGAAGTTATATATTTATACTTACGTTGATTGGTTTTCAGAGATTTTGTGAAGAATGTTCTAGACTGGAGATTCTTGAAGAAGTTCCTTCTGTCTTGTACATGCCTGGGAATGCCATTGAGTTTAGCTTCGGATGTAATGTTCACTTTATTTCTTCCTCAATATCTTTACTCTCGTGATTGGCAAAAGGTAAGATAACAAAACTATTTATGAATACTGGCCGTGTATTTATAATGTTTTGTAAAAGATTTCAAAATTTTTGATATACCAAAAGATTGGACTTTTCAACTGACGCATCTAATAGTAAAATGTTAATACTTATTCACACGCATACTCCCGTTTTCAGGAAGATGTCGCATGGGCTCTAACACTTCTTTCGGTTGGAGACATTACCACAAGAGTATTTCTTATATTAGCGAGTAAATGGCTGGCCAAAGTTAGCAATCATCTGATTTACGTCACTGGAATGGCAATAGACGTAGTTTCGAAACTAAGTAAGTCAGCTACCTATGTACTCCCTTGAAATTGACAATCAGGATAGATTCAGATTCTTTTTTTTCCAATATACATTATCATAATTTACAGTTCATGTCAAATTACATAATTTATATTGTAATCGTCAAATATTAGATGGATAATTAAGATAAAGTAATACAAAATGGATATTAGACATAATTTCTCCCAAATTATTATTTAAAACCCTAACAATCGTTACTTTGTCCGTTAAGAATATTGATGAACTTCAAACTTCAAACAATCCTTCTTTGATCCGTTGAATCCTACACGTTCGACCAGTGCTAAGTAGAATATCCTTCCATTAGATGAACCCGATCAACCGTTGTCAGCTTATAAAAAAGCAAAATACACTGCTTGTAATAAAAAAATTGTCATGATTCTTTATTTGTTTTTAGTTCTATTATCAACATCAAACAATACAATAGCGCGTATTACGTTGACGCTGACTGGCTGTTCACGATGCATCATCATGGTGGTGTTCCCGCTCGTGGTATCCGACGCGGCGCCGCCTGAGAACTACGCCACGGGATTTGGAGTCTGCATCTTGTTTTATGGAGTCATCGGTATCACACTTGGGCCAGCTATTGGTGAGTTACGAAGCTATACGTGGCAAAATTCAATTTAAATATATGTCTGCTTTGTAGCTGTTAAACTCACCGAGTTCATCCGCTACTTCTGAACTTAGTTCGTTTTAAGAGACTTCAAGCCATTAATAATGTCGCACGAGTGTTTTAAGGACTAATTATGTACAGTTGCATACACAACTTTATCTCCACTCATTTTATAAATCCTTAAGATGCTTCAAAATCTGTCCACAATGACGGCAATTCGAATGCGTCAGTATCTCACATTCGATTTTCAAAAAGCATAGACTAAATAGAGCCGACATTTGAATCTGGAACAAACTTTCGCTCTGTCTGACTGAAAAATATAAGCGGGCATTGCTGTTCGAAGATTTGAGAATCATTGATCTATAATAACATACCTATAGACGAACAGTGCCTAACAGAATATGTCAAAATATATGGAGAAAAAATATATTAGAAAATACGTTCCGATATGCTGATAACGCCTCTTTACTTATAATATGTGTCAAGATAAATATTTTATACAAAAGTAAACCTAACACTATAAGATTTAAGTGTCAAACTTACTAAGCGCCAAACGGGCGCCCGTGCTGTTCGGGCACCCGTTTTGACCGGCCGTTTTCCTCCGGCTGATTGTGAATCCTTACTTTAGATCAATGTTGAGAATGCTATTGGACAATCGAATTCGATGGTCTAATACAGCTATTAGAACATTTTCACAGACGATAAATCTGTTCTAACTAAACAGTTTATCTTAATGCTGGTCATAATTAGCGGTTTTAGAACGCATCATTAGAGGGTTATGATATGAGTGTAGATAAATGTCTGTTAAGTGTATGGTATATGTATAGTACCATCTATCTATAGTGATGCTTGTAATCCCAGGCGCAGTACGCGACGCGACTGGCCAGTACACCACTATGTTCCATCTGCTCAACGGAATAATGGCTGCGGTTACCGTGGCCTGGTCCTTCGAACTGTACCGCAAGAGAAAGAACACTAGAATACATTTGGAGCTGCGAGCTCGTGCGCAGGCGGTCGACGATTAAGAATAAAATGTATTTAAGGAAACTCAGCTTTGTTTTTTTCATCCTTTCTCTGTAGAGTTAAGCACTTAACACTCGGATCACAATTCATCATGTTTTGATTAGGTATGAGTATGCCAAGGTTCGCATTTGGTACCGAATTCGAAGTGAAGCAATTGATCACTTCATTCCGTTTGCAATAATAATTTTATTTCAATAAAAGCAAGAACTATTGAAACTTTCAATCAGACCGATATAGGTAGAATAATATTGTTTTGAATAGTCAAATCAGTCAATGCATTATCGAAGCAAACTGATTTTTGCGTTTCAGATATTTAACCGGTGCCTGACAGTTAATAAAGCCCCTCTTATTTTATTCGTCATAATGTACTTAGTAACGCATAATGACTTTCGAATTTTTGTTGAAAGCCTACAATTGGCGTAAGTGATCGACATTTGGAAAAATATTTGTTCGACTTAGCAATATCCATATCCATATATCTGTCTGTCTGTCTGTTACCTCTTCACGCTTCAACCGCTGGACCGATTGAGATGAAATTTGGTATGGAGATAATTAGGGTCCCGTGAAAGGACATAGGCTACTTTTCATCCCTGAAAACGCATAGTTCCCGCGGGAACGCGATAACCGAATTCCAAGCGGGCGAAGTCGCGGGTAGAAGCTAGTCCATAATATTATAAATGCGAAAGTAACTCTGTCCGTCTGTCTTTCTGTCTGTCTGTCTGTCTGTCTGTTACCTCTTCACGCTTCAACCGCTTGATCGATTTACATGAAATTTGGCATCGAGATATTTGATGTCTCGGGAAAGGACATAGGCTACTTTCTATCCCGAAAAAGCGCATAGTTCATCATGTTCATTTCGCTTAAGTAACGGTTGCTGTTATGTGAAGCATTATGTGGTATTTTAAATTGTAAGGGAAATTTTTATTTCATCTTCGCTTTAGGTCTAAACCTAGGTAAAACAGGTTATTTTCTATCTCCTTATCTGTGTCTTGAAACACTAGAGAGAAAAGTTCATGTAACAGTTCCTATATCCACGAAACGCCTCGTTTTGCCTACGGACGGTTGATTTTTAGGGTTCCGAAGTCCACAAGGAACCCTTATAGTTTCGCCATGTCCGTCCGTCCGTCCGTCCGTCCGTCCGTCTGTCCGCACTATTGCTCGGAGATGCTTAGGTCTAGAGAGCTGTAATTTGGCATGAATATGCATATTAGTTACGCTGACAAAGTGGTACAATAGAATTTTGAAATATATTTTTGTATAGGGTACCTCCCCTACTCGTAAAGTGGGGATGTATTTTTTTTTTTCTTGCGTACCCCATGGTGCGGCATATCTTTGAATAGGTCTTAAAAAAATATTGTGGGTTTGTTAAAACCATTTTTTGATTAAGTGATGCGTTTGTGAAATATTAAGCTTTAAAGTGCTATTTTTTGTTAGAGTCACGTGTCCCCCCCCCTGCCAGCTAAATGGTGGTATTTGGATGGCTGAAAAAAATCACGGTTGTGGCATATATAACGTAGTTGAAAGAAAAACTATCAGAGCTAAGTAGGCTGTACAAACTTACGAGTAATAGTCGACCAACTTATAATGATGATTTTTCTCGAGCGGCAGGGGCGTCGGGCGGGCACGTCATACCACAGGCTAGCTAGATGCTAATAAGTCTTAGAAAGGTACTGTGGGCATCCTCAACTTCGGAACCCTATAATTTGCGCGTGGCCCGACACGCACTTGGTCGGTTTTTGACATTTGTTCCATAGAGAATCTGTCAAATTTTAACCGTCCGTAGGCAAAACGAGGCGTTGTTTGGATATAGGAACCGGCCCTTAATGTACCTAAAAACGTTGATTAACTTTAAGTATAGTTCCTACTTTCATGTCTTTGATTATACAAAACAACAACCTCGCAGAAAAGAGTAGCAAAACACGTAAAGATATCTTTTGCCTACTTTTTAAATAAAGTAACCTTCCACAGTGGAAACCTTCCACTGAACTTCGGTTAAAAACATAAACAAGTTAGTAAACAAACTTGTTTTGATGACGGATGCAATTTGAGAAACTAAAGAATTTAAACTGATAAAGTAGAAAGTGGACTCTAAACTAATTAATAGTTCATTTTAGTCTGGGAAGGTCGTGTTCGAGAGAACTTCGCATTTTATATCAGGTCACTTTGATAGTAACCCGCAATTTTTTTGTTTTGTCCAGTTTAAACGGGTTTTTATCGTTGCGTGTCATTTTGACTCGATGATTAGGTATATAAAACTAATTAAAGTAACTCAACTCTGCTAAATAAGAACAGACGGTTTTTAGGTGTAATTAGGTATATAATGGAGATTTTATTTACCTTCTAGTGCAGGAGCTGATTAAACTGAGTCAGTCAGTCAGTCGTGGTGGCCTAGGAAGCCGTGGAGGGTCGGGGGTTCGATTCTGGCTCGCACCTCTAAGTTTTCTTATGTGCGAAATTCAATTTGAATTAACCACTGTGCTTTACGGTGAAGGAAAAAATCGTGAGGAAACCTGCACGCATCAGCGAAGTAATTCAAAGATGTGTGTGAAGTCCCCAATCCGCACTGGGCCCGCGTGGGGACTATAGCCCAAACCCTCTCGTGATGAGAGGAGGCCTGTGCCTAGCAGTGGGACGCAAATAGGCTGTAGTAGTAGTCAGTCAGTCATAATTATACTTAATAATTATCAATTAGCAATTATTATTATCTGTGTTTTCCTTATGCTTTTGAGCATTTATCATACTTTCGTTAAGTTCTAATTTTTGTACTGCAGTAGTCTTTTATTGTTTAGATTGTTATTTTTTCATATTCATAGTCGTGTATCTTATTTTTTAAGCTATCATTATCGTTCTTTTTTATGCCGTTCTTCGTTTTTTTTTTTTAGTTAAATATATGTCAGTGTAAGTCGTATGTCACGTTTGCGTTCGTGTCGCCACCGTGCAGGATGCCCCTGAAAATCAACGTCGCGGATATTATTATCCGTGGCATAATGTTGAGCGGGTACCCTTTTTGGTGTTCGTAAATACTGTTTTTCTCTTTAAAAAAAAATTATTTAATATGTATGTATCGAGTTTCCAAATAAATATTTCTATTTCTTAATTGTTGCCCACGATTTTTTTGCGTTTGAAAATATGGAATGTCAGAAATAAATCCTTTCTAAATATGGTAATCTGGGCCTATATTCGAAGACTTAAAATAGGGATCTCCTGTTCCCTATAGGCTAGCTCCCGCATCGCGTGAACTTTAAAGCAGCTATATTTAAAGTGACGCGTGAGAGATCCCATAGGGAACAGGGAGATCCCTATTTAAGACTTCGAATAGCCCTTGAACTGTAAAAATTTTACGCAGCGAAACAAAACGATGATCTTGACGTCTAACTGATAAAGTAAATCACGGCGCTGAAAAATACAGGCCACTAAGCAGCCACAAATCATTTTATTGCGCTGAGTTTAGCACTCGCTAAAATAGTGTCACATCAGCCTCCAACTTTTCCATACTATTGTAAGACTATGATAATTAAGATATGATAACCAGCCGTCCCGCCCCGCAGATAAGTAATTAATAAATCTGTTTTAATTAATGAAATAATTTAGTACAAAGATTATCCATATTCATGTATATTTTATACATGTAATGTAAATGTTATAACTATGTGTAAATTTTGAAAAAAGGCCTTCTGCTTGAATTTGTTGCGGCGCTTCTTCTCAAGCAATGGGTCTAGGAAGCGCTAGTAAATTCTTTTCTGACGTGTAAAAGTGCACCTATGTGGCCAATTTGCTGAATAAATGATTGAATTTTGAATTTTTTTGAATTTCATATCCATTATTAATATTATAAATGCGACAGTAACTTTGTCTGTCTGTCTGTCTGTTACCTCTTCACGCTTCAACCGCTAGACCGATTGAGATGAAATTTGGCATGGAGATAGTTGGGGTCTCGGGAATGGACATAGGCTACTTTTTATCCGCGGTAGAACGCGATAACCGAATTACACGCGGGTGAAGTCGCGGGCAGAAGCTAGTAGTTTTTAAAACACTGGTTAGTGTAATGTAATGTACGGTATTGCCGAATGAATTTTCATAATAAAAACTGGCCAAGAAGCGTGTCAAACTCGCGTGGAGAGGGTTCCGACCTTTGATTATTTTCAATGACGTCATTTTCGAACCGTTTCACAGGATAAGCTCTTTTATATGATAGATTTCAAATACCATGGACTTCTTAATAATTTTCCTGTAATCTATAGGTCAATAACTATCCTCCTATGTATTTGAGATCCACATAAGAAGTACTTTCATTTGATATTTCACACGATATAGTTTGAAAAACTTCATTATTTTTTTCCAATTTAGCCCCGAAAAACCGAACCAAATTTCAACTTAATCGGTCCAGTAGTTTCGGAGAAAATCGACTGTGACAGAAGGAAGGACAGACACACGAGTGATCCTATAAGGGTTCCGTTTTTACCTCTTGAGGTTCGGAACCCTAAAAAGGAAGTCATCATCATCATCATCATTTCAGCCGAAAGACGTCCACTGCTGGACATAGGCCTCCCCCCAAGGCTCACTACTCAGACCGGTCCTGTGCTACTTGCTTCCACCGGTTTCCCGCGACCGTCACGAGGTCGTCGCTCCATCTTGTTGGAGGCCTACCGACAGCTCGTCTCCCGGTTCGCGGACGCCAGTCGAGAACTTTCCGGCCCCGGAAAAAGGAAGTAATTGCATTCATTCTGGAATACTATTGTGAATAGAGATTTGTCACCGCTAGGGTGGTCTGTTTCATTCAATATTTAATGTTTCATTCAATGACAAAGCGATTATTCATGATTTCTTTTTTCAGTAATATTCAGAAATTAATGAAAACAGCGTAATATTCGCCAGCTATTTGCGACTTTGCCAACTTTCGGAATAAACCCCCTTAAAGAAGAAACAGATCTTGTTAATGACCGGCAAAGCCTCGGGGATTATTTGATTAATCAGACATTATGAATAAGTCATTAACAGTTTATTTTGGAATAAATCTTATATCAAAGGAAATAAAATGAAATGTCGAACTGAAAATCAGCAGAACCAAGACGGAGCACCTGTTCTGCGATTTCAATGGCGCATCCAGTTTTTCCCAAATAGCCTTAGACGGTGTACCCCTTCCAACTTGCTCCAACTTTCGGTACCTCGGTGCATTGTTCCAAAACGACGGCAATATTGATCTGGACGTGAAGAACAGCCGAATGCCCTTAAAACTCAACGGGAAAATTTATAGGACCGTCGTGAGACCTGTCGTAATGTATGGATCCGGGGGGCGAAAGGGACGGGTGAAAAAAAAATGCACGTGGCTGAGATGCGAATGCTGAGATGGATGTGTGGTGTTACTAGGATGGATAAGATTAGAAATGAGTATATAACAGAAAAGCGCCAATAACAGAAAAGATGAGGAGTAAAAGGTTGATGAGGTTTGGGCATGTGATGAGGAGGGATGAAAGTCATATTTTTAGAAGAGTATTAGATATGGATGTGGATGGATATAGAGGAAGAGGTAGACCTAGGAAGGTGTGGATGGATTGCGTGAAGGATGATATGTGTATGAAAGACGTTAGTAGAGAGATTACTGCTAATAGGAGCGAATGGAAGAAGAAAACATGTTGTGCCGACCCCACATAACGTGGGAAAAGGGCAAGCAAATGATGATGATGATCTTTGATGAAATAAAAATACCTAAGTACCTATACCTGTGAAGGAACATTTTTCAATAGTTTAGAGATGGTTGATGTATGTATGTACTATTTTCTGCCCACGACTTTGCCCGCGTAGAATTCGGTTAAGTAGGTACAGCGTTTCCACGGGAACTATGCGATTTCCGGGATTAAAAGTTGTCTTTCTCCGGAACTCTAACTAAAAGTGGATGGATGGATGTTGAATACGAGTGGCACAAAACCGGTAACTTTTATCTCCACCCTGTAATTACCTTGTCTCTAGCTCTATTTACCTACTTTATTAATATACAACGAAGTTGTGACGTTACCATTTGACAAACGTTGTGTGTGTGAACGCTCTACAAAACCGAAACTAGCCAATTCTCAAATTCTCTTTCAATAGACCCATATGCGAAATTGAATTTACCATGAGATTTTCGGTGAAGGAAAACATCGGGAGGAAATCTGCACGCATCTGCGAAGTAATTGGAAGATGTGTGTGAAGTCCCCAATCCGCACTGGGCCCGCGTGGGGACTATAGCCCAAACCCTCTCATGATGAGGGGAGGCCTGTGCCCAGCAGTGGGACGCAAATAGGCTGTAGTAGTAGTAGTAGACCTATATGCATTATTTGTCGCCGGGACCTGTATCTAGTCGTTACGACAAAGCCAAGTCAGATAAATTCATTGTGTCAAGTAAATGTTAAATTATCAATAAAAATGACTTTGCATAATTAGGTTCATATTCACTCTACCTCTCTACTCTCCTCTCTCTAGAAACGAAGAAACCTACCAAACTTGTCATATTAAAATACCTATTTGTTATTTCGTACCATATTATAAATGCAAATGTCTGTCTGTCTGTCTGTCCGGCTTACGTCACGCTTAAACCACTGGACTGATATAGATGAAAATTTGAATGGAAGTATGTAGTTCGGTTTCCAAGGAAGGATATACTATGTATATAAATAGCAGTGCTCGCACTGTTGTGTTCCGGTAGGGGGTTAAGGCAGCCGGTGGAATTTCTGGCACAGAGACATTCCATCTTGGGCCTCAGGGTAGACAACGCATTCGAGATCTTATGGTTTCTTAATGGGGATCATAGGATTTTGGTGTCCATGGGCTGCAGTGACCACTTAGTATCAGGTTTGAAAAAATAAAATACAAATACATTTCTCCCGCGGGAACGCTATAAACTATTTTACGCGGATGGATTCGCGGGCAGAAGCTAGTTATAATTATTAATATTTGTATAAGATTAAAAGGTTTTGTTTGTCACTCGGTTTGGGTTTCCCACCTGCTGATAGAATTATGTTAAATAAACTCAGAGATCCGACGCATTGTATTTGATATTGAAACAAAATTAAACATATTTGTTTTATGATTATTGAACAGTGAAAGTCAGCAAAAGTCGAAACTGTCTTTAGGCTTGACACGCCCTTAACGCTTGCTTACAGTTCAAAAATTCTAAATTGAATTATATATTCAGCAAATTGGCCACGTAGGGGAACTTTTATGCGTCAGAAAAAGAATTTACCAGCGCTTCCCAGACCCATTGCTTGAGAAGAAGCGCCGCAACAAACTCAAGCAGAAGGCCTTTTTCAAAAATTCCACATACTTACAAAATTAACATTTGCATTACAGGTATAAAATTAAGTACGTACTAAAATTACATCGAAGGGATGTATAGTCCCTAACTTAAACTTAAATCTAAGACCTTGAAGATGCGTGAGTCTCCATGGGTCCAAAAAATAGTAATAAAAATAAATGATAATAATAATTGTAATGGAGATAGCCTCCATTGTCAAAAAAACAGATGTCAACAGTCTCAAAATGTCAATAATAGGTAAGTACTTATTGTACTTACAGTGTTGTAAGTTGTAAGTTATTTGTACTCTCGAACAAGTTCTCGGCGATCGTTGAAAGCTGAATAATACGAGTAGCTTCACATGATAAAATTAAATTATAGCGTTGGGGGGCGTGACGACAGAGGGGACGGCGAGGGTTGCGGGGAGACTAACCACGCGCGTTACACTTGTCACAACAAATAACTCGATTTAAAAAAAAATACCCGACTGCAAACAAACTTTTGATGTCACATATGGTCACATTATATATTTTTACATCACCCTTGGCCATAAAGTGGGATTTTCTGCCCGCTACGCGGAGAGAAAATCTCAATTCCTGGCCAAGGCAAGATGTAAATATTTTTGTAATCCTTTCATTATACCTTTTATTTTGATACCCACTTAATAGCCTTTGACAAAAAAAAATTTTGGAAACGTTTAAAATGCCCCCGATAGTCATTTTGTTTTTTGCAATTTCGATATACCCAGTGTCACTCTCACAATTAAGACGAATCTGACGAAACCTCGCATGCTAAAATCCATCACGCCATTTAGGCTAGAGCGTGCCAAAGAAATATACATACATAAATACACTCGAAAAACATAACCCTCCTTCTAGCGCAGTCGGGTAAAAAATCAACGGTCATACGTAGCTATTTTTGCTGTTATAGAAGTGTTGAAAAACTGGTTTGACCCGTGGAAAACCCGTTCCCGTGGAAATTTCCAGATAAAAAGTATCCTATGTTATTTCCGAGGTTTTAAACTATCTCCATACCCTTTGAAATCGGTCTAGTCGTTTCGACGTAAGTCGTGAAGGAAGGAGAAACAAATTAAGAAACAAACAAACACACTTTCACATTTATAATATTACTTAGTATAAATAATGGTAATGAGACATTTAAGTAGCTATAGTTAATAATAATAAAAATAGATATAGTGAACCACTAATTTAGTTAATTACTAAGAACTTTATTGACCTACAGAACAAATGCGCACCATTAATTCACGTGTAATTATGACAAACTAGCTTCTGCCCGCGACTTCGTTCGCATGGAATTCGTAGCATTCCCGCGGGAACTATGCATTTTTTCGGGATAAAAAGTAGCCTTTATGTTGACTAGTGTTATAAACTTTTGTTATAAACCACACAAAATTTTGTTGCAATCCGTCCAGTAGTTTTCGAGTTAAATCCAGACATACATACAGACAATTTTACTAAAAATCGTTATTTTGTGTTCAGTATCGTTCATCTCTCATCGACTTGATAGTTTCTTTTAATTTTCAAGTTACAGACGCGACTTCTTCTACAGATTTATTATTAGTAGTAGTATATACCTAGATAAGGAAGATGCAGTACAATTGAGCAAAATTTAATTAGTACCTAGGTATTTCTTTTACATATTCACTAGGGACTATTAACTCTTGGGACTATTTACAATGATTTAATTTCTAAAAAAAATCACTGTTATATTGCATTATCATCTGTAAGTTGATATTTAAAATTTTCATACATACCTACCTGGTTAAGAGCAAAAAAAAAATCATTTTTGAATTAGTATAATGAAGAAACTTAATTCACGGATATACTTTATCCCAATAAAAAAACTATTTATTACTTAGGTGTACCTGCTGATTTCATTTGGCCTATTCCCAGGTACCAATCCGCATTCCGCACCTCTTGCAGTGCGAACCACGGAATGTGGACTACTGGGTACGAACTTTTTATTTTTTATATTAACTTCTTATTAGGTATACACCCCTTATTTTCATCGTATAATTTGACACGTTATAGAAAACTAGCTTTTGCCCGCGACTTCGCCCGCATGGAATTCGGTTATCGCGCTCCCGCGGGAACTATGCGCTTTTCCGTTATAAAGAGTGGCCTATGTCCTTTCCCGGGACCCCAACTATCTCAATGCCAAATTTCATCTCAATCGGTCCAGCGGTTGAAACGTGAAGAGGTAACAGACAGACAGACAGAGTCATTAATAATATTAGTATGGATTACGTCCAAAAAGCATGTTATATTTTTAGGTATATCTATCAATCAATGTAATACCTATTATGACATCCTGTTCCACATATTACTATGCTTCGTTACAAATTACGAATATAAATTAATGAGACGCAGCGAAATTCTCAGTTCTTATAAACAAAATATCGTATTAAATCGCGAGCAAGAAACTCTTTTACACACAGTGAACTAGACAGGCAACTGATGTCCCCGTCTATTAAATAATCATAAACAAATTAATAAAATGTGTAGCGAATATAATTGTGGCATGCTCATAGTAAATAACATAAATTATGGACTGTTGATAAACACATCGTTGGAATTGACAATGTAATTGAGTGATATCGTGGCAATAATTAAGTTGGAGGTTCAACGTCTCTTCCGTCAAGCCGGTGTCACTTCTCGTCGCAAAGTGCTGCTGGAACTACGGCTATCAGTTGTTTGTGCGCGTGGGAAAACCGAGGATTCTGTTTACTGTTCCTATAAAACGAGCATCCTCAATTACCGTTATAAAACTAAAGCCTTCGAGCAAATACTGCCGACAAAATATTTTGTTTTACGAGACCACCCGCTAACAATATAAAGAGTTGTCTGCTGCGTGTGCGGAACAAACGGCCGTAGATACCGGAACGTGTGATTGAGTTTTTTTTTAAAGTGAAAATGAGTGCGAAAGAGAAATACAGTATTTGCAGTAGCAATAGTGATTCGGAGAAATATGACATGGTACCGCCTGAAGGAGGTTGGGGCTACCTAGTTTGCATCGGGCTGTCTGTGATTTTTGTAAGTAATAAATCGTTTTTTTTTATTGGGATAAAGTAAATCCGTGAATTAAGTGTCTTCATTATATTAATTCAAGTTAAGAATGAAAATTTTAAAAAACAACTTACAAATGTTAATGAAATATAGCAGTATTTTTTTTAATTAAAACATTTTTAAATAGTCACGTGGGTTAATTTTATTTTTAATTTCATGGTCGTAAAATCTCAAATAGGAGGCATCCTCCGATATGCATAGCAGTTCAAAGCCTTAAAAACTATTGTAGGCGAGAGTGAATTTATAGGTAGGTACGTACCTACCTAAAAACATTTAGTTAGATGATTATTCAATTAGAACTGCTGAAAACGAGATTGTGGTTTTTACATAAAATCCATGATGATAAAATTCACAAAATCTGGATTTCAAAAGTTGAAATCCGTGTCTTGTTTGCCCAGCGCCAACTGCAGAGCGAGCTAATCTGCCACATTCCCGTCGTACGTAGAATTTATTTAACATGACCTGGAAAAGGATTATTACTGTACGTGTTTGCAGATTGTGACGAAAACACATTCCTAGCTTCTGAATTTCAAATGAAGTTAATTTACTTTAGCATACTTTCTGCTATTTAAATACGGTCCTAATAACGATGTTGTCTGTGCTAGCGCGTCAAAGGGACTTTCTCAGCTTTTTTTTAAACGCGGGGACGCTATATTTACTGGCACTTTATGTTTATTTTATGTTTTTGACAGATAGCGGGAACAGCGCATCAGCCAGTATTTGGGTTCATATACAACGATTTTCTGGATGACTTGGGAGTGGGCACGGGAGCCGTCACGCTTGTCTATGGGGTTTTCCAAGTCACTTTAGCTATAGCCGGTAAGAAAAAATCTTCACAATTTATACCATCAAATGAAAAAGTCGTCAATAAAATAATATACAGCTAGAGGTGGCTATGATTTTTCTTCTGCAGTATATCCAATGCCGTGAACTCTCACTATGTAATGTTTCAAAGCAAATAATACTTTAACACAGTCGGCGTTCTTGTCATCAAATATCATATTTCGCTCAAAACGCATCAATGGCTAATAAAATTTATAAATGAAATATGCTGATATTTTGCTAAATTACGTCAATCCAAATAAAAATATTAGTATTATTATTAAAATCAGCAGATTCTTACTCTTCAAATACCAAATTTATCATAAGTTATCTATTAGCGTTAATAAAACTAATAAGTGATTTTATTCACTCATCTTGTTATACAAGATGGAGTGACGACCTTGTAAAGGTCGCGGGAACGCGGTGGATGCGAGTGGCACAGGACCGGTCTGAGTGGTGCGCCTTGGGGGAGGCCTATGTCCAGCAGTGGACGTCTATCGGCTGAAATGATGATGATGTTGATGATGATCTTGTTATACCTACTGATTATTTTAGCTGCATTGATAAGTTTGAAACCAGTAGTACCAAAAATAATCAAAAACTCAATTTGGTATGGAAGAAATTTTAAAAAGTCACCCTACTTTCATATTCTTGGAATACCGGAGACAACATAGGCGCGTGGATTGAGGTTGACCTTAAACCTATTCTCACGGCTTGATAATACTACTATATATTGCCTTCATTTCCATATATTTCCTTTTTTGTTTTGGTGTAAAATGTTGACGATTAAACGTTTTTATGCTTTTTCTTACGCAATAAATCTTACTAAGACCTATGGAGTAACAAATCTTTTATCTTAATAGGGTAACTAAAGCTGCATCGTTAAGTAATTCAATTTAAATTTGTAGCTTCCTTACAATCAATTTGATAGATGCTAATGACAACAATAACATTAATAATGAGATACGGTGCAAATAGTCTAATAGATAGTGGCAATGTTCGCGTATGTATAATTTATTGGTCTTATCTTTTCAGGATTCTCGGCAAATATAGCCCTGAAAAGGTTATCACTAAGGCAAGTCGGGCTTATTGGTGCATTCATTTACACTTTAGCCTCGTTTTTGGCCATATTTGTGACTTCCACCACACACCTTGTCATTACGAATGGATTCCTGCAAGGGCTGGGCATGGGTCTACTCATTCCTGTCTCATATACGAGTTTCAACAGTTATTTCACAAAGAAAAAGGTCCTCTATCTCAGTATGTGCAAAGCTTCGATTGGTCTGGTTTCGATGGTGTATCCCTTGTTTATCAAATTTACTATAACAGAGTACGGGTTCAGGGGAACTTTAGCAATTTTGTGCGCTATTTCGGCACATAGCATTTTCGGAGCGGTTGTCTTGCACCCAGTGGAATGGCACATGGTTAAGCAAATGAAACCATGCGAGAAAATTGTTCGTAAGTAATTTTTAGAATTCTCTATAAAGTGTTTTGGGACGTCCGATAGTGTCAGTATTATTAACAAATTGTTCAATTATTACAGTGATACCTCCAACACCGGCAGCAGACAAAGGAGACAGCCAATTCGACTACGTCAAAAACAACAACAGTTTAAATCTGACACTGAACCAGAATAACTGTGCAAAATCTGTGGAGAATTTATACATTCATTCCGCTGAGAAAACACGCAAAGGATCGGATTTCCTTTTCGTTCCGAAATTAACCGATTCAAGGAGATTAAGTATTCCCGTGGTTCTGATCCCCGAGGACGGCAGGACGGATAGCAGATTCAATTCCACTGACAATGTATATCTCGAGAATTTGTACAAAGCTGCCTCGGTGTCGAGTTTAGGCAATTTCGGGAGCATCGCTGCGGAGCCAATGCCGATCATTAAAAATAAAGACGGAAAATGGTATGTTAAGCACCGAAATCATAGAGAAACAACTTTTAAATTAAATAATAGTAATATTCTTTATATTGGGTGTTTAATTGCAATGTTATTGTTACAGGCAAACGATTGCAGACTTTTTGGACTTGACGCTCCTGAAGGATTGGGTTTTCGACAACATTGCATTCGGGATGGCGTTAGCGTTCTTTGCCGATCTGACGTTTTTCACTTTAGAACCGATGTTCTTAGATAGGAGTGGTCTTTCGCGGGTAAGAATTTAAATATAAGATCAATATAAATATGTATATCTCTTCTGGTGGTATTGTGTGCGTGAGTGGTTGCCAGACAACGCCCAGCTGAAACTTACCCACTAATCTATAAAGAGTCGTGTAAAAGCAGAAATTTGGCATGTTGGTTCCTTGGGGAGTGTAGAGCACTTAGCGAGGATTTCCCGAAATTCCTACGACTGACGAAAAAATGGGAAATTTGCGGTTGATACCGCGGGAGACGGCCAGTAAATAGGTTGAAATAAAGTCAAATTATGTCAAAGTATTTCGTAAAACGAATTTAATCAAAGAAATACTTTGTTTTCAATTACTTTAAGCATGTTAGGGTACCTAAGTAACTTTCGGACAGTAAAACTAGTCATGTTTTGGTTTACAGGGTGAAATAGCGAATATTATCGCCGTAGGAGGAGCAACGGACATGACAGCCCGTCTTGTTCTCGGGGTGACTGGCCACTTCTTCAGCATGAACTGCCGATATATGTACTTTGCAGGGGCTTTGTTTGCGGCCGTGTTCAGAGTTGGTAAGTTCACTAGATATTTGCTTCCCTACATAGAATCTTCTGCAATCATCAACAAAAATATGTAGAGTCGATGTAGAGTTAGATTGCGGGAACGCGCTGGGGCGCGTAAATTACTACTAAATCTAAACGTGCACTGCTATTTAAGCAGTGCACGTTTTTTGGATGACATGATGATTAAGCTCAGTAACATTGCTGTATGGACTAAGTAATTGGACAGATTTATAATAATGACTTTTACTTACATTTACTGACGCCAATGGGTCTATTTACCTCTAGTGAAATAGATAAAATTGGATATGAGATATAGTCCAATTAACATAAATTACATTGTTATTACGTCATCAACTAAGTTAATTCACAAGGAAGATCAAGGTCCTGACCATCGATATGGAATCACCGGACAGAACTCGTAATATGAATACCTAATTAACAACAATAAAAGAATGTATGCATAATGTGCGTCAATCTAGCATTTTGACGTGATAGGTGCAAAAGTTGATATTCGAGGCAGACTAAAATGTTGCAGAATTTTGATAGGTAGCTTGAAATGTCAAAATAAAGTAGTATTTTTTACAAATGAAAAAAAAAACCCATCTCTTTTCCGGGTTAGTCTCCAAATTAAGAATATTTCTAGAATATGCATCGCTTCTACTGTGTTGTCTTTTTTTTTACGGTCCCTCTTCCAGACTTGAAGGCAACTTTAATTTTCTTTTTATTTCGCAGTATTGATCCAGTGCACGACCTACACGCCTCTGCTCATTCTGACAGGGATTTTGGGGTCCCTGAGATCACTTCTACACATTGCTCAGCCAATAGTGATGGCGGAACATGTACCCATCGAGCGGTACCCGCCCGCGTATGGGTTATACATGCTGATCACTGGCGCCTTGAGCTTGAGCGTCGGGCCTTTGATAGGTGAGCATATCATCAACATATCCTTTCTTGAGATGCTTGTACTACTACTAGATGCCTGTGTGGTAAACCTTGCGGGTTGACAATGTTCAGCGGTAGCCGTTGTCCGTCTGATTGATCGTGCTTTTTGCGTCATCACTCGAAAACTGTAATGATTCAACTTTCACCTTGGTATCAATTTAGTCAAAACAATTTATTGAGATAAAACTTAATACCTACTTAAGTAGCGCCTGCAGGTTGGCGCAAGGGTCATTGATTACTATTTTAAACCAAAGTAAGACGCAAATGGATTTCACTAAAAAAAATTTTTTATAGTTATGACTTCAGACTAGAGTTCACTTAAATCCAGTGCGCAGTTATAAGCTAAAATGTCACTTAGTTATTGATCTTCCTCTTAAACGTACCTTGAGTATACATTTCCCGAATTAGAACGGCATAATTAACCGAATTATCCGACTTGCAGTCGAGTGATGACATTCGGCGCCTAATCCAGAATGCTACCGAGAGATAAACGGAGTCTGATTGCGCTTGGTACTGCACTACCACCGCGCACCGCCAATTACACTTCGAGCTCGTCCCGTCCAGACTTCACATAATTAACTTAAATATTTAGGTAGTCATGCTCAACATTCGTGTGCCTAACTTTGCGTACGTGTTACGTGTCTGAAAATATTGTTGAAAAGCCAAAAAGTCACAAAACCAAACGGAAGAATAGGACCATTATTCATTGTATTGTACCCTAATATTCAGCTATAAAGGACGTGTAGATGTAATCGGATTATTTGTCAAGGAAAACGATACTGCGCAAAACTTTTACAACAGCGAGGATTTCGAAAGTTTCTGCTTCGATCACCTGACGATAGATGTGATAGTTCGATAGACAACAATGATAAATGTTTTGCCATAGGGACGCTTTTCAGCCGATAAAACTCAACTAAGCACGTTTTAAATTGTTCACAGGTTTTGTACGGGACTACACAGACAGTTACGCTATCGCGTTCTACATGCTGACGATATGCAACCTATGCTGCGTTATCCCGTGGTCTATTGAAGCTGCTATCAGATTTTCCAAGCGGAAATCGAACACCCTAGAAACATGAACTAGTCAGAGCGTATAGGAATAAAATTATCTGAGGCAAGATCAAGGGGCAAATACCTCGAGCCGAGGGGTTTGAAGCCTTGATTCGCTAGGGCAAACGGCACGTACCTATATAAACTGATTAATGATAAAGCAGGACTGGTATCTTAAGTGTTGAGTTTTCTCGGGAGCGGTCGGGCCCCTTGACCCCCTATCCCATTAACCACTCTCGATAAGCGAGAAATCCACGCGCTGGTTATTATCAATAATGTGTTACGTACCTACTCCGTGATCCGGAAATAAAAAGGAGGTTCTTGGAGAAGCATAAGTAAATTGTTAAAGGAATAAGATAAAGATAAGATAACAATATTGTGCAATAAGAAAATACTCATTCGGTAATGTTCCATTAACAGGTATCGTGTATAGTCGTAAGGAATTGTCATTAGGCTAATGATATTAGAATTAAGAAATGCATCAGTTCCTCGGTTCCATTTCATTTTTTGATATGTATATTTGTAGTAGGTAGTTGTTGAATATGGTATGAAATTACAAATCTGTTTCGGATCGTTAATTGTCAATTGTCATTTGAGTCCTGCCGACCGGCATTTGAAGCCTTCTCTCAGACGTTAGCCAGTAATAAATACCTTGTAAACTAGAGATAACCGGTAATGACGGGTCATTATTCATCTTGATACTTGTGAGTATTTTACGGGGCAAGTTTGGTGCTTTATTACAAAAACGAACTTAAAGTAATTTACGTAACAGTTTTTGCGAGTCTGGTACAGGCTTTTAATTTGCACCGGCCGTCGGCGTCCCAGAAACAATAACCAAAAAAACCTTTCGAAACTTGATCCGGCGAACCTAGAAGACTCTTAACTAATGTAGTAAAATATGATCTCGGTAGAGTTATGTTACAAAACTTGAATTTTAAATAAATGAGGAAAGATTTGTTAATCGTCGTTTTCATTTTAATTAATTACATTATCGCCACTTGCACCCAGCCGCTATAACGGGTTAGCCTTAAGAGGCTAACCCGTGGGTTAAGCCCCACGTAAAATTCATACAAATAAATCCGAGTTAAGCGGTTAACCTGAGGTTAGAGACTTGGTGCAAGTGGATCTAACTGATTTTACTGTTCACCTATTTATAAGGTACCTAAACGTTAAAATAATACACCTATAGTTAACATTTATCTACGTGCAGAAAAAAAACCATATAAACTACAGCACTCAAGCATGAAGGCTTAGTAAATCATATCGTATCGTACTTTCTATTACATAACTGTAGAGAAATAGGTAATTTACAAAACCTGCCACACTCAAAAATATTAAACTACTATTACCAAAGACCTCAGTGATAAAGTGGCACTGGCACGTTATCCTATCCTAGTAATTTACCTTTAAACATGACACCATCCACTTAATCAACACTGTACTTGCACTTTTATTTAAACATTCGTTGGATTTGTAATGATAAAAATACATAACCATACTCGAGAGAACGTTTGACATTACAGACGCCAACCGATTTGTAAATTTGAAGTAGGTAAGTGCCTAAACTTTGACGTCAAACTTATCTCACATTTCTAATAACGTGAGAACCCGTCGGAACTTAGGTACAATACTTACTCACGCTGAATCTGAAAAAATGCCAAGTTCAATATATAAAAATACTAGCTTCTGCTCGCGACTTCGCCCGCGTGGAACTCGTTTATCGCGTTCCCGCGGGAACTATGCGTTTTTCCGGGATAAAAAGTAGCCGGGACCTCAACTATCTCCATGCCAAATTTCATCTCAATCGGTCGAGCGGTTGAAGCGTGAAGAGGTAACAGACAGACAGACAAACAGACAGACAGAGTTACTTTCGCATTTATAATATTAATATGGATTGCAATCCGAATTGAGAAACTGTATGTTTCCTTTTTTTGGGTAAATGGGAAAGAAATTGAGATATAAAAAGTTTATTTAATGCAAATAGTTAGAGGTCTCAAACTTACTTAATGACATTAAATATGTCTGAGAACTTTTCTTAATTAAACAGAAGGATAAATTTTACGTTGCAATATAAAACTTAGGTATTATTTCCGAAGCCGTGGTAGCCTAGTGGTTCGACCTATCGCCTCTCATGCCGAAGTTTACTTATGTGCGAAATACAATTTGAATTTACTACTGAGCTTTTCGGTGAAGAAAAACATCGTGAGGAAACCTACACGCATCTGCGAAGTAATTCAAAGATGTGTGTGAAGTCCCCAATCCGCACTGGGCCCGCGTGGCGACTATAGCCCAAACCCTCTCGTGATGAGAGGAAGCCTGTGCCCAGCAGTGGGACGCAGATAGGCTGTAGTAGTAGTATTATTTCCTATAATTTCCTCATCAACACGGCTGCCCTAAACAGAAATCAAGTAACTCAGTTTCGACAAATTTTACAGTAGAGCGGAAAAACCATTTAGTTAAACTTTTCGTTATTACATAGTGAAAAATTAAATTACATCATTAAAAAAAAACTGTATTTTCATAATGTGAGATATCATTAACCATATACTTTAATTATTTTTTATAATTATGGGTACACTTTTTTTATAATGCAAAAAATGTTTTCTGTTTAGAACGTGGCAAGATAATTTTAAAGGTTTTCTTTATAAAAAGAAGTATCTTGAGATGCTTGAGATTTAGTTTTGGTAATTTCTACATAACTTAATAAATAAAAGTATGTCATGCTACATTGTAGATTGTAGGAATCAAGTTTCAAGATAAAATACAATATTGGAGCATTCCACGAAACACATTGCTCGCAGGACTGATGGCCGATTGGGCCGGAAAGTTCTCAAGTGGCGCCCGCGAACCGGGAGACGAGCTGTCGGTAGGCCTCCAACAAGATGGAGCGACGACCTCGTGAAGGTCGCGGGAAACCGGTGGAAGCAAGTAGCACAGGACCGGTCTGAGTGGCGAGCCTTGGGGGAGGCCTATGTCCAGCAGTGGACGTCTTTCGGCTGAAATGATGATGATGATGATGAACATGAATTGTAGAAAAAACTCAATACTTAATATAAAAATTATTGTTCGTACGGGATATCCCGTGACATGCACATATTGATAAGTAAATTACTTAAATAGTCATAGAAATGAAAAAAAATGTGCGGTTAGTTTTGTTTATTAAAAGTAATTCGCATACAATATATGGCACTTGTACAGGTCATCTCGAAACTCATTCTATTCTAATATTTTAAATGCGAAAGTAATCGTGTCTGTCTGTCTGTTACTTCTTTACGCTTCTACCACTGGAGAAATTTAGATTAAATTTGGTACGAGGATAGTTGCAGTCCTTTTATCCCGGGATATGAGATCGTTATTTCAGCAAGCAAGCAGTTAAAAAGACTATTTCAATATTAAATTAGGTACCTTCAGGCTAAACCTAGCACTTTAAATACAATACACAGCTCATATAACATGATCATTGTCAATATTAACTACTACTTTACAGCCTATTTGCGTTCCACTGCTGGGCACAGGCCTCCTCTCATCACGAGAAGGTTTGGGCTATAATCCCCACGCGGGCCCAGTGCGGATTGGAGACTTTACACATATCATTGAATTACTGCAGATGCGTGCAGGTTTCTTCAAGATGTTTTAAAATTAACTAATATTTTTGTATATTTAATTAAGTACAGAAATTGATATAATATTGGAATTGTAACAGCCAATGTACTCACAAACATTCAAACAAACCTGTGTTGTCAACGGATTACGCAGATATAATCAAAACAAACAACAAAACAAACATCAAAATATTAACTAATAAAAAGAAAAGATAGGTTTAGTTAACCCCTTGTTATTATTTTTCCAAACATATAGAAAAGATGCGTTTTGCCCTATGAGCATTTGAAGTATTCCAATGTTTTTGCTCTACATTATAAATAATTCAAGATCAATTAACAAACAATTTCGTAAAAAATTCTTTTAAACAAATTATTCATTATATTATCAATTTTCAATTAATTAAATTAAATGAAACACTCCACTTATGAGATACTTATTTAGCACTTAACACTTAACGGCTTGTATGCAATTTTTGACTGACAGACGTAAGGTAAAACTGGTTAACACTGTTCATTATTTGAAATAAAAAGGTAATTAAGAAAATGTTAAACATAAACGAACCCGAAAGCCAAATAAATGTACGGAAAAATATTTTAATATCATAACAACAACGTTAATTTCGACGCTGAAGTCAAGTAACTCAGAAATCTATATGAATTACAAGTATCTCATCGCAAGATATTCGTTTTCAAGATAGAATTAAGGTACATACTTGACTTTAGCGTAGAATAACCGTTTAAAAAAAGATACTTGGATTTTAAAAGTCGCTGTATTTTGAAAAGTATACATTATTTTGGAAAAAATACAATTGTGAAAGATGTAGTTTGATAAGCTGAATCGAAAAGTGTAAAAAAACAATTTTGGGAAAATTTTGAGATACTTGATTTCTGCGTAGGGCACATCATCATCATCATCATCTTTGTTTTTTGTAATGCAATCCACGGTCGCCCTCTTTTGGTACATGAACTCGGCTGAGACACTGTCGTGTCGGTTTTATAAGAACTGAAATCCGTTAGCCATTGATCAACATAACCTGTTTGATGACGTGGCTGATGTTCGGAAACTCGCAGAAGGCCTAATGTTGACCCTGTTTCGTCAGAACACCGACAGTTTCCACCAAAATTACAGAATCAATGTTTACATTTAACGAGCGTTTATTTTTAACGCGTGTTTGGAATTTAGGGTCGACTATTTTGGAAACGATAGTGGACTCGGCATTAGTTATTTTTTTAAAACAATCTTAGTACCTACGTATGAAATTTATTGCTCTTCTAGCCGTTTCCTAGTAGCATCAAACGATAAAACATGAGTTTATTTTTTTCCATAGTGTTAGAATTGTAGCTCGGTTATATTAGAAAACTAGTTTCCCGCTGTATGATCGTGTAGTTCCCATTTTTTCCCGTCCCCGTTAGAATTTTGGGAAATCCTCTCTTGGTGCTTCCCTACACTCCCCAGGAACCTACATTCCACAGCTTTTTACAACCAGCAGTAGCGGCTGTGCGTTGTCTGTCAGTACCTAAGCCAGGTAGTAATGAAAGAGTTGCTAAATTTATTTGTACTTGTGTATATTACCAACGAAGCTAGCTAAATGTTAAAGCCAATTAAACATGTTATGATATCAACTTGTGCAATAGTACTTCTGTGTGTAACCGTTTTTTTTTATCAATACAAAATACGGGAAAGGCTATTGTACCTACCCATTTACCTATAGTTTTTACTGCTTATCGACGAAGATTGCCAACCTATTTCTGATAAACTGATAATAATCAGTCTGTGGTAATCTACGGACATTACATACAAGTTACTTCTGAATCATATACAAATTTAACTCAGAGAGGATATCAACAATTCAAATAGAGGTGACACAGTCGCAGTGTAAACAGCGAACAAAGACTAATTTTATTATAGTGCGTCTGAATCGTATCCTTCGCCTCGATCGGGAGTGGTAGTGTGCGCCCGCGCTCCATCTAGCAAACAACTTGAAACAGTGATGGCTGAAATTAATAAGGAAAAAAGGACCGACAGTGACGAGTGGGGTTACGTGGTCTGCTTTGGAACAATCATCACTTTTGTGAGTACACACTCATTTGTCTCGCCCTCTTTACGAGAACCATATTGTTTAATAACAATGTGTAATTGTAGTAAAGTGCGCAGAATATTCCTTGAGTAGTCACCGTTAAATAATCAACTGTTTGTCTTGTACTTGACTGGTATTTAGATGTATGGTTTACTTTAATTTTCCGTAGAGCAGTTTGTTATTGTTTTCTGTGTGTTAATTCAATGAACCGATGTTCATGTATAATTAGATCGGCCACGAGACATTGCACCATTCTTACGCCACTTCTAGGTATATAACGTTATTTTAAAACAAGTTTTTCACATTACAAGATTTATTAGTCATTATTTTTATCATCAGCAACAAGCTATTTATATCATTCAATTAACGATTTATTGATGTTTTCGTTTAATTTATTACTATGTAAATAAATGATCAGATACGTAAAGAATTTAAACCAGAACAAATTCCATTCAAGTTTAACGAAGGTCAAATATATTTTACGACTACCGTGTGTTTTACGACTGTTATCAAAGGGGAAATGAAGGTTAATTAATAGGAGTCTTGGGATATAAGTAACCATTTTCATCTTATCCTAGACTCAAACCTCTTTATATGAGAAAATGCATTATCTGCGCAGATTGCCGGTATTGGACACGTCAATTCCTTTGGTCTCATATACAATGACTTCATAAACGACACTCACTCGACAGCTAAGTCGCTGACGACGTCCCACGGGGTCTTCGCTGTCATGCTGGCTATAGGAGGTTCGTAATATTAAGGTAGTAATATTTTACAGACTAATCACAATTTGAAAACTTATTGTCATCACTTACTTTATGGACATCCATACTAAAATTATAAATGTTATAAATTACTGTATGTTACTCTTCACGCTTAAACCGGTGGTTGACGATTTACCGATATAGATGAATTTTGATATGGAGACAGTTCAAGTCCCGGGAAAGGACATAAGTAGACTACATTTTATCCCGGAAAAGCGGAAAAGCTTTATCCGAATTTCATGCGGACAAAGTCGCGAGCAAGCTAGTTTGTAATATCGACATCATCGTCAATTACATAACTGTAAACACAATGCGAATTATGAAGCGATTTTTAAAAATACGTACTTGTTTTTCAGGTTTTATTCTCAATGTGATGTCAAAGAAACATTCCCTTCGTTTGGGAGGTTTTTTGGGAGCGTTAACGTTCACAGTCGGATCAATTTCAACTGTCTTCATTTCGAACACGAACCAACTACCTTTGACCTTCGGTGTCCTACAAGGCATCGGCTTCGGGATGATGGTGACAGTGTGCTATTCCACCTTGAACTACTACTTTGTAGAGAAGAGGACAACGGTTATGAGTGTTTGCAAGGCCGTCCAAGGGCTAATTCTGATGGGCTACCCACAACTTTTGAGAAACATCCTCTCGAACTATGGATTTAGAGGAACTTTGCTCATCATAAGCGGAATATCAATGCATACCATCGCTGGAATGGCAGCAATGAGAACTGATGATACCAGCCCGAAAATTAAGAAAACAGCAAGTATTTTTCCTTTTGATTCAAATAAATTTCTGTTTTGAACATAATTGTGAATGATGTTGTAAATATTTTTAGATGAAGTAGAAGGCGGGAATAAAGGAGCAGAAAATGTGATATTATTAAATGTCACTGCAAATCAGACCGAAGCTAAGGCTGCTCGCGAGATTAAACACAGAACAATTAGGTAGCTATTTGCTTCATCACCTTGTAGATAATAGTTTTATTTATAGGGTAATCTTGTTACTTTTTCCAGCATGTGCGTACTCTTATTAGGTACAAAAAAAAACTCCGTTACTTAATAGAATTAAGGTTACCATAAAAGTTTTTTACCAATGCACGGTTTTATATTTCAGATCAATAGCCGAGACCCTCAATTTAAAAGTCCTGCGGGATCCAATTTTCTTCAACATTTGTCTGGGACAAAGTTTCGTCAATTTCTCCGACATAACTTTCTTTGTCTTCCAGCCGATGCTTTTGTTTCAATATGGTTATGATACAGTAAGTATTCAGCCTCAAGTACCTACCTAATGTATATTTGATTGAAATCATACTAGTAATCATACTAAAATCACCGTGATGTTATAGGCATGAGCTAAGGAAAAGTAAGATAGTCGTGACTAAAAGATAAAGAAAGTTTCGAAGAAACACTAAACACGCACGCTCCAATGCTTTTTTTAGACGTTGTACTTGTTTTTTTTAAAGTGTATCGGTTGTTATTGCAGAGCCAAGTGGCGATCTGCATCTCTATCTGCGCGGGCGCAGACGTGGCGGGGCGCTGTGCGCTGGCGCTCGTCAGCAGCCTCGTCCCCGTCAACACTCGCCTGCTGTTCTACGGAGCCACTCTCTTTACCCTGATCACTCGTATAGGTAGGTAATCCATAATCATGACTTACCAGCTAAACGAGGAGTTCTGTCTAGTCCCTCGGGTTGACAACACATATGCAATCTTATGATTCTTTATGTCTATAGTGCTGCCGCACCAATCTCAGGAAACACGCTCCGGTATCACGTATGTTTGATGTCTATCAGGATTATTACAAGCATATCGATCTTAATGCGACTACTTACCAATTTATTAAAAGAAGAATATTAAGTATTAACGAAATAGTTTAAAGTTACATACTCTGTTAAACATATTGTCTTTTAAAAATTAGTTTAAAAAAAAGTTTAAAGTAATTAAAATATTGTTCAAAAAATTGTTAATAAGAAGTTAGATTTAGACTTAGTAAGTGATGTTTGTTTCTTTCTTTTGGCACATGCATGTGGTGACCTCCTGTAATTGATAAGACATTTAGATCTTAATAATGCATGTAAAAACAAAACAGTGAAGCAGTGTACTTATTGTTGAAGATTCTAATAAATAAATAAATAAATAATACAAAATATATAGGGCACATGAACCACTTACCTACCATCAGGCACCTGTGTGCTCATTGCCCTTGGTCAACCAAATCTATACTAAAAATAATTCTGTTCTTCAACAGTCGCGCCTATAACTTGAAAATTAAAAGAAACTATCAAGTCAGGGGGACTATATTAACAATAGATTTGATTTTGATTTTTAGAAAAATTGTCTGTGTGTAATGTATTGTAGGTATGTTATGTATGTCTGGATTTAACTCGAAAAATACTCGACGGATTGCAACAAAATTTGGTATGGGGACATTTTATAGCGCTGGTCAACATAGTTCCCGCGGGAACGCTATTTTTACCAAATTCTACGTGGACGAAGTCGCGGGCAAAAGCTAGTCCATACTAATCTTATACTTTAAACGCGCTAATCTTATGTCTTATACTTTAAATGCGTTAAACTTGTATATTTCTATGTTTATTTATTTATTTATCTAATCGATTTCAGAAACGGGTCTAACGATTTGGATGAAAAATGGAATATAGGTGTTTTCGGGGGCAATCGATCTAGCTAAGTCTGGGAAAACTCATTTTTAGCTATTTTTACCCGAGCAAAGCTAGGTCGCCCAGGTACTATTATAAATACGTGCAATCTTTGTATAAATATCGACTAACTATAAGCATGTTTTTAGGTTTATATTTTTTTTCGAGTTGGCAAAAAATTGTATGGCCAAGTATGGGATTGATGATGTGAGCGATACTATATACGCGATAGGTCGTCGCGCGAATTTTAAGCAGCTAGATTTAAAGTTGACGCGTGAGCGATCCTATAGGAAACAGCGAGATCCCTATTGAAGACTTCGAATATATGCCCTAAATCCCATATTATTTTTACCAACTCATAAAAGTTAAAAACCTAAAAACCATGCTTATTATCGATAGCCGATTCTGTGGGTAAAATGTCGTCACAACGTTTGGGTGACCCCGTTACAAATATAGCTCGTTTAATAGTATAATATAGGATAGGCATTGATCTACTATAAGTAAGAATTCACAATCAGCCGGAGAAAAATGGCCCCGTCAAAACGGGTGCCCCAACAGCTCGGGCACCCGTTTGGCCTTCGTTATAAAGAGGCGTTATCAGCATATTGGAACGTATTTTCTAATGTCAGTTTGCTCCATATATTTTGATATATTCTGTTAGGCACTGGTCGTCCATATGTTATTACTTATTATAGGTCAGTGTGCTGGATAGAAAACTTAAACACCAAACCATCTACATCAACTCAGATAGCCAAGCGGCTATCCTGGCACTAGACTCCTTTGAGCTTAACTCAAAGCTAGTACAGACATGTAGAGAAAATCTAAACGCCCTAGGAAGCTCCAACAAAGTAATTCTTAGATGGGTCCCTGGGCATTCCAACATAGACGGAAACGAGAAAGCGGACGAGCTCGCCAGAAACGGAGCCGATAACCCCCAAGTTGGCCCCGAACCTTTCTCTGGTGTTACCAAACAAGGAGCTTACCAAATTCTCGAAAATGAACACAAATCGAAGGCTATCGAGCTGTGGAAGTCTGTACCTGGACAAAAGCACTCGAAAGCCCTAATTAAGGGCTATGCGACAAAACTATCTAGAGAGATACTACGTCTCAAAAGATATAAAACGTGTGCAGTAACCAGAAGCCTGACCGGACACTGCAAACTGAACAAACACCTAGCCCAAATGGGAATGAAAGAAGGCACGACGTGCAGATTCTGCCACGAGGCAGAGGAAACGCCCATGCATATCCTCTGTGAGTGCGGACCTTTCATGCAAAAGCGTAGTATCTACCTAGGGAGGCATATAATGCACCCAAAAGAGATACAAAATATCACCGCCCAAAGAATCTGGAAATTCCTGGACTCAACGGGTATTTCAGGTGAATTATAACAAAACTCAAAAGGGCCGTCACAATAGATCAGCTATGGTCGAGGTGACACACATATGGCCCTACAAAACCCCCCAATAATAATAATAATAGGTCAATGTGGATAGGATTTCAAGGCATTGAGAGAGAAATGAGTTTTCTGGCCTTGATTTTAATTTTAACAATATATATGACAATATGAAACTATGACAGGACCCTATTTTGAACTCATCGCGATAATGTCTTATAAGATTTTTCAATACATTCTGTCATTTTTGTATCTTGACTGCATGCATGTTGCATGTACACGTACTTACTTTTTTTTCCTTTGTGGCAATTACGTACTTACTTATTGACATGTAGGTAAGTCTTGTTAGTTTGAATATAATATGTATTTAAATAATTCCTCTTGATACCTATTTCCTTCATATCTGCCTTCATATTTCTTTCGTATTTTCCTTCGCTGATATGACTAAATAAATGACACAATAAAATTTTCTTTGTTAGGACCTTGCCTACTATGTAATCTCTTTGACAATCGCATCGTAAATTGTATAAACGTTGTCTTATCTTATTCACATGACATCATTTAGTTTAAAATATTCGCGATATCTTGTTTTACTACCACAGTAGTTAATAATAATAATATAATAATAATAATATATTATCACTCTTAATATAATAGCGTACTTAGGTCCCATTTTTGTCCCGCTGCATAGAAATTTGGGGAAAATGTCTCTTAGCTTTTTTCTAAATTTCAATTACAATAATTTCACAATACATTCTTACAAAACCTACATGCCACAGCTTTCTATAACCAGCAGGTTCGGCTGTGCAATGACTGTCAGTCACTCAGTCAGTAACGTAAGAGTTTAAAAAAAAATATGTTGATTGCTTAATGCTATTTGAATATTATTTAATGTTGTGTTTTACTTGTATACTAACCCCTAGACAGTAAGTATGATTGTACTACTACTAACAAATAATGGATCATGAGTCCGAAATAAATATATTGAATTGAATTGAATTAAAAGTTACGGTATATGTAGGGTACTTAGAAAAACCAAAAATAAAAAGCATGTCAAGTAAAAGAAAATATGTTTACTCGCACGCAAAGGAAAACCACGATAAGTAATTTCTAACAGAAACCATGTCAAGCTAAAGCCACCCTTTTTTATATTCCTTCACTCCACATGCTGAAAAACAGTGCGTGTCGGAATGATATACAAAAAACGGCTTTTCATGGGTAAAGAGATTAAGTCGTAACCGTACTATCGCGAAAAAGAAAAAAAAACTGAAGTACGATACATGCTTCTTGTATAGGTTTTGATTGCGGGCTGGAATACGGGGTCTGTCTAGTCTTAGCCGTGACGGATGGCCGGGATTTAGTTAGATAACTTAGATAATCTCGTGAAATCTGGCGCTTCTCCCTAAAAAGATTTGATTTATCACACAACAAACTCCTTAATCTATTTTATTTTACGCCGTTATGCATTAGGGGCTTTTAGAGAATATTTAAGACTCAATCAATATTAATTAATTTCGTTACAATTTCGTGTTTACCCTCGTAATGAGATTGTCTAATGAAATTTTATGAAAGTAAACCTCAGGAACCTACATTTCAACATAAAGGCGAGCAACAATTTTTGACCGCTCACCCAAAACTTTAGGTAAACTTTCGAGGACCGCTCTAAATCGACTCCTACACAACTTTAAACAGATGACTTGAATTAAAAAATGGAATGAAAGGTGATTAAACTTAAAAGTCGGACACGTAGCACATAGAAGAAGGGGGTCTCTGGTGTATTGTAACATAAGGACTGCCCTTGTAAACTGTACTATGATTTTTCTTATGTAGACATAAGTATAGACAGCTACCACGGTTACATCTTATTATGGGTTGAAAACCACCAGACGTGGTATTTAATTGCCATTTTTAAGTCTTTCCCTTATGGGGCATTTTTTAAGCATCTTGGGATTTAACGTTGAAAAAGTTTTTCTAAGGAAATCCTCTCATTTGGTCTCCTGGCAAACGGGGCAGAATAACAACAAGAAAAACTGACCCATCTAACGTATCGTACTCAACAGTGAACACAAAAAGTCCGCAAGTTCTTGGTCTTTAACCTTTTCAACGCCCCATGTCAAATACAAAGGCTTTCACTCACACGCCAGAGTGGCTGACGTCTAAAGCGAATATGGATCTTACGCATTACCTATTTAACCTCTTTAATTACACCTTAATTTAGACAAATTTCGGGGTCGTTGGCGACAGGTACGACAGTGCATGGCAACATTAGGTGTTCATTGTCGTTTAAAGGTATGGAGGGTTGAAGTAAAGGAGCGCAATCTTTATACTTCCGAATGTGGACACCAAATCGAGTAGGTTGGGGGCGCTGGGGTTGCCACAAGTGTCAAGCTACATAGGCGGATAGACTGCAGTAGTGCCTTCAGACGGCGCTGCTGAGGCGAAAACGTAGTGAAAGCGGCTGTGAGGAGAGTGTGTTTTGTTTTGTTGCTTATCAAATCCGCTGGACACGTTTTCGCCAACTGGAACTGTTTCGCCATATAAGATTGCGCTTCTTACCAATACAAAAGTCCACCCTCCATAGTTCAAAGGGTTAAATACTACCTATAACTACATGATGCTTCTTTCCAGTGGTGCTCCAGATCCGCTCGTTCGTCTGGATGTGCGTTGTGACAGGACTCCTGGGCATACTCCGGGCGTGGCTGCACGTCGCCAGTCCGCTCGTGGTAGCCAGTCACGTGAGCCACGCCGAATTCCCCGGCGCCTACGCACTCTTCATGCTGGCCACAGGCCTCGTCAATGTCTTGTGTGCTCCGGTCATAGGTAAGGATGGCTTTACGAGTGGTAGATAGATATCTTGGGATATTTCACACATTTATCAACACCTAGCCCCACAATAAGTAATGCTTGTGTTATGGGTGCCAGACAGCGATATAAATACTTAGGTATATAGTTAAATAGATACATATATAAATACTAAACATCCATGACTCGAGTGCATGAAGAACATAAATTTCTAAAAATGATAGTTATGTTTCTACTTTGTGTGAAATTGTGGGAGTTAAAATCTTTCTAATTACCATCATTAACTGTCTCAGACGCTTATATCTTTTTTTTTTCAGGGCTACTCAAAGATGTGTATCTGGACTACGTGCCAGCGTTCTACGCTTTGGCCGCCTGCTGTGCGCCGTGTCTGTTGTTCTGGCCAGTGGAATACTTTGCCAAAAGAAAAAGTTCTTAATCAATTATTGCTGTTATATTATTATGTGGTGTAGTCTACTACTGCCAGTTTATAAAAATATTATCACGTTTAAAAACGCAGGCGCCTAATTTAATTTAATATCAATCACCTTAACGCGCGTATTAAGAATGCTGATAACTACGTTTACCTATAAGGAGAGAATAAAGCTGTGTTGCTATAAAGAGAAAGCTGCAATGAAGACATCCTGGTAATTCAAATAAACAATTTTAATTGTATCGTATTCCTCGAAGAAACAACAAGTCATGCCCTTCCGAGCAGTTTTATTTTATTTGCTGACCCGTACGTGAACATTTTTACAATGAGCAATGTACAGTCGAGTTCTTTAATATGTGTTCACTTTTGGATCTTATTACAATGGAGTAAGATGCAAAACTGTGTATATATTGGCGAACTCGACTGTACCTCCGTAGGAAACGTTATGTTCCCACACACACATTTCAGGGTTCGAACAATATAACTATTGCTAACTGTAAGAGAATATATTAACGTAATCCTCATTTAAAAAATATTGGTTGTCTTTTATAGACATCGTCGGTTTACGGACGATAATTTTACGTGACAAATTTTCAGTAACGCCACTATAGGTACGTAGAACGTGCCAGTAATTGTCTGAAAAAGTAAATAAAATTCATAATAACAGTGTGACCAGGGTCGGTAAAAGTCCAATAATTCGTCTCGCACCGGAACAGCTGACCCCGAGCGACGACGCGGCCTGATGTATTATGTTTCCGCCCGGAAATGAAGTCCTGATTGCGAACGAAGGGAAAACATTGTGTATCTTAATTTTGTAGCCGTTTACGACACAATGAATCCGAAATATACTTTTTTAAGAGATACACAACTTTATATGACTAACAAAATCGAATGTTCCTATTTGCGAATTAAAAACGGGATGGGGATGGGAAAATAACGTCACGAAATCTTCTTATTTCTTCTTCTTATAGGTAAAAATGAATTTCCGTGTGTTAGTCTGGCTAAGGCTCGAAAACCGCTGGACCAATTTGGCTTATTCTTTTTTTTTTGTTTACTCCTCTTGATCCAGGGAATGTTTAGAAAGAAAAAAGATTGGGGAAAATCTAAGGGAATGGGAAAAAAAAGAAAAATAACTTTCTATAGAAATCCGTGGTGATACGAAGTTCACCGAGCCAACGAATATTATAAGATTTACTTAACTACTCTACCTATAGAATATTCAAATTTTAACAACGAATCTAAGGTCTGTCTTCTCAAAAGGCTACAACAAAATATCAGAGATTAAACTAATACTTTAATAATGCCCATGGATATTTAGTGGGAAATACGGCTCTACATATTATAAAATCATTACCATAGTAACTATGATAATGTTACATATAACTTTTTATGGTAATGACCCAAAAACTGTGGCACATTAATTTGTATACATTTATATAGGTATAGGTACCTAAACAGACAGTAATTATTTTGCAAGTAAGATGTAAAGGGAACTTTCATTTATTTTCTTGTTTATTGTGTTTGTTGTAAATGCCAAGGAAAGGTTTATGAGAAAAAATCCCCTTCATTACATACACTCGTCTAAAGTAAAAATAATAAATTTAAACTAAATCTGCATTTTTTCTTTTAATAGGTAATCTGAGTTTCATTTTATTCCTACTAAAAACTCCTTTTGCATATTACATGAGACGTCGTCTCAAAATATCGGCTCAAATTTATCCAATTTGTTTCAACCAGTGTTTGATTAATTCACATTATTCATTCATTACCAACATTCAACTCGAGGTCGACATTTTAAAACTTTTGAAATTTCATTTTAAGAAATGAGTCTTCTATTAAAATTTCAATGTCATTTTAACAATTCAATTCAATATTTATTGTTTCTATAGATCTCAAAATGAATATAATGAATGCGGTGAAACATGGGTGAAACTTTTCTAACATGACACCACCGTGACCCGAAGCGCTGTCAGTAATTTAGCCCTCTAATGAGATGTCACTTCAGCCCGTCGCGTCGTCGCTTCATAGAAATACATAAAATGGCGGCTGAAATTTCACAGCATTGCGTTTCACGATGAAAATTAATTAAACTCGGCTAGGTCCACGCAGACCTATATTTGTAGCTGGAACTACTCAATCCTACTAATATTATAACCGCGAAAGTTTGTAAGTATGGATAGATGTTTGTTACTCTTTCACGTAAAAACTACTGAATGGATTTTAATTAATCTTTACAATTATATAGCTTATACATCAGAATAACACATAGGCTACAATTTATAAAGATATTGTGTATATAAGCTACTCGAAATACTAATCCTGCGCAGACGAAGTCGCGGGCACCAGCTAGTAAGAAATATACGAAAAAGGATCCTGCTCCCAATTATGGCTTTATTTACCAAACCAATAATTATATCAAAATTGATAAGTTCATTACGTTAATGATCGTAAATGGGCCAAAACTAGGTGGGAATGTCATTAATAATTCTTCCCTTCCTCTCAAACATGAATCTCATCGATGTAATCCATGCTAATACTATAAATGCGAAAGTAACTCTGTCAGTCTGTCTGTTATCTCTTCACGCTTCAACCGCTGGACCGATTTGGATGAAATTTGGCATTGAGATAGTTGGGGTCCCGAGACTCCCGAGAAAGGACATCTTCTGCCGTAGTAAGTCGGTTATCGCGTTATGTATAGGCTACTATTTATGCCGAAAAAAACGCATAGTTCCCGTGGGAACGCGATAACCGACTTCCTACGGCAGAAGATAGTGATTTAATAAAACGAACTTTAAATACCTTGTCTCCATAGGATCCTCCTAAATTGCTTATTAGGCACTTTTCGGAGGCGAAGACGGAGCGTATACAATTTCAATGAGCCGGGGGCGACCTAGTTTTGGCCCGCTACTCGGTCGCCATTTACGATCATTAACGTAATGAACTTATCAGTTTTGATATAATTATCGGCTTGGTAAATAAAAGCCGTAATTGGGAGCAGGATCCTCTTTCGTACATTTCGCATCATCTATCTATCTATCTATCTTCTATCTAATCTATCTTCTATACATAAAATAAAGAGGGTCGAAAGTCTGTACATGCGAGATATTCGAAAAAAAGTTGGCAGGGGATACTTATAATCGATAACAGAACACATTCCAACAGTTTTTAGAATTTTCGTCTGTTTATCTGTTTATTTGACCGCACATCACGTGAAAACTACTAGACCGATTTTAATGAAATTTGGTATGAAGATAGTTGGAGTCCCGAGAAAGGACATAGGCTACTTTTTATCCCGGAAAAACGCATAGTTCCCGCGGGAACGCGATAACCGCGATAATTACACGCGGACGAAGTCGCGGGCAGAAGCTAGTTAGAAATACTATAATAATATTGTATTTCTAACTAGCACTATCATTCATTATACCTTGTATATATTCGTTATTATACCTTGGCACTATCTATTGACATGGAAACTGCCTTAATATACCATGGTCAAACTTTAATGTAACTTTTTTCAACATCTTAATGATCTGAAAAATGAATAAGTGTTAGTGCAACCTACTATTTACATCGTGCAATATGAGGATAGAAATAGCTCAAGTTAAAAGTGTATCCTCTCGTCACGTCCTATCACTCTGTGTCTTGAATGATCGGGAGCACAAACTCAGAGATACCTTATACAGAAGTTCCAGCTACAAATAGGTCACGTCAGACCATTTTCTCAAAATATCCGATTGAAGAGCTCTAATTTTGGCGAAGTGTATTTTTAAAATCAAGTTCCTTTTACTTGTGTTTTGGCTGTGGCCTAAACTTAGGTATTGCTTTCGCACAGACTAAGTTGCTAGATAGTATTAATAGTTACGAAGCTGTACAGTGGATAATCGACTTGGAAGTACATTTATAATCTCTGTATCGTATTTAGATTTAGCCATACGATTAAATAAATAAAATTAATAGTTACTCAGCGACTTTGAAAAAAAAAAATGGAAAATTTGGTTGTACATTTTATAACACTTAATGGACAATTCCAAGAAGTCACGAATTGGATGTATTTTTTTTGCCGTGAGTACACAGCAAAAAAAAGCCTACATAATTCATTAATCTCGATTCTGATACTTATCTACATAAGAAATAAGGGAAATTGTGATACCGGTGACGTTATATGTTACCTATGTTAAACGGTTGACTTTCTAAACCTAGTCTTCAAGAAAACTTCCGTAGTACAGTTACTTTGTTGTATATAACTACAACTTTAAAAAGCCGTGGTGGCCTAGTGGTTCGACCTACCGCCTCTCATGCAGAGGGTTGAGGGTTCGATTCTAGCTCGCACCTCTAATAAGTTTACTTATATGCGAAATTCAATTTGAATTTACCACTGAGCTTTTTGGTAAAATAAAACATCGCGAGGAAACCTGCACGCATCTGCGAAGTAATTCAAAGATGTGTGCGAATAAGTCCCTAATGGTCCCTGCTGGGCCCGCGTGGGCTATAGCCCAAACCCTCTCGCGATGAGAGGAGGCCTGTGCCCAGCAGTGGGACGCAAATAGGCTGTAGTAGTAGTATATACAACTTTACTACGGGCTACCCATATCAGTCATGAATTTATACATGACTTATACATTTTCAACTTCTATTCATAAAGAACCGTTCCAGTAGATAGGTACTTAACATATTTCCAACCGCATCGAGCATTAGCTCAAAGATTTAAAGATCCAGGTCCAGACATATTGGAAAGGAGGAATCTACTAAAAGCAAACGAGTGGTGATAAATTTATTCATTGGTTCCGGCAAGTTAGTTTGCGGAGCGGGATGGGAGAGCAGTCATCGCTGGCACGCCGTATTCTGAAACTCGCTTACGTCTGGGGATTATAAATAGCTATAAAGCTATATTCATTTGGGAACCTAGGTTGTGTTGTGTGACCTTTGATAAATGATGTTTAATAATGCTTATTTATATTTACTTCGTACCGCCTTAGATATTGTTTTTGCGTATGAAAAATAGTTTACGTCCTATTCTCACACCTACTGAACATTCACTCCAATCGGTCCAGCCGTTTCGGAGGAGTTTGGTTACAAACACTGTGACACGTGAATTTTATAATATTAGACTAGCTGACGCCGCGGTCTTCGTACCGCCTTAGAATGTTTTTTTTGATGTGAAAATTAGTTTACGTCCTATTCTCAGACCTACTAAACATTCACTCCAAATTTCATAAGAATCGGTGGAGCCGTTTCGGAGGAGTTAGGTTACAAACACTGTGACACGAGAATTTTATATATTAGGCTACTAGCTTCTGCCCGCGACTTCGCCCGGGTGGAATTCGGTTATCGCGTTCCCGCGGGAACTATGCGTTTTTCCGGGATAAAAAGTAGCTTATGTCATTTCCCAGGACTCCACAACTATCTCCAAACGAAATTTCATCCAAATCGGTCCAGCGGTTGAAGCGTGAAGAGGTAACAGACAGACCGACAGACAGACAGATAGACAGACATACAGACAGAGTTACCTTCGCATTTATAATATTAATATGGATACGTCACGTTAAAGAGCCGTTTGTGGTTCCTTTGGAAACACGACGTCCTCCCTGAAACAAGCGTATCGTGTTCAAGAGCTGTTCTAATAATAATTACATTGGTCAAGTAATTTTGCTTGTGTTAGTATAGCGTTCAGTAGTCCTACATGTAGTACAAGCTTTGCTTAGTTTGCGGACGAGCTTTGGAGTAAGGCATAAGTTTAGGTTGAAGTACAACCGAGTGGAAGAGAAATCAATTACATTGAAGTAAATACTCAAGCTTTATTAACAGACATACTCGTATGTATTTTCAACTAGCTTCAGTCCGTAGCGAAGGCCCGCGTGGAATTCGATTATCGCGTTTAAAAAGTAGCCTTTGTCCTTTCCTGGTACTCCAACTATCTCTATACCTCCTAATAAATCGTTCCAACGGTTTAAGCCTCAAGAGATAATAGATAGACAAACACATATACGGACAGAGTTAATTTCGCATTGATCGCAATATTAGTATATATCTATACTATAATAAAAGAGCAGAACCCGGCGTGTCTGTACATAGAAAGAAAAGTTCAAAAAAAGGAACGGGGGGTCTAAAGATGTATGGTAGACCACAAAACAGCGATTTTTAGAAACCTTTTCTGTCTGTCTGTCTGTCTCTTTGTTAAGAGTTAATGAATGCAGTTTTCAAGGGTAGATAGAGCATCATTTGGAGCAACATATAAGCTATGTTTGATTAAATGATGTCGGAAAGAAAAGTCATCGGCAATTTTATATTCCACGCAGACGAAGTCGCGGACAAAAGCTAGTGGTTAATAAAATAATAATGTACCTATTAGAATAATCAGTGGGGCGAAATAGATATCGCTGGAGGGAAGTCGTCGAAGCCTTGTGGACTTTGGAACCCTAAAAAAAACCGGCCAAGTGCGTGTCGGGCCACGCGCAAATTATAGGGTTCCGAAGTTGACGATGCCCACAGTACCTTTCTAAGACTTATTAGCATCTAGCTAGCCTGTGGTATGACGTGCCCGCCCGACGCCCCTGCCGCTCGAGAAAAATCATTGGTTTTTTAATCATTTCATAAGTCGACTAATGACTCGTAAATTTGTACAGCCTACTTAGCTGTGATAGTTTTCCTTTCAACTACGTTATATACGCCACAACCGTGATTTTTTTCAGCCATCCAAATACCACCATTTAGCTGGCAGGGGGGGGGGGGGACACGTGACTCTAACAAAAAATAGCAGTTTAAAGCTTAATATTTGACAAACGCATCACTTAATCGAAAAATGGTTTTAACAAACCCACAATATTTTTTCAAGACCTATTCAACGATATGCCACAACATGGGGTACGCAAGAAAAAAAAATTACATCCCCGCTTTACCAGTAGGGGAGGTACCCTATAAAAAAATATATTTCAAAATTTTATTGTACCACTTTGGTATATTCATGCCAAATTACAGCTTTCTAGAACTAAGCATCTCCGAGCAATAGTGCGGACAGACGGACGGACATGGCGAAACTATAAGGGTTCCTTGTGGACTTCGGAACCCTAAAAATGGTCTCTTCCCAATGCCGCCGAATGCTGCGCGGCTCGCTGCAGATTAGGCTCGGCCCAGCCGCCGCTGTATCGACCGCGCGGCCTTTACACACTGACACTAGCATTGCAGTCAATACTGACATACCCCTCAAGTGGCAAGTGGCCGGATGCCGGTCGCTGTCATATAACGGGTAACGGGTCAAGCAAAACGTTCATGATATTTCACCCACAGTATCAGCTATCGATTTTAAAATCCTAAAAAAAGGAACATGCTTAGACTCGATAGCTGCCTGATACCGTGGGTGACAATATCATCACGACGTTTTGCTTGACACTATATAATACAATTATAATGACATCTATGGCTATTTATATATAAGTATATGTATGTATAAGGGTCGATTTTATAGACGGCAAAATTCTGCCACTTGAAGGGATGTGAGATAGGTATTCAGTTTGAATTTCTAGAATATAATAAAATACTTCTGACGTTGGAGCCTTCAAACCGAAACTATGAGTTTTTCCGGGTTATAAAGTAGCCTTTGTGGCCAATGACCTTTCATCACCTTTCATGAGACTCGAAATAGTTATTTCCTTATATTTCATCTAAATCAAGAGGTAACCAAAAGACACAGAGAACGAATTAATTATATTCGCATTTATAATATTAGTAGGGTTAGTTGGGATGTTGGCATAACATAATAAGTAAATAACTAAATATAGTATAGATTAGGCCCATCCCAGCCGCAACTATCGACCGCGCCTCCTAATGCCACTATTTGCAGTTAACACAGTACGTACCAATATATTATTATGTGCCTCTCTTTAGATACTTAATTTAACAGTCTCGTATGAGTGAAAAAATTCAAGGTTGGCATAATTAGCCCTCACCATCGTGAAAATAGTGTTTGTCATCCATCATTTGTTGTGTGGAATTATGTACCTACTCATTTACTTAATTCAATAATATATTTTATCGATTAAACAGGATGACAAATGTTATTTAAGGTGTTGACGTAATTGATGATTTTCTATAATATAGAGTTCTAAATTTGTTTGTAAAGATTGTACAACAAAATAAAGTGATAGATATTCTACAATAATAATATTGTCTCGTTCTAATCGGGGCATATTCTATAGACATACCTAATAGACTCTTGTAATCGACAAGAACGATTATTTTGAGAGGGTAGTGTAGTGTATCAAAAACCGCCGAACAAAGGCTGAAAGCGAGTGACGAGGCAGAATAGCGTAGCGCTCGTAGCTGAATAAAAATGTCATGGCGCGGATTTCGTAGCAATTAAATTTGCCGCCGCGCGCCGTAGCAGCGTAGCACAAAGGACCGCTACGCGCGCTCTGCGCGTGGATGGGTGCATTGAATTGCGGATTTGCAGTTTTCTCTACCGAAGGCTTGGAGCTACTCGTAGATTTCTCTGGCAATGTGTTTTATAGATTGATCTCATGTAAGATTTCTTGACCTTTCAGATATTTCGTAATTTACTATTAATAAATCATGTTGGTCTTTAAAAACTCATTAAACTACTTATTATAGACGTGATCCTTAAATAAAAAATATTTCCGACAAAAGAATGCAATATTTTTAATTTACTTCATAATATTACTTCATAGTATTGTAAAAACGTCCTCATACTTGATGATTAATTCATAACAGACTAGTCGTCTCGAAAATTTCAAAAATCCTCGCTCAGTGGTCCTACACTTTCAACGGAACCTACATTCTAATTTCAGCGTCCTACGGCCATTAGTTTCAGCTAAGCGCTGCCATCAGTCAGACAGTAATGGAAGAATTAGGTATATTATACCTACCAACTCATCGTGGATTGGAATTTAATCCCATATTGTTGCTTACATTATGCACCCTAATATTGTTAAAATGATATTCTCTCCAAATCTACACAACAGTCAATTGGCACAATGCAAACTACACAACAGTTTATGCGAGTAACGGATAATATTACGCTTTCCCAATTAACTGCTGGAAGCATTACATTTTAAATTAAATTCGGGAGCAGTGAGGATGTGAGCCAGTAATTAATAGTTAAATTAGACAATTCCAACAACAACAAAACCACCCATATGAATTCTAGACAAGTGTCAGTCTGTCAGTTGTCTAAGCCAAGTTCATTATGTATGCAAAAACGTGCGGTTTTTTTAAGTCGATATAAACGTAAATCACAGTATTATTTTCTTGTTTTAAAAGTATATGCGGTATTGGCAGTATGCACGACGACAGCGCCAACTAGCGGATGCGAAGTCGGCGGCACAATATGCAACTATACTCTTTGGTCGACAGACTATGGGCCATCTAATAAGTGGAACTAACTCTGTGGTTTGTACGCCTCTATATTTAACCTCATAAAGAGAGATAAAGACAAAAGAAGCCTCAGATGACATTACTCGCTCCAGATTTACTTAACGCAATGCAAATAAATATGCAGCAGTGACAGTTCACTTCACTTTTGTACGTCATAAATTCCATATTTGGCCATGTGCCATGCTGCGATCGTTTTCTTTCCCCCCACCACTGACTTTGCACACAGCGAATATTCTAGGAGCACAAAAAGCACTCAGCAACGTCAATTTTCTGCTCGGTCTAATTCCATTTAATTTTTCTAAATAATAAAAGAAACCACTATTGAAAATATACCTAGGTAATTTTTAAACATGCTGAACATCCGAAAATGTGGCGTCCAACGTTAAGTTATATTATGATAGTAGATACCAGTTAATGAACAGTACATTTTGATACAAGTGCGAAAAGTTTGTCATTTTATCACGAGTCCCTAGTTATGTTGACGCGAGCGAAAGCGAGCGTTAACATTAGGGACGAGTGAAAATGACAATTTCGCACGTGTATTAAAGGACATTTTTCAATAAATTTGCGAAAAAAAAGAATAAAGTAAGTAAAAAACGAAGAGGGTTAAATTCAAAAAACTTTACGCATGCTCAACAAAAACAAAAAGCGCTCGTTCAGATTTACAAACTTTTTGCCAGCTAAAGTATCGAAAAGTTTACTTTTTGAGCAAGACTATTAAAAGTTTAATTTATGTAGCAGGTGAAAATAAACAATAGTGCATTTATTTATAGGAGAAAGAACTCCGCTAGTCCTTTCAAAATATTGCTCTTGACTTGTGATTCAAAGGCAGCTATTAAAATTCAATTTAGCTCGCCTTTAGTTATGGAAATGGCTTCTGCTATTACTGAAGCCAAGTTAAAGCATTATTATTAAATATTAGGTCCACGATGCTAGAATATTAGACTGAAGACTAAATTTGTAATGGAAAGTAAACTGGAATATTAGTATAATCTTATACTCTTGAGCTAATCCACCACCACCACCACAACAGCCTATTTACGGCCCACTGCTGGGCACAGGCCCCCTCTCATCACGAGAGGGCTTGGGCTTAGGTTCCCACGGGGGTCCAGCGCGTTCGCGGGGAGTTCACACACATCCTTGAATTACTTCGCAGATGCGTGCAGGTTTCCTCACGATGTTTTCCTTCACCGAAAAGCTCAGTGGTAAATGCAAATTGATCTAAGGTAATAGTTAGATATTTTCACCATTCAGTTGGAATAACTCGCACCTATCTTGAATATTAGGGACCGTGATTTGGACACAGTTCACCTAATGGCGAACCAAGCTTCAGATCCAGGGGGTCAGATTCGTTTTTTCGGGGCTTTTTGTATTGGAAAACCAAGATCCAGGAGGCCGGGCGAAAAGCATTCTTTCGAATTTTTAAAACTAAAGAATCTGTATGTGTTTCCAAGCAGCGCATTATATAAAGTTAACCATAACTTTCCATATTATTAAGAATTATAAAACGTCATCAGCAGCAGCAGTTTGTTTCGAGGCCGCACCACAAGCATTTGAAGTGGCGACAGGAGAGCCCTCGCGTTGATCCGACCCAACCCTAATCGTCATTGACCTACTACTGGCCACTTACAAAACGTTTGTCGAGAACAATAATACCTCCAGGCTTAAATACAGAGTAAGTCAAAGACGCAGTGTGAAAATTAAAACAGTAGGTCTAATAAAGTTTGTTTCAACATAAAGGGTATACAGGCCTGTATACCCTTTATGTTGAAACAAACTTTATTAGACCAACATAAAGGGTATACAGGCCTGTATACCCTTTATGTTGAAACAAACTTTATTAGACCTACTGTTTTAATGGTGATTCGGGAGTCGTGGGCAGGATCAACCCTACGGATTCAATTAACTATAAGCTACTCTCTCATACACATTTACATTTACCATTTTGCACATTTTGCATTTACTACTGAGCTTTTCGGTGAAGGAAAACATCGCGAGGGAACCTACACGCATCTGCGAAGTAATTCAAAGATGTGTGTGAAGTCCCCAATCCGCACTGGGCCCGCGTGGGGACTATAGCCCAAACCCTCTCGTGATGAGAGGAGGCCTGTGCCCAGCAGTGGAACGCAGATAGGCTGTAGTAGTATAATAGTAGTAGTAGTACTCTCTCATACTAGTATTAGTGTGATTAAGTTAAAAGTTTTTTTTTTTTTAATTTTGCACGTTAAGTTTGGTCACTCTACTATCAGAATACTTCAGTCAAGTACCGGTTCTCATTTGTCTAGTCAACGTCAAATCTAATTGATTGTCAGCAGATAACACGTCAAGTTACTTTTGAAATGTCGTATGTCGTCTGAGGAGTCTACTTACTTTCGAAACATCGTATCTTCCTTAAGTATGTAATTAGGGTGACCATGATTAGATACTTAAACTTTTATTTAACAAATAGTAAAAAATAAATAAAAAGATGTGGTGGTTTAACTAACTTACGATGCTAAACGATGCAGTAATATTAACTGTATATGTAGGGTTGATCCTGCTCACGTCTCCTGAATCACCCTGTATATGTAGATTATGACTTTGTGTCGCAGTCCATACTGTTACTTTTAAGATAGTCTCGCAAAGTATATAGACATCACAATAAACATGTATTATTTTGAAAATATTTATTTTATTTTTATTTTGTCCTCTAAAGAGTGGGTATTGTCAGGAGGCGAGGAAAAATATAGTGGATAGCGTTGCGGCCAGTCTTATCTAATTGTTCCCATACTAAATACCAAGAAATTCGATCTCCCCTCCCTATGCAGATACAGAAAAGACTGTGAAGATTTCTTGTGATCACCACAACCCACCTCAGAATCTTTCTGGACATCATAATGTGGGCATAGATGATGATAGTGAGATAAATCGTACGAGATTCGAGTGAGAGCAAACTGGACTGAAATCCAGTGAAGTACATTTTATAGGGCTAAATAAATCAAGACATTCAAGGCCCAAGACATCAACCTAATTGCACCTTTCATGTCGAATTTGCCAACAAATTGGAGGGGAAACGAATGAAAAAATAAGTCGTAAAAGATCGCACCCCTGACCCAAATTGCTGAATCCATTGCTTTGTTTCGTACACGCTGCCCGCTCCGCTTTAGGTGGGACCGTCGTAAATTTAACGCATCTATTACAATAAAAGTGACCGTAAAATAAACTCGATAAGCCAAAAAGCATCTATTATGATTTGATCCACCTATTAGATCTAAGGACTGCCTTAACGACCTATTGGTTTTTACAGTGCACTCAGTGGGTTAACATGCCATTACGTTATTATAGTAATAGTAATGAAATAGAAGTTGTTTACTATTTGTGGTGCTTCTTTTATTAAGTTATTCATCAGCAACAAATAGGTAAGTACGTGTGTAATAGTACATTACAGACCTAGGGTGGTGAATTCGTAAATGTCTCAGATTGCAGGTTTCTGTGGCCCGAACCGAAGGTGAGGGCCATAAATGTGCGATCTGGGGCTTTACGAACTACCGCCCGTGGTTTGTCAAAAGTTTTACATCTTGCCTTGGCCAAGAAGTGAGATTTTCTCTCCGCTTAGCGAGCAGAAAATCCCACTTTACGGCCAAGGGTGATGTAAAAAATATTTCTTCCATTTTAAATAAAGCACCTTCACCTAGCTCCATGGAATTTGTTGCTATTTGTTAGGTTGCGCCAACAAATCCCCTGTCAGGACCGTTCGGAGTCTACGACCACAACAAATCGAGTTCTGTTCAAAAACCGCTTCAACCATTCTTATTCGGTATATTCCAAGGAAGATTTGATGATCCAAACAGCTGGAAGCATGCCAAAATGTCGCTCCATATCTGTTTATCTAGGTATTCGATAAAATGCTCAGACGTACCATTATTGTCTGTTTTTCTTTATCCATTACCATTACTTCCTACGCCACAGCGAGCATTCGCTATCGAGTGAGACAGCCTCCCAAGACACGCATTTTATCTTCGTAATGTTATAGCTATAATGTGTAGTACAACATATATTCCATACACTTTCGTTGAAGTAGCGTCGTGTTCTCGAATCCCGACGAAGTCACATAAATGGAGGTATTGAGTGTAGTTTTGTAACTGTTCGCATCATGGCCCATATTTCCATGATGAATTTTCCAAGTTAATAAAATGAAAAATGATTAAAATACAAGAAAAAAAAAAAAAACAAACAAACGAATCAGCAAGAAAATGTCTTGAAGATCCATTCTTCAGTTGGAATTAATTTCCCTTTTGGCTTGTGATCGTTTAGTCCCCTTTGTCATGATAGTAATCCAGATTCTTTGAGTAGTCTAGTCGTGGCTCAACCAAGACTACATCAGTGCCTCGTGTGTGTCAAAGAAACTTAATTTAGCTATGTCGGTAATTGCCCCAGCTTGGAAGTAAAATAAGCAAAGCACTTAAATACTAATGGCAACGCTTCACCCATTATTGATACAGAAATGTAATTGAAAATAAAATAAATTTAAATAAATTATTAATTTAAATTTAAAAAAATGGGTGTGGCGAAGAGGATACGCTCCTACCAACGCGCACCCTGATCAAGGACAAATTCATCCATATAGTAATCGAATATTCCAAGCCCCCCCACCACTCGGGAGCAACCACCACACATACCGTCGTACACCTGTTACACCATCAAGAGCATAATCTATCTCAAATTAGTCACAAATATAGCACGAGGGCGGTGTCCGCGGGTAAATTCGATGTACCCAGAATAAATAATTACTATGGTGATAGAACATTGAAAAAGCGTGTTCCGTATATATACAACAATTTGCCCGTGAACATCAGATCAGAGCCCAATCTAAATAAATTTAAAAAACTAGTTAAAAAACACTTATTAGAGACATTAATATAGATAATGTAAAATAAGAATTTAGATAAGTACTTATTCATATCACTGATCTCAAGTATGGTAAATATTAGTATGATAATAATATATGCATTACATTTAATGCTTTACCTGTACTGCAACATAGTGTCCGCCTGCAGTCAAACTGTATAAACAGTTTTGCAGGGTCATGTCTATATGTATGATCGTATTGTTGTATGCTTATTAATATGAAAAAACCACTCTGTGGACACAATATATAGATAACTTTTTGTGATAAACAATATAAATATTGCTTGACACACGGCGTATCTGTAAGATGTAAAAAATATGTATGGAGGTGCTGCGCTGAAGAAGAATAGCTGAAAAAGAAATGTTAAATAAATAGTAATATTATCATGACAAAGTGCTCTTATATTATCGTGACTCGTAAGAGAAAAGCTGTATTGCGTTCGACTCCCAATCTCATCTCAAGCTTAACACGTTAGTGAAAAGCTGTAATGCATTAGACTCCCTGCTAGTCTCAAGCTAACACGTTAGTGAAAAGCTGTAATGCGTTAGACTCCCCTCTAGTCTCATTTATGTCGTTCATACACAATCACAGCCAAGATTCCAACGTCATTGTGTCGCTGACCAACATTTGAGCGATGCGTCAAATCTACTATTGTTCGGTTATCATCCTGTTCACTCTGTTACCCTTAACACCGCAAACATAAGAAATCCTAGCCGTAATGCGTTCGACTCTCATCTCGTCTCAAGCTGTCACGTTAGTGAATAGCTGTAATGCGTTCTACTCCCATCTCGTCTCAAGCTAACACATAGTTGATTAGCTGTAATGCATTCGACTCCTGCTAGTCTCAAGCTAACACGTTAGTGAATAGCTGTAATGCGTTCTACTCTCATCCTCATCTCTTAATGTGTCGTTCATACACAATCACAGCCAAGATTCCAACGTCATTGCGTCGCTGACCAACATTTAAGCGATGCGTCAAAAATACTATTGTTCGGTTATCATCCTGTTCACTCTGTTACTCCAAACATCGCAAACGTAAGAAATCCTAGCCGTAATGCAACTTCCAACATCATCTCTTTTAACGGGGCATTCATATCCAATCACAGTCAAGATCCAAACGTCATTGTGTTGTTGACCAACATTTGAGTGAAAAGTCCAGCTTACTGTATTTCGGCTTTCATTCGATTCTCCCAATCAATCAAAACACGCAAACATAAGAAATCATGATCCACAATCAGAGTATTCCATTATTCATATAAAATACAAACTCCATCTCTTACTCCACCAAAACCTCCCAAGAATGTTCCCCCATCCTGCTCTGTTGCCGTGCTCAACAGTTCAAATTAAATAAAATTATTTAATTATTTGATTTTCCCAACTCACTTTAATTATAACGTTTAAGTGATAATCCATGTACCTCACTAAACCACATCGACACGCGCGGGCGGGTTTTCTTGAAATCCAACCTTACCCGATTTTCGATGAAATCGAATAGAGTCCGTTATCTACATTCATTACACCTTAATTTCTACAGGAAAATTCATCATAGTTTACGAGATATTTGAGTTTGAAAATATTTATTTCTATTACACGAATCCACTCATAAGGAACTTTAACATTTCTATTACACGAATCCACACAGGTGGCACTAACATTTCTTTAATAGGTACACGAATCGATACGAACTTCTCAATTTCGTTTAAACATTCCAGATTTAACTCTAACGCATTTCTTAACTTCCTTTTGGTATCAAGACTTTATTTATGATTTAAATACTTCTCATTTTTCACTATTTCTCCATATTTAAATTAAACTTTAGTAACTTATATAAAAACAAATTCGGCTCTAGGGCACATAGTTACAGTTTTTTAACAAGAAATACGCAAAATCAAAATCAAATTATTTATTTAGCAAATGTCTAGACCACATAATAATATGGACATCTTTACACTTCATTACTATATAGTTATCATTATCACATTTCAGCTGAAAGTATACGATGAAAATAATTTTTGACTTTTGAGCACCAAATGCTTAAATGTAATAACATTTACTGAGTATATAGAAGAGAAACTAGTTGTATTAAAAATGTTGATGTACCCATACGTAAATTAACTATATTTATGTTTCTGCAGTATACCTATTTATAATGCGGTACTTCTAAATATATAAAACTCAAAGGTGACTGACTGACTGACTGACTGACTGACTGACTGACATAGTGATCTATCAACGCACAGCCCAAACCACTGGACGGATCGGGCTGAAATTTGGCATGCAGGTAGATGTTATGACGTAGGCATTTGCTAAGAAAGGATTTCCCGAAATTCCCACGGGAACGGGAAACAACTGGATTTTTCATTTTAATATTTCTGCGCATACGAAGTTGCGGGGAAAAGCTAGTTAGCTATAAGTTGCAGATGATCTCCTAACTTTGAAATTTATTTTGAAACTATCATTGTACAAATACATTAGACTGTGTACAACTTTAGGATACCTAGAGACGTGTACAATCTCTAAACATTTGCATTTTTTTTTTAGTTAAGTATACATATTTAGTTAAGTACTGTCACTAATTAAAATGTTCATTAATTTGTAGACATCTTCTACTATCTAAAGTCCCGCGCCTTCACATTTCAAAACGCTTCAATGTATTTAAAAAGCACCACCAACACTCTCAACACATATGTGCGTGCTGAGACAGCCATCAACTATGCCTTGAGAGTGTTGGTGGTGCTTTTTAAATAATAATAAAGAAATTGAAGCGTTTTGAAATGTGAAGGCGTGGGACTTTAGATAGTAGAAGATCTCTACCTAACATAAGACCATCTCTAAGATCTTACATTTAAGTTTAAGTTAGGGACTTTACATCCCTTAAATGTAATTTTAGTATGTACCTTTGTATGTATTTTTATACATATTAATGTAAATGTAATGTAAGTCTATATGTTTAAATTTTGAAAAAAGGCCTTCTGCTGAGTTTGTTGCGGCGTTTCTTCTCAAGCAATGGGTCTAGGAAGCGCTGGTAAATTCATTTCTGTTAAATTCATTTAAAAGTGACGTGTAAAAGTGCCCAGATGTGGCCTATTTGCTGAATAAATATTTTCATTTTCATTTTCATTATGGAAGTAATAAACGATCGTTGAGTAAGTATTTAAATTTTAAGAACTCTTATTTTCATTATTCAGATCTGAGATATTCACAAGACCGGACGCAGTGGATGATGTAGTCAGGTTTTGAGGAGGACTTTGACGCGGCCTATTTTCAGTCAGATTGACTGCAGTTTCTGAAATAATCGGAATTTTCGCGATTGAACGTCGCAAAATCTTCAAAAGCATTTTTTTCTTCAGAAAAGCTAAAAAATATGCCTATGTTACAAAAACCATTGCTTAAGAAAGGTTTGTAACAAAATAGCAATTGCCTTAAAACAGATTTGTAGCGACATCTAACAGAACTAAAAGCAACTGAGCGAACACCGCCATCTAGTGGATGTCGGAAGAACTAGATCGCCCTCAACTTCACATAGGCGGACATGACTTGCCATTCGTTCTCCGTTGTTTCTATAACTTTAAATAGATGGCGCTGTAGCGCTATTGCAAAGTACTTTACTTTTCCCGTTGGAATGTGCTTTGTCTCCAGATAACTAAAGCAGCATTTTCTAGACGGCATCGTGGTAATGACACAATTTATTATATGTATAGTTTTGCCGAATTAGAAAAGAGTTTTTTTGCAGCTATGTAGGTACTTACCTACTTAATTTAAAGAAAAAATATCTTTCAAACACGACTATATTAATACCAGTGTAACCTCAAGTGAAGATTTGTCGTATGAACTTCGCATAACTCTTCCATAATCAAAGCATAACGTTAGAGAATTTTAAATTTAATTAAGTACCAAAACTATAATACCCTAATACATTAGATGTAAAAAAGATTTAAATTGACGTTAGCTCATAATTATGATTAAAAAAAGGTAAATAATGCCAACCCATGTCACATCAAATTAAAAAAAAAGTAACGGATCCAAGTACATGATAGTACTCGGATCCGTAATAAATATAGAATTGAAAATCAGCAACTTCAGCGCAGAATCGTAGATTTTGTTTTCAATCTATTTTGTTTGCACCCCTGAGGCTGTCATTCCGCTATGGAGCTGTCGCGATGTGTCCCCTAGTAACTAGTTCACTAGGTGACTCAATCTGCCAATATCCGGCGCTCACTGATTTTCCTGCATCGCAGAATCCAGGTAACAACTACCAGTTGGACGTACTTATTTGATATATAGTTTGTTTACGAGATTTTTTTTATGTAACATGTGGAGTACGGTCTTCGAAGCGGAGATTGTATGCAATAATTGTTTGTGCGCAGGACAATTTAGACAGGAGAATGAAGGAAGGAAGTGTCTACATACTCAGTGACAGTCAAGCAGCACTAAAAGCTCTTAACGTCGCCCACAATTGACTCTAGACTTGTGTTCAATGGTATCTTAACTTAAACAAATTAGGTAGGAACAATAAGGTAAGCCCGGTATGGATTCTAAGACACGAGGGCTACTTCGGAAATGAGAAAGCGGATGAGCTTGAAAGGGTCAGTTCTGAGACCTTACTGGACCCGAACTAATGTTGGGCTCTCATCGGGTACCATTAAAACTCCCATAAATTACCACACCGAGGAGAAACACCAGCAGGAGTGGATAGCCATATCTGGTCTCTAAACTCTTCATTAAATGAGTTAACTCAGACTGGACTAGAAAACTTTTAAGTCTTAGCAGAACACAGCTGCGATATATAATAGTCGGGGCGTTCAAGGGTCACTTCAGTGTCAAAAGCCAATTGGCCATAGATGGGACTAATGTATTGTAATTTTAGTACGTACCTATTGTAATGCAAATGTAATTTGTAACTATGTGGAAATTTTGAAAAAAGGCCTTCTGCTTGAGTTTGTTGCGGCGCTTCTTCTCAAGCAATGGGTCTAGGAAGCGCTGGTAAATTCTTTTTCTGACGTGTAAAAGTGCCGCTATGTGGCCAATTTGCTGAATAAATGATTGAATTGAATTGAATTGAATCGACACATCCTGTGCGAATCCTCGCCACGCTCAGAATGAAACTCCTAGACATCGGTTACCCTGAACCAGGGGATTTAAAAGCACTACCATTGCACCCCATTATTAACTTATTAGTGAAGGTCGAAGAGGCAATGGTTTAGCTGCATGGAGAGGGTGACTACACAAAAGATCCCAATGGGTCGAGGTGTATGCACAAGGACCCCAATAACGTGGAGTAAGAATTTGATCTGAAGAATTTATCGTGAAACCACCTGATCACATATTTGGGCACCTATGGTGGATTCTAAGCCTAACCTTTAGGTCTCCTACAAACAAGTATTTGAAATTGACACGTTTTTAACCGACTTCAAAAAAAGGAGGAGGTTTTCAATTCGTCGGAATCTTTTTTTTTAATTTTCAAATTTTTTTTTAATGTATGTTCTCCAAAAATAAATAGTAAACGTGAACCCATTTCGATGATTCTTTTTTGTTCGAAAGGTGGTACTTCCAAGTTGGTCCCATATTAATTTGGTTCAGTTCTGATGATGGGATCTATGAGAAAATGAGGGAACTCCTCGAAATTTGCTAGCACGTAGATGATTTTGGTGTCAATTTCGAGGACTTCAGAGTTACTTATGTACTTGTAGTAATGTTTGGAAACTGTAGCCGAAAAAAAAAATTTAAATAAAAAAATCGCAGTCTATCGGAGTTTGAAGGCGGTTTTTTTTTATACAACGAAATATTGCCATATATGTTTACATGCGGGGTTACCAAATTGGCTATGGGTGAAAAATGACAATGTGCTCGATTATTTTTTTTAAGGATAGGAATAACCTTCCGTATCAAGAGAAAAAAATCTCTGAATTTTCCGTGCCGTAGATTCTGCGTAAAAAATAAAATTGGTTTTGCGTTATGACGATTGAAAGAAAGGTGTTTCCTTGGTCCAAGTATGCAGCACTACTTCTTGAAAAAAAGTGTTGACACTATTGACATTATAGATTTTTTCAAGAAGTAGTGCTGCATACTTGGACCAAGGAAACACCTTTATTTCAATCGTCATAACACAAAATCAATTTCTTTTTTTACGCGAAATCGACGGCACGGAAAATTCTGAGTTTTTTTTTCTCTTGATACGGAAGGTTATTCCTATCCATAAAAAAATAATCGAGCACATTGTCATTTTTCACCCATAGCCAATTGTATCATTACAGACTTACTGTTTGTCCGACTCCAAGAAATAACAAATCTTTGGATTTGGTATATTTTGTAAAGAGTTAATTAGCATTATCAGGTACATTTTAAGAACGCATAGTCTAAGAGCCACTAAATGTGAGGCTCTTGAGATTTTTCATTGAACATTTTTTTATAATTTTGTTTCAGTGCTTTATCTTACTGACGACAAAGACGAAATAAGTAAGCCCTTCGTGCAAGATAGGCTTCAACAAATGTTTGACAGGGCTACTAAATGCAGATTGATACCTAAACGATAAATCACCTTCTTAAGCTGCAATTTCAAACTCACCAACTCCAATCTTTCAAGGGGTTTAAAAGCGAATTATTCACTTATCCGAGAACCTTTCAAAAGCTCCGTCTAGCCTTTAGTGCCGCGATTATTAATTAAAACGAAAGCCTCGTCAGTAAAAATACCTGAGGTCAGGGCAGGTGGCCGCCAGCCGATCAAGGCCTAGTTCATGTTAGAGTTCAAATAGACGATTTCTGTGTCCATTTCTAGATCGGCCTTGAAAACGGGTCGGTTGATCTTGGGCTCCGTTTGGATGTTCCCTAGGGACATCTGGAGGTTCCCTGCAATTATGTGAGATGCCCTCTGCAGATGTTTTGGATTTAGAAATATGCATAAACTGACGAATACGACTTTACCGGTAGGGGTACAAAAAGATTAGATTAGATGTATTTCCTCCCTTCATTTCAGTATTAATACGAGTACCTACTGCTACCTACGTAAGTAATTTAATACCTATTTTTAAAAACATTTTATTCTTCAAAGTAAGAAAGTCAGGAAGAGCTTGTACTTCCCGTAATTTGTAATACTTACGTATTATTTCCTTTTTGCGTGGGTTCTAAGTAATACTTTAAATCCTGATCACTGACAAAAAGTCATGAGTCGTGAATAAGCCTGCTTCCGCATTTAGAATGGCTTCATCTTTTATAATAAGAAAGCCTTTACAAATTAGTTTTACGAAAATGACTTTTTCGTGGATAATTTTCAAACAGAATCCTTCACTTGCGGTTTTTTTCAGTTTGACTTAGGTAAATTTCAAATCGGATACACTCTCTGAAATTAATTCTACTCCGCCTCTATAAAGTTTATACTTACTAAACTGTTCAGAAAATATCCTGTGTAGGATGGTATCTACTGATTCCACTATACTTTACGAAAGCTGGGTTTTTCTGAAGACGACACGAACGCCCAGCAGTGGGCGAGAAAATGAGATACTGTAGCACCTGATGCAGGGTCCGCCCGGGTGACTACGACCATCTTAGACGCTAACCTGCCGCAGCGTCGTGTTCTGATAGGAGAGTAAGAGAGCCAGGGCAATCAATGGCATATACAGGCGTTCAATCCTAGTCCTCAGTATCGTAACACATTAATTAATCTTATTATTCTTTATATCATGGACCACTGTGAAAACTTTTCATCAGGTGGCCTCTGTCCGAGGATTGCCAACCAATATCATAATAAAAAAGCTTGGCTATTTTGCTCCGAATTTCTTTCTCTATTAAGTACCTAAATATATTGTCATACCTTATCTCAGTTCAAAATTATATACTAACTCAGTTTAACTTAGACGATGGTCTGGTCTGAGCGGAAAGTGCTTTTAAAACTGACCACGACAAGCTTCGATTGAGCCTTGCCAGTTTTCATCAAACTTTCAAACAACACGAATTTCCTCAACAAAGCTTAACAAATTTATAAACTTGTGAATTTTACATAGGTAGTACGATCACACAACTAGATTGACGAAGTTGTTGAAGCCCAATCAAGTATCGCCATAATTTAAGGACAATGTACATTTCTGTTGCCATCTTGGGATGAAGAAATGTAAATCGCGCATTTATAGGTAGGTTATCGCGTAAACGCGGCATTAAGGGCCAAATAATCGGGCATTATAGATATATAATGCGCGATTATTTGGCCCTTAATGCCGCGTTTAATGGAAAAAAAAACATTTTTTACATAAACCTCCGTTCGCTCTGATACGTCCCGCTGTGCGATTTATCTTAAGATCTTTTTTAAAACGAGTATATTGATACCACAGCTGACCACAAACTTACTTTCTAATCTATTTACAGTCAATCAGTTACCTAACTCATCCAGAAATATCCCGTAAATCCTCCCCTTTGCTATATAATAGCACCTACCTACAAGAAAGGTTAAATATTAGGTTCTTTGTTTACATTAGATAAGACGGTTCACAATAAATGACATCTATTTCCGTCGACACATGTCAAACCAAGGCTCAGAGCTCTATTGCACAATTATTGGCATCTGTGAGGACGGTATTGGTTCAGTTGATAGTGCCTGGTCTACTGCTCAAGTCGATGAGAACGAATGTTTGTAGGTATTCGAGTATTTTTAACTCCCGACACAAAAAGAGAGGGGTGTTATAAGTTTAACGTATCTGTCTGTGTATCTGTCTGTGGTATCGTAGCTCCCAAGCGATGAACCGATTTTCATTTAGTTTTTTTTTTGTGTCATAGATAATTTTATTTCGAGTGTTCTTAGCCATGTTTCATGAAAATGTGTTGAGCCGTTTGAAGATCATCAGCTGACTAACTTCCTTATGTCCGATCGATTCGAAATTTGGTACCGTGTTACTTTAATGATATTGAAAGTAAGGTAATATGGTAAGGTAAAGCCCGGAGTCGGGGTTTTTTTTAAATTTTTAATTTATAATTACTACAACTGTAGGCACGTATAAAAATACCAGGCCTTATCAGTGCCTTTTCTATAATATAAAGCTCTGCTTAGTTTCGGACTAGTTCGAAGTAGGTACAGTATAGAAGCAATACGAGAGGCACTCGTCTTGACTTCATTTTACATGGCAATGTTTTTGGTGGGATATCATGTCTTTTTGTAAGGGATAAGAGTTTTAACTAAATAAGTATTTTTAAAGTGTAACCAGTATTCTAAACACCAATTTTTATATTCCTAGCTTGAAAATTAACGAAAGTTTCATACAAAAACTTCCCCCCCCCCCTCGCTTTTTTAAGGAGTGAAATTTACCAATTTATAACTTTTTATGTTGTCAGTGTGCTAATCCTAGCTTACGTAACACATTTCAGCTTTCTATGACTTCAGGAAGTACCCAAACATTTTGATGATCATCAGTCATCGGTCAGTCAGTGTGTGGCGAAATTTGGGTATTTTAGATTTTAATAAATGCATTTTTAATAAGTACTCTCTTGTCCTGAAATCTTCAACTTTCGATCAGTATTCAGATCGAATTTATAAGGGTACAAAAATATGACGAAACGCTTCTAGAAAAGGTAGGTGCGCCTGCGCTGCCTTGTTTAACCCGTCGTTTTCGTATGTATTGTCAATTTGTGCTTTCCTAATAATTATGAAGTTGAAATCATTTTAATAACAAAGTGACAGTCTGGCACTGATTATTGCTTACTCATACGAGGGGTTAACCGATCATACTTATTAACAGCTATTAACTACCGAAAGTAGCTCTGTAATCTTATTTTTTTTCACCAGAACATTAGTTTTAGACCATCACCTCGAAAAGGTCCAATCAAACATGTTTGATTTTGATGACCTCAAAAAACAGAAGTTTTAAAAATTATAATACGAATATTTTTTTGCCGAGAAACGTGTAAATGGTGGCAGCATTCCATTGTGGTCGGAATTCTAAAGCGACGTTTTAGGTAAGGAAGCTTGACAAATGATGTCCTATTGAAGCAGTCTGGACACAGTCTTATCGTCTCGAGATACTTTAAAAATGATTTTAAAAGCAACAGTTGATTAAGAAAAGAATGATATAGTGAAATAAAAATTCGAAAAAAAGAAAAAAGTAGCTAGTATATTTGAAATTAGTAGGTACAATTATTTGCTAAGTAGGTATAAGAAAATATTAGTGGGTCAATCTTAGTGATGACTTATGGTTCCAAGACGTGGGCGCTTACAGTTGGCCTCTTAAGAAGGCTCAAAGTCACTCAGAGGGCAATGGAGAGGACTATGCTCGGGGTTTCTTTGACATAGACATAGACATAGACATTTATTTCTCAATATCAAATTACAGCATATTTTACATGTCAAAATAAGAGAATTTCACATTGAGATCGTCAGAAAGAACGTGATAGAATCAGAAATGACGATATCCGCAGTAGAACTAGGGTCACCGACATAGCCCGAAGAATTGCGAGACTTAAGTGGCAGTTGACGGGGCACATTGATCGGAGGACTGATGGCCGGTGGGGACAAAAAGTCCTCGACTGGCATCCGCGAACCGGGAAACGACCTGGCGGCAGCGCTCCAACAAGATGGACCTCGTGAAAGTCGCGGTAAACCGGTGGAAGTGAGTAGCACAGGATCGGTCTGAGTGGCAAGCCTTGGGGGAGGCTTTATGTCCAGCAGTGTACGTCTTTCGGCTGAGACGATGATGATGATCATGTCAACTACCTGAACGTAATTATATTTATGCATAGAAAAAGTATCAATTTTTTGAAATTTGAAAACAAGTCCGTTATGAAATACCTTATTCATTTATAATTATTACTAACTTCCGCCCCGATCCTCGCCCGCGTGTAATTTGGTTCTCGGGGAACTGCTTTTTTCCGGCATAAAAATAAGCCATAATACGTTACGTCCTTACCCGGGAGGGATTCCGACTATCACCATACTAAATTTCATCTAATCAATCTGTCCCGCGGTTTAAGCGTGTAAAGGTAACAGACTGACAGACAGAGTTACTTTCGTATTTATAAATTAGTATGAAAGTATGGATATGGAAGTTCTTAGGTTTGTTAGATATTACTTACGAAGTACCAGGCTGAAAAGGTGTCAATTCTATTAAAAAAACCGGCTGAAATGACCGTCGTAGGAACAAAGGTTCCTAAAAGAAATAATAAAGCAAATGAGAGCAGCGGTTAATTAAAGACGGAGAATTAATCTTTGCATACTTTTTCACTTTCATCTGAAACAAAAGAAAGTCAAACGGCGAGAAGCCAAGAAAAGCACCGAACAATAGAGACATAAATTAAAATAACTTAATTGAAAGTTTTTCTACGAAGCAGATTTTCGTTTACATGAGAAAAACTAAGCACAATCATGGGCTTTTTGTGTGACATCTGCTTTGTTCATTTCAAGAGGAAGGTCACTTTGGAAAAGTTGCGCCCTGTTAGTTACCTAAGTAGGTAATTGATCTTTCTTTTTCAAAGAACAAACTATTCGAAATAATTGAATATAAAAAGACCTCGCAGAAGAGATCTATTAAATCAGACAATCAGTCACGTATAAAATAAAAATAAAATTTAAAAAAACGTCAAATGCTAAGCTTAAGTGTCTCGCAAAACTTGGGTCCTAGTTTACATTTATGTTTTGATCTGATAATCATTATTTTAAATAAGTAGCTATGTTACAAATTAAACCATGGCATTCCAAGATACTCGTCAATCCCGTTTATATTTATATAAAAAAAAAACTTAAGCAAATAAACTGCGATCCTCCAGGATTTAGAAGCTTACACACCGAGAAAAATCATCATTTCGCTCGAGTAATAGCCTGCGAAATATTTCCCAATGGCAGGGCATTTCTTGCGCAGTCAATTAATATTATTATTATTATTGTCTACCTACAAGCAAAATGATGCTTCGATCTTTCCGAGGAAGTTTTGTAAGAACACAAGACATTTCATCGAATACACAAGCCAGAGTCACTGTCATTATAGTACGTACCTACGTGTTTTGGTAATATTGAATTAGACCGTGGAATGTTTTTGGGTGATAATGATGATCAGGAGACAGTGGAAAAATTCCAAGACATAATTCCGATTCAGAGTAAAGTTTAGCTATGTTCAACATACTTATTAGGGACTTACCTACTTTGCCCATAAAACTTTTACTTACCTACCTTACGAGGTATTTACCGCTACAATATGTAAATAGATATGTTTTTTTATGTAAAAAGATTGACAAACAGGCAGACGGTCCACCTGGTGGAAAGTAGCCACCGCCGCCTAATATCACGCGACGCGACGTAAGTAACGCATTAGGTAGGTACTAGGTATACATGTAAGCATCATAGCCGACAACTTTCACAAGTACTATTTCCCTTTACCTATTATACCTTCAAAATCGACCAATCCCATATTGAAATAACTATTTTTTCACTGCCTTAACTTTGAGACATGGTTAAGAGGGTTTATCCTGAAAGTTGGCAACGTCGCATATAGCTGTCAAATGTTTCGCTGTTTTCATTAATTTCTCAATATTACTGAATTAAAGAAGAAGTTATCATTCTATGGTTGAATGACGCGTCTCGTTTTATATTTGTTGGTTAAGCATTCAAATGATAAGATTACATTAAAACGCATGGAAAATGCGATGGAAAGTTTTCAAAAGATAGTACTTCCGTAATCCTAAAAACTTCGTGTTCTTATGATAACTGTTGCAATCCATACTTAATGTTTTATTCAACCATAGAGCAACAATTCATATTTTCATTCAGTAATATTCATAAATTAATGAAAACAATGAAATATTTGACAGCTATTTGCGACGTTGCCAGCTTTGGGAGTAAACCCTCTTAAGAATATTCGCGGGCAGTCTTCCATTTCCGTCACTGGCTGATCATCCGTCTTCGCTGACAGCCGGCCGACATCATTCGCAGTCGCACCCTTCCTCGACCCGTATGTAAGGGTAGATAAGGTAGAGCGTTTAGGCTATGAAGGATTAAAATATTCGATGTGGCGATTTGACGTACCGGAAATAGAGAGATAATGCGGTTATATCTAAAGATCGCATATTTAAGTAGATGTGATAGATAGATAAATAAGTTTTTTTTTTATTATATCCTGTAGAAAACTGAAGTACAGTACAGTTCAATTTAGTTAATAACAATAATGTCAGTTTGTCAGTTTGAGTCGATATGCCGACTGTCGCCATTTGCCAGCCGCCAAATAGCAGTGCTCAGACTGTTGTGTTCCGGTAAGGGGTTAAGGCAGCTGATGAAATTCCTGTCACAGAGACGTTCCATCTTAGGTCTCAGGGTAGACAACGCATTCGAGATCTTAGGCCGCAATAATAGGTTTGCTGGTTTGCCTACCAATTACATACAAAAATAAGCAGTATTCACAGGCAGGGTTACCACAGCTACCATTGAGCAGCTCTCCACGCAACCGTGGCGTGGGGACGTCATTCGCGCGATTAAGTCCCTAACACCGCCATTATCCGGGATATTTCTTTTTCTTCATTTACCTGGAACAAAAAAAAGTTGCCGTCAGAACGAGCAGACAATAAATCAAATGCCCCCGAAGAGTGATTCAACGCCATTCCCAAACATTCTTTCCAGGTGGCTGAAGTTAACCTACAAAGATTTTTTTGTTGAATAGAGAGTTACATCGTAAGCAGTTTAATAGGTAATAGTGCGAAAATATGGTTACATCTAAATCTACAAGAACGCACATTCAACTTCGAATCAAGGAGTAAGTAAACCATCAAGGATTTGACAAGGTAATAAAGCCACAGATTAGTAAATAGTTACTACGTAAATAAAGCTCACAAGTGTTTGAAATGAAGCGCTCTTTATGTTATACATATCACATGGATGTATACCTTTCTTGGTAATTTAGCATAGGGATGTCACTTTTATCACATCTGCGAATGCGAATATGAATTTTACGATTGCGAACCTTCAGGATGCGATTACGAATAAGTTTTTTCTTCAAACAGCATACAAAACATCCATACTTCCACACTGTAGGTACTACTAATGTTAGATATGTAAAAAGGTTTGTGTTTCCTTTCTTAACATCGAAAAGACTGGACCAATTTGGATAGTTTGAGACCCTGGGAATAACATACTTACTTATTAGGATACTTTTTCTTACGATATTTCCACGGGAATGGGTTATATTATTACTATACGTAAGTATATATGTATATTATTTTTATTTGTTCTTTTACCATGCCGGAAAGGAAAAAGAAGCCCATGAACATGCTTGGAATTCATAGCAAATACCACTGATACATATATATACATTTAAATCAGTGACAAATACTGTGGGTTTCAGTTCATAATTATGTAGGTACTTACTTATCGCATTCACTGCCACTTATTTTTACAAACTTTCGCCAGGTGCCACATCTGTCATTAAGGGAACATTGCAACGCACATATGCGTTCGAGGCACTGCGGGAAAGTCAGCAAAACGCATATATGCGTTGGTGGCAGTGAATGCGTTATAGTATCATCGGGTACCTAAATTCTAATCGAGCACATTGGAAATGAATCTACGGAATTAAACAATGTGAAAAAGTCGTTCTGACTTTTAGACTTTTCAAAAAGGTTAGACTACAGTAGGGCAAACCCTTAACTTTGTTTTAGGCTCAAATTGTAACTGACTAAATTGTCCAGAGGATTTGTTCTCAATTTTTTGATATCATTCTTCGTTTCCAAAATATCGAGCGTCAAAATCAAAAATTCGGAGAAAAAAATACTTTTTTCACCTCAGCAGCTTGAACAAGTAGACTTTGCTGTCAGAAATTAGTGAGCAAAATCGTGTTTGTTTCACTCAGTGAGACAAAGTATTTTTTTTATTTGTTTTTTTTTAATCCTTTTATCCCATCAGACAATCCCATCAGGCAAAGGCAAAGGCCTAAGCCTTGCAGCCACAGTTAAATCGTTTCCGCGCTTTTTCTTTTTTTTTAATTTCATTACTGCGAATGGTCATTTCATACTGCGGCATCAAACTAGTAACTACTTCTTATACCAATAATTCAAACTATCGTGATTTTATCCGCTCTCTTCTTTTCATTTCTTTAAGAAAAGAGGCAAAATTATACTAGGCAAGTCTTACTGCGAATCTGTTTTCGTAGAAAAAAAAACTGAATTAGAAACGTTCGGATACGCGCAACGTATCAGTACCGCCGTATTTTTAGACATTAAAATTATACGTTGATTTAACTTCTGAAAATCTTACAATTTTCAAATGACTTATATTTCATATAATTATGTTATTTGTAATCATTTTAAACTAAAGTTTTAATTTAAAGTAAACTAAAAGTTTTCAAATATTACCGAATAAATTCGAAATTTATCATCAAGGACTAGTATTCCGAACATACGTTTGGAAAATTGCCGCCATTGTCTCATGTCAAATCATGTCTTTCTTCTTAATTTTCGATAACTAACTTTAAAGTAGGTAATTCTTTTAAAAGATGAAATTCAAGTAATAATTTGAGTGAAAGGAGTGAAGAAGAAATGTTATTTCATATTTTTCGTGTTGTAAGTATTCTTTACAAGTACCTTTTATGTGTTCTCGCTACTGAGGTGAAAAATTGTATGTGCTACTCGAGAGCAATTTCTTTTACTTCTCGTGCCTTTGAGTCCTTCGCTAGCTCAAGATTCTAAACTAGAATCACTCGCTAGACGCTCGTGATTCAACTATAGAATCTTTCGCTAGCTCAGGACTCAAACATGGCACTCGAAGCAAAAAACAATTTTGCTCTCTTGTTGCACAAATAACTATTTTCACTATTTCGGTCATGTTTTTTTTTAATTTTGACTTTCTCGAATTCTTCACCTTCTTTTTGCACCTTACAGCTCTCGTGAATACGCGTCTTTTGAGGCTTTTTTTATGAATATCATATCTTCTCAACTCTCCGAGGTACTTATTAAGGAAATCGCACTTTTTCGTGAAATCGGAGCCTATACTAGAGCGAACGAAAAGACATTTCCAATGTCAAAAGATTCGAGTTTGTTCGTGACATCCTTAATTTAGAGCAAACAATTTCGGTTATTACAATACAGTGGTTCTAGACGCGGGGGATGCTTGTGGATTGGTGTATTAACACGGTTCTATTACTGTACCTGTTCATTAAAATAGTTTCGAGGTGGTTACGGACTATTAAGGCATGAGGCGCTGAACAAATAAACTGTCTTCATACACTCACCTAAATAAACTAAACGTAGACTAACATTTATTTCTTGGGACGACTTTCGAATTCGCTCTGTATACTATCTTCTGTTTGCGAATTAGGTCATCGCGATCCCGCGGGGACTAAGTAGATACCTATGCATTTTTACTCCAACTATCTCCACACCAAATTTCATCTAAATCGGTTCACCGGTTTAAGCGTGAAGATGTAATAGACATACAGAGTTACTTTCGCATTTATAATATTAGTTACCTACATAAATAAAAATCTGTTGTGTTGTTCGCGTCAGTCAATAGCGGTTGCTGTTTACTTACTTAGCTAAGTAAGTGAATACAGGTACTTAAACGGTTTTTTTATGGTACGAACCCATTAAATTTGATATTAAAATTACCTCACTCTTACGGTCCCCTAAAAAGTTGCTCAATGTCTCGTGCAAAGTAAGATCACGTACCAAACTCGACATGATTTATTTACGTAAGACGTAATAAATTACCCCAAATATTAATCTATTTATTTCATCTTAATGGAAAATTATTTTTATGTCATCAAATCACTAATATGTTAATTTAGTAAACTTTTAAAGTAGATTAGGTTATAACAATAACTTTTTTGTTTCTATTGATTATGTTTTGCTATTTTGTTTCTTATAAGACTTTAAAAAAAAACTGTCTTTAAATGTCTATTTTGAGAAGTCGGCTACATATAAATAGTGACTTACAGGTGGCACTTCGTCGCACCCTGTAGATGAGAACGTAATGATCCAAGATGGCGGCTTGATTGTCCCATCGGGAGCTGATAGCTTTCTTATTGGATTAGAAAACAACTTCCATTAACATCTGGAACATTCCGAATTACTGACAATAAAAATAAATAGTTTGAGACATACGTACTTTACGGAGATTCCTTACTAGAAAAACCAAGGGTCACTTATTTCAATTCGCCAACTAAGCCAAGTGCATTAAATTTCACAATGTGGAGATGAGAATAGATTAACAGCTTTGACGAATCCAACCTTTAGATCGTATACGCATTGCCATCGTAAGTACTTGCCCTAACCCATGAGAACATTCACTGAAAAAAAAAAACTTTGCTTAAAACTATTATATTTGCTCGTTTTGTTAACGGCGTAGTAACAAATTCTTAGCCATTAATACCAAAGTTTCGCTGCTATTATTGATACTAAGCTCCATTTTACATCACTTTGGTAATATTATTTTGTAATTCCTACAAACCATCTGTACAATAACTAAAGTCGAGTTGTTATTCCTACTAAAAGTTTGTTGTCGCGGGATGTAGAAAATTTTAGTGAGCATTACTATTTTTTTGCTGTATTAAATGAATATTTTTTTTCAATGTTGTTCATAAAAAGAAACCTATTAAATGAAATATAAATAAACATCCCCTTTTACCCGAAATACTCTATTTAAATTAAATATTAAATCGACGTGGCAATAATTGAAAACCACGTCTACAAGAAACAAAGAGTCGAACCATTCTATGTTGTTTTTGCTCAAGCCCGTCACCTACATTTCCAATTAGCAGAAACGAAGGTATCAGAATTTTTCCATCCTAACAAATTTCCGTTGAGTGACAGCCGCTCAGGCTCAACTGAGCAGTGCAGTGCTAAAACACAAAAGTGAGCACGAAATTCTTATTTTGTAGATAACGATATAATAAAGTTTGCCCGTCCTTCTGGGGTTGCCTAAATTTAATAACCTTATTGTAACGCTGAAGGTAGCTTTGACGTCAAAAATGCATGTGCTTGGAGATTTTGTATTTGTCATTCGGATTATATTGAACAAAGCCAACAGCCTAGAAAGAAAGATGTTAGGCCATTTTCGGGCCAAGCGGTTCAAGCGTTGAATTGAAGCGTATCCATGGTTAGTTGATATGCGGTAACTTCGGTATGTTTACTACTTGGGACATTAAAAGAAACGATACCGTCATTATGGATTTTAGTTGTCATGGAAAAGAAATCGTTTTATCTTTTTATACAAAGTAAATAAATATTGCAATGACAGCTAATGCATAAGGCCCTTTAGAGTTAGACAAAAGCACAGGGCGGACACGGCCTATAAAAGCACGATTTCGAACACAATTCGAATGAAGTGTCAATGTTTGCGTGCGAGGACGTCATTGTGCGTGCGAGGACGTCTGTACACTTGTAAATGTGTGTACCACTACGCGGGCCAATGGTTCACTCTACATCTCCGAATGAAATAAATGACGGTCGAGGGCGAGTTGGGCGCGAGTTGCGCGCCGGCTAGATTCAAGCGGGTGATTCCGTGGCCATTCTGTGTATAACTAGTATTATTAAATATTCTGTGACAAAAGTTACTGTCAACTACTGGCGGCGAATTCTCTGACTATTCGAAATGATTTCGTAAATGACACATTCATACAAAATTGACAGATTGTAAGTGACTATTGAAATGTCAACGACATTATCACGATGAGTTCGAGATAGGGTTATGTCACAGTTTCATATTGACATATTGACGTTACACATGAAGTAAATAGCAAAACATCGAACGAACTCATTATTTTCACCTCCTTTTCACAGGTATTTACTAAGATGTGTAGAAGTATCTATATACATGGTGGGTCAGAAAATATGGCAAATAATTAACCCACAGTATCGGCTATCGATTCTAAGTATATTGTATAGGTCTTTAATTTTTTTCGAGTTGATTAAAAAAAGAAATTTTGTATAGGATTCAGGCGTCGCTCACACAACCAATCCCATATACAATTATTTTTTTACCAACTCAAAAAAAATTAAAGACCTATACAATATACTTAGAATCGATAGCCGATACTGTGGGTTAACTATTTGCCATATTTTCTGACCCACCGTGTATACTACTATTAGATATATTTTCTGGGTATTTAGTAGGTAAAGATATAACTTTGAATTTATAAGAATTATAAATAATATAAATTCAAACAACAGTCTATTTACGGCTTAGCTTACGGATTAACTTTATATGAATAACATTACAAGAAGGATCTCAAGTAATAAGTAGTTACATTAAGACTAAACATATAAAATCTTGGGATTACGCGGAACTAAAATAAATCCACTCTACCTTGCAAGTAATAAAATACAAGGTAAGAAAATAGGAGGGAAAAGTTATTTGAAGTGCGTAAGCTCGGTCCTAAATAAATGTAAACCAGTTTGGACTCCCAAAGACCCCCGAAGTCAGGTGAGATTGGAGGGTAGAGGGTAGGCAGGTACAGTGAATAGAAGCTGAAAAATACAATAACAACAACGTTACACGCCTTAAAGTTCAGTGCACTGTAACCTTTATTTATGGTTATTTTTAAGGTAAAGTGAAATTTCGCAGTAAAATCAAGTGGGGTTAGGGTTATGCTGGGATGTTTATAGTAAGTAGAGGTTTCTTAAGTAAATTGATGCTATTTATTTAATTTTATCTACACGTTGACCTATAATTTAAATAATCTATATATATATAAAGCAAAAGTGATTGACTGATGCACAATTTGGCATGTAGGTTCCTTCGGGAGTGTTAGTACTAAGAGAGGATTTCCAGAAATTATCACGGGAACGGAAAATAATAGTATTTTTACATTTTAATGTATACGCGCGTACGAAGTCGCGGGAAACAGCTAGTAAATAAATTTTAAAACCAAGCTAAGAAGCTTGTATATTTAGGAATATTGCGTACCAAAGACAATAATAATATGTCACGAATACCATTCATAACACAATTTGAATTTTTAAATCGTTTTTGAATATTTCATGATCATGAAGATGAAAGGGGTAAAAAGTGCCATTATTCTTCGACAGTCACTTAATTCTCTATTTTGCGCAGAGTGCTTGCTAGTAGTGTACTTATTACTAGTAAGCACTCTGCGCAAAATACAGGGTGACAGGGTTAGCTCCCGATTATCTACACGTTATTAATTATTTATTCGGACAGCATATTATATCGTGAAAATTTAACCTATGTATTTTTTCAGAAATGGCATTTTTTATTGATACCTAATGCTTGGGAAAAATTTGAACGATCAATAAAAAGTCATCCTTTAGAGAATTCAATAGCTATGTGTCTGTAAGTATCGAGAAGCGTGGCGAGATTCTTCGGTGGCACAATTTACTGTTGAAGCAGAAATGGGCGCTAGCATAGCAAGCACTCGATTTATTTACTTCGACCTCAATCACGCTGGATGACTAATTCTCTTTCTGATAAATTTCTCAATGCTTTCAATGTCTTGTGCGATTTATTTCCCTTTGAATTTATTCAATATAAAAAATAGTAGGCAAAGTTAAGTAAACTTAAGTTAGATAGAACACGGAAACACGTGAAATTTACACGCCTCCTTTTAGTGTGAGGTTAAATAGTACATTACAGACCTAGGGTGGTGAATTCGTAAATGTCCCAGATCGCAGGTTTCTGTGGCCCGAACCGAAGGTGAGGGCCATAAATATGCGATCTGGGGCTTTACGAATTACCACCCGTGGTTTGTCAAAAGTTTTACGTCTTGCCTTGGCCAAGAAGTGAGATTTTCTCTCCGCGTAGCGGGCAGAAAATCCCACTTTATGGCCAAGGGTGATGTAAAATACATTTTGTATTTACGAGTAATTGCACTTCCAAGTTTCAAAATCTCGATGTCTGGAAAAGTCAAAATCGCAGATATTTTCCTTATACATAAAAAATAATTGCCGTGTGTTAGTCCGACTAAGGCCCGAGAACTGCTGAACCGATTTGGCTTTCTGCTTTATTCCCAGTGATTCAAGGAAGGTTTAGTTAATCGGGCCAGTAGTTCACAATAAAAAGGTGAATTTTCTCCAGACTGCTACATTTTTGTTTTATTCCACACATGAACCCGTGACCCGTGTCCTTCGGGCGAATATTAGAATTGTATTGTATTGAATGTGCGAATCACGCGGTCCACTAGCCAGGCTAAATGGTAAGAGACGGTTTTACCCCCACTACCTTCCACAAGTGGGTAATAGGGCCACACAAACAAAGTCTCGATACCTTTCAATATAATAAATACCTTTGTCTGCGACTTATTTGTGTTATTTATTTCGACTTTATTGCATCTTTATAAAACTTAGTCTACAAAAGGAAAATAAACGAATTTGTATTTGTCATTGTATTTTGTATTTGTAAAGGCGGACTTAATGCCTCGTGGTATTCTCTAGAAGTCAACCTTTAGGCAAAAGCAGACAATGGTTAGGAGCGGTGCTAGATAAAACCAAGATTACTTAAAATAATATCATCTACTAGATACTAGTACATAAAAATACATAGAAATATACATACTGATACTAAATACATATACCTACTTATAAGATGAATTTCATCATTGTTATGATTGATGATTTGTTATAAAGATAAAATAGTCTGAACAAGCAAAATGGTATCAAATGAAAATACTGGATGGAAATAATATTAAACGAAGCACTTAAGGCTAATCTATCAAGTGTTTATACTGGGTTGTAAAATGCGATAAAACTCTCAAGGGAAAAATACTCTAAGATATTGTCGGCCGCTTTGCGTCAAACAAGTTTGAAAACCCGAAAACATGCCCCAAGCGGATTGTCTTCAGAAAATTCAATCTGTTGTCTGTCCGCGTGGTAGTCGGGATTAGGAAATGACGTTTTGGTCGAGGGTCAAATTTAATTTAGAAAGTTAATGTGATGGATGAGACCGCTCGTGTAGAAATCCGTGAATGAAATTCAGGTTGAGGGTACGAATTGATTGTTTGTACTGAGGGCAATGAATAGAGATTATGGTATCTTCGGACGCGTGTTTGTTATTTTTCAATGTCTGTGTATTAGGTAATTGTTTTCCATGTTTTTTGACATAAATTAGAAGTTTGAAACTTTCATAAATAATCAACTATATTCTGTAGGATTTGAACTATTGAAAAAAGGTGAAAACTTGTTTTGTTTGCGCAGGAATCCGACTCGAACTACATTTTATGTCTGAAGACTCGCCAGTCGCCGCCTCTCCTGAGGGCTTGGTCGCTTACAAACGCTAAGTAAGTAATCTTGGAATCAGTGTATCATTAAGGTGTCGATATTCCATCAAAAATGGATTACTTATATGACTGAGAGCCATTTCGCGCTACGTACGATCCGAATCCGTTCCGGATCTGTTAAAATACGGACCGGAGTAAAACTACCATACAAATAGTTTTACGGCTCCTCGATCCGCTCCGGTCCGCTCCGGTCCGTATTTGGATCGGATGAAGGGCACAATCTCTTTTTTCTGTTTCTTTCGCTGTATTATGTTTTAATAAATAAATAAATGAATAAATATCTTGGGACATTTCACACAAATTGACCTAGCCCCAAACTAAGCAAAGCTTGTACTATGGGTGCTAGACAACGATATAAATACTTATATAGAGAAATACATACATATATGTATAAATACTAAACATCCATGACTCGAGTACAAACATTTTGTGCTCATCACACAAAATTTGCCCCGAGCGGGATTCGAACCGGCGACAGTCGGAATAGTGGGCAGGGTCACTACCAACTGAGCCAAACGTAAATGTTTTACTTATTAGGGTGCAAAACGACACAATAAATTTTATAACTAATTCAACTATATCAAATATATCAATTCATCAACCAGAAAAAGTTACCACCAACCAATTACAATCTCTTGTCAGTAGGTTTATCTATAGTATAGATAAATGTGATGTGGGCAAAACTTGAATTAGTTAACTATGTTATTAATTACATGCAAACAGTATTTTCTATAAGTGATAGATATTGAATAATCTTTTTTTGGGGCCGGAAAGTTCTCGAGTGGTTTCCGCGAACCGGGAGACGAGCTGTCGGTAGGCCTCCAACAAGATGGAGCGACGACCTCGTGAAGATCGCGGGAAACCGGTGGAAGCAAGTAGCACAGGACCGGTCTGAGTGGCGAGCCTTGGTGGAGGCCTATGTCCAGCAGTGGACGTCTTTCGGCTGAAATGATGATGATGATGAATCTTTTTTTATGTAGAAAAATGTACTGAGATTTAAATCTATTTTAAATTCTCGCGGTAAGTATAATTTATTCAGCTTGTGAAGTGAAACAGTTTAAATCGTTAAGTATAGCGATTAGCGATTTAAATCTCAGTGTCTAAGTGCATATCTATAATTATAATTGCACCTTCGTTTTATTTAACTGAAAATTACGCGTTGTAACTTAAACATATAATATTGCTACATACAGTATTTTATTTGAATTTCTTTTCATGGTTAGGTGCAAGAAAAATCCAGCCAAGAAGCGAGTTAAACTCGCGTGGAGACCCTCCGACCCTTGATTATTTTCAATGACGTCATTTTCAAACCGTTTCACAGGATAAGCTCTTTTATATGATAGATTTCAAATACGATGGACTTCTTAATAATTTTCCTGTAATCTATAAGTACGAGTAACTATCCTCCGTATTTTTTCCAAAATTTTAGGTCTACTAGTTTCGGAGATAAGGGCGGATTTTTCGCCTATTTTCTTAAATAACTCGAAAAGTATTGACCAAAAAAGAAATAAAAAGAATATATTTGAGATCTCCATAAGAAATGCTTTAATTTGATATGTCACACGATATATTTTGAAAAACTTCATTAATATTTTTTTCAAATTTAACCCCCAAAAATACGGTGTATGTTAAAAAATCATTTATTTTCGTTACACGTCCGTGTTTGGGTCACAAACTTACATATACCTACCAAATTTAAACTTAATCGGTCCAGTAGTTCGGAGAAAATCGACTCTGCCAGACGGACGGACAGACACACGAGTGATCCTATGAGGGTTCCGGTTTTATCTCTTGAGGTTCGGAACCCTAAAAAGTAATAATTTAGGTAACTAGCTAGTACTTACGTAAAGTCATGAACTATACTCGGTAGTGTTGCCTCCAACAGGATAAAACCAACGAGATGAGTTTTGATCGATATTCCATTTCATGCATCAATTAATGCCGACGTGTCATTCGTATGCGGATTGTGGAATTTACATCCGTAATAAACGTAATATCATTATTCGAGCATAAATCGAATTAGTTTGAATCAGTTTTACCAGGTTTTACTGATAGTTTTACACTTACCTACCATTCTACTATAGTATACTATTAGCAATATGCGTGTCATATATTATTACTGTCTCTGCTGCTCCTATCTGCTTATGTTGATATGCGTTAATTTTAAGGGAACATTTTTCTCCAAGAAACCAAGGTGCTTGCTAACACCATTCTTAAAATATTCAAGATCTTAATTAAATCATTTATGTAGGTACTTTTAATAATTTGCTTTTCAAATTCTTATGATAAAGAGTTTCCAAATCTCGTTTGTGTATGTACAGAACACCGTATAAACACCAACCTTGCTTTCTTGATCTCCACTATCCAAAGGTTGTCTGGTAGAGATCACTATTAAGCGATAAGACCGCCTTCAGTATGCCACATTACTTTTTGTGTAATTACATTACTGTACTTTTCCTTGAATGTATGGTGTTCAATGAAGTGTATTGTATTGTATATTTAAATTACTTAAAATTAAAAATCCACTTCTACTTAAGATTGATCACAATATTAATACGTTACACAAATCACGACCGGTGTAAATACCCCAGGTCAACATTCCTAAGGTTTCTGACTAGTAGTTAATATGGAAAAAATACAGCTTATAAAACACATATTAGGTACAACGATTAGCAAATAAAGCATAATAAGTACCTAAATGTCGAAATTTACTTACCTACCCTTGAAAAAGTAGCAGCCTAGAAGGTGAGATTTAAAAGTGTTTCGCAATTTGAGATCCAAGGAAGGCCACCGGGATCTAATTTCTAAAGCCACTGAGAATCAGGATTTTTATTTATTATAACTGACTTTACATATTATATTGAGATACCAAAAATTCACGTGCTATTACTTCTTTAAAAAAATCAACTAACATCAATATTCCAAAAGCCAAATATTCCAAAACGAGTCTAGAATCTATTCTATTTATCCGTCTGAGCATAGTGAGCATTCAAACGAATTCAACTAAGGCATGTTTTCCTTCACAACATGGCGCTAGTTTATACCGACAGCAACACGACCCTTGAGCGGCAAATGAAAATTTCGCCCATTTCTTTTTATTTAGCCAGTTCTGTACTGTTTCTGGGACGCCCTAGCTATCTGAATCCAGTCTTTACGAGGAGCCCTCCGTCTTTTACTGGTTTACACAAGGTGTTGATAGCACACAAGAGTCATATATTTTTATCGCTGCCAATAAATCGTCCAGACGCGGCCTTTTAGCTAGTGAATAAAAGTACGTGATGCTTTGTAGTGAGAAATGCTTGACTAAAGTTACTCTTGTGGAAACATAAGTGGAATACCTACTTTCAATCCAACGCAGGGCTTTTTAATAATCTATAATTTTATATTAAAACTGGCACTAAACATAATACACTTATAAGTGCTATGGAAAAAACGACACAATTATAACACCAAGGCGTTGCAGTTGCGAATTCATTTCCTTGGCAGAATTTCGAAAAGGTTTTCAAAATCTCATCTAAACGAAATTAGTAAGGATTTCATATTATAGGTATTTTTGATAAATTCCTTTAAAAGCTCTTTATAATTATAATGTTGACGTAAAACAAATGTTAAAAAGTAACTTAATTCGAAATATTAAACTTGAAAAGTTTCTTAATTTATACGAAGTACCTAGAATTTAAGTAAAGTTATCACTAAAATAAAAGTAGCAAAATGTGGGTATTACTTAGCTTTACTGGGTTTTAGCTTTCAAAACTAACGTCTTGCCAAATATTTATAAATTAGCAGAAGCGTTTGCGTAATTAAATTAAACCAAATCCCGAATCTTGCGTAAAGTTTTTCCATTTTTCTTTGGGTTTATTGTCTTGCTAGCCTAATGTTTTGTATCCACGACCCTCGAACATCGACTGCATAAGAGGCGATAGTATACCACTATGACCTAGTGTCCACACTACCGCATCCTTTTATACCTAAAACCGGCCGACTAACGAGCATGCGGGCCACCCTGATGTTAAATATAGTCACCACAGCATGGACAGCACTGCAGCTCTCCATAGAATAACTATTGAGGAGTTTTAAAGTCTTAACTTTTAATTTGAAAATATAAGAGCCGGGTAGCATCCAACACACCCGAGCGCTCTTTTAGATGAGCACGGAGCCGGTGGGAGTTTCATTGTTTCGCCCTGTCAGCAGCCACGGGCCACGGGCGTCATGTGTGACAGATTTATTGTGCCGCCTGAATATTAACATTATTTTCTTACGACATTGTTTTTAGGCGTAAGTAATACATAAATAAGTAAACGGGTTAGAGAGAAATTGAAATCAGTTTTTCATGCTTTATATGAATTATAGTGGTTGTTATTAAATAGATAAACGTTTTTAGTTTTTTCATACATCTTCATAGCTTAAGCTAAATTTTCCGGTTTCAAATTGGTACAAACAAAGTGGTAGAAACACTCTGTAATCATTCATTACTTACTGCTAATCTTGGTTACTCACAGAAATGACCGGTTGGCTAGCGTACAACCCTAATCGTACGACGAAGGTAGTAATGAAAGAGGTTAGGGTTTGAAGTGTAAATGTAAATGATGATCATGATGATGAATGAAAACAGCGAAATATAATATTTTTCGGTTATTTGCTACGTTGCCAACCACCACCACCACAACAGCCCATTTACGGCCCACTGCTGGACACAGGCCTCCTCTCCCATTTTGCCAACGTTTTGGGATAAACTCTAACCCAATATTCACCGCACCCGTCGGCTGTATACATTTACCCGCTTGACCGTGCTTCATTTCGAATTATTTCATCGCAATGTGTCACTGCAAACAGTGTGATCCATCAAAGCTGTCCGTCTGTTTGTACACCTTGTTAATAGTTGACTGTTTACTCGATACCGTTAATGATGACATCTGTTATCAATTGCAGCAGATGGGTAACTGTGCAAACCGACAGCTTAATGGAATGATTGTTGATATACGTGGATGATTATTGTAACGATGAGTCTGTCATTGTTGTGTAGCATCCACCAACATCAATAGCCTATTTATGTCCCACTGCTGGGCTCATGATGAGAGGGTTCGGGCTCATGCGAGCTCAGTGCGAACCGGATTCGAATTGGACTCCTCTGCATGAGAGGCGGGAGGTAAAACCACCAGGCTACCACGTCTTTTGAGCGGTAGAGGTAACATCGTCAATAATGTGAGTGTGACTCTGATGAGCGAGCGGCACAGAACCCTGATCATTAGAAAGCTAAGGAATTAATTATTAACGGGAAATATACCCGCGCATTCCTTTCTAGGAACGCCAACTGGAAAGGACATATCGGAAATTTGAGGAACTCACCGTTGACGAGCGGTGAGACATGCCTACAGGAAATCGTAGAGACCTTTCGTTTCAGAGCCATTTGTAAACTATAAGAAATCATCATACTTGCTTTATGCATTTCCATACTAATTTTATAAATTAGAATATAACTCTGTGTGTCTGTCTGCCTGTCACCTCTTTACGCTTTCACCGCTGGATCGATTTGGATGAAATTTGGTATGGAGATAGTTGGAGTCCCGGGAAAGCACAGATAGGTTTTTTTAAATCCTGGAACACCAAATTCCACGCGGGCAAAGCAGCATCGAGCGCAAATCTATACTTTTTTAAATCGATAAAGCTCCGTCGCCAGGTACTAAGTCAGTAAGTATATATTATAAGGTAATCACACGATTTCGGGGTTTATTTCTATTCAAATACACTCAACAGCTATGAATTCGGGTTACTGCTTCGTATGGAAAAGGCTATACAATGTGACCCGAATCCATAGCTATTGAGTGTATTTACGTAATTAATAAGTTTTTTGTAAATTATATATTTTCTATTCTTAGAAACTCCTACTTCACCTATTTTATGCTATTTGTGTCCGCAGCAGAAGCTCCCAGTCAATCGATTGGTGGTTCTACGAAGTTGTTTCATATAAACACCGCCATTGGCAGTCAGGTACCCATTGTGATTCTAACATAAAAGCTTACTTCAGTATAAAAAATAGGTACATTGTAGTTTTTCCATCTTGCACGTACCAGAAAGACAAAAGATAGGATGAAGCTTCCAACCTTACGTCTGTTAACCTACGGCTAGTGTGAAAAAATAACAACTGACATAAGACATCATCTTTAGGCACACTTGTGGGGACGAAGTTATAGTTCCGAATAGCAATTATATTAATATTTTTTTGTGTATTGATCTGGAGTAGCACTTTCATTTACTTATTTAGCACCAATTATAAGCACTTGGTAGCATTAGGGTCAGGTCAAGATAACTGCGGGGATACTCCTGTGGAATAATCATTAAAAAAATTTGCTCCTATTACTAGCCAGATCCGGTTGTATATGTATATGTATTTCTACGTTCTCCAACACCTAAACCGAACGTTACGTTATCAGCGTCGAAATCAACGGACGAATTATACGACTGTGTTGTGATACTTACTCTATCAAATACGTATCTTATAGAAATACTTCTTTCAAAAGTGTATCTCACCACCTTTCCATTAAAGTTGATTTTGGAGTTAAATATCCAAGTGAGATGCGATATTAGGAAAGTAACCAAATGTTATTCTACCCTAAAGGAGTGGAATATTGATGAACGTTTGGAAATTTAGCACTCCGATAAATAAAGCGATCATGAATCAAACATACCATTGTTCTACCAAATAGGATTATGACTGTATTTCGATATTGAAGGAAAGATATACCATAAATATCAATTTTTTCACCTAATACTTTTCAGGCAAAGTACAATTCGTCAGGAGCAATTTGAATCTTAGTCGATGGCAGGACCCGATGCGATGTAATATTTGAAAGTATCTTATGTAGTGTCCGTCCGTATGGCTGCCACGAACTTTCCCACTTAATCTGACGCCAAAAAGCAGCGCTCGCACTTCTTTGTGAAATTGCTACTATAGAGGCAGTCTATCTTAGCCCTTACCTAAGCAACGTATGTACAATCGAAATCATATTGTAATTTTTGCAATCAATGAAAAAAACTCAGCATAAAAAGACTTATTGATAAAAAAACTCTCAACATGACACTGACATGATAAGTAGCATTGCTGATCGCCCAAAAAAAAATCTTGAGACTTATTTCTTCGTACTTACTTCGTTTTATTTAGAGAGTTCTATGAATTAAGTTCAGTGGTATTACCAGCAATTTGAAAGTGGGTTGCCTAGCTAAATATGAGACATAAAAAATAGGTATCCAGTTTTTTCGATCAACTACTCTCATTGATTAGCCTCGGTTCGTTAGTAATAAAAGTGTTAGCTATCCTTCCCTCGCTTTGTGACTAGTTACAAACGGATTAAAGAACACTGTTTCTACTATGACAATAATAGCTGAAGGCTAAACTAAATTAAGCCTTGGAATACTCAAACGGCACGTTCGGATGGAATCACAATAAGCTAGTACAATAATAAAATACCATGTCGACTCATTCCGGATAGGAATTTAATATACTCCAGTGTCTGACGAAAGTGGTTTTGTTTACTGTGAAATAATGGACTTTGTTCTAACGCTCGTGTCTGCCCTTTACGTGCTCTTGGACTGTCGTTTTGATGGCGCGTTTACATGAACGGCGTTCAAAACGACATTCACGGGCGCGTTCACAGGCACAGGCGTGTAAACAGGCTGATTTTGAACGCGCTCGTGAACGTGAACGCCGCCGATCGGTCGGCTGTCGGTTTCCTATCGGTTGTTCAGCAAAGATCATTGTATGTTTACATACACGGCGTTCAAAACGACGTTCAACGGGCACGTTTACGAGCCCGGGCGCGTGTATGTACACGCACTATGAAGAGTACAACCGATATGCTGAGCCAATCAATGCAACTGCTTTGCTTTGATTTGTACAAAGCAGTTTTATGCGCATATACGGTCAATTTGACGACCGGATCGGTCCAGTTGGTAGTGACCCTGCCTTCTGTTCCGATGGTTGCGGGTTCGAGTCCCGCTCGGGGCAAACTTTGTGTGATAAGCACGAATGTTTGTACTCGAGTCATGGATGTTTAGTATTTATATGTGGATGTATTCCTCTGTATAAGTATTTATATCGTTGTCTAGCACCCATAGTACAAGCGTCGCTTCGTTTGGGGCTAGGTCAATATGTGTGATATGTCCCAGGATATTATTATTATTATTTAGGTAAGTACAGTCAGCAGCAGAAGTAGATAAGCTGTCCAGGTGTTCAAAATGACCTACACACGCCCTTAACGTCTTAAGAATAAGGTCGTGTGTAGGTCATTTTGAACACCTGGACAGCTTATCTACTTCTGCTGCTGACTGTTCCTAAACAAGGTAAGCTTTACGCTTCTAGTTGATTATACTTTCTATTCAGGACATCTTGCTAATATAATAAAGCTGAAAGTTGGTTTGGATGTTTGTTGCTCAATCACGCTAAAGCGGCTCAACCAATTTGCATGAAATTTGGCAAACAGATAGTTTGTAACCTGGAATAACCTATAGGCTGCCTATTATCGCGGAAATCCCAGAAATCCCGGAAACTCATTATAGCGACCCCGGAAGAGGACTTTGGATAGAAATCCCGGGAATCCCACAAATCCTGTAATCCTGTAAAATCCCGGAAATTCCGGAATCCAGAAAAGGTTTTATTAGTGTCCTGGAAAAATGGCTTTGGAAATATAGTTTTCCCTGCAGTTGAAGTCGCGGGTAAAAGCTCGTTCTTAAATAAACTTTAAGTACAGTCAAGGGCATTAATATGTATACACTTTTGCATCCTGTTCCGTTGTGTTAAGGTCCAAAGGTTTCACATATAAAGGTTTTCACATATTAATGCCCCTGACTGTACATGAAACCATTAAAACTTCGCATGTAAACATCGTGTATTCATTACCGCGTACTTTTCACATAACTCTTCGCTGATGACGTCATAAGCTCAAGTCAAAGGTTGATAAATATTAATAAGCAGAACTCCTCAGATGAAATCAACCGTCTCGTTCGTAAGCGCCTGCGATTATTATTCACATTTAACAGAAATGGCTGGCAATTTCTACAATGTGCGTACATTCTGCTAATGGGGACAACCTCGCGAGGCGCCGGTGAAAATGGCGGGTGATACGGCACTTTATTTATTTGTGCAATCCTAAATTCGCGCACAACAAAATTTATCCAATGTCATAACTTTTGACAATATACTTACAATCGATAGCCGATACTGTGGGTTAATTATTTGCCATATTTTCTGACCCACCATGTATACACACTTTTGCACCTTACCACGTTGTAATCAGGTCCAAAAGTGTACACATATTAATGAACTCGACTGTACTATAATAAAGGGATACCTATTTTTTGTCCCTTTCTTTCTTCCTGTATGTCTGTTTGTTAGAGTTGATCTCCAGGACTACAGAAGGTAAGTATGACGTTATTTTTCATTTATAAATACCACACTAGATTTCCGAGGTCGCCCAAAGGTAACTGAAAAAACTCGGCGAAATTCACGTTCTAAATCTTCGTATACTGTTCTAATTTTATTATTCCCTTGTATCGACTACATGAGATACGAGTTTCGGAAACTTATGAATACTAGCTTCTGCCCGCGACTTTGTCCGCGTGGAATTCGGTAATAGCAATTTTTGGGGGAAAAAAGTAGCCTTTATGTTGACCAGAGCTATAGTTTATAAACTACCCTCATATCAAATTTTGTTACAATCCGACCAGTAGTTTTCACTTTTCGATTTATATCCGGACATACATAATATGTACTGTGGAGACTGGCCGAGTACAATCGGTTAGTTGACACATTCTCTTCCAAAAATAGGTAGTTTTAAGCGTAGTGTGTTTTTGTTTAATATTTTGAGTCTTTTGCTATCGCTTGTAACGAACGCATCTCTCAAAATATAATATCAATACAACTTAAAATCTATTATTTCTTAATTACGCAGTACTAGGGCAGTAATAGGGCCAGTCTTCAAGATTTAGATATTTTAATGAGCTAGGCATCGTCTTCGTGTCTTCGGATTCCACCGCTGATCTCCGTGTCTGCAGCATCTACCTGAGCTAATATCAACCCCCCGCCACATTTGGTGGATGCGCGCTCGGTGGAAAGGAGAACATCAACATTTGGTGGAAGCTGTTCTCGATGGAAAGGAAAACATCTACATTTGATGGAGCCGTTCTCGATGGAAGGAAGAACACGCGCGGAACGAGAATCAATCGATAATGGAATGGATGTCGCGCTCTTGAAGATGATGGTGAAGCGCTTTCAAGGAATGATGGAATGGACAACCACATGGCGAAAAACACGGTTGTACCGATTTTATTTGTACTAATCAACATTTTCATCCATTGTCATATGCACCACGTTCATTTATTAAAAGAAAATGGCTGCCCCATAAGAATCGCAATAATTATTTTTAACAATATTTTACTGGCCTTTTGATTCATGAGGAATAATTTAATATTACAATATTTTTTTTTATATGATTCTAAATAAATTCACTTCGATCACTTTTCTGGAGCAAGAATCCGTTGGAGCAAATCACGGACTATTCTTCATGCTGCGTCAGGAACGATAGATTTCTTCTTCAAAGTTTTCTTATGTTGTGATCATAGCTTTTCTTCTTGTTATTACGAATTTCTCCCCAATATTCCTTCATTCGCGAAAGGCAGGTTAAATTTTCTATACTCGCAATGTTTATTTTATATTCAATATAATTACTTTTATAATAATGTTTATTTTGATATATGATTGACTTTGTCATATTTCAAAACATTTCTCATTAATATTTTATATTGCTTAGGTAGGTTAATATTTTCATTCATAGAACAAATAGTTTGTATTGTGAGTGAAGGATAAATAAATAAAGTTTGTGATAGGATGTTCGTGAATAGAGGCCTTTATGGTGAGTTTTGTAGTTGTCATTTAAAAAGATTTCGAACGAAGAGTAAATCTTTGACATGACTTTATGACATATCTGTCAAATGATAATAAATGGTTTTATATGTAAACAAATACTCATGAATTAAATAATGTCGTAATGAATATGAATAGGTAGGAAGTTTTTATATTAATTAAAGATAATTGAATATGCAGTGCTTGAATAGGTAGGAGTTTTATAATAATTAAAAGGTGGTACTTAGAGTATATAGAAGTATTGAAGTTGAAGTAGCAATGATTATCATTGGTTGTGATAAAAGTAGGTATAAGTAGTTGTGTAATGTGTTTGGTGTAAGATTTTCGTGATGGCAGAACCAACCACAACTCAATCTATGCCATAGGCTTTTGAGGGGGCTTCATTGCTTACCAGTGGATTGGGTATGTTGTTGCAGAGTCCGAAGCTGATATGCATTTATATGATTTCTTTACATCGAAAATATTACGTCTTGCTTAGGTTTTGATATTACGTAGGAATTAGTGTAGTTATGCAGTTAGGTATACGTAGCGAAGATGTTGAGGTATGTAATGTATATAGATAATGTAGAATGTGTATATATGTGTCTTTTATAATTATTAGGATAATGACTTTTTCTTTCAGTGACATAGTGATTCTATTCTTAGTGTTTTTCTTTTATAGGCTATTGTATCGAGCACATTGCCTAATGAATTTAAATAAATAAATGGCAATGATTAGTTATTAATAAACGGTTTCATAATAATATTTATGATACCTCTGTCATAGTCAGTAATAAATAAACATAGAGATCCCTTTTTAATTATTTTTCATTTTTTTTTTAAATAACTATCAGCTGCCCTTGTGTTCAAACATATTAATTAATTTTAATTATTATTTTTCTCTCTCTTTAGAACCTGCCTAGCTATGATTTATAGTATGTTGCTTAAAGACCATGCTCACACCTTTGTTTTTTTTCATGTGCTGTCATCGTGGCGATTTGTGGAAGTTACTCTACGACCGTGTCTTCAAGGTATATCCATGGGCGGGCAGACGACCCCTCATATGTAAGGGACTGCACCCCATGGATCGCCAAGAAGAGAATCTTTAAAATATTTTTGTGCGGTCGCTCGTTTGCTTTAAAGCTTACCTTTTAAAAGAAAATTATGTGACTTCCGCAAGTCTGTAATTTTTTATTGCAAGGAGAGGTTTCAAAGTTTACATAATTTAGCTTTTCGAACAATATTGTGTCAGGTTAGGATAGATCGATTAGATATGTCTGCGGACAGTTTTTTTTTCGTCGGAATTTTTTTTTGATCCGAAATCCACCTATTCTAATATTCATTATTGATTCAGATTTTCTTTTAAGAGTGTAAATTATATATAATGAATATGGATGGAAAGGTTGGTTATTCCTTATACAGGAACAGTCTTAGTTTTGTAACATAAAATTCCGACATAGGGTAGGGACCTCGTTAGCTAGGCGGTTCCTCGAAAGGGGAGGAGGGAAATGTGGAGACTGGCCGAGTACAATCGGTTAGTTGACACATTCTCTTCCAAAAATAGGTAGTTTTAAGCGTAGTGTGTTTTTGTTTAATATTTTGAGTCTTTTGCTATCGCTTGTAACGAACGCATCTCTCAAAATATAATATCAATACAACTTAAAATCTATTATTTTTTAATTACGCAGTACTAGGGCAGTAATAGGGCCAGTCTTCAAGATTTAGATATTTTAATGAGCTAGGCATCGTCTTCGTGTCTTCGGATTCCACCGCTGATCTCCGTGTCTGCAGCATCTACCTGAGCTAACATCAACCCCCCGCCACAGTACATACATATAGATACATACAATATACATACAGTCATTTTTTCTGAAAATAATTTTTGTGTCTTCTATCTACAGGCTTTATTATTACGAGTAGTAGGTATAGATATCACAATACATTTCTGGATAAATTTCGCTTGTCCCTGGATTTGCGGGAGATTAAAACGACACGAGAAATTATTGTATCTTCTTGTTTCCTGGATATTAGAAACGGAGATTTGATTCGTTGACCCGAAAGGATCACGTTGCAATTAATGTTTAATCTTTGGCTTTATTTTGTTTTGATGACTATATGTAGAACCTATAAGAAAATTGTTTGAGAGAAAACAAATACTTTTAAGTGCTTTTTACTTATTTTTTTCGGATATATCTTCGATTTTAACGATTTTAATTATGAATGATATCTCAGATTTTTAACTGTGGTGAAAACTTGTTGCAAGTAAGTACCTACACATTAATTGCTCTGCTATGGAAGCACCTACACACTACTGCTAGCTAAAATCGTTTATTACAATTTGCGCTTAACATTAAATTTATTGAAGTAAATACTTTCAAGATGAGTGAAAACGGTTGTGTGTGAAAATATCAAAACGAATCCGTATCATAATATAGTGTTTCTTAAAAAAAAAACTATTCTGCAGTTTACAAAAACTATCCAACTATTAATTTCCGCTCCTAAAACAGAAACACGACGGGAAACAATTAGAAAGGAAAAAGGCCGTGCAAAAAGTTCGGGTAAGGAGTATCGGAACTGTAGTTGGCTAGAGGTAGTTTCGGACTGTTTGTGGCCTGCCTGAGGTCTGGTAGTGACGTGACTGTTTTTGCTGCCCGCAAACCAGGAAATAAATGGTCAACTAGCTATATCCATACTAACATTAGGTATAAATGCTAAAGTAACTCTGTCTATCTATCTGTTACCTCTTCACGCTTCAACCGCTGGACCGATTATTTGGATGAAATTTGGTATGGAGACAGTTGGAGTCCCGGGAAAGGACAAAGGCTACTTTTTATCCCGGAAAAACGCATAGTTCCCGCGGGAACGCGATAACCGAATTCCACGCGGACGAAGTCGCGGGCAGAAGCTAGTATTTATATAATTTCAGAAACAATGAAATTATATATACTGACAAACTCCTTACATATTTTTTTTGTAAAAAGATTGACAAAAGCAGACCTGGTGGTAAGTGGACCTATAGACATTTGTAACACCATAGGCGTCACCAATGCGTTGCCGATCTCGAAAGGGGAGGAGGATAGAGCGTATGAGATAAGGGAAGATAGGGAACATGGGATTAGGGAAGATGGGATAGAAGGATAGCATTGCGGCGTACCTACATCGAAAAAGAAAATATACCTACAGTGGGGGCTTTAAATTTTCATACGTAGCTTGTATGATAATTCGAAGCGCCCCTAGAAAATATATGTACCACTTGCAACCAGTAACTACTACTACTACTACAGCCTATTTGCGTCCCACTGCTGGGCACAGGCCTCCTCTCATCACGAGAGGGCTTGGGCTATAGTCCCCACGCGGGCCCAGTGCGGCCCGGCAGTGCATTGGGAACTTCACACACATCTTTGAATTACTTCGCAGATGCGTGCAGGTTTCCTCACGATGTTTTCCTTCACCGAAAAGCTCAGTGGTTAATTCAAATTGAATTTCGCACATAAGAAAACTTAGAGGTGCGAGCCGGAATCGAATCCCAGACCCTGGCATGAGAGGCGGTAGGCCGAACCACTAGGCCACCACGGCTTTTCACCAGTAACTACAAGTAGGTATATTGTCTATAAAGAAGTTTATCCTTCTTACGTAATATCCTTCTATAGGGCGATAATTTCATCGCGACAAACGCACAAGGGGACTATTTGAGCAGAAAGAGTCGAAAAGACAACACACATCTACAAACTCTGAGGTCAACGCAGTCGTCAGCGGCAAATAGCTTTTGAATGTCTTTTGGATTATGCGGAGCGCACGCATCGGAGATATTAAATTTAGCCCTTCAAATAATAGGAAATATACAAGCGAAAATTTTGCTGTGTGTCATAGAAAAAGGGAAACACGTTACTGTAACGTACGGACCTGGTTAAGGAAAAACTGAAGCACTAAGTTGTCTTTTAATGAGCTTGTGAGTTGAACGATGGCAAGCGTTCACTGTGGCCATAAAGAATCATAAGATGTCAACGATAATTATTTAAAAATAAAAATTAAAATTGAAATCTTTTGTTAATATAGATAGGTATTATTAGATATAAAAATCATTATTCTTCATCATCATCATCATCCCATAGTAGTCCACTGCTGGACGTAGGCCTCACCCAGTGCACGCCAATGAGCTCTGTCCAAGGCGTGCCGTATCCAATCTACACCAGCCACATTGCGCAAAAGCGTCACTCCACCTGGCAATAGGGCGCCCTACACTTCGTTTGCCTTGTCGTGGTCTCCACTCAAGAACGCGTTTACTCCAACGACTATCCGCAGTTGGCCCACTGCCACTTCAAAGCGCAAATACTAAGTTAGTAATTACTTGTTTAAAATATTGCCATTGAATTTATATTAACAAATATACCTACCTCCTAACAAATTGATATTGAATTTAAACCCAGACTAACGATTTAAGTTACTTTGAGGTCCAGTTTTGAGTTTTGTGACTTGTGCGCTGAAACAGGATACAAAATGTCAAATTGTATGAAACCCTCAGAGCTCCGAAACACCGACAACCTGTAAACTTTTCAGTTGCCTAAGGCTATGTAATGAAATATTTCCTTGCATTGCCTTGACTTAACCACAGAATATTTAATAGTACTACATACAGAATGGCCACGGAATCAACCGCCTGAATCTAGCCGGCGCGCAACTCGCGCCCTATTCGCCTTTACCGTCATTTGTTTTATCCGGGGATGGAGACTCTCCGAGTGGATCACTGGCCCGCGTAGTTGGTACACACACATTTACAAGTGTACAGACGTCCTCGCATGCAAACATTGACACTTCATTCGAATTGTGTTCGAAATCGTGCTTTTATAGGCCTTGTCTGCCCTGTGACTTAACCTAACTCCTAGAATTTTACAGTTAAAACACACTTTACATGTCTGTGTCTTAAAGGTTCATAAGTCTTGTGTAGACTCCACCAACCACATCCAAAGGATTCACACGATATTTAAAATATTACCACTTCATCTTTTAGCCTAAATACTGTAATTTAAGCTTCTAGAACACACGATTTATAAATGAAATGTAAAACATAAAACCTATTAAAAATCCAAATTGTGATATTATAAATGCGAAAGTAACTCGGTCTGTCGGTTACCTCTTCACGCTTCAACCGCTGGACCGATTTGGACGATATTTGGTATGGAGATAGTTGAGTTCCCAGGAAAGGACATAGGCTACTTTTTATCCCGGAAAAGTGCATAGTTCCCGCGGGAGCGCGGTAACCGAATTCCACGCGGGCGAAGTCGCGGGCAGATACTAGTAAACAAATAAATTGAAACCAATAGATTGTATTGGAAATTGCTTTAAGGTTCTCCAAGGAGTGCAAGACAGCAAGGAAAAGGTTAGCCGTTATTAGCAATTCCTAAATAGAAACGAGGTCAGAAGATTCAGAGCCTGTTCGAAATATTAGGTAAATATTGTCTTTTCAAGAAAACTTCCACAAACGAGATTACTAGACAATTATTATTGCTATGCGAACACCAAGTTAATATCAAGTTTTGAACTCTTCATCCGTGGTAGCTAGGTATGAGCTGCCGTCTCTCATGCAGAGGGTCGGGGGTTCGAATGCGGCTTGCACCTCTGAAATTATTTTAGTGTGAAATTCAGTTTAAATTTACCACTGAGATTTTCTGTGAAGGAAAACATCGTGATGGATCCTGCACGCATCTGAAAAGTAATTCAAGGATGTGCGTGAAGTCCCCATGTCCACACTGGGCCCGCGTGGGGACTATAGCCAAACCTTCTCGCGATGAGAGGAGGCCTGTGCCCAGCAGTGGGACGTAAATAGGCTGTTGTAGTGGTGGTACTGGAACTCTTCATGAAATTTTCAACACGCGTTACGCATATTGCACGGGGATTTCCTTCCTTTGTCGTTTTAGTTACGAGCTTAAACTGAATAACTGACTGACAATACTTTATGGATGTAGTAGGTGGAGGTAGTTCGTAAGAAAGAGAATATTATTTACAGGGTCGTAACTAAGCGGAAGAATATTTATAAAATATTGTTTCTCTGTAAATTCGGTTTATGGACGATAATTTTATACGTGATAACGTAACGTAACGTCACAAAGCTACATATCGCTACAACGCTACTATTGCGTCATGTTATCCGGCGTTCACCAATTTATAAGACGTTATCACGTCAAAAACATTGTTTCTACTTTTTCTATGGTCAGAAAATTAAATTATAAGAGGCTTTTAGAACCATGTCATCTAAAAGATTATCGCTTGTGGGCTGTGAAGTTACTCTTAAAATTGGTTATTTAAAACATCAGTCAGCGGGGGCGCAGGAAAGTCAAACACGGACTCAATTAGTGAACGGTTGAAAATCTGAACAATATTGTCACTGAAAGTGAAATCTTCGTGCCTAATCAACTAACGAGCGTATTTCTTTGAGGCGACGCTCGTAGTCTCGTGATTTGGGTTTCGATGAAGCATTCTGAACAGATGCAGCCTATGACGTATGTAAACTCACTGGCGGCACTAATTATTATTATTATTTATTATTAATAAGCATACAACAATGCAATGCGATCATACATATAAACATGACCCTGCAAAACTGTTTATACAGTTTGACTGCAGGCGGACACTATGTTGCAGTACAGGTAAAGCATTAAACGTAATACTTACATATATTATTAACATACAATATTTACCATACTTGAGATCAGTGGAATATTATTAATAAGTACTTACCTAAATTCTTAATTTAAATTATGCTATATATTAATGACTCTAATAACTGTTTTTTAACTAGTTTTTTAAATTTATTTAGATTAAGCTCTGATCTGATGTTTACGGGCAAATGCATCATCAAATTGTTGTATATATACGGAACACGCTTTTTCAATGTTCTATCACCATAGTAATTATTTTGTCACCTCACTGGCTCGAAAGTGGTCGTTTTGCAGCTTGATATCCGAGCGCAAAAGTTGATTTTATTCGCTAGCGTGGAAAGTGTTTTTGAAATTCGAACGACGCATGACGCCACTGTCACAATAAAAAACAACGATACGTTCTGAAACGCAATTCGTCGTGAGAGTTTTATTAAAATAAAGGTTCAATTTACTTAATATCATCTTTAATAAAATTATATTAATAATACACCGTTTCAGATGTATTTCATTATTTCACTATGTTTTATCACAAAAATACTTAAATATGTGTATATTTTAACTGTATTCAATGAATAATTGAATCTTGAAGTACGAGTAGGAGTGATTTGGAACGCAACCTCCGGAAAAAAAACAAAAAAAATAAAAATAAAAAAAAGTTTTAGATTGCTGGTTTTGTAATTTAGAATACATATACGAAGTAATAAAGAAAATATGAGCGATTCTAGCGATGAAGATACGAATTTAACTCCTCCAGAGTTAGCACAAATTGTACGTGACGCCGTCTTCTACCCGAAAAATCGCGCGTGAGGTGAAAAATTTTGTGTTGCGCTCAGCAGCAAAGTCGTTTGCTGTCTCGTGCCTTGAAACCCTCGTTACACTCAGGATTCTATATTTGAACCACTCGCTTCGCTCGTGGTTCAACCCTAGAATCCTTCGTTCACTCGGGTCCCAATCACGCACTCACAGCAAACAACAACTTTGCAGCCTTGCATAACAAATAACTAATTCTGGGTACATCGAATTTACCCGCGGACACCGCCCTCGTGCCATATTTGTGACTAATTTGAGATAGATTATGCTCTTGATGGCTGTGGTTATTTATTGCTATGAGGTATTTATGTTTTAAGCTTACTGGAAGAATTTTACAAATTTTAAATAGTTTCCGGTAGTCATGTTTGCAGTTGTTTTTAGTTTTTTGGTTAACTAGTAATTTTAAAAATCTGATTTGCAAAGATTCCAATTTGTCTATGTATGTTTTGAATGTAAGAAGACCATAGCAATCAAGAGCATATCGCAATATAGAATCGACTAAAGCAAAGTATAAACATTTTAGTGTACTAGTAGGAACTCTAAAGCTTAAATGGACTGACCGAATTAATTATTATTACTCTTTAAATTGTAAATTGTTTAATACTTAAGTTAAATGTTACGATTGAATAAGGAGTTGACGATTCACCGCTTCTAAAATAGCAGGTGGTGGTGGTTTGGCCTACATTGCTTTTCATGCGAAGGGTTCGTAGTTCAAATGCCGTCCCGTTAATTTACCCTGAAGCTCTAGAGAACATGAACAAACATCGGGAACCGGCACGCATCTCCGGAGCAATCAAACACTCATTTAGGTAAAGTTTCAAATGAATTAGATGCAGCTTAAGGAAAATTCAAGCGTAACATAAACAAATTTTGTTACGAAAGCAAACGACGACAGGTAAAGACGAACACGGCCAAAATAACCATCACAACAGCCTATTTTACGTTGCACTGCTGGGCTAGACTCTCACCCACAACGAGAGATATTATGGTCTATATAGTCCCCACTCGGGCTCAGCAGTGCTGATTGGGGACTACCTATGTAACCAACCTAAAAGAAAAAGCTTCATTCATAATAACCCGTCTTATTCGAACCCTTCTCGCTGTTAATATGAATTATGTAATTGTAATTTTAGTACGTACCTATTGTAATGCAAATGTAATTTGTAACTATGTGGAAATTTTGAAAAAAGGCCTTCTGTTGAGGTTGTTGCGGCGCTTCTTCTCAAGCAATGGGTCTAGGAAGCGCTGGTAAATTCTTTTTCTGATGTGTAACATTGCCCCTATGTGGCCGATTTGCTGAATAAATGATTGAATCGAATTGAATTGCGGTCGAGGTTCTTCAGCTGAGGCTGCACATTGCAACAAGTGCACTCAGCTGCATTAATATTCAGGCTCGTTATCGGGCCGGCTCGAGGACTTGGCCGTCTTGGCTTACTTCGACGCATATTGTCTTCGGGAAGACAGAAACAATAGGATTAGGAGTTTGGAGAGACTTAGTATGAATTTCGTGATTGTTTTGTTGCTAGGATGAAATTTAGTGGGGCCCAGATTTGCATTATCATTACATAGAAAAGCAATGACATAATCTTGCTCGTTAAGTATTTCTTCGGCAAGAGAAAGTTTTCATATTTCATGCGTGGGATCTACTCAATAGAAGAAAACCGAAAAGGAGGCTTTTGCTCAACAGTGTGATGCCTTTATAGGCTTTTTTAAAAACTTTGTACATAGAGGTATTTTATGCCTTTCCAAATGAACCGTATGAAAATTAAACAACGTTATATACACACTAACGAGCCACCCGATATTGAAATTTCTGTCCGGACGGGCCAGAAATTGATATCGAACTTTTTCAAATCTAACTGTACGAAATAAAACAATTTTCATTGTTGCTCATGATGATTATACACATCAAAGAATAAATAAAAATTTACAGTAACAAAAAACAATAAGATTTTTATTGAAAAGCAATTCAGTAAATGCACATTTCCTAAAAAAATCCTTTTTTCCTTGCTTCTGGTTATTCATTTATTTTTAAAATACCACTTAATTAAAAACGCCTCACGAACTTTCTTTCAAGAACAAGTGGGAATTTCTTCATGGATTGGGTTCCAGATTCCAGAGTCAATAACAGTTCCTATTCCAGAACGTGGTAGAAAAAAAAACACCCTACTTGGATGAAATTTGGTATGGAGACATTTGAAGTCCCGAGAAAGGACATAGGCTACTTTTTATCCCGGAAAAACGCATAGTTCCCGCGGAAACGCGATAACCGAATTCCACGCAGAATAAGTCGCAGGCAGGAGCTAGTACTAAATAAACATTTTCATTAATTTTTTAGAGCACCTACATATCACAGAGAGCTCGAAATTTCATTAAGAACGCACCCTGTTGACATCCAGATGCGCTCACAGCTTCATTTATTCGAATATTTCTCCTGGAATGCGAGTCTTAAAATGATGAGAGCAGTGCATTTTAGCACATTTTGGCCGGATTAATATCGCAGTAGTAAAAGCAGACCACCTACGGCGTGACGTTCCTAAAATTTGATTAAACGGCACTTGTATAGGTACATAACTATAACCAAATAAATTCCCTCTGTATCATACTCGTACTTTACGAAACAAGCAAGAAAATGTCAAGTTTACGTAACGCAAGGCCGTGAGAGCACTAAAGCTTCTGGTACAAATATAGGCAGCGGTTGCTAACTAACGAAATGGGTCGAGTAAGTGGAGACAATGCAGCTTTCTCAGCTCTTTAGAACACCGGCGGGTGTAAACTGTGGCTTAGAGGTCTAAGATGAGTTTATAATTCATTTTTAAAGTTTCCGTGGTAAACAACATTGCGTGGTGTGAAATTGCCGTTTAGGAATAGCCTCGCTGGCTCGCTACAGCAGACACAGAATTAAGAAGATAGCAGCTCAAAGCGCTGGGATAAGGAACATTTGATGATTGGTAGCCATCCTCGTTCAATCAATACTGGAAATTAGGATAGGGTCTGGTGTAAAAAAATAATATTAGTTCTTTTTCTCATACCTTTACCGTTTACCTTTCCTTACATTTCCATGGACCATTTATTTTGTGTGATGGTGTAAGGAAGCTTGACATTTATAATGGACTGAAATTGAAGTTTATTGTATCCAAATTCATCACCGAATAAAATTATTGTAGGTACAATTTCTTAAAATTACACAACGGTTTTTGTATTTACCTACACAATAGAGATTGCTCAGCTCCGACCGCGCGAGAGGTGCCAGTATATTTTTCATTTCATTATAATAATACATATAATGCTTACAGCGAAGATAATAAATGTTTATGAAAATTTCACGCGAACAGAATAAAGGATAAGGAATTACGAATAAAAATGGAAGAAAATAACAAAATCCAATTTTCTACGAATTCAACGAGTAATCCTGTTGTGTTCGAAGAAGGAATGCAATATAAAGCAGTTCCTATATGGTTCCTATGTTTAAAACTTCCGACACCTGTCAGCCGCCTTCAATGATTCACCTATCACGTATATCAAATCTTATTCAAAGCTAAGAATAATGAAATGCTTTAGAGATATATATCTTTTTATCGAAACTTACACTAAAGGCGATACGAGTAGTAAGGGTAGGGATAGGTTAACTTCTTTGATCTGGTAAAAATGCCGCCCTGAAGGAGCAGAACAGCAGTTCCGAGCTGCGTAGGTACGCAACTGAATTTAGTAGCTCGGGTCCACTCTTTCTTTTTCCACTGTATGGACGGCAGCCACGCCCATACACATCGGGTTCAATAATCTAATGGAACCTGGTGACTGTGTACACATCCTAATTAATTAAAAGGTCAAATCTCGTTACGGGTGAACTTCACGTCGCCCAAATCTTCTAATTCGACGTAACAGTCGAAAAAAAGAGCTTGTTAAATAAAATTGTTCACGCATTTAGAGCTTTATCAATTTTAAATCGCTGTAATTCTAAAATACGGTACTAAGACAGGTCATAAAAGTGTCTAGAAAGTTCAGCATTTTACTGCTCGCTAAATAATTATAGTTTTTTTTTTATTCATTTAAAAGCATTTTTTTACTAGATCAACTTGTTTCTATTTAATTTACCTTCAAAAACTTGTGATCATTATGCTATGTAGATAAAAATAAGTGTATAGACAAAAGATTCGACGGTAAGTATGCACTTGAATTACGAGCAAGCAAAATGGCATTGACTGTTAGAATGTTTTCTGAAGTGCCCTTCAGTCCGTTGAACAACGTAGGTGCATACCTATTTGTAAATAGGATCGTGCTAGAATGTATATTTGCAATAATGTTAAGTACCTAATTATTAACCGACTTGAACAAACCGCCAACTGTTTCATACGAATATGAGAGAACCTCCCAAAATTTGTTAGGATGCGAATGATTTTGGTATCAATTGCAAAGACTACATTGATGCTTAAGTAAACTGCAAACTGTGTGGAAACTGTAGTCGATATTTTTTTAATCTTCGTATATATAAAAATGAATTGCCGTGAACACTAACAAGTCTGGCTAAGGCTCCAGAACTGCTGGACCCATTTGGACGCGATTCTTTTTGGTTTTACTCTCTGTGATTCAGGGAAGGTTAAGAAAGAAAAAGTCAAGAAAAATTTAAAGGAACAGCTAAAAAATAAAATAAAAATAGATTTGTATGAGTAAGTAAATAAAATCTGCCTTCCAACTCCGACGTGTCAAGTTAACCGATCCAAAGCTATGACAATCTTATAGGGAACTTAACATGCTGTTTGAGTTTGAACTTCAAACTTTGAAGGCGTTTTTTTTATCTGTACAGATTCATTAAAACCAGATAGCCTTGTGATACAGAATTAGGAATTTCTGTGGAGTTACTCATAATAATATTTTGGAGATATTCCGAGAGCCTATCACTTTAATTGATAAGGGTAAATTGATATCAGAATAAAGCTCTTAAAAAATTAAAGCGGGTCCTCGGCGTATGACTAAACAACGATAACATACCTATAACAGAAAGGAACACGATAATATTATTTTAATACATACATATTATAAACTCACGCATGTTTCCCGTTGGCGCCGGCAGATACCACAGAACTGTATTGTCGATACAGATTCATTAAAACCTTGGTAGCAATTTGTGTCGAGTTACTCATATATTTTGGAGACATTTCGAGAGTCTATCACTTAAAAATAGCGAGGTCTCCAGCTTTCAGAGCCATTAGTTTTGTTTTAGGTGTTAAAAATACATACAGCGGTTGACTTTATTATACGGACGAGTGAGGATGCGTACGTGTAAAGTTTCTACCTACTGGACTCGAGCCGTGCAATCCAATTAGAGGATTAGCCAACATTAAAGTGGGGTGAAGTGAGCCATCAACATACACCAGTAGCTACGACACAATTAAGATTGTTTTGACGTGCACATATGGGCGACGCTGCGCGCCATGTTAGTTGTGGCATGTAACAGCTGATTGGTGAGGGATGAATCAATTCAGACTACTACTAGGTACTACTACTACAGCTTATTTGCGTCCCATTGCTGGGCACAGGCCTCCTCTCATCATGAGACACGAGAGGGTTTGGGCTATAGTTCCCACGCGGGCCCAGTGCGGATTGGAGAATTCACACACATCTTTGAATTACTTCTCAGATGCGCGCCGGTTTCCTCACAATGTTTTCCTTCACCGAAAAGCTCAGTGGTAAATTCAAGTTGAATTTCGCACATAAGTAAACTTAGAGCGGAATCCGACCCTCTGCATGAGAGGCGGTAGGTCGAACCACTACGCCACCACGGCAACTTACGGGCTGTTATAGCTATGTGGTAAGTATTTCATCTTTTAGAGAACATGATACACATAAAAGATGCAGTAACTAGTGTTCCAAAACGAACGCAAGATTTAAATTAGGCTTAGAATCATCATGGAAACATGTTTTTTGACTAACCTTTATAATAATCATTTTAAAATTGAATAATTTCATTGGGTACATAGTGCGGTATCATTTACTTACATATCAATAACATATTAGGTATAAAAAATATATTTTACGGGTGACATGAAGAAGACAATGTATGTTAGTGAGTATATTTTAGATTTCATCTCTACGGTTTTCACGTCTTCTATACTTAATTACATTTGTAGAGTTATCCAACAACTTTTTCATTAAAATTTAGCATACAAATTAAGTTGCTCAATTTAGTGTCAACAATAGGCGACGTTATTGTAAAGGGAAGCAGAACACTTGTCTCATACCGAGAGTAGGAGGTAAATATACTAAACTACGCCATGTTGCTGTTGTTTTTGCCATCAAATGAAGGCATTGTTTGTATTAACCTCCTGAGCACACACATCTATCAATGTTCTTTAGGTGCCGTATTTGTGCAGTCTGATCGGTAATTCTACATGAGCAGTCAGTCTCATAACTGTTTGTTGGTATCTTAAAAATCTTAGGTTTTAGTACGTACAGACTTAATATTAACTAGGGGCATCCAATCGCAACTGTTGTATGTAGGGGCAGTTCAACCTGCTGTGGTATTGCGAACGATCATTGTGGTTTGCGAAGACGACCAGGAGATAGTCTTTCTATACACATAGGCGCGCCATTCGTATTGAGTCGATCCCGCTGACTACCACTTCAGTAACCAAGTGGCCAATTGAGCCTGCAATGGGGCCTCATTCCGAACGCTAAAGGGAATTTCATGGGGATCCTATAGGGAACGTCACGGCGCTCAAGTTGAACTTTAAATCAAGCCACTTTAAGTCGCGCACCCACGATGCGCTGCAGAAGCGAGACAGCCTCATCAAACTCATCATCAGGTGGAACGCGATATTAAACTGGAAGCGAAGAGCTCCATACGAGTAGGTACTTAGCGTATATCGCATTCACAAGCTACACTAATTGTTAGGCATACCATTAGAGAGAAAAACATTTCCAAGTCGTATGAGTGTGTGGCATATGTAATATGGTAACTGAAAACTACCTTCAGAAATAGAAGTTATGATGTAGTAAACGTATGTATGTAAATGTATTAAAAGACCTTATTTCTGAGTGCGTACTCACGTAAGGTAATAAGATATGTAGGTAAGGGCTGATAAAGAAGTGAGTAAAGTTGAATGTACTTTGGCTGAAAAAGCGTTATTGAAGTTATCGAAGTGGCCGGCGAGAAATCAAATGTCGTGACCGACCCGCCCTGTAGGGCTTCGCGACGTGTCGAGGCTAATTATTGCCCCCGGGTACATACATACATTCATGTCACTAAACTACCTGCTTCATGAATCAAAAGATATAAAATAGCTATTTGAAAAATATGTATAAGCGATTAAAGATCGGTTTCAGAATTTCAAATTCAAAATCTACAAAATACAAAGCTATGAGGTAATAGGTAACCAAAAACATAGATTTGGATATCATTTAGTGCGCAGTCAACATTTCTATATCACTGGAGTCAAACTATGTTTAGTAGTACATATAAAAATTAGTTAAATTTAGGTTGCATTAATTAATGCTTTTCTTATTTGTCTGGAGCGGGACGTAATTCACGACGTACCTTACTTGAGTGTGAGAAAAACACTTTCTTTTATTGACTTTTACATTAATGATTCATGAGCTCAAGATTTATCGTAGGAGCTCACAAAGAACACAAGCAGATAAGCGGAAACCATACTCTGATCGCTATTCCACCTACCGCGTGCATGGCAATGACGTTCCCAGTTGTAAATGTAGGTATATGTATGTGCTTTTAAGACGCTGACAAGAGCCAATGATCTTGAGCAATAGAGGCAGGCAACTGTCTCAGCGGAGAATGTCTGTTTGCATTGGAGGGAGCGAGACCGCGGCATGTGGGTGATATACGTAGAAAATAAAAAAAACCCACATTGCATGATCAAATATACATCAGCAAACTTTTTAGTATGAGATAGCCCAAACCGAGACGAGACGAGAGGAGACCTGTGCCCAGCAGTGGGACGCAAATAGGTTGTAGTAGTAGTAGTAGTATGATAGAATAGTGTATTTAATTATAGACATCTGCCTTAAAAAACTAAACATATAGAACCGTTTAAATGGGTTAGAAGACGCAACTTCAGGTTTTTTTTCATCGAAATTATCATGAAATCCTATTTATGAAACTGCAAGTTGAGTAGGTAATATAATGAATATAAACATATATTTTACTCGCCTTACAAAATCAAATAATTTTCGTTTAAATAGTGTTTAAAGGTTCGCTTTATTACAACTCATAATGATGGGCAATATTGAAGGCAAAAGACGCGTTGGTCGCAGAAAGAAGTCGTGGCTGCGAAACATTCGCGAGTGGACCGGGGTTTCATCAGTCGAGCAGCTGTTTCGTGTCGCGATGGATCGAGAAGCATACAAGAGGCTAGCGGCCAACCTTCAGGACTGAAGAGGCACGTTAGGAGAGAGAGTGTTTAAAGAAAGCCAAATTTAGGTCTTGTCAGCGTCTTAAGGAATTCCTGAATCTACAATTAGGTTCAAGGGGTACTTGTGTAAATAGGATCTAGGTATAACATCATAGACGTAAATAATATAGACCCGGTCTAACGTACACGTAATATGTCCCCACTTCCACGGTGTCCAATCCAAAGTTCTGTCACCAAGCGTGCGTGACAATAAGCGTTTTTAAAAAAACTTTTTTCGAAACTGTTTCTCAGTATCTAAAAACTCGTCTCGTTGTTGAAAAAATGTGACCCAGCTTTAGTGTCACGATATAAGTTTAACTTTGGATTGGACACCAATGAAGTGGGGAAACATGACATGTATCTACGTTAGGCCGGGTCCATACGAAGTATTATTTATGTCTATGTATAACATGAAATGCCATTTCGTATGGCTCCATGGCAGTACGTATTCGACCGCGGGCCGTTTGACGCGGTCGCCTGCGGCACGGGTCACCGGAGATACATTTAAATTGTACCTATCGGATGTGCAGATTAAATGGAAGCCACTCATTTGTTGAAATGCATCAATTTAATAGGAAAAAAGAAACACTTATATTTAAAATGCACAACAACGTTACTAATTATTATTATCTTATTAGGAATAAACTACTAGTAGAGCGTCCACTGCGGACGAAGACGTAATAGCTTAGGCCTCCTGTAAAGGTCCCGGTACATACCGGTCGCATTCCTTACGCCACCGGATTCCCGTGACCTTTTTCAGGACGCCATTCTAGGTGAACTCTTAATGACACTTGTATTCCAGTTCTAGAGTACTTACTTAATGAGTCATGAAGAAGGTTCGGGTCTACGTATACCCGAACTTTCTTATAATATACTTACATGTAATTCAAGCGATATGCTGTTCGCCTTGTTAAAATTTACAATATAATCTGGGGCTATATTCAAAGTCTTTTACATCACTCTTGGCCATAAAGTGGGATTTTCTGCCCGCTACGCGGAGAGAAAATCTCACTTCTTGGCCAAGGCAAGACGTAAAACATTTGACAAACCACGGGCGGTAATTCGTAAAGCCCCAGATCGCATATTTATGGCCCTCACCTTCGGTTCGGGCCACAGAAACCTGCGATCTGGGACATTTACGAATTCACCACCCTAGGTCTGTAATGTACTATTACGTCACACCAGGCCGAAAAGCGGGATTTACCGCCCTTGGGCGCTACGAAAAATCCCTCTTCACGGCCAGGTGGTGACGTAAAATCGTATACTAACCACGGGCGGTCGTAAAGAAATCCTCAGACCGCTAGATTATAGCCCTCGCCTCCGGCTCGGGCCTCAATTACCCGCGATCTGAGACTTTCTTTACTTGACCGCCCTAGGTGTGTAATGTACTAAAATAGGGACAGGGAGCTTCCCTATAGGATCGATCACGCATCGTGGCGTTGCAACCGAACTTAAGCAGCTAGATTTAAACTTCAACTTGAGCGCCGTGACGCGTGAGCAATCCTATAGGGAATCTCCCTGACCCTATTTAAGACTTCGAATATAGCCCCTGGTTCACACCGATTGCGTCTGCGGCACGCACAGCAGCCGCACGGCTCGCAAGCGGTGTCAAAGGCTCACAGGTCTTACGAGAACTATTAATGCTATACAGAGCTGCAGACGCATTCGGTGTGACCCGGGCTTATAATTCTAGTTCCCTTACCAAGTACTTACTTAAGTACCATGCAATTTGTTTCTTCGGCAATAAAGTTTAAATACATGTCTTAATTAATTCAATAGCCAAATCATTATTAAGCTCAGTATATCGGAAACTGATCTTGAAATAGTGATTGATTAAAAAAACTCGAGCTTCACTTCCCTTGTTGTATTGGATTTCCATTAACCGTTGAGCTATTCCACCTTCAGTTTTAATTACCTACTTCAGTTCAATGCTTACCGCCGTTCGTTAGTTCATTTCTTCTTCTTCGTGACTTCTTGATTGTTTCATAATCATAAGAAAACTAGGAATATCATATTATTAAAGTTGGAATTGATCTCAGACACGGATTTAACGATTTTGATGAAATTTGAAATATTATATAGAGGTTTTCGGGGGCGACAAATCGATCTAACTAAGCTATATTCACCCGTGCAACGCTCGGTCGCCCAGATAGGTACTAATATTATAAGAGCAAAAGTAAGTTAACCTTATTATTAGATAGATGAAGTGAATGACCGGGAAAGGAAAGGACGAAGGAAGAATAATTGTTATTCCCGAAAGATAATTCTTAAAAAACAGATCTCTTAGCTGTGCGCACGTTTGACATAAAAAAGACGAAATCGCGTGCAACAGTAAGTGAGAAAATTCCTCTTATTTATAGTCAGAAAACAACTACAATAGTAAAACCGTAAGCTGATATTGCGGGGCGACTAATGAACGTATACTTAGTTTCCGTTTTAAGCCCGAGCCACACTGAATGCGTCTGCAGCGCGTCTGCGGCTCGCTTGTATAGCACGACACAACTTAGAAGGCGCGCGGCGAAGCGCTTAAGCCGTTGTAGCAGAGTCTATTATTGCTTAAGGCCGTTCCCTGACCCAGCATCGTCAAATTGCTCATGTATGATCATACTTTTCTAAGAAATGTTAAAAGTTAAAAATAGGAAAAAAACACATGTTATATTTGATTATATCATCCTTACATTGACAGCTTTCGTTACACGTTTCACGAAACTTCGCTCATCATCATCATCATCATCATTTCAGCCGATAGACGTCCACTGCTGGACATAGGCCTCCCCCAAGGCGCGCCACTCAGACCGGTCCTGTGCCACTCGCATCCACCGCGTTCCCGCGACCTTTACAAGGTCGTCACTCCATCTTGTTGGAGGCCTACCGACAGCTCGTCTACCGGTTCGCGGACGCCACTCCAGGACTTTCTTGCCCCATCGGCCATCAGTCCTGCGAGCAATGTGCCCCGCCCACTGCCACTTAAGTTTCGCAATTCTTCGGGCTATGTCGGTGACCCTAGTTCTACTGCGGATATCCTCATTTCTGATTCTATCACGCAGAGAAACCCCGAGCATAGCCCTCTCCATTGCCCTCTGGGTGACCTTGAGCCTTCTTATGAGGCCCATCGTAAGCGCCCACGTCTCGGAACCATAAGTCATCACTGGCAACACACACTGGTCGAAGACTTTCGACTTAAGACACTGCGGTAATTTGGACGAAAAGACACTGCGAAGCTTCCCGAACGCTGCCCAGCCGAGTCGGATTCGACGATTGATCTCTTTCTCGAAGTTGGACCTACCTAACTGGACTGTTTGTCCCAGGTATACATAATGGTCAACAACTTCGAGCGCAGAGCCTCCGATTATTACTGGAGTTGGCACAACATGGACATTGGACATGATCTTCGTCTTGTCCATGTTCATTTTCAGACCAACTCGATCGGAAACTCTGCTGAGGTCAACGAGCATAGCACTGAGGTCTTCCATGGTCTCAGCCATAACTACTATATCGTCGGCAAATCGAAGGTGAGTGATGTACTCGCCATTTACATTGATGCCTCGTCCTTTCCAGTCCAGCACCTTGAAGGCATCCTCCAATGCAGCGGTGAACAGCTTCGGAGAGATTACGTCTCCTTGTCTGACTCCCCGCTGCAGTGGGATGGGCATCGTGGTCTGGTCCTGTAGTCGGACGGACATGGTGGCATTTTCGTACAAACACTTCAACACTTCGATGTACCGGTAGTCAGCTTGGCACCTCTGGAGAGACTGCAGCACAGCCCAAGTCTCGATCGAAGGCTTTCTCGTAGTCCACAAATGCAAGGCAAAGGGGGAGGGGAAACTTCGCTCGATACAATTTAATTCCAAAGTAACCTCTAACTCGGACCTTTAATCCAACTTTACTCCAATTTATTATATGAAACAGTGAATAACTAAATATAACAGAAAATATATCCATATCATATGCATACATTGACAGCTTTATAAATGCCATGTTTTTAGACGGTATTTTTATAGAAATTAAAACGCGTTAAATACTAACTAAATCGGGCGTTCTGTGCGTAGCGCTTTACCTTTCACTCATTGCACGAGTGACAGTGACGGCTGAGCTGGGTATATGGACGACCTTAATCCGCGCACCTTCTAAGTTGTGTCTTGCTTTACCGCATTACGAGCCGCGCAGGAGCCGCACAACTCACAAGGCGGTATAGGCGAGCCGTCGACGTGCTGCAGACGCATTTGGTGCGATCCGCGCTTTAGCTCCAAACGGTTTGAACTCCAGCCAAGGTCAATGTTAAAGGTGAGAAATAATTGAATTTCTAGTCTAGTTTCTAATTTGAATTTATAGGTTTAATTAAACTGGAGAACTGTTGTGACAGTATATTAAAAATAACAATGGCATTCGATTAAAAATAACTTATTTTAATTGTGCAGGTTTGTTCGTCGGGTTAACCGCTTAACTCAGGTTTATTTGTATGAATATGACGTGGGTTAAGAGGCTAACCCTAGGTTAGCGGCTTGGTGCAAGTGGAGTTTAAAATAGGTCACTATACTGTCAACTTCGCCAATAGGTAAGTATGTACACACTTTTGCACCTCCCTATAAGATGTTACCTGAAAAGTCCAATATGGATTATCCATATAAACATCATCTACAATTCTATACACCTACCTAAATGACGTATTTTACTACTGGTGTTTCAAAAGATAGATACCTAACCCGTATTGTAAAAATTTTTGCAAACTTATTTAGCTTAACCTGTCCCGATGTTTGTCTGTCTGTCTGTAATCAAATCTTGCAAGTTAAATTTGATCCACTTCTCGGTCACCAATTGAGCTGGAATTTTGCATGCAAGTGTAAATCGGATGACAATGCAAAATTATTATGACATGGAGCTGATCTGATAATGGAACGGGAAAGTGGCCATAGGAACTCAGTATTTAAACGACACAACCTCATCCAGTTTGGACTCGTTTGATCCGTCTTGACGAGTACTTAAAAAGCTTGTATTTAAAAAGTTTTTAAATTTATTTTATAAATATTATTATGGATAGCTTTTAGCCGTCAACCTAAATTGTTTAAGAGCTCCATCGCTACACTCGCCCCAAGAACCGAAGAGCCCTGACCTTTGTTGGCTCTATTTCGGTATAGCAGAACACAACTTAGAAGGCGCGCGGCGAAGCACTTAAGCCGTTGACGCAGAGTCTGTTATTGCTTAATCCGCGCGCCTTCTAAGTTGGGTCGTGCTATACTCGGTACTCATTGATAAGCAACAAACCACCTATCAGTCAACTCAGTCAGTCATCGACAACAAAAGAGAATATTTATAAGCACACTTTTGTATCAGATATAGAATGTTAATGATGACCCATTGATCTATTATAAGTAAGGATTCTCAATGAGCCGGAGAAAAATTGCTCGTCAAAATGGGTGCCCGAACAACTCTGGCACCCGTTTGGCGCTCAGTAAATTTGACACTTAAGTCTTATAGTTTTAGGTTTACTTTCGTATAAAATATTTATCTTGACACATATTATAAAGAGGCGTTATTAGCATATTGGAACGTATTTTCTAATGTCAGTTTGCTCCATATATTTTGACATATTCTGTTAGGCACTGTTCGTCTATATGTTATAATAGGTCAATATGATGACCTAGGGCTATTCAGTTTTAACGGCATCGATTTTTTTAAACGTAGAGATTTAAACTTCATGCCGAAAACTAGACATCTCACGTCTTTTCTTCCTGCTAAGGTAAACCTCAAGAATCTACTTTCATCATCATCATCATTTCAGCCAAAAGACGTCCACTGCTGGACATAGGCCTCCCCCAAGGCTCGCCACTCAGACCGGTCCTGTGCTACTTGCTTCCACCGGTTTCCCGCGACCTTCACGAGGTCGTCGCTCCATCTTGTTGGAGGCCTACCGACAGCTCGTCTCCCGGTTCGTAAGAATCTACTTTACGAAACATTATTTTGCATCTTGAGCAAAGACTATAATCCTACTAATCCTGACAAATGATTAGATACTAAGTATGTCATAAGGTGGTCCTGAACGTTCGCGTACAAAGCCTAAGAAGCTAAGAAGGGCCGACGCGAGGCACTTTTACCTACCTAAGTTGGGTTCCCATTGGTTCCCATTCACTAGATAAGTAATCTTTTCAGAGGTGCAGCTCTGGGAATTACCTACCCCAACAATGTATTCTCACTTATCTTGTGTAACTTCGACATCTCGGTCACTCCCGTTAACTCCGGCCCAAAATCAATTACCGCGTATAATGTGATAGCATGTGTTCCTAATTAACATGAAAGGACAACGAGAAGCGAGATATTACCGCCTGTAATTTATGCAATAAATAAAATTAATAGGTACTTAACGTACAAATTAAAATCAGTCAAGGCGATTCATATCACATTAATTAATTCGCCTCGTAAGGAGCTTGTTCAGACAGTATGCCAACAACTTACCTCTTCATTATTTATTTGTCCTGTCAAACCAAGTTAACTGACGTTTCTGTCAGAGACCAGAAAGATCTGACCATCTGGCTAGTAAGTACCTAACTACGGCAATCGTATTTGTACTTATATGTATACTAACTAGTAACTTCTGCCCGCGACTTCGCCCGCGTGGTATTCGGTTATCGCGTTCCCGCAGGAACTATGCGTTTTTCCGGGATAAAAAGTAGCCTGTGTCCTTTCCCGGGACCCCCACTATCTCCGTACCAAATTTCATCCAAATCGGTCCAGCGGTTGAATCGTGAAGAGGTACAGGAGACAGACAGACCGAGTTACTTTCGCATTTATAATATTAATATGGATAGTGAATTCGTACTTACTCTTAGAAAACCACATAGTAAAGGATTGTATGTAGCTAGATGACAATTTGTCAGCTACACATATTTTTCAACCCTTGGACATGACAAATGTGATGCATATCCAATTGTTAAAAGCGACTTTTTAAATAAGTACAGGTACCTAAATAAATAGGTACTTGGACTAGACAGACGGCAGCAGCTGTGTATTCTTATACAAAGTTTGTCTGTAAATTGAATATTAGATTTTATGTTTATTTAACAAAAATACGAGACAGTAGAGATCCTTGAGATATATTTCCTACAACTTTTTCCCAATTTATAACTTTGTTATATTTATACTTCAATAATGTTGTTAAGTCCTCTAAGTTTACTTATGTGCGAAATTCAATTTGAATTTACCACTGAGCTTTTCGGTGAAGGAAAACATCGTGAGGAAACCTGCACACATCTTTGAAGTAATTCAAAGATGTGTGTGCAGTCCCCAATCCGCACTGGGCCCGCGTGGGGACTATAGCCCAAACCCTCTCGTGATGAGAGGAGGCCTGTGCCCAGCAGTGGGACGCAAATAGGCCGTAGTAGTAGTAGTAATGTTGTTAAGTAGGTATCCATAAAGAAACTTCATTATGATAACGTCCAAGACAGTAATATTCAAATTGTATAAACGATTTCACGTGATCCCAGAAAGTATGACAAGGTTGACAGTAAAATGTAAGTAAATATGCCTGATTACAGAATATGCATATTCTCATGATCTCATCGCAAATGCAAAACTGGTTCATATAACTAAAGCATCGATGATTGCATAACCAGTTAAAATAATCCATTAAATGAGCCTTTGATCATAATGGTATGTTAGGTAAGTTTTGTTGATAATATAATAATATATATACCATGCATTGACCTAATCATCTTTAAATAATAACCAAATTTGATTCCAGGTACAATATATAACTCCCAATGTTCTAACATAGAAAAAATAAAGTAATCCTAGAAGGACAACCTTGAAACAAATCAGCGTACGCTCGAAATATGTACAAGCGAAATATAAAAAGTTGAAGCACCCTGGCTATTTTCGATGTACGCCGTAATGTAAGGAGATTGACAGTCTATCAGATTATTCTAGTTTACCAATTTCAACAGTACGTTTGAGGCTAAAAATATAAACGTTTCTATGTATCAAGAAGCCAATTTGAGTGACGTCGGGGCGTCACTCAAATTGGGAAAGCTGCCACTAAGGAAACGAGATGAACATATTGAAATTTTGTATGAGTACATGCAATACTCTACTACATGTGTCATGTTACGTAAGCAAATTCGATACAAGGTGCTTGTGTTGCATCAAACGAGCTTTTGCTCCTTATGTTACGAAGGATTTCTTAGAAGCTGGGAACTGCTTGTGTTGGGAAGGTATACATGGTGGGTCAGAAAATATGGCAAATAATTAACCCACAGTATCGGCTATCGTTTGTTAGTATATTGTATAGGTCTTTAATTTTTTTGGAGTTGGTAAAAAAAAAATATTGTATAGGATTCAGGCGTCGCTCACACAACCAATCCCTTATACATTTTTTTTTTACCAACTCCAAAAAAATTAAAGACCTTTACAATATACTTAGAACCGATAGCCGATACGGTGGGTTAATTATTTGCCATATTTTTTGACCCACCGTGTATAATTTAATGCATCTCACTTACTGTGTGTTAAATAATACTTCCTACTAGCTATATACATCCTCTCGTGATGAGAAGAGGCATGTGCCCAGCAGTGGGACGCAAATGGGCTGTAGTAGTAGTAGTATACAGGGCGTCCCACAGCTGTGCCACATGGAGGGAAAGTACCTTGAATATTATAGATGGAACATTTTACTGAAAGAAGATATTATTTTAATTTACAAAATAATTGAACGAGATGGAGTGACGACCTTGTAAAGTTCCTTGTAAAGGGAACGCGGTGGATGCGAGTGGCACAGGACCGGTCTGAGTGGCGCGCCTTGGGGGAGGCCTATGTCCAGCAGTGGACGTCTATCGGCTGAAATGATGATGATGATGACAAAATAATTTCAACGGTATTCATAGTTTTTTTTAATAATTACACGGTTGAACCGGGTATCGAACCCGCTACACGAGAAAAAAAATACCCTGCAGCTTTATCATACCGATCGAAAGGCCTCATCATAAGGATTATTTTTTGCTAAATAACATAGTGTCAGAAATAAAAGGCAGACCATGAACTTTAACATTTTTAATTACATTTAACTCGTGTACCGGGTCCGATTCCCGGGTCAAACATGTAATTATTAAAAATCCATGAATGCAGTTCAAATTGTTTTTTTTAATTAAAATAATATCTTATTTCAGTAAAATGTTCCATCTATAATATTCAAGGTACTTTCCCTAAATGTGACACAGCCGTGGGACGCCCAGTATACATCCTAGCTTTTGCCCGCGTCTTGATTTGCGTGGAATTCGATTCAAACAAAACCGATAAATCCGAAATCTCACGGACGGAGCTAGTTATATGTATGTAGGTAACTTTATAAGTAGCTCACAAATTTAGTTTGATATGAAAGTGAACTCCGATTTCAGTAGCCAGCATTTTGTAAAGGCATTAGGGAGTAATCCGGTGCTTACAGTTATGGCTTCCCACAACTGGGTCGCGTCGTTTCGCTTCAATATACTATTTTGGAAAATATGTTTGTGAGGAGGAATAGTGACCTAATTAAGCAAATATTTAAACGGTTTCTATTAATTTGTTCAGGGGGTCGAGGCTTCGATTCCGGCTCGCACCTCTAAGTTTACCTATGCGCGAAATTTTATTTGAATTTACCACTGAGCTTTTCAGTGAAGACAAACATCGTGAGGAAACCTGCACATATCTGCGAAGTAATGTAAAGATGTGTGTGAAGTCCGCAATCCGCACTGGGCCCGCGTGGGGACTACAGCCCAAACCCTCTCGTGATGAGAGGAGTCCTGTGCCCAGCAGTGGGACGCAAATAGGCTGTAGTAGTAGTAGTAGTAGTAGTACTATCAATTTGTTACGTTTCAAGTGTCTAATGTCTATTCATGACTAGTTTTAAAAAGATAGTTCAAGTTCTTTGTTGTGTAGGTACAGTTTTCTTCATAAATCCTTGTCTAAGGATATTGAGCTATTAAAGATTGAACCAATAATGGTCTTCACATTTTCTTCTTGGAAAAAAAACTGTTTTTCCATTCCAAGTCTTTCTTGTTCAGACTTTACGTAACGCTTTATTGTTCTTTTTGTACGTATAATCCAGTTTCATAAATCTTGGTTTGTCAAAGAGCGTGACGAGGCATTTTTTTCGGAGTCCCACCTTAGAGCGAGACCTTTAAAAAATAATGAAAAATTCTGAAACATTTCCTCGCACTCTTAATAATCAAACTCTAACTACCAAGTCCCTGAGCAGCCAACCTGTTGATAGAGAGCTGTAGGTCAGTGATAGCTGTTCTGGCAATAAGCCAGCCAGACAAGGCAGCGGTAAAACACAAGCCGTGTGAGGCTGCTGCAAATTTGGCGTTTTACCAGGCTCTGTTCAACTTCAGACCATGAAGTGATTCAGACAAATGAAGCGAAGTGTATCATAAGTAGGTATGTGCCTATTCTTTATAGTATTGATAAAAAGCCGACTGCTGGACGTAGGCCTCCCCCAAGGCTCGCCAATCCGACCGATCCTATGCCGCTCCAATCCACCACACGGAGGGCAAATATTCAACCTGTCATCGTGTCACAACTTAAATTTGATGGTTATCCACGGCTCATGAGAAAGAAAAAAACCGGCCAAGAAGCGAGTTAAACTCGCGTGGAGAGGGTTCCGACCCTTGATTATTTTCAATGGCGTCATTTTCAAACCGTTTCACAGGATAAGCTCTTTTATATGATAGATTTCAAATACCATGGACTTCTTAATAATTTTCCTGTAATCTATAGGTCAATAACTAACCTCCGTATTTTTTACAAAATTTTAGGTCCAATGGTTTCAGACATAAGGGGGATGGTCATTTTTCGCCAATTTTCTTAAATAACTCGAAAAGTATTGAAAAATAATAATTAGAAAATATAAATTTGATATCCTCATAAGAAGTACTTTCATTTGATATGTCACACGATATAGTTTGAAAAACTTTTTTTTTTTTTTTCAAACTTAGCCCCCAAAAATAGGATCTATGTTTAAAATTCATTTATTTTCGTTCCACGTCCGTCTTTGGGTCACAAACTTACATATACGTACCAAATTTCAACTTAATCGGTCCAGTAGTTTCTGAGAAAATCGACTGTTACAGACGGACGGACAGACACACGAGTGATCCTATAAGGGTTCCGTTTTTACCTCTTAAGGTTCGGAACCCTAACAATAAGTAGGTACTTAAAATAATACTTATACATATGTTCCTTCCATCGATTGAAACCTACACCTAATTATAAGTACCTAAGGAAATTCATTACATTCAAATCAAATGTTTGTACCAATTGTGCAAACATTCCGTGCGTGCGCGGTTTATGCAAATGCTGTTTATAGACCCAGTACATTGCCTCAATTTTAAACCATAAACAAGATCCCTGGTTTAATACTTGGTATTTCTCTTTGAGAGCTCAGCGAGGCTGGATAGGGTAACCCCCGTTGTCACATGACTTTGTTGGATCGACTAGGTTTTGTAGACCTTGTTAAATCACGTGACTATGACGAAACTGTCTGTTTTTAGCATATAAAGTACATTTACGGGACGTTAGATTAATTATGTATTTTATTAAACCGTCTTTACGTACTAATGAAATGGACTAGACTTGAGAAAATTTTCACTAGCTTATTCATTCGCTAACAAACAGGTGAAGTTTAAAAAACCAAAAAAGCACTAGTGCACGTTCACTAGGCGTCAAAAAACCAAAAGCGCTCTTTCGAAAATTAAGAACTTGTCGCACGCTAATCAGGTATCAAAATGTTAACTTTTTGACCAACTGTGTATATTAAAAAAACTTTTACGCTTAGTACATACATAACGTACTACGTATGCGTAAGAACTCGTTCGGAAATGACAATATTAAATCGCACGATAGACATGTATGCGTATCAAAATGTTTACAATTTGAGCAACTGTATTAAAAAGTATATTTCGTAAACACATTGTGCTTTAGTACAGTAGAATCATTGTATACTATCTGTTCGTAATTTTCGAACGAGCGCTTTTGGTTTTTTGACGCCTAGTGAGCGTGCACTAGTGCTTTTTGGTTTTTTAAACTTAGAGCAAGTAAGCAACGGAAGCATGGGGTACGATAGGCTAACACGTTATATTTTTGTGGAGTGTTATGTATGACCGGACGTAGCAATAAACGGCGATCGAGGTGTATCTATATTTAAAACATGAGTCTAATTTATAGGCAGTAAAATACTCTCGTTTCTAAAAATTCGAAAGATTTAGATAGCTTAAATTACCAAGGAAACGAAATTTGATAAAAGAAACCGTTGAAATAAAAATTCAGTGCATGCCATTCTCTATAATGTCATCATCATCATCATCATTTCAGCCGAAAGACGTCCACTGCTGGACATAGGCCTCCCCCAAGGCTCGCCACTCAGACCGGTCCTGTGCTACTTGCTTCCACCGGTTTCCCGCGACCTTCACGAGGTCGTCGCTCCATCTTGTTGGAGGCCTACCGACAGCTCGTCTCCCGGTTCGCGGGCGCCACTCGAGAACTTTCCGGCCCCATCGGCCATCAGTCCTGCGAGCAATGTGCCCCGCCCACTGCCACTTAAGGCTCGCAATTCTTCGGGCTATGTCGGTGACCCTAGTTCTACTGCGGATATCCTCATTTCTGATTCCATCACGCAGAGAAACCCCGAGCATAGCCCTCTCCATTGCCCTCTGAGTGACTTTGAGCCTTCTTATGAGGCCCATCGTAAGCGCCCACGTCTCGGAACCATAAGTCATCACTGGCAACACACACTGGTCGAAGACTTTCGACTTGAGACACTGCGGTAATTTGGACGAAAAGACACTGCGAAGCTTCCCGAACGCTGCCCAGCCGAGTCGGATTCGACGATTGACCTCTTTCTCGAAGTTGGACCTACCTAACTGGACTGTTTGTCCCAGGTATACATAATGGTCAACAACTTCGAGCGCAGAGCCTCCGATTATTACGGGAGTTGGCACCACCTCTATAATGTGCTATTATTTAATTGCGGGTTTACTGGAATTGTAATTTCTATTTATTATTTGAATATCCGTCACCGCAAACCAGCGGCTTTTATGTTCGTGGTTAAAATGTGCCCACAATAAAATTCAGAACAACATGTCACTTAGGTAAATTCATTATTAGAATATAGCAATTTCCAAAACTGTTGTAAAGTACAAAAGCAGCTCTGTTTTAACCAAGAATCTCAACTTTTTGATCGTCGAATTGATAAGACACAATGACTTTGTTCGCAATTTTGTTTCTGGTATCATTAGCAGTTCGCAAGTTTTGACATTAATTTTATTTTCATATCATTTCGACGCCTTTTATTAACCCTCCAGCCATGTGAAAAGGAGGGTGCTGTAGGTAAGTGCGGCGTGTCCATTTGTAATACATCGGTGTATATGTGTCTGTCTGTGGCCTCGCAGATCCGTAACGGGTTTTTAGGAAATTGGTTTTCAGTTGGAAAGCAATCAGCACTTTTCAGATGGTCCATCGGGGTTTTTATGAATTTTCAATTTATGGTTAGTACCGGCAAGGCCGCTTTGCTGATAAGGATATTTGAGCCTGATGGTGGGGCACCTATTTATCAAACTTCAATAACCCGCACTTGGCTTACATACTTCGTTTCGTAGATTTCACAAGTGCAAAGCAAATTCTTTGACTAAACAAGGATAACTCTCAAGCTAAACCAATAAACTTATCAGCAGATACACAGTAATTTCACTTGATACATTGGTATTTTACCTGATAGGCTAAGGTAGGTATTGTTGGTTTCTGAAACGATTTATAGACTATTATTATTATTGTTAAGTATTAATCTTAATCTTATACTAAGTATTAAATAAGAAATACGAGCATCTAAATATATAAAACTCAAAGGTGACTGACCGACTGACTGGCTGACTGATATAGTGATCTATCAACGAACAGCTCAAACCACTGGACGGATCGGGCTGAAATTTGGCATGCAGGTAGATGTTATGACGTAGGCATCCGCTAAGAAAGGATTTTGCAAAATTCCCACGGGAACGGGAAAAAAAGGGATTTTTACATTTTAATGTTTAGGCGCGTATAAAGTCGCGGGAAACATCGTAGAGATCTGAAATTTGGCAAGCAGGTTCCTTGGGGAGCGTAGGGGAGCACTAAGAAAGGATTTCCCGAAAATCCCACGGGAACGGGAAAAAATGGGTTTATTACATTTTAAGGCGCGTACGTAGTCGCGGGGATCATCGTAGAGAGATAAACTTTGGCATGCAGGTTCCTTGGCGAGCGCAGGGGAGCACTATGAAAGGATTTCCCGATATTCCCACGGGAACGGGAAAAATGGGATTTTTACATTTTAATGTTTAGGCGCGTACGAAGTCGCGGGAAACAGCTATCTATCTATCTAAATATATAAAAGAAGAAACTAACTGACTGACTGACATATCAACGCAGAGCTGAAATTTGGCATACAGGTTCCTTGGGGAGCGTAGGGGAGCACTAAGAAAGGATTTCCCGAAATTCTCACGGGAACGGGGAAAAAAGGGATTTTTACATTTAAATTTTTAGGCGCGTACGAAGTCGCGGGAAACATATTAAGGATCTGAAATTTGGCATGCAGTTTCCTTGGGGAGCGTAGGGGAGCACTAAGAAAGGATTTCCCGATATTCCCACGGGAACGGGAAAAATTAAATTATAATCCTAGATTACAAACACTTTCAAGAAACACGTTATGCAGATTACCTACTGTTAGATTACCTGCCTATTGTCCAGTAAAAAGGAAATGATTGATGAGTTCACTAAAACATTCTTTAAACCAGTCTGCTATTACCTAAATAATGAATTTTGGCACTAAACTATTTATTCATAAGAGATTAATGAATCAGAGAAAAAAAAGGAAAAATCTATAGGTACTTATAATAAATAATAATTCTGTAGAAGAAGTCGCGGCTGAAAATTGAAAATTAAAAGAAACTATCAAGTCAAAGGGACTATATGAACGATACTGAACACAAAATAACGATTTCTAGAAAAAAATACTGTATGTATGTATGTCCGGATTTAACTCGAAAACTACTGGACGGATTGAAACAAAATTTGGTATGGGGGTAGTTTATAACACTGGTCAACATATAGGCTACTTTTTATCCCTAGAAAATGCATAGTTCTCGCGGGAAGGCTATTAACAAATTCCACGCGGACGAAGTCGCTGGCAGAAGCTAGTTTGTATATAAATTTGTACGAAATAATGTTCTCGGAAACGGCTCTTTTGGAATATACGAGTTTAAGGGGATATAATCGATCTAGCTAGGTCTTACATCTGTGAAAAACTCGTATTACTTAGCTCTTTTCAGCGGAGATAAATTCCCCTCATACTTTTTTTAAAGAAGAATTATTCTTAAATAGTAGTAATTAGGTAATGTTTATAATGGAATACACCCTTGGTGGGTACTCTTATCAGCAGTTTTTTTTTAGAAAAACCTAAAATCATAATCAGAATTAAAATGCAAAATACCAATGACGATGGAAAAAGCTGCCAAATCTTTACAAGCGTAGTTCGGACTTGAAAAATCATTTACCATTCGGTTGGACCTACATGACTTGTAAATAAATTAATTAGGTTTTTTTTTACAACCAACGTTTTTTCCTCCGAACTAAGTCTGAAATATTGTGACATTTACCAAAGTAACGTTTTTAGTACCACGCGCTACATCTTGACGCTCTTACGCAACTAAACAGACTGTTTATTTTCATTTACCTAGTTGGTCTGAATTCTTTAAAATTGACACTTGCAATTTGCTTACCCACCGTCAAAGCTTGTATGAGCTCTGAAATAGATATTTTTGAGATGGAAACTGATGTCGTTACGTGCCTTGCAACTTTTCCCTTTTTAAATTGTGCTGGTGCTATTTATTTATTTTGATTCGAAGAAGGTGAACTTTTTGATTTTGTAAGGCGAGCAAAACTATAATTAAATACATTATTCTGTCATAGGTACTCATACCAAAAAAATGCAAATTTATATTGTTCATGCTATGTGGGTTTTTTTAGTCTTCTTTTTTCTGATTTACTACGTATATCGCCCACACACCGCGGTCGTGCTTCTCGCTCCTTCTAATGCAAACAGACATTTTCCGCTGAGAAAATTGCCTGCCTCGATTGCTCAAGGTCAATAGCTCTTGTCAGCGTCTGGCCCGGTTTGGTTAAGGTTGGTTAAGAATTCACATTTCTCTCTTTATATAATCTGTGAAATCTTAATCTCTGTAGACAAAACGAGGCGATTTGTGGATACAGGACCCGGGTCTAAGTAAATCGACACATCAACGGTCACCGATACTAGCTATCTACCTACTAACCCCATTTTATAATAATCTCCCTCACCCTATACACATTTTTATCGGCTGTAGTAAAAAAAACTACTAGTTTATCAGCTGTACCCAACGAGAGAATTACTAACATGTATCACGTAAAGTAATGAGAGTTCACAGCACAGTGGCCGTTCAACGATAGGTTATCTACTGTCATGTGACTGTAATCTGCATGTGTTCAAAATAAAACAATATTTGCGTAACGATTCGCGTTTAACCACTGCCTGTGTTACTTATCTCTTGAACTTAGCGGATCGTGATTAACCCACGCAAAAAAAAAAACCAAAGAGTTTCCTTCTTTCTGTCGTGAATTTTATTACTAATGCATATTTGACGCGTTATTTATGCGTTGTTGTTAACGTATCCGATGGAGACACAGTTAGGAATTTGTAAATCTCTGATTACTGATTAATGCAATTTTTCGGAAACTACATTTTTGACACAAAATCAGATATTTAACATCTATTTCTTTCGCAAGTTTACAAAATAATTTAATGGGCAAAGAAACCAGATCAAAACTATACTTACGTACAGCAAATTAAAGTATAAGATTCCTTAAATAAGAAGTTGTTAATTCCAACATGTTTATAACAAGTCTTAAAAACATGCAGGAAATCTCCAAACATTACCTGTAGCCGCCCGCCATCCCTGTCTCCCCCGCGGGAGTGTATTTTTATTCACTTGGCTATTTAGCACTGCAGGATTATCCACCGCTTACACATCCTGTATTTAATTAAGACCTTACAAACGGGACTTAATCGCGTAAAAACTATTTATATTTTACCTCGACGTTTCGGCCGCGATCACGAGAAGACTGAAGTGGCGGAATCAGCATATTTTTTCTTGTCGCGCGGGTGGTTCGATCGAACTACGCGCACTTGATTTTTATTAATGTCACTCGGAATGTCAACAGGCCGGCACACAACGCGTATAACGCAATTTTACGCATTTAACGCAATTTTATGCGTGTGTATCGCGAAAGTTTGAGACAATGTAATACCTTTATTGTTGAGAACAATCATAATAAACCCGAAAGAGTCAGGCGGCACTGCTGCAGTAAAAGTAAAGGCTGTTGAATGGTCCTTATCAGCGCTATTTAGTGCTTACGTAAGTAATTTACAGTCGACTGAACTGTTGCCAGTACGGGCGAGCTCTTTTATATGTGTGCAGTTTCATTCCTTAAGACAATTAATTAGTTGTGGAAGTGTGTAAAATAATGGCCACAGGGCGGACACGGCCTATGAAAGCACGATTTCGAACACAATACTAATGAAGTGTCAATGTTTGCGTGCGAGGACTCACGTCTGCACACTTGTAAATGTGTGTGTTGTGTACTATTACGCGGGCCAATGATCCACTCACCATCTCCGGATGAAACAAATGACGGTAAGGCGAGTTGGCGCGAATTGCGCGCGGATTCAGGCGGGTGATTCCGTGGCCATTCTGTACTAAATATTTAAATATTAAATATTCTGTGACAATGGCCTCGACTGTCTTCACTATGTACCTCTCTACAGATTTTATAGCTCGGCCACGTCTTCACAGAAATCGCAGTGGCTTTGTCAGTCCGTTCATAGTTCGTCTGTTGAAATTTATGGACTGACAAGCGCGCTGCAACCTATGTTTTCTGCAACAGCAACCTACCTATTCAAAATGAATGCCGAAAGAACGAAAATGGATGTTTTCTAAACATTTATTAGGTACCTACTTTGATCGTGCTCCAGGCCAATGATGTATATGAATGATTTATTTTTCAATTAGAAATCCATAGAAGTCCTTTACGTTTACATTTTTGATCATCTTGAATGTAAAATAAACAAAATATTAAAAGGGTGAATCGACTTTTTTACGTCACCGATTTTCTTCTATTGAGGTAAACAATAACCTAAAAAGTTAAAATTGTTCTCAATACTCTACTTGAAATTCTATCGTCTACCTATCTATTTATTTTTATTTGTAATATATTACCGCCATGAGCATAACTTGCAAACCTATAATGTCAACAAGATTATATAATAATATCTATTTGTACAAAATTCTTTAACGATGCAAAATGTACCATCAAAACTCGATTGTTTAGTTAAGTATAATTTAATATGCATGCTGAGTTTATCTATAATTTGTTGCATTTAGCTTTAATTTTTACTTGCTATATTTATGATGTTATCTTGATGTAACAACCGTTGATAAACCTAAATAAATAAATAAATAAAATAAATAAATTCAAGGCACGATTGCCTCCAATAAATCTTTTAAAGTGAATTGCTGTAATCGTACCTATAGATTCCCAACACAAAGAGTTATCGGAGAATTCTTGCAAAGCCCGTACAACTGCAGGAACATTCTGGAACGGAGCTAAAAATAACTCCCGAGTGCACCATAATGCGATAAACGCACATTTCGAAGTTTACCTTTCAAACCACATTCATACTGCTTCACCACTTTGACACTGAAATAATTTGCTAGGAAAGTTCGCGGCGGTGAAAAGATTTCTCTGAAGCCGGTAAATGGTATAGTATGGAGGAATTGAGATGAAATAAATGGGTACATGCGCCTTCCGTACAAATGTGTCAAATGAAAGGCCAATTTGTATAGAAGTTTGGGGCCGCCGCATTATGCCACGAATCGTTATGCATATCAGTCACAAAAAAGACCAAAATCATTGTCTAAGGAAAAAATTCTGGTTATTAAAAGTGCAATATAAATATACCTATCAAAATATATAAAACTCAAAGATGACTGACTGACATAGTGATCTATCAACGCACAGCCCAAACCACTGGACGGATCGGGCTGAAATTTGGCATGCAGATAGATGTTATGACGTAGGCATCCGCTAAGAAAGGATTTTGCAAAATTCCCACGGGAACGGGAAAAATCGGGATTTTACTTTTTAATATTTCTGCGCATACGAAGTTGCGGGGAAAAGCTAGTTTACCTATAATTTTAACAAATCTGACGTGTACGTTAGTTTAAACAGTCGTTACAAATTCGTGTACTTCTTTTGAAAAAGAATTCAAACTAGATTTTATATCGACGTGTTCGCAATCAACATTGCCGACTTGCCGTACTTTGCGGTTTTCGTGTCACTGCATAAAAGTTCCAAGCGGTCACAGATTCTTTTCTACCATTCCTACTATTGCTCACTTCTAAAAAGTGCAAAAGCTACCGTGCCGTAAAGCAAAGCGTAAAAGATGTTCTATAACTGCATTTAGTTCCGCGTAGCTATGACGTAGGTGTTTAAAAAGATGTTATTTCGCATTTTTAGCCGATAACCATAAAATCCACTGATGAGTTAAATTTAAAAAACCAAACGGTATTTTTAGATTGAGCCACTGTTATTGATTGAGGAACTCAGATTTATTTGGAATCCAATTCGAAGAAAAACTATATTCAAACGCAAAGAAAATATTTTCGATCAAGTATTGCTTTTCTTCAGCCGCAGTCATAAATACACTCAACAGCAATGAATTCGGGTCACTTTGTATGGAAAATGCTATACAAAGTTACCCGAATTCATTGCTGTTGAGTGTATTTGTGAAATGTCAGCGTAAAAGTATCTGAATAAAGAATGAACTTACTAATATACTAATTAATACCTACTTTAAAACTTCCTTTCACAAAAAAATATTGAGAAAACAAACAAAAAGATACTTACAAGAGCTGAGCTGAACATTTTTTTTTTTCTATAAACTAAACAATCCAATTACGCTTATTATACAAATGTAAGGAATGAAGCACAAACAAAGGGAATGAACACAAGGGGATCAACATTTATCCCGCTGTACATACTACTCACTCGAGATGTATTTCGAGATCAAGATTTGACTTGGCTAGTTTTCACAAACTAAAATTTAGATACGTATTGGTACACGTATATCTATAAACCTAACGGTAAGTATAAATCAGTAGAAACAAGAAGTCCCGACTGTGTTTAGCGTATGACCTAACGAAGACAAGTTGATTAAGGCCCGGTTCCTATATCCACGAAACGCCTCGTTTTGCCAACGGACGGTTGATTTTTGACATTTGTTCCATAGAGAATCTGTCAAATTTTAACCGTCCGTAGGTAAAACGAGGCGTTTGGATATAGGAACCGGGCGTAAGACACATATAAAATAGCCTGTACGTGAAAACAAGCTAAGTCAGATCTTGATCTTGAAATACATCCCAAGTGACTCGCATAACTTGGCACCCATATTAAATTTATTCCATACGACCCAACATCTCAATTCTTTTGTTGGTGAAATCGACAACGACACATCATATTGAACTTGGCTCTCATTTCACATTTATGTTTTGATGGAATAATATATATATTATTAGTTTTGAATAATCATCATGAATAAATAACGAAACGTTTCCGAAATTGGTCTCTCGTGTAAGCCTTACCATGTACTTTACGAGATAAGATAAAAAGGCTTTAGCGATTAAAACGCTCGCAGTAAAATTATCGATTATACTTACATACAATTTCATTTTTTTCGTTATTGGGACAAGATTTCGTGCGACCATCTGGAGCGTCTGTCTATATGTATAAGCTCCTACCATCAGATATACACGATGAACTTGAGTAACCCGAATAATGAATTTTACCAGCGTATACTGGGTTGTATGGAATAAAAAAAAGCTAAAAATCATATTTCAACCTGGTTTCATTAACATTTTTTATTCCTTACGACCTTAGGTATACGCTGGTAAAATTATTTGGGTTACCTACTCACGAGTACGTTAATGTATATGAGAGTTAATAAAGTGACTATAAATATCTGAACACTGATAATTGATGACGATTGTACGGAGGTATATAAATACTAATAATACATTACTAACCTAGGGCGGCGAATTCGATAATGTCCTCACCTTCGGTTCAGGCCACAAACACCTGCGATCTGGGGCTTTACGAATTACCGCCCTTGGTTTGTCTAAAGTTGTAAGTCTTGCCCTGGTCAGGAAGTGACATGTTCTCCCCAGAAAATCCCACTTTACGGCCAAGGGCGACATAAAGTATATTAAGTGCAGCAATTTGGTATCAAATAAGTACAAACATTAGTGCTAAGCACACAAAGTTCCCTAGCGGGGACTGAACCCGCGAATTTTGACACAGTTTATGATTTGTTTCCACCGGTTTCCCGCGACCTTCACGAGGTCGTCGCTCCATCTTGTTGGAGGCCTACCGACAGCTCGTCTCCCGGTTCGCGGACGCCACTCGAGAACTTTCCGGCCCCATCGGCCATCAGTCCTGCGAGCAATGTGCCCCGCCCACTGCCACTTAAGGCTCGCAATTCTTCGGGCTATGTCGGTGACCCTAGTTAGTAGTTTAGTTAGTGGTGACCGGTGGAAGCAAGTAGCACAGGACCGGTCTGAGTGGCGAGCCTTGGGGGAGGCCTATGTCCAGCAGTGGACGTCTTTCGGCTGAAATGATGATGATGATGATGATGATTTGTTTGGTAAATGGCTACCAGCTAAAGGTTAAAAGTTACTCTGTTAATATTAACGAGACGGGTATTAGGTATCCCATATGTATATAATGGCGTGAAATTTTTCAACAATTTGTCAACGTCAGTCGAGGCTTAGGTTATTTAGCCTCAAGAGTAATTTTCATATATTTTTATCGACACAAAATGACTGTAAAAGCCTCTGGTATTTGGAAATATCTAGGGTTTCATCAGTGTTAGAAAGTAATAACTGTAAAAGATACAGTAAGTAATCAATATTGTATTTTTAACGTTTTTATTACGAGTATCCCTCCCCAAGGCCTCCCTGAAAACCAGCGTCTCAGCATATAATAAATGATTTGTATTCTATTTTAAATTATTGAATAAAAAAAAACTACATTGTACCTAATTAAATTCTGGAGACTGTAACACAGTGAAAACTAAAACAGTCTCCAGGGCTCCCTGTATACTACTTCTACTGTGTGTACCTGCTTCTAGAACAATAAAGATTTATTATTATTCCCTTTATTAATTTCTCTACATAAGTTAGATTTTTACAATATGGATATAAAAAGTAAATACAAATAAAAATACAAAATATAAACACATCAGAAAAACCTGACCTTTAATTTAATTAATTGATACTAATTAATTTTATTTTATTGTTATTATTAATTAATTTTTATACGTACTACCTGATTATTAAAAAAAGTTATGTCTACTTTTAGGTATTCTATCACAATATACAAAAAATACAAGAGGATCAAGAGCAGGCAGCACATTATTTCCTTTTGGATCGGAGAAAAGTAAGAAAAAATACCTGTAAACCGAAGAACGAGGTGAAGAAATATCCTCAAAGCAAGTCACGTATTAAATAGCTTTGGAAGATAAGTAGATAAGGCTGATCACGCCAAGCGTTGGTCTTTACACCTAAATGTTGCCAACAATATATTTTAAGTGTTGACTAGCGTCTAATTACACCGATGGTTTTACTGCCTTAGTTTAAAAAAAAACTCCTTGTGTGTTCTTTCAAGTACGTTACGTGTGGTGTATAGACAGATGGACATAATAGGTATCGTATTTAGAATATACTTTTAACCATTATTAATTTACATTTACACTAACTGTCGCCAGCGACTTCGTATGCGCGTAAAAATTAAAACGTAAAATTCGGGTTTTTTTTTTCCGTGTGAATTTTGTGAATTCCTCTCTTAGCAACCTCTTGTACCTATATTTTGAAATACATTTGTGAAAAAAAAGAATAAAGAAATAAACAGAATGAAGCTCAAAAAACTTCACACACTAGTTCGTAAAAAACAACTTTAGACACGCTCATTAGCTGTTAAAAATCAAAAAACGCTCGTTCGGAAATGACAAGCTTTTGGCACATTAAACAGGTACCTATCGAAATGTTTACTTTTTGAGAAACTGTATTAAAAGAATTATTAAGTACCTACCATGCACCTTACACATATTTACAACTGACCTGAGTCAAGAAGCTTATCCTTGAGCTCGACGTCGCTCTCCGCCGAGGTGGCCCCGTAGTTCTTGTACGTCTTGCCGACCGGCTCCTCGGACTTCGTCACCTTGAACCGTTCGGACATCTTCACCGTACTGATATGTACACACTGATATGTAACGATATGCTAACACTTGACACCGGGGCACTGCTGGCACTTACTGCTCATCCATTTTCCTGAAACAGAAAAGGCGCGTGTGAATGTTTGTTTATCATAGCCTGGGTGATCGAGCTTTGCTCGGGTGAAAATTAGAGAGATAGATCGAACTTTTGCCCCCGTAAAAATTCCATATTTTGTCCAAAGCGTTATAACGGTTTCTAATACAGTTTTAGATATTACTGGCTTCTGTCCGCGATTTCGCCTACGTGGAATCCGATTATTGCGTTCCCGCGGGAACTATTCCTTATTACAGGATGAAAAGTAGCTTATGTCCGTCCCCTGTAGTCATACTATCCCTCCGTAATATTAATAACTAACCTTCGTCTGTGGCTATAAAAAAGGGTGAATTCGAGTCTCAGCGGATCGATGCAGTATTAGTACTGCATGAAAAAGAACAAAAACAAAAAGCATGGCAAAACTTTGCTTAGGATCCTTATAAAACACAGACGAAGGGTTAAATATTAATTTGCTAGCTTCAACCCGATATTTCGACCGCGTAGAATTCGGTTAGAGCGTTCCCGTGAGACTTATCGACTATGTTAACGGTTTTTGAATTTTAATGCAGTTAGGTTTAAAATGAAATTCTAAACCTAGCTGCAAAACGAAATAATGTGAAATAGTCTGACTAAAATCGTAACAAATTTCATCAAAATCGGTTTAACGATTGGGCCGTGAAAGTGTAACAGACAGATAAACAGAGTTACTTTCGCATGTATAATATCAAGTATTGAACTAATGTACTTATAAATTTTTGCTCACCGAACGGTGTATTCAAATGGCCTCATTAAAAAAATACACTTATCATAATGTTTCGTTTTATTTTCTCATTAACACATGACGTTTTTTTGCGTAATTAACTGTCCGTAGAATGGCTTGGTATTCCGATTCTCGCGTGCTAACACTGCTAACCGGCTGTTATGTCTGACTAAAATCGTAACAAATTTCATCAAAATCGGTTCAGCGATTGAGCCGTGAAAGTGTAACAGACAGATAAGCAGAGTTACTTTCGTATGTATAATATCAAGTATTGAACTAATGTACTTATAAATTTTTGCTCACGGAACGGTGTATTCAAATGGCCTCATTAAAAAAATACATTTATCATAATGTTTCGTTTTATTTTCTCATTAACACATGACGTTTTTTTTTGCGTAAGTAACTGGCCGTAGAATGGCTTGGTATTCCGATTCTCGCGTAACACTGCTAACCGGCTGTCACCGAGCCGATCCGGTATGCGCAGGAGCAATAAACACCCAATTGACAGTATTGATAGTATTGGTGCACTGAAAACCGCGATTGGATGCCACGGTCGCAATAACGGTACCTAATTGATTATCAGGGCTTCTCGCATGCGTTAACAAACCAATTAGATGGCTGATATGTTGTAGCAACTACTAGGTACCCACTATTGAGTAATACAGCTATTACATTCTAGGATATTACCCATCGTGTTCTACATCAAGTCGACAGTGTTTTAAGCTTCCCGATCACAATATGGAGAAAATTACATTTTCATCATCCTAGCTCGAAACGGCTCAACTTTGCGTGCACATTTTATAGTGTTTTTGAATTTCGAATGGCGACTACTTTATACCACAAGCTGAAGATAACTTAGGTCACAGAACATTTAATAGTACAACGTACAGAATGGCCATGAAATCACCCGCCTGCAACTTACCCGCGCGCAACTTGCGCCCAACTCGCCTTGCCGTCATCCGGAGATGGTGAGTAAATCGTTGGCCCGCGTAGTGGTACACACACATTTAAAAGTGTACAGACGGCCTCACATGCAAACATTGAATTCGAATTGTGATCAAGATCGTGTTTTTATAGGCCGTGTCCGCCGTGTGCTTAGGTATTCTTTGGATTTCTAAAATAGAACGTTCTTAAATGCAGTCCGACGTGCTAGAACTTTTCTCGCTGGTAGTGTGTTCAAAAATTGTGTGTTTCACTCAGCTTGCTGGAATACCGACTTCGAAGTCTTGTATAACAAATAAGCCTAGGATGATTCTAGAAGTTCACGACGTTAAATATTAACGGACGCTAACTTCTCGAAGCAACCCAGGCTAAGTATTGTGTAATGCCATTTACAGCTTGGCGGCCTCGGACTAAGATTTTAGTCGATATGTACTAGTTACTGTTGCAGTTGAAGTTAAATGGTTTTTCAGGATGGCAGAGTTAGCGAAAATAAATCTAGGACAGTGCCATTCACAAAGCCACATCTGTTTGATGAAACTGAAACATCCAATTTCATTAAGAGTTGAGAGATAGGGGAAAGTGTAGAAGCCCACGGGGATTCATTATTAGTGTACACTTTTGTCCCGTCTCGCCGTCCCGGAAGGAGGGGAGAGGATTTCCGGAAATTACACGGGAACGGGGAAAAATGGGATTTTTCATGATAATGTTTCAGTGCATACGAAGTCAATTAACCACTGTGCTTTTCGGTGAAGGAAAACATCGTGAAGAAACCTGCACGCATCTGCGAAGTAATTCAAAGATGTGTGTGAAGTCCCCAATCCGCACTGGGCCCGCGTGGGGACTATTGCCCAAACCCTCTCGTGATGAGAGGAGGCCTGTGCCCAGCAGTGGGACGCAAATGGGCTGTAGTAGTAGTAGTAGTAGCATACGAACTCTAGGGCAAAAGCTAGTATGTGATACGTTAGAGGGAGAGTGGAGCCGCAAGTTTGTCTTAGCGAAGCCAGAGCTATTTTTAACCACCAACACAAAAAAGTTAGGTGTTAACTTCTAGCTTGACGTGTGAATGCGTGTGTAATAGTACATTACAGACCTAGGGCAGTGAATTCGTTAATGTCCCAGATCGCAGGAGTTTGTGACCCGAACCGAAGGTGAGGGCCATAAATATGCGATCTGGGGCTTTACGAATTACCGCCCGTGGTTTGTCAAAAGTTTTACGTCTTGCCTTGGCCAGAAAGTGAGATTTTCTCTCCGCGTAGCGGGCAGAAAATCACACTTTACGGCTATGGGTGACGTAAATACTTATTTGTGTTTCTGTGTACAGCCTCATAGCCCCGTAACGAATGAACCGATTTTGATTGAGTTGTTTTTTTGTTTGACAGGTAAATTAAATTGATAGTAGGTATTCTTATCTATGTTTGAAGAACATTGATTCAGCTTTTTGAAAATAATCGGGTCTTATTTTATTTTATTTTATTTTATTCGGAAAGCTGACTGCCACTGCTGTCTTTTCAGATATTGTTTTCGTTTTCTTTTATAAGTACTGTTACATACTACAGGTATCGAATTTAATCATTTGTAACAGCACCTAAAATAAAAAATGAGATAACTACACGGTCATCTTTTATCCGACAGAAAAGGTACGTCATTCCTGAAAAACCGATTTAACTGTAGGGCAGCAATTTAATAATGAAGTTGTACGCGGACTTACAAAGTTGTCCGTCCTAGTTGTACGGTCGGCAACACGGCTTGAATGTCGCTTTTGACCAGAAGCTGCAGTTAGCAAAACTTGGGTTTCTCTGCTTTTGAACTGCGCCGCGAAAAAGCAACACGAAGCATTTAAGGCCGTTCATAGACCCAGCTCAGCCGTCACTGTCACTCGTGGGACGAGTGAAAGAGAAAGCGCTACGCACAGAACGCCCGATTTAGTTAGTATTGAACGCGTTTTAATTTCTATAAAAATACCGTCTAAAAAAATGGCATTTATAAAGCTGTCGATGTATGCATATAATATGGATATTTTTTGTGTTATAATTAGTTTTACATTGTTTGATATAATAAACTGGAGTAAAGTTGGATTAGCGGTCCGAGTTAGAGGTTACTTTGGAATTAAATTGTATCGAGCGAAGTTTCGTGAAACGTGTATCGAAAGCTGTCAATGTAAGGATGATATAATCAAATATATAATATGTTTTTTTCATATTTTTAACATTTGACATTTCTTAGAAAAGTATGATCTCAAATGAGCAATTTGACGATTCTGGGTCAGGGGAAGGGCCTTAAAAGTAAGTCGTCCAAATGACCAACAGTTTTGTTAGTCTTTTCTATCTATCTATATATAAATAACCACCAATGGTGGTTTTCATGGTGGTAGGGCCTGCTGTTAGGTCCGTCCGGGGTGGTACCACCGTCTTTCCCCGCTAACCTGCCGCCAAATAGCACTGCTCGCACTGTTGTATTCCGGTAATGCGCTAATGGCAATCCAGAATATTTGTGAAAACAACGATGTAGGTATTTCATCAGTCATAATTAATTAATAATTAAACTTGCAAACAATATTTAAAACATATGATACAGTATATCCTCACTTCCTACCTACCTATATCGCCATTCCGTTTTTATAGCATGATAAAATTATGTAAAATCAATATTTTGCATTAAAATTTCTAGTGGAATGATGGTGATGATGATGAATCATTCCCACACATTCTCATTTAAACTTGTAGTGTTCGCGAATAAGACCTGCTCATCCTCACTCACAGACTTTCGCCTATCAGAAGTGAGATGATCTTTTTGCCAGTGGTAGAGCCTCATGCTAGGTCCATCCGGGGAGGAAGCACCGTTTTTCCCCGCTAACCCTAAATAGCAGTGCTCGCACTGTTGTATTCCGGTAGGGGGTTCAGTCTGGCAGCCGGTAAAATTACTGACACAGAGGCATTACATCTTAGGCCTCAGCGTGGGCAACGCATTCAAGATTTCAGTTTTCATGAGCCGCAATGACCACTTACCATCAGCTGGCCTGTATCCTCGTTTATCTACCAATGACATTTAAAAAAATCTATCTACATGGCAACCTCACATAATAAGTAAAACGAACTTGTAACCTTTCACGACATCAATGTTATTCGCACATTATATAACTTAGATATTCAATAAGGTGTATTGAAACAGCACTAAGGCGTAGTTTATTTTTAGGCGCTCGAACATCTCAGGGGACGTCTGCCATCAGGAAAGATAAGATGATAAAGCCGAAAGTTCTGATGTCCCTCGAGACCCAAGAGCATTACAACTTGAAAATTATAGTATTCCAACTCGCAAGTTGGAATTGTACTTGACGACTCAGGTAGGTGAACGGTAGAGCCGCCATTAACCGAAATATACCCTCATTTCAGATAATTTATCTTACCATACTAATATTTTAAATGCGGATGTAACTCCGTCTGTGTGTTACCTCTTCATGCTTAGACCACTGGACCGATTTAGTTGAAATTCCGTATGGAGATAGTTGGAGTCACGGTGAAGGATATAAGCTACGCCTCATAAAAATGCATAGTTCCTGGGAACGCTATGGTACTTAACCGAATTCGACGCGGGCGAAGTCGCGGGCAGAAGCTAGTTATGTCATAAGTGTTGTAGGTACAGTGTTTTGTAATACAAATGCCGTTTCATTTCTTGTGGGATATAACAAAGGCATATAGTGTGCTGTAATTATAGAAAACATGATGAGAAGCTTTTTAGACAGCGGATAAAACTTGAAATGGCGTAGGAATACCTCTTGTCTATAGACCAACCTCATGAGAGATCGTTTTAAATAACTTTCTTCTCTAAATAATCCCAAATTCGGCCATTAGGCCAAAAATAGTCGGTCGTTCATCTAGTTAAGTCAAGGGACATAGCGATGGAATAGAGAGATAGGTACCTAAGTATTACTTTTGTCAAAATATAGACAGAATTTTGAACTTTCTGTTTGAACTTCAGCTGTTTAAAAATAGTGTTGAGAGATGGTATAATGAAGGAAGTTCAACAAAAAATTACCATCGTAACCGCATCCTGCAGTCGTCTCCATCGATAATTGCAATCAACTCTGAACGATTGACTTTGATCCTCAGCTTTGAACTAAAAGTGGCGGTTCCGGAGATACATAACTAACGGACAATATTTTTACCCGACTACCTACGGCAAAACAAAAGAAGGGTTATGACTTTAGCAGTCTATGTATGAATGCATGTCTGTATCTATAGATAGAGCTAAAACTACTGCACGCTTCGTGTTAATTGTTCAAGTGAAATAGGGTACAATTATTAACTATGTACTTATAATAAAGAAAAAAATGGCGGTTTTTACATTTAAAAAAACTGATGGACGGATATAAAACGGAAAGGGGAGAAAATTCTGAATGTGCAGGATGAATTGAATAATTTCAAAGAAAAACAACATGATTAAAATAATGATTGTTGATTTTTAGTAGTCTGGTTTTAGTTTTCGACTTTTTCACTTGTTCATAATTGTGATGTGAATAATAATAATAATATCTTGGAACATTTCACACAAATTGACCTAGCCCCAAACTAAGCGTCGCTTGTACGTACTATGGGTGCTAGACAACGATATAAATACTTATATAGAGAAATACATACATATATAAATACTATAAACATCCATGACTCGGGTACAAACAAGGCATTGCCTGTATGGATAGGCTAAGTCATATGTAGGTACTTTCCCTTTTGATAGCGAGTTTCTACAGAGAAACAGGTAGACTAATCTATCATAATACTTAGGTTAAAAATATTCAAACATTCTCCAGTACTCATGGAATCTGTATCGTACTAATAAAAAACGTTTTATTGGTAATTTGGTACCTACTAACCATAGATTTTTTTTATGTATGTTGAACCAATCATTGTCAGTAAAGTTATCTCAAATACTTACCTAATAACTCAGCGATCCACTTGGCGTATCGAGTGTTTATTTGTGGCACTACACGAAATCACTACTTTACGTTAGATCGGACGTAGATCTTCTGCAAATTCCAAAAAACAGACAAGTCGTAGGCAGTGTTCCTTGTTTCCCATGTCAGAACATTTTTACTACCATTACGCAGTAGAGATCTTCTACTATTATATTAAAGTCCCGCGCCTTCACATTTCAAAACGCTCCAATGTATTTAAAAAACACCACTCTCTCAACACATTTGTGCGGAGACAGCCATCAACTATGCGTTGAGAGTGTTGGTGGTGCTTTTTAAATAATAATTAAAAAATGAAGCGTTTCGAAATGTGAAGGCGCGGGACTTTAGATAGTAGAAGATCTCTAGGTAGGTATATACAACTTAGACTGGGAATCACTTGACTTCGATAGTAGTAACTGTGAAAAGGTACACTACAAAGCGTCCACTAAGTAATTTGAAGCGGTTGTAACTTGGGTAGGTATCTAGGTACCTACTTAATATAGCGCGAAACAGTTTCAAAGGCACGCGGATTGACGCCTTCTGTTGTGTCGTGCTATAGAATTTTGTGCTCGCCTAAGATAGATACAAATATGTTGTTAAGATGTCTTTGGCAATGACAATAAATAACCTTGAAACTGGAACGATCAGTGCATGCAAATTTAATTAACCACGCCTATTCTGATTTTATTGTTTGTCACACATTTTAATTTAAGTGTTATTAAACTATATCTAAACAGTATACAATTGTTATTAAACTATATCTAAAGAGTATAACTACCTATAGAGGCTATAGCAAATAAGTATCGCAAAATTCCATTGACAGAATAATGCATTTTTTTGTATCGATTTAATTTCTTAACATCTTAGCCCCACTTGCACCAAGCCGCTAACCTCGGGTTAGCGTCTTAACCCACGTCAAAAACATACAAATAAATCTGAGTTAAGCGGTTAAGGTCTTGGTGACCAAGAGTCAAAGCTCCTGAATGACGAGTTAACCCAAATACTAATTATTAAGTAATAAATCTTCATAAAGTGGCTATTATAAGGAGTAGCACTTTGTATTCATCCTCAGCAGCCTGATGTATCCACTTTTTATGTTAATTTCTTTCGGCGCAATGTTTAAACATAACAATAGGACCTACATAATTACGTTGAAACTGCTTAAGAATTGGAAAGCCAATTTACACTAAGTAGTTATTCAAATGTTCAGATGTTTAAACAGTTATTTCTATAGACTACTCGTATGTTAGGAATACGGTAAGAATGTTTTAATCATTTCATCAGTAGTTAACATTGAATGAGTCATAGCAAACAGTTGATAAAGAGATTACCACGACCTAGACCCGGCCGTAAAATAACGTCATTATTTTACCAAACAATGACCATGTTTGACACGAACTCATGTTTTAAATCCCCTCATGTTTACATGATTAAATTGATTCAATGCTCGTCGATTGATTCTTTACAGCTCGGGCGACGTATTTAATAACTGATATCAGCTCCGTTATACCTAGCTCGTAACTAATCTAAAGTTACGTAGGTACTCATTGCAAACAATAGCCATACAATATCCAAGTGGATTTCCTCTACATAAATAAAAAAAACTAGGGATAGGTACATGTACTTAATTATCACGAGGCAAAACAATAGCAAACAAGTGGAGTGATAACGATGCAGGCATCGATCGGCGACAGACAGACATGAATGAACTTATCAGGCGCAGTTTGCATGTCCCAGTGCTACGGTTACGAACCTAGGCACCTTCTACAAAGCTGGCTTACCGTATCTAATCTAGTTAGCGCTTGCACTCACTGACGTCACTCCACTACGCCGGTAAAGTTCAACAAACTTAACCTTAACTAATAATAAAAGTTGGATGCGAGTTTGATAAACTGTTTGTTGTTACAAATTTGAGGTTAGGACGCGCAGCGCGCCCAGTTTGTTCACTCGAGTTGAATGTTTTGTTTGAGGAAAGAATGTTGTTTACTTTTTCAGTGATGTTCGATTGTCGCGGACGGCGGCGCGGTCGGTCGGGACGCGAGCGGCGCGCGGCGGTTGCCAGTCGTCTGAGCCCACCGTGGCTGCCGCGCCGCCTCTCTGCGCAATTCTCTCCACTACATAACCGTCATTCTACTGATATCGTTTCAAATTGGAAATATTAAAAGTAAACAGATTTGTCATTTAACTCGACCACTGGTGGCCTGATCGAGGGGATCTCTTCGACACGTGTCCTATTCAAAACACAGTCGTGATTCGATATGATTGGAGATAAGTGTTTCGTTCACTCGACCGATTTCACGGCCACTTTACGACCACAAGAGAACAAAGTGTACCTTTGTTTCGATTCATAAACCAGCTAACTTTGGCTCTATGTGTTAAAATTAATATCTTTGCTGCGTTGTGATAGGTATTACATTTAATTTATTTTTCACCTCAGCAGCTCGAACAAGTAGACTTTGCTGTCAGAAATCAGTGAGCAAAATCGTGTTTGTTTCACTGAGTGAAACAAAGTTTTTTTTTTTTTAATCCATTTATCCCATCAGGCAATCCCATCTGGCAAAGGCAAAGGCATAAGCCATGCAGCCACAGTGTCATGTTTTAGTTTAATGTCATCAATTTACTAGTCTAGATCAGAATTATACAGTAAAATACGAAGAATAAACAAATAAAAGTACCTACTTAAAAACAAAACGAATTAAAAACTTTTTATAAATGTAGTTGAATCGTTCCCGCGCTTTTTCTCTTTTTTAGGGTTCCGAAGTCCACAAGGAACCCTTATAGTTTCGCCATGTCCGTCCGTCTGTCCGCACTATTGCTCGGAGATGCTTAGGTCTAAAGAGCTGTAATTTGGCATGAATATGCATATTAGTTATGCTGACAAAGTGGTACAATAAAATTTTGAAATATATTTTTAAAACCATTTTTTGATTAAGTGATGCGTTTGTGAAATATTAAGCGTTAAAGTGCTATTTTTTGTTAGAGTCACGTGTCCCCCCCCCCCCCTGCCAGCTAAATGGTGGTATTTGGATGGCTGAAAAAAATCACGGTTGTGGCATATATAACGTAGTTGAAAGGAAAACTATCAGAGCTAAGTAGGCTGTACAAACTTACGAGTAATAGTCGACCAACTTATAATGATGATTTTTCTCGAGCAGCAGGGGAGTCGGGCGGGCACGTCACACCACAGGCTAGCTAGATGCTAATAAGTCTTAGAAAGGTACTGTGGGCATCGTCAACTTCGGAACCCTATAATTTGCGCGTGGCCCGACACGCACTTGGCCGGTTTTTAAGTTTGATAACTGCGAATGGTCGTTTCATACTGCGGCATCTAGGTAGTACTACTTCTTATACTAAAATTCGAACTATCTCGATTTTATTAGCTCTCTTCTTTTCATTTCTTTAAGAAAAGAGGGGTAATTATATTAGGCAAGTCTTAGGGCGAATCTTTTTTTTTTTTTTTTTTTAATTTATTTATAACACTTCAATTACAGAGGTTTTTACAAAAAAGCAGTTCGGAAACCTTGCGGTTTATCTGCACTGCAGAGTCATCGATTACATAATTACTAGTTATTTAGTTGTGATTGTAAACATCCCAGCTGATTCTTTATATAAAATTGTTTAAGTTTATAGAAAAAAGATTTGCCTGCATCGGAATACATTTCTTGGAGTTCTATTGGCATTTCATTTACAATAGTTGGTAGGAGGTACCTATATGTTCGTGTGCCGTACAGGTTTGTGTACTTAGGTTGAATATACTGTTTGTTTTTACTTATGACTCTTAAGTTACTAGGTCGTTTGTGTTCCCGTAAAGGTTCGGTTTCGTGTGGGTTACTAAGTAAATACAATTTCACCTTATCGAGAACATTTAAGACATTACAGTATTGGAACAGCCCTTGGTCATTATTTTTAAACTTACATTTAATTTTTCTTGGGACTATTATTACATATATTGGATCTATTCTCGTAGAAAAGAAAACTGAACAAGAAACGTTCGAATACGCGCAACGCATCTAGGCATTAAAATTATACGTTGCAATTGCATTTGACCTTTTTAGATGCCCTTAAATTAATAAATGAAAATTGATTTTACCTTCTGAAAATCTTCCAATTTTTAAAACGACATAATTCATATTATTGATTTATTTGTAATAAGTTTAAACTAAAGTTTTAACTTAAAGTAAACTAAAAGTTTTCAAATATTACCGAATAAATTCGAAATTTATCATTGTACTAGTTTCCGAACATACGTTTAGAAAATTGCCGCCATTCTTTCATGTCAAATCATATCTTCCTTCTTAATTTTCGACAACTAACTTTAAAGTAATTCTTTTAAAACATGAAATTCAAGTAATAATTTCAGTGAAAGGAGTGAAGAAGAAATGTTATTTCATATTTTTCGTGATGTAAGTATTCTTTGCAAGTACCTTTTATGTGTTCTCGCTACTGAGGTGAAAAATTGTATGTGCTACTCGAGAGCAATTTCTTTTACTTCTTGTGCCTTTGAGTCCTTCGCTAAGCTCAAGATTCTAAATTAGAATCACTCGCTAGACGCTCGTAATTCAACTATAGAATCTTTCGCTAGCTCAGGACTCAAACATGGCACTCGAAGCAAAAAACTATTTTGCTCTCTTGTTGCACAAATAACTATTTCCTGTATCGTTCATAGGAGTATTTATTTATCGCTAATAGTTTGTAGAAAGTACTTATTATTAAAGTCGAAGACCTACCTGCCTAGTTTTTGTTAAACAGACCACTTTAAGCTGCAATTTGTATTTTGAAATTAAGTTCCTTTGACTGGCTTCAGTTAAAATGCTTTAGATGCAAAAGCAATGCCCGCCGCATTTTGAAGTGTAAATTTTCTTTTCATGATTTTCATGAATGTTAATTTCTCCGTCGACATCTGAAAGTAAAGTTCAGTGACTAGGCGGGGAGGGAACAGATTAGCAAAATAATATTACTTAATTACCTACATTGACTTGGCGCGCCTCGCTCCGCCGGTAGCCCAAAAGCAATGGAATGACATACCTATTAACGTTCAACATTATTATGTAACAGAGTTTTAACGTAAAAAAACAGGTTAATTATTATGAAACTAAAATTGAAATTAATGAGTTTTATTGCGTTTGTTGTATTGTTGTGATTTCTACACTGATGAGTATGTATTTTCCATGGCCCAATATGTGAGGGAGGTATATTTTCGGAAAGAGCACAAGTAATCTAATTATTTATGAAATTAACTGTTCCTATCCTCGCTCTAAGAAACTTTCAGTGAAAAAACATGGGATACATTATGTTTACCAATCGTATAAACAACTTATAAGATTCTTATTTTAACATCGTTGCGTTACGTATTTATTTGTTCAAATAAAAAAATAACAGACGAAAAGTTTGTTTAGATCAGAAAATGAAAGTCGAAGTCAAAAATTTAAGAACTGTTTTAATATTTAAGAGCTAATATCCCACAGATTAAGTAAGATACAGCCCAATAGGGACAAGCCTCAGAGGTTAACAAAAACTCTTCCGAGAGAAGTAAAAAGTACACCTCAAAAGTGGATCCAAGGCGACTAGTAAATATCTTAAAGGCCGAGTCATAAGGATTCGTCCTAATACAACGCGAATACGCCATTATGCCCGCGATACACGAGGCTAGTTTTTCAAGCCAGTATAGTAAGCTAGCAAGCTAATGGGGTTTCGTGTATACAAAACTAGCTTAACTTTCAGGCTAGTAAGCTAGTGCTGAAGCCAGGATAGTTTTAATAGCTTGCCGTTCTATTTTTTGAGCTAGTAGCGCCCCCCACCACCGATTTCGTTAGCCTGGCTTGTGTACTAACTTCGTATGGCCGGCGAAGCTAGTATAGCCTAGATCTTCATTTCGGAGTTCTTTTAAAAGCAAAGCAGATGATCCACGTTCACTCCTCCTTAAAATCCAAGGTCTTGTCCATACACGTTTTTCTAACATATCTTCAAGTAATTCATCTAATACAAATTTACATAGTTTCCGAAGTAATTGTTTCAATCGTACTGTGTTCTTTTTACGAATGACGTTCATATTTACCGACGATTTTTTTACGACACTACTGTGCAATGGTACTGGCACTGTCGAACTGACTTCAAATTACTGGCATCATGTAGACAGCACTAGCCAGTGTTCAAGCGAGGACAGTTTTACTAGCTTCCTAGCTTACTATACTGGCTTGAAAAACTAGCCTCGTGTATCCCGGGCATTATCGCGCGAGTAGCGATCGATGCGACCATCGCGTAGTCTGGCGCGTGGTGGCGATTACGCGAATATCAAATAGGACACCCATTCTATAGTTTAATATGGGATATTCGAAGTCTGAAATAGGGATCCAATTCGCACCGGGCCCGCGTGGGGACTAATATCCCAAACCCTTTCATGATGAGGCCTGTGCCCAGCAGTGGAACGCAAATAGGCTGTAGTAGTAGTAGTAGTAAATAGGCATCGCCCGTTCCCTATAGGATCTCACGCTTGAACTTTAAATCTAGCTGCTTAAAGTTCTTGCGACGCGTGAGCGATCCTATAGGGAACAGGGAGATCACTATTTTAAGACTTCGAATATAGCCCATGTTTGGTCGCGCGTTCGCGTCAGTATAATTCGCACGAACTTGCGATGATCGCGGAGTAGCGTTGTATTAGGACGATCCCTAAGTAAACCCTCCTCTCCTCAGTGACATGATTCGTCGCGCGAGCATCTTTTATTTACACCTCCGATCGCCTTACCGGCTCTTTGTGCCACATCAACATCCATTACTAGTCGGGGCTACAAAGGGAGCCTAAAGCTGACAGCTGGCGATAGTCGAGGGGAGATGAAAGGGCAAACGGACAATAGCCAAAACAAGGCATCGAGTGGACCGAGTCTTTATGATGCTGTTATTTTAACCTTATTCGAACGTTTCGTTCAAGATCCGTTTAATTTCGAGTTGTTATATTCTTTTATTTTGTTTCTTTGAATATAGTTAATTACGTAACACAAACACATTGTCTTCACATTAACAACGCCAAGGCGATAACAATATCCATGCGTATTGATAGTGCATATCTGACATCGAGTTCAGCGAAGCTTTATAAAATCCTAAATCCGCGTGAAACCGCTGAAAAGTCGCATAGCACGATACGTGTGATAAAGCGTACTTTAACTGCTTTCATGACAAAAAAACAAGTCTGAAATTCCGAGGTACTGTACACCATTAAGCGCATTGCGCACTCTAAGCGGCTATTATCCTGCCTGGCCCCAATTTACTCCAGCATAAGGTAGGTCATTTATACAGCGGCAATATGACTAACCCAATGGGGCATTGGCCAGACTTGTCGTGCCGCCGTCACGTGTTGTGAGGCAATTTTACAACTGCCTAAGCAAATAAAAATATAAAAAATAACTGTAAGTTCCAAACTATACGGAACGGTCCTTAATTCACACACTTAATCCAATTTAAGTGATAATTTTGAATGTGAAAAGGTCAGTTTGGGACTTCGGGTTCGCTTTTGTAAACGTGTAACAGTAAAAAGGTTGCGTTAATTGCATTTGACCTTTTTAGATGCCCTTAAATTAATAAATGAAAATTGAATGTGGAATGACAATGGTGTTGTCAAAATTGTCAGTGTAAGGCGTGTTTACCGCGTGTGATGGTTATTTTGTAATTTGTTTTTTGTAATTAATATTAAGTTTTAAAAATGTCATCGACTCTAGTCTCGGATCTGGGCCTCGACGATTTGTCGGGGATCGAAATCACCCTGATGACCCTGAGGAAGCCGACAGAGCTGAAAAAAGTGATTGATTCTGTGCCGAAGCCTGTGCGGTCTGTGCCCAAGAATGGCTTACCACAATGGTACCGCCTGGGGTTGGAGTGCAAGTTGCCAGTGCCGAAAATGCCGGTCGGGAAAATCACTTTCTCGCGCGGGAAAATGGGGGAAGACGTAAGTACACCTCTAATGATTCAAGATGCTGTTTCAGATAACGGGAACTGGTTCCGGTGTAGGCGCCATCAATTTTATAAGGTACGAGTACTTATTACTGAATGTAGGGCCTAATACAATCAAATACAAACAAAAGTGTTGATTGTATTACGCCATACATTCAAATAATAAATGTGATATTTAAGTTTTAGTTGGTGATCTAAAATATACGAAACTATCTTATTAGGGTTCCGAACCTCAAAAGGTAAAAACGGAACCTTATGATCACTCGTGCTTCTGTCCGTCTGTCTGTCACAGCCGTTTTTAGGGTTCCGAAGTCCACTAGGAACCCTTATAGTTTCGCCATGTCCGTCCGTCCGTCCGTCCGTCCGTCCGTCTGTCCGCACTATTGCTCGGAGATGCTTAGTTCTAGAAAGCTGTAATTTGGCATGAATATACATATTAGTTACGCTGACAAAGTGGTACAATAAAATTTTGAAATATATTTTTTATAGGGTACCTCCCCTACTCGTAAAGTGGGGATGTAGTTTTTTTTTCTTGCGTACCCCATGGTGCGGCATATCGTTGAATAGGTCTTAAAAAAATATTGTGGGTTTGTTAAAACCATTTTTTGATTAAGTGATGTTTAGTTGTTGTGAGTGAGCTTTAAAGTGCTATTTTTTGTTAGAGTCACGTGCCCCCCCCCCCCCCCCCCAGCTAAATGGTGGTATTTGTATGGCTGAAAAAAATCACGGTTATGGCATATATAACGTAGTTGAAAGGAAAACTATCACAGCTAAGTAGGCTGTACAAACTTACGAGTCATAGTCGACCAACTTATGAAATGATTAAAAAAACCGGCCAAGTGCGTGTCGGGCCACGCGCAAATTATAGGGTTCCGAAGTTGAGGATGCCCACAGTACCTTTCTAAGACTTATTAGCATCTAGCTAGCCTGTGGTATGACGTGCCCGCCCGACGCCCCTGCCGCTCGAGAAAAATCATCATTATAAGTTGGTCGACTATTACCTACTCGTAAGTTTGTACAGCCTACTTAGCTCTGATAGTTTTTCTTTCAACTACGTTATATATGCCACAACCGTGATTTTTTTCAGCCATCCAAATACCACCATTTAGCTGGCAGGGGGGGGAGACACGTGACTCTAACAAAAAATATCACTTTAAAGCTTAATATTTCACAAACGCATCACTTAATCAAAAAATGGTTTTAACAAACCCACAATATTTTTTTAAGACCTATTCAACGATATGCCGCAACATGGGGTACGCAAGAAAAAAAAATTACATCCCCACTTTACGAGTAGGGGAGGTACCCTATAAAAAAATATATTTCAAAATTTTATTGTACCACTTTGTCAGCGTAACTAATATGCATATTCATGCCAAATTACAGCTCTCTAGACCTAAGCATCTCCGAGCAATAGTGCGGACAGACGGACGGACATGGCGAAACTATAAGGGTTCCTTGTGGACTTCGGAACCCTAAAAACCAAGTGGGCACGTCATACCATAGGCTAGCTAGATGCTAGTAAGTCTTAGAAAGGTACTGTGGGCATCGTCAACTTCGGAACCCTATAATTTGCGCGTGGCCCGACACGCACTTGGCCGGTTTTTTTATGCTCTGGCCAAATCATGTGTAGATTTTTAATAACCCTGATATCAACACTTAATAAAACGAGAATTATACGTTCAAGCTCGTTTCGTTTTCAATTTGAAGAATTGAAGTAATTAAATTTTACAACCTACTTACTCACTTAGTTCCTATTTATAAATCGATCAGTACTAAAAGTTCAATTTACCGTAGCAAATGTCGCTCGAAACACATCAATTTTGTGACTGCAAAACACTGAGCTCTACCTATTAATGCATTCACTGCCACCGACGCATATATGCGTTTTGCTGACGTTCCCGCAGTGCCTTGGACGCACATGTGCGTTGCAATGTTCCCTTAATGTGATGTGGCACCTGGCGAAAGTTCGTAAAACAGAAATGGCAGTGAATGCGTTAATATGGGCCTTGCGAAAGCTGTAAGTATAAATGATGCCTCCACACGTGCTTGATCTATTCCTCCCGACAATGAATCACGGTGTGAAGCCATCTTAAGGCATTAAGTATATGGCTTTCCAGCCGAGTATTTAAGCATTCCTTCGGTTTTCATGCAAATTGGGGACTGTATTAAACCGTGCGAATCACTACATAGTATAAAACAAAGTCGCTTTCTCCGTCCCTATATCCCTATGTATGCTTAAATCTTTAAAATTACGCAACGGATTTCGATGCGGGTTTTTTTAATAGAAAGAGTGTTTCAAGAGGAAGGTTTTCGTAAATAATTTGCTATAGTTTAACGCTCAATTCCCGCGAGAACGCAATAACCGAATTCCACGCGGACGAAGTCGTGGGCAGAAGCTAGTTACGAATTAAAATGAAGGCTGTGTCGCTCGAGATCTTTCTGCTGATTGTGCTGAGTTTGTGCTAAAAATTAAAAGCTAGCTTAAAATTACTTGCGCTAAAGGCAATCCAGAATATTTGTGTAAACAACGTAGTATTTCATCAATCATAATGAATTAATGATTAAACTTACAAACACTATTTAAAACATAAGTACCTACCTACCTATATCGCCATTCCGTGGTTATAGCATGATAAAATTATGTAAAATCAATATTTTGCATTAAAATTTTTAGTGGAATGATGGTGATGATGATGAATCATTCCCACACATTCTCATTTAAACTTGTACTGTTCGCGAATAAGAGCTGCTCATCCTCACTCACAGACTTTCGCCTATCAGAAGTGAGATGATCTTTTTGCTAGTGGTAGAGACTCATGCTAGGTCCATCCGGGGAGGTAGCACCGTTTTTCCCCGCTAACCCCAAATAGCAGTGCTCGCACTGTTGTATTCCGTTAGGGGGTTCAGGCAGCCGGTAAAATTACTGGCATAGAAGCATTACATCTTGGGCCGCAGGGTGGGCACGCATTGGAGACTCAGTGTTCATGGACCGCAGCTTACGTGCCATCAGGTGGCCTGTGCGTTCGTTTGCCTACCAATGATATAAAAAAAAACTTATTAGTGAGCAGTATCATTTTGGGTTTGAGTCACTCTTAGTCGGTTATCTTTCCTCTAAACGCTTGTTTATGGCGAAGAGGATTAAGGACTTTGCCAGTGATCTCACAGCCGCGATAAATGTGCATCTCGGAGTTAAATAGACTCGTCAAGGACATGGCGTGCTTGCTCAGTGACATGGTGTACGGTAAACCTTCCACAAGAAATAATAGAACTAAACTCCTAGTAGGTACATGATGACCTTGTTCTTGTTCATTATTTTTATCCGTTAGACCGTGATATTTGGATTTTCTATAAAATATATACTTATAATTAGGTACCAAGTGTAGACAGCAGACACTGCAGAAAACCGAGGCAGTAGAAAGGTCGAGAGGGAGGCCTTTGCTCAGCAGTGGGGCAAATGGACAATAGGATCTTCTAATAATAGTACTTATAGATATGTAGAGTATATATGCCAACAGTATTTTTGTTGCTCCAAAATTGGTCACTCGTCTAGACGACAGCTGATGTTGAGATGTACAGTCAGCAGCAGAAGTAGATAAGCTGTCCAGGTGTTCAAAATGACCTACACACGCCCTTAACGTCTTAAGAATAAGGTCGTGTGTAGGTCATTTTGAACACCTGGACAGCTTATATACTTCTGCTGCTGAGTGTACACTTAGTAGGTACTTATAATGTTGCTTCCAATATACGATTCAGCTCAGTTGGTTTGGAACTCTGCAGGGAGTTCTGCTGGAGTCTGCAGTGCCGAAGGTTACGGCATAGAATATTTAATAGTACTACGTACAGAATGGCCACGGAATCACCTGCCTGAATCTAGCCCGCGCGCAATTCGAGCCCAACTCGCCTTACCGTCATTTGTTTCATTCGGAGATGGTGCGTGGATCATTGACTCGCGTAGTAGTACACACACATTTACAAGTGTACAGACGTCCTCGCACGCAAAAATGGACACCTTATTCGAATTGTGTTCGAAATCGTGATTTTATAGGCCGTGTACACCGTTCCATATTCCGCTATGGGCAAACGTGTGTGTCGAGCTCGAATGTTTGAACTTCAGTCGTGTATTTGATTTAGTACACATATAACAACAGGTTTGTGGATGTCTTAAGTAACATGTGTAAAATGTCCCAAGCAAGATTTATTTATTTATTCCAATTCCTTCACTCCCTCGTTTGTCTACAGATTCCGGGTGAAGGGACGAATGGCTCGAAATCCTCTTTTGAGCCCTTCATTATGATAATGTGGTCTATTCAGTCAATGAATACAGGCTTTTCTGATAAGCCCTGAGTTCGGTACATTTCGGATTATCTTCTTTGTTGTGCGTGTTTTCCATTCCGTACCGAGGAAATGTACTCGTACCTACAGATGTTGTTCTGTTGTGTCGTTTGAAGCCTTTATCGGTTTTCGGTGAATAGGTTTGTCCTGATCGCTTGTAAATACAATGACTTCTGGTGGTTAATGAGCGGAGTTACTACATTTTCATACAAGTACCAGTTACATGAAAAAATATATGATCACCGAACGTGGGTACATTTATTAGATATGTGACTATCGTTATAATGTAAGTGTTTTTGATAGATATATTTTTATGGCCACGGTGGGAAGTCGTATATTTTTGCTAGTACCAAGCAGCATTTATTATCTGCATAGGTAGCTAAATAAAAGCAAATCCATATTATAATATTATAAATGCGAAAGTAACTCTGTCTGTCTGTCTGTCTGTCTGTTACCTCTTCACGCTTCAACCGCTCGACCGATTGAGATGAAATTTGGCATGGAGATAGCTGGGGTCCCGGGAAAGGACATCGGCTACTTTTCATCCCCGAAAAACGCGTAGTTCCCGCGGGAACGCGATAACCGAATTCCACGCGAGCGAAGTCGCGGGCAGAAGCTAGTAAAAGATAAATAAAAAGAGATTACCTGTTTATAAATCACCAGAGATCGGACAAATTTGCGTCATTGCTCGCAATAATGTGGACATGACTCCAAAATTAATCAAATTTGTAATCATTTAATTAATTTCTTACCTACTTGACTTAAATTTTAATTCCTAGTCAATAAATACAAAAGTTTGTTAAAGTATAGATTTATTAAAAAAATAATCGGTATTTTTTCCAAATTTTCTGCAGTCAGTATATTTATTTTTGCATCAAAAATATAAATCAGGTCCAAGTAGGCACTTGCCAAGCAGCCTTTTGATTAATTTTTGAGTCATGTCCACATTATTGCGAGCAATGACGCAAATTTGTCCTATCTCTGATAATCACTTCGTATTCACTTGAGGCAATTCGTTCGATCTTGTAATAGAAATCGATATCGCATTCCACACATTACTGTATTGCTTACATCAAACAGAGAACAAAGCGAAATAAACATCGGAAAACGGTTCGTATGTGCAAAGAATCTCATTGTCTATCTAAAATGTTCAATTCAAAACCAAACTAATTTTCATCCTTATTACTTTGACAATAAAGGACAATTTGGAGAATATCCGGCGCCGTCGTGAACTGAAAAATAGGGAATGCTATTCACGTCGTGAAAAGCGATTGTATTGGCCAATTGGCATTTAGTTTATACACTCAAATTGGCACATTAAAGTGACAGTCATGCAAAGGTAAATAATTAGGTAATAAATATTATCCAAATACTGTACCAATGTTCTAAGTTATTTATTCTAGTTTCTTTGCTTCAGTTTATTACCTACTAGCTTCTGCCCGCGACTTCGTCCGCGTGGAATTCGGTTATAGCGTTCCCGCGGGAATGGAGCGTTAAACTATAACAAATTATATACGAAAACCTTCTTCTTGAAACACTCTATCTATTAAAAAAACCGCATCAAAATCCGTTGCGTAGTTTTAAAGATTTAAGCATACATAGGGATATAGGGACAGAGAAAGCGACTTTGTTTTATACTATGTAGTGATACCAATAAATGAAAATTATCCATTATATACGAGGAACCCCATTTTTTTATTTATGCAGTGGGTGTATTTTTTTACGGTATCTGTGAAGTTTTATATTGTGGAGCGGATATTATGCTTTAAACTTGGGTGCAGTCCTTTTAGCGTCACTTAGCTGGCTTCCGCTCAGTTCATATAACATTCTAAATGGCAATTTTAAGTCTACGTCTAGTCTAGAGATACCTAGTAAACATAGTTAACCAATGTCATGTGATGGTAAAGCCCGGTTCACACCGAATTCGATTGCGGCACGTTTTGCGACTCGCCTGCATCTGTACGCGCAGCAGCCGCACGGCTCGCAAGCGGTATGACAGGTCTTACGAGAACTAATGCTATACGGATGCAGGCGAGACGCAGTCGTGCCCCAGACACGCCGCAGACGCATTCGGTGTGGCCCGGGCTTAATGTTTGTGAGGGCTAGGCTTCATCATAATAGGGTTTTCAGGGCCTTGATAATATTAGGTCATCTTGCCGTAGGTTTGCTTAAACGTCAACAATTTGAAAAAAAAACCGGCCAAGTGCGTGTCGCGTATAGGGTTCCGAAGTTGACAATGCCCACAGTACCTTTGTAAGACTTATTAGCATCTTAGCTAGCCTGTGGTATGACGTGCCCGCCCGACGCCCCTGCCGCTCGAGAAATATCATTGGTTTTTCATTTCATAAGTTGGTCGACTATTACTCGTAAGTTTGTACAGCCTACTTAGCTGTGATAGTTTTCCTTTCAACTACATTATATATGCCACAACCGTGATTTTTTTCAGCCATCCAAATACCACCATTTAGCTGGCAGGGGGGAGGGACACGTGACTCTAACAAAAAATAGCACTTTAAAGCTTAATATTTCACAAACGCATCACTTAATCGAAAAATGATTTTAACAAACCTACAATATTTTTTCAAGTCCTATTCAACGATATGCCGCACCATAGGGTACGCAAGAAAAAAAAAGTAGGGGGCGACTAGGGGAGTAAAAATTTTTATTTCAAAATGTTATTGTACCACTTTGTCAGCGAAAGTACTTAATATGTATATTCATGCCAAATTACAGCTTTCTAGAACTAAGCATCTCCGAGCAATAGGGCCGGTTCAGACGGACTGCAACCAAACTGCAATTTCTATGAGGGCTGTGCAGTTCAAATGCATTTGGTTTGCAGTTTTCATAGTGATTATCGTTGAAATGCAGTCCGTCTGTACCGGCCCCTAGTGCGGACAGACGGACGGACGGACGGACGGACATGGCGAAAATATAAGGGTTGCTTGTGGACTTCGGAACCCTAAAAACTCGTATCTCAATTTATTTTAACTATGGATGTAACAAACGATTTATATATTCGAGTAGAAGGTCGACTTTTAGACCTATATAGTCTACAGACGATATAGGTCTAAACTGCGTTCTCATTATTTTCGCCGGGTTTGGCTCGGTGAAGGTGTTTTATTTGTTTGTTGTGTGTATGTATGTATCTAGTTGGCAAATATACATTTCCATTTCTATTTATCACGTCACGGCCTAAAGTATTTACCCACATATTAGACAAGTGGGGTGTTAGTGACGCAGGTGGTTGCGGAATGTTACCACCAGTCACGCAATGTAAGATTTATTTAAGTGCTTGGTAAAAAAATAACGCTTTATTTAAATGAGTTTTAATAGTGATACATTAGGAAAATTAAACCACTTCTCTAAGTAGGTACTTAATCTCTAGGTCTTCACGCGTTAACCCCCAGACCGGTTTAGATCAAATTTGGTATAGTTAGAGAGAATTTGAGTCCCGGGGAAGGACAAAGGCTACTTTTTTATCCCAGAAAACGCATAATTCCAGCGGCGATGCTATAACAGAAATCCGTTTAGTTATTTTTTACAGAATTGTAATTTCACGATAAAACATTTTTTTTTTAATTATACGTTAAACTCCTAAATCCCAAAGGACAGCTTTTTATCCCGTTTAACGCGAGCACGGCTGTACTAATACAGATTGCAGTTAGCTTTCCCGACACGTAGGCTGCTGGGATTCATCCCGATATTTAATCTGAATGAATTTTGATATCCGGTGCGGTCCGGATGGAAAAGCCACGATCAGCACGAATTTCGTATTGCTTTGCTACTTGGAAATCCCTGAGAATAAATAAATATGACTATCTACTACTTCTTAGTCCTCCCAAGTCTTAGTTATTTATGTGAATTTACACGCTACAGAGATATTATTTTTTCGGCAAATGATAAGCCCCCCAATCCGCACTGGGCCCGCGTGGGGACTATAGCCCAAACCCTCTCATAATGAGGGGAGTATAGTTTTGTTCCCACTGATGCGAAATGTTCTACAATAGAAATCTACTTCATACAAATCATTATTATGACACAAAATGTAGTTTTAGTGAAAAACTGAACGTTTATTTTTTGTACACTTTGGCCTGTCATCAAAAAGTGGAAAATTTTCGTTCACGTTTACTAACGGGGGAAAATTGAATTCCACTTTTTCACGTGCGCTCGCCTAAATCATCAAAAAAACTATCGACGATATTGAATATTTTCCATGAAACATCGACTAAAGTGTTTACTTTTCCCGTAGGTAGTATTTACTTGTGATGAAATGTATTTTCGTCAAAAAATCTTACAGCTGGCGCTTAAAAAGGTCTGACAATAAGCCTGGTGAAATATTGCAGGGATCCCTTCTGATGGCCCTGTATACATAAATACCCATTTGGCTCGCTAGTGTTTCGACGGTACTTTCACGCGCCACATTTTTTGCCGCATCGACCTAATTAACAGACTTAACTAATTATTTCCTTTGAACGTTGGTACAGATGTATGGCCTTGGCATGTAGTATTAACTGTTATGATTATTTAGACATTTACTCATTTAGCCTATTTGCTGCTGGGGACAGGCCTCCTCTAATCACGAGAGGGTTTTCATCACGCGGACCCGATGCAGATAGGGGAGAAGTCTCTGAATTAGGTACTTCGCAGATGCGTGCCGGTTTCCTCACGATGTTTTCCTTCACCGAAAAGCTCAGTGGTAAATTCAAATTGAATTTCGCACATAAGTAAACTTAGAAGTGCGAGCCGGAGTCGAACCCCCGACACTCTACATGAGAGGCGGTAGGTCGAACCATTAGGCCACCACCACAGCCACTAAGTACGGCTTCTCATTTAACATATCATATTTAAATTTAAATATAGTTAAATGTATAAATGGTTACTTGAAATTTACTGAAAGAAATCAAAATCGCTTTTGTTACAGCTTGTGTGCTTATTTAATTTATTATGCACGTGAAATGATTTGCCTAATTTCCTTTATTACATGCACCTACTTACTGAAATCATAATTGTCGTTTTTCATCCTAAGCAATTTCAATTAATTATTATTACGTTATAAACATATACCTGTATCATTCTAACCTCCTTGTACACACATTCGCATTTCTAAATCATCTCACTCTGTTCAGCATAAACATTATTTTGCATTCACAAGTTAGATAGGTAGGTATATCACGACACAACATAGAAGGCGCGCGGCGAAGCACTAAGGCCGTTGACGTAGTCTATTATGCTTAATTCGCGCGCCTTCTAAGTTGTGTCGTGCTATACAATTTTTATAGTAACTTGTTGAAGTATTAAACGTGGATTCTGTTTAATATAAGGCCCGGCTTTGAGTTATCCCGACCATATGTTGGTCGCCTACAAAGTTTCCATCAATTTCGAGGATATCGTGATGGTAGATTGTATTATACCCGACTCTTGTTTAGCTTATAAACAAAATGTTGTTAAGCGAAATAGTTTGTTCGATGTGATTTTCGGAAAGTGGAATTTTTTTAGGCACATTATGATTTGATCCTCTATAGGATCAAATCATAATATGCCTAAAATGAATGTCTATACATCCACTGGATGTGGAATGGATGTCTATACATCCACTGGTGAACACAGGTCCCCAAGCATATTACTATATTATCTTGAGATTTTAGGCTCCATTCGTCTAATTGCTTCCTCCAACTTCCAATCAATCAACCAACCAGCCTATTCGCGTCTCACGCATTCGAGCCCCAGACGGTCTGCATGAGGTAAGTACCTAGGTTGAACCACTAGGCTACCACGGCTTGGCCCTCCGCCAAGCTCTGGTCCTCTATTAATATATATTTTAACTAAATAGATATTTTGACGAGCTTGCAAATTTGCATCCCCCTATTTTAAGGGGGGGGGGGAGCAAAATTTAAATTTTTCTTAATTTTTATGTTGTTTGTGTCCTAATTCTGGTAAGGTATACCTAAGTACCAAATTTCAGCTTTCTATGACTTCAGGAAGTACCCAAACATTTTGGGTATTTTGTGTGTTCAGTGACAAAATTTGGGTATTTTAGATATTAATCAATTCTAAAGCATAACAGCTATTTATTTGAAACTAGCATGTTTGATAAATGCACTTTCTTGGCATCATATCCTGAAAATTTGGACTATCCAGCAGTATCCAAAACTAACCTATAAGGGTATGGAAATACGACGGAACGCTTTAAGAAAAATTAGATTAGCTGCGCTGTCGTTGGCTCGCGTCTTAGCTGATTTTTTCATATCTCAGATGAAGTTTAATTTAAGCTTGTAACAATTTTCCAGAGCGTATTTTACGCTCTCCATCTTCCCGCTAGGATCTATTAAACGCTCTATAGGTACTATAAAGTGTCGTGACTAGTATATAATTTAATTCCACGTCGGGTTACACGACTGCGATTTATTACGGCCCTAACTAGGATTTATGGCTAGCATGTAGCCCCAGGTGCTAAAGATGTTTATTTAGATAGAAAATAAAAATAGAACTTCCGTTGACTTCGTCAGAAAATCAGTGGACCTATAAAGATGACACTGCGAACATAAAATAAAAAATGGCGATAGAAGATACAGTTTGCTTCATATTCAGCTGTTTCATTCTATTCTATTCTATTCATATATATGATGAATTCTGGCTCAATGATTGTATTAGTACCTATAGATGGAAGTACAAAATGGAGACATTCAGCAAACGTATGAAAATTGGTCAAGCTGACCAAAATGGACTTATTGTACGTACAGTTACTCCTTACTCCGTTGTAATAAATTCCAAAAGTGTATACATATTAATGAGCTCGACTGTAGATGGGACCTACTCATCAAACTGGCCACATTAGTTTGAACTTAAGTTTTGAACCTACCCGCGATAGAATGGCTTGTAAACGGGTGATAATTAAGGCAGCTTTATCGTCTTCCAATTTAATTAGTTGTCCAATTAATTAATGGGCGACTAATTTTAAGCGCCTAATAAATGATTTTCAAGCGAAACGAAATTCAATTTGTCTTTACCACTGAGCTTTTCGGTGAAGTTATTCAAGGATGTGTGTCAAGTCCCCATCCGCACTGGACCTCCTCCGCTTGGGGACTAATATAGCTCAAACGCTCTCATGGTGACAGGAGGTCTGTGCCCAGCAGTGGGACGCAAATAGGATGTGGGAGTAGTATGTATGTATGTCCTTACCCGGGACTCCCATTATCTTCATATGCTCCATACCAAATTTCGCCTAAATCCTGTCCAGATGAAGGTGGAACAGGTGACAGACAGAGTTACTTTCGCATTTACTTATAATATTATAGTATGGATCAATTGTATTTGCTTTACCATTTCAAGTGACAACATGGTGCATTTTTCTCATTTATGTCATTCCATCCGCAGGTCCGTCGCGTGGGCCTCGGCGGCGGCGGCCCGCAGCCGAACTTCGACCTGACCGACCCCTACTGCAACAACGTGTCGTACGACTACGTGCCGATGCACGATCCCCACCTCGCCCACCACTTCTCGCAGAAGGCAGCCAGGAATCGGATGAAGGAGCTCGGCTTCTGCACGAAGGACGGTCGCGCCGTCTGCTCCCTCAAGGAGTTCAATCAGTACAGGAAGTATCTGTACAACCAATTCATGGATCGGATACACCAGACGATGATAAAGATGGTTAGTATACTACCTGCCAGTAGTAGCTGATGCTAGTAGTTGATCGAACTACTGTGAAAAATTCGCCTCCAACGCAGTCTCCAACGTAAACGTAAACAAAATACGGTGGCCCCAATTGATCGATCAGTCAACGACGCTTGCGAGCCGGCTTAGCTCTCCAAAAATATGATAATATCACCGCCCAAAGAATCTGGAACTTCCTGGACTCAACGGGCATCTCAGGTGAACTATAACAAAACTCAAAAGGGCTATCACAAAAGATCTGCCATGGTCTAAGTGATGCAGATATTGGCCCTACAAAACCCCCAATAATAATAACAGCTCTCAAATTCTCCAATGATGGACAGGACGAGCGGGCCCGCGACGACCTGACTCTGAAGAAGGTGGAGGTGGACGTGACGCGGCGGCTCCAGATCTTCACCAAGTCGGAGCGTGCGCGGGAGCACCTCGAGAAGGTCGCCCAGGAGAACGCCGACGTGTGGGCCGAGAAGAAACGTCTGTAAGTTTTCAATGATCGTTTCTTGCTACACTGTTAAATCATCTTCTATTCAATAATTCACTAAACATACATTCCATACTAATCCATACTAATATTACAAATGCGAAAGTAACTCTGTCTGTCTGTCTGTCTGTTACCTCTTCACGCTTCAACCACTAGACCAATTTGGATGAAATTTGGTATGGAGATAGTTGGAGTCCCGAGAAAGGACATAGACTTTGTATGCCGGAAAAACGCATAGCTCCCGCGGGAACGCGATAACCGAATTCCACGCGGGCGAAGTCGCGGGCAGAAGCTAGTATTATAAATGCGAAAGTAACTCTGTCTGTCTGTTACCTCTTCACACTTCAACCGCTGGACCGATTGAGATGAAATTTGGCATGGAGATAGTTGGGGCCCCGGAAAAAGACATAGGCTACTTTTTATCCCGGAAAAACGCGTAGTTCCCGCGGGAACGCGATAACCGAATTCCACGCGGGCGAAGTCGCGGGCAGAAGCTAGTATTATTATAAATGTGAAATTAACTCTGTCTGTCTGTCTGTTACCTCTTCACGCTTTAACCGCTCGACCGATTGAGATGAAATTTGGCATGGAGATAGCTGGGGTCCCGGGAAAGGACATAGGCTACTTTTCATTCCCGAAAAACGCGTAGTTCCCGCGGGAACGCGATAACCGAATTCCACGCGGGCGAAGCCGCGGGCAGAAGCTAGTATTATTATAAATGCGAAATTAAGACAGGGTTAATTAAGTTAAGAGGTTTACATCAAGATTAAACCGCTGGACCGATTTAGATGCAATTTTGTAGGTAGATAGTTCGAGTCCTGAGGAAGGCAAACTTTTTATACCGGAAAAATGCATAGTTCCCGCTGGAACGCGATAGCCGAATTCCAGCTGGCAGAAGCTATTCTAAAATAAAATTCCAACTGTGTACCTATGTGTTTTTTTTTTATTATCTAATAGTATTTGTGTTACCGCTATGGGTTCATTCAACGATGAGCTTTATTATAATTTCCGACATTTTTAGATCTTCAGTTTTACTTAACAAGTAAATTGATTGTTGTTATATCCTGTTAATTCTCATTTCGTTTTATATTTAAGGCCTGTAAGTTAATAAAGTAAATAACACGCAAACACAAACTTTGCCATTAATGTACCTTTCCGCGCGTAACCAATTAAAACTAAGTAGATTCGCGATCGCTCCTTGCACCTAAAGGCATTCTGTGGATTTGGGAAATTAAATATTTATGGGCGGAAAACAAGCCAAACGAGCTTAACGAAGCGCGAACGTGAGCCGGCAACCGTCTGATTAATGTGGAAGCTTTATTTCCATTTACTTTTCACGCAATACCTGTGTTACCTATTCTACCGCAAGTTGTATAGCATCAACTCAAACAAGCAATTTCGGACTTATTATTAAGGCGTCAGAGTTACAAGCATCGCAAAATAGGCCTGTCACCTTTAGCCCGTCCCATAATTCTCCATTCACGAACTATTAGTAATTTAGCCCTATTCTTTGATAAAATTGCTCCGTAAGCAATTTTCTTTTAAACAGTCGCTGCCATTTTAATTTTTTTATGATACGTAGACTAATGAAGAACGTTTCTAATTAAGTAGGAGAGAAACTCTAATTATGCAAATAAATATTATGAAAACTACGATATGACCTACCTATTTAAATTCCGATGACCGCTTGCGTAGAGCGTAATTTTGAATGAAGGGATGGTTAGGTTGTTTCTCCATTAGGAACATAGTTTATAAACTGGATATTTTCCACCTACATGTAATCGTATAATGCTTTCACACTTTCTATAAATAAAAGGAACTTCGGTGCTTGAAATTTAATTTTGTTGACATGAAATAAGTATGTAGGTACGAGTAGATCAAATACGTATAATAAGAATCCGTTTACCGACAGACAGAGTTACTTTCCCATTTATAATATTAGTATGGATTTCAGTGCGAATTTATGCCTTCCATGTGAATATTTGCGAGACAGAAATTTATGCTCGTAGGTATACGTATACATTTGCGCTAATTGCTTCTCGGATGTCAGGGGAAGCAAAAGTTCTCGACTTGGCGTTGATGTGATCCATTAATTATAACACGGTAATTGGATTATAGATCTTGAAAGTTGCAGTATATTCACGAATTATTTGTATACTTTTATCAATGCCGTCTTCAATGCCAGCACAGGCCGACCCAGTTAGGACCATTTCGGGACAAATCACACGCACTATAGTTCTTATTTATTTTCACGCCTCCTATTCGAAAAGGAGTACTTTGTTCCCCGTTTAGAGGGAGCAAAATGCGATTTTGCTCCCTCTCCATTTCTATCTCACAAACAGGGAACAAAGTAAGATTTTGCTCTCTAGGGAGCAAAGTACGATTTTGTTCGCTGCTCCTACTGGTTTTCTCATAGGAGGAGTGAAAAGCAGAGTGTGCAACACGGTAGCAAAATCATTTAAACCTTGGGTGACATAGCTTGAATCCCTCGCTAGCTCAAGATTCCACGTTAGATTTTTCGCGTCGCTCTGAATTCAATCCGTCACCCGCGTTAAAATATACCATTTTGCTCCCTAGTCACACAATCTACTATTTCTGATCTATTTTATAATGTTGTATCCTGGGTCTTGTACCGAATAAACTTTTTTTCTTCTTCTAAATGTGTAATTAATTAAGAAAAGTCAAAGAATTTGACCTATTGAATGACACAACGCACAGCCTAAACTAGTGAACCTTCAAACATCAAGCTTTGCACCACAATTTTTTTATTAAATTCCTCCAGTAAAGAAGTAAAATTAGAAAAAGGGATAAACTAATGTTGAGAAATTAAAATAAGAAAAATCTTTTACATCAAATAAATAAAGGTACTTAGGTAACCTACATTCCTACATACAAAAATGAATTTTAGTATGTTAGTCTGCCTAAGGCACAATACCTGCTGGACCGATTTGGCTGATTCTTTTGTCGTTTTATTCCCTATTTTCGGAGAAGTTTTAGAGAATGTTAAAGGATCAGCTAAAAATATAAGTCTGTATGGGAAACAGTCGGAACGTTCACAGGCTCAAATTAAAAGCTTTTTAATGAAATTCGTTATATATTTTCTAGTTTCCTTTTTAGGGTTCCGAAGTCCACAAGGAACCCTTATAGTTTCGCCATGTCCGTCCGTCCGTCCGTCCGTCCGTCCGTCCGTCTGTCCGCACTATTGCTCGGAGATGCTTAGTTCTAGAAAGCTGTAATTTGGCATGAATATGCATATTAGTTACGCTGACAAAGTGGTACAATAAAGTTTTGAAATATATTTTTTTATAAGATACCTCCCCTACTCGTAAAGTGGGGATGTAACTTTTTTTTCTTGCGTACTCCATAGTGCGGCATATCGTTGAATAGGTCTTAAAAAAATATTGTGGGTTTGTTAAAACCGTTTTTTGATTAAGTGATGCGTTTGTGAAATATTAAGCTTTAAAGTGCTATTTTTTGTTAGGGTCACGTGTCCCCCCCCCCCCCCCCCTGCCAGCTAAATGGTGGTATTTGGGTGGCTGGAAAAAAATCACGGTTGTGGCATATATAACGTAGTTGAAAGGAAAACTATCACAGCTACGTAGGCTGTACAAACTTACGAGTAATAGTCGACCAACTTATGATGATGATTTTTCTCGAGCGGCAGGGGCGTCGGGCGGGCACGTCATACCACAGGCTAGCTAGATGCTAATAAGTCTTAGAAAGGTACTGTGGACATCGTCAACTACGGAACCCTATACTTTGCGCGTGGCCCGACACGCACTTGGCCGGTTTTTTATTTAGAGTACGAGGAAAGATAAACAGCCTACTTACGTAAGTGAGTCCGGGAAATTAAATGTCAGACTAATTAGGGGTGAATATCAGATTTCGTTTGAAAATTTCTCATTTCTGTGGCGCATTTTTTTTTCAATATTTCGAGTATTTCGGACAACATACCCTGTAAAAGACTTAAATTCAATAAAATATGTCTTATTGTGCCAAAAATAGCTCCAATACTTTTTAAGTTTTAGCAGTTTAAAAATTTGATTGCCAAAGAAATTAGGGTAGGTCCAAAGAAATTAGAAAATATGCCAATAAAATTAGAAAATGAACAATATTTTGTCAAATATATAAGAGAAATGCGCCAAAAAAATAGGTGGGGTATAAAAGATAATCAGAAACTTAAAAATAAAAGCATTTAAATCGCAAGCGTCGATTTTTGTCAAAGTAGGTACCTACTTGTTAAGTTAGTCTCTAAATTTGAGATCATATTTTTACCTATATTAAAAACTTTGTTTCACAAAAATCTACGTAATGTCACTTGTAATGTAACTTTTGGTTATCATTTAAACGGAGTAAATATGTACATTAGCTTATTCTTATTTGCATATCATTTGTGCTACAGATCAATCTAAGACTTTCTTAAATCTAAATTCCTTTAAAAAGTTACCCACAACTATTTTTAAATTCTTCCCCATAACCCATAAAAAACATTTTTTCGATTCTTTCGTGGTACCTTTCTCTTGTTTGAATTCTTCATTATTTTTGATAAACCTAAAGGATTTAATATCTTCTAAACGCTTCTTTACTCTTTTTCAACTTTTAATCTTTTTTTTTTTTTTTTAGTTATTTAAATTTTTGGTTTCTTGACCTAGTAACAGGAACTTTCATTGTTTAGTATTTGTTTGATTTTAATTGCTGATTTCTTCTTCTTTGGATATTGAATCGGTTCGACTTTGTACAATATAGTTGTATCCATTTTTATGTTATTCTGTACGATAAAATGTTATTCTTATTTAAAATGTTGTAACTTATTTTTTTGCATTTTTTATATTAAGTATATAAACACAACAAATTGCTAAATTTACTTTATTTTATACAAATCTTCGAATATAACATTTATTTAAACTGAACAGAGAAAAACAGTCGTTTTATTGATGGTTGTTTAGCGTAAGATTTTTTTTTAAAGTATTATTGATAGATTTAGGAATGATCATTAATAAAACAATCTACAAAAATAATTAAATATAATAAAAGCGATATTTGTGATATATCTTTAGAAAAATTGACAATGAACTTCTAATTTCTATGGCTAAATCTAATTTCTTTGACACTAAATGCCAAAGAAATCCAAAGAAATTAGCGCCAAAGAAATGAGATTAGGGTATAAATATATTTTTACATCCATAAGTATTTAAAGTATAATTTCAAATTAAAACTATAGATGTAGATAATCGCAGCATACATTCACTAAAAAAGTATTAAAATTTTCAAGTAGAAATTGACTGTGAATTCGGTCGCCGAAGAAATTAGGCGCTTAGCGGAAAAAATCCGCAAACGGTGATGTATAAAATATTTTTCCGAAATACGTCAAACTATGCTCAGGTTTGCACCAGTCGGATGTTAGATGGCAATTAAAGGAAGCGGGGACGCGAGGTGGAGCTAGTCTAGGTAAAATGATAACAAAATGCGAGACTGTTCAAGTACGCCAAAGAAATGAGGTGTTTTTGGGTAGGACAAAATTGATTTTACAATAACTTTTGACCAGACAATTACAAAAAATATTCTAGTTGAGTTTTGTATAATTAAACACTTCTAAATACAGGAAACACAATTGGAGACGTCAAATTCGGAGTAAAAAATAAAATTATAATTGTTTAAAAAAAATAACACTGTGGTGGACGCGCCAAAGAGCTTAGATTTTTAAAGTTCAAAAATTTTTTTTGATAACTTCTGAATTATTATTCATTGTCTTTTTTGATGGCAATGTTGCTTCCCAGTAAGATCTTTACCCAAAAAAAAGCCTGACTCTTATAGTTTAATTTTCATGAAGTTAACATGGGTGGACAAGTGCAAAACATGAAATCTGATATTCACCCTTAGTCTTTCCGGTTCGATGATCTCTAATTTTAAATCCCTTAAATTTGATAAATACCTTTAACGAGGGATTGAAACTTCAACAATTACCTAAACGAAATTACCATCAAAATGTTGATTAAACATTTTATACTTTACGTATAGTTTGTTTATCAAGAAACTGGGAAGTAGGTAAATATATACAATACAATACAAATACACTTTATTGAACACCAAAAAACATTTACACGAGTAAATACAATAAACAAAGAAGAAAGGTGACAACAGGCGGTCTTATCTCTAAAGAGCGATCTCTTCCAGACAACATTTGGGTAGTGGAATGTGTGAAAAAAAAAACGTAAAAGTAGGCAGGTGGTGCATATAAGAATTACATATAATGTCGTAGTATTATATTTATAATGTTGTAGTATTAAAGTCTATCACGCAGAGAAATCCCGCTCTGCGTGATAGAATCAGAAATGAGGATATCCGCAGTAGAACTAGGGTCACCGACATAGCCCGAAGAATTGCGAGCCTTAAGTAGCAGTGGGCGGGGCACATTGCTCGTAGGCCTGATGGCCGATGGGGCCGGAAAGTTCTCGAGTGGCGACCGCGAACCGGGAGACGAGCTGTCGGTAGGCTTCCGACAAGATGGAGCGACGACATATCGTGAGGGTCGCGGGAAACTGATGGAAGCAAGTAGCATAGGACCAGTCTGAGTGGCGAGCCTTGGGGGAGGCCTATGTCCAGCAGTGGACGTCTTTTGGCTAAAATGATGATGATGATGAGTATTTAAGTACGAGTACCTACGCGGAACGCTTTAAGCATGCCATGCGCATAAGGAATTTAATACAGACACCAGGGGCTCTATTCGAAGCTTTAAATAGGGACAGGGAGAGTCCCTATAGCATCGCTCACGCGTCACGGCGCTCAAGTTGAACTTTAAATCTAGCTGCTTCAAGTTCGGTTGCAACGCCGCGACGCGTGAGCGATGCTATAGGGAATCTCCCTGTCTCTATTTAAGACTTCGAATATAGCCCCTGTGTTGAGTGTTCTTAAATTTAATAACGCCGGAGCAAACAGCATTGCGCGCTCGGGACCCAGAACAATCAAGTTACGTACACACATTCGCATTATTGGCTCCATAATACCTACATACATATTATGGTATGTACAATCTCGTATTTATCAACCAATATACGGCCCGCCGACTAAAATGACGACTAAGGGCCGGTTCCTATATCCACGTAACGCCTCGTTTTGCCTACGGACGGTTAAAATTTGACAGATTATATATGGAACAAATGTCAAAAATCAACCGTCCGTAGGCAAAACGAGGCGTTACGTGGATATAGGAACCGGCCCTTAGTCCACAAAATAAGACAGAAGGTTAAACTTGCAAGAGCGACGGAGATGGCACGCGGCGTTTGTTTTAGGACATGCGTCATTTTGGCTGACGGATACTATAGTAAATTTGCCGATCTCGTCATATTCCAGGTACCTAATTCTAAAAAGTACCTCCTTGCTTGTGGAATACGTCTGAGTTTTAGTTCTTAGTAAGTAGGTACTAAAAGATATGGATGCGAGGATCAAGCGAAGACTTTGTTGGCTAGCTATGTGTGTTAAAAAGCCGTGGTGGCCTAGTGGTTGGACCTACGGCCTCTCATGCCGAGGGTCGGGGGTTCGATTCCGGCTCGCACCTTTAAGTTTAGTCACGTGCGAAATTCAATTTGAATTTACCATGAGCTTTTCGGTGAAGGAAAGCATCGTGAGGAAACCTGCACGCATCTCCGAAGTAATTCAAAGACGTGTGCGAAGTCCCCAATCTCCGCACTGGGCCCGCGTGGGGACTATAGCCCAAACCCTCTCATGATGAGGGGAGGCCTGTGCCCAGCAGTGGGACGCAAATAGGCTGTAGTAGTAGTAGTAGTATGTGTGTTACCGTTGTGACTGATTTCATAACAACCTTTAAATACGGCTTCGGGAAGTTTTCTTTGTAGTCAATAGTCTTAATATCGTTTATTTGGATTATACAAAAATAAGTAGGAAAATAGGCTTCATTTGATTGATGAGATCAAAGTTTCTTTCTGTTTTTTTTTAATAGAAGAATTTTAAATAGAATATTAGATGGATTGCCAGGTAATTGTTCTTTGTCTTCGCAATTAAAATTTTATGTTGTGTAAATAATTTCCTTATATTCAACTAGAAAATAACATAAAATATACTGTATACCTTGTACAGGACCTCATCCACCATCAGAACCTCACACAACGCTGGCTAAGAAACGCAAATCTATTTTGACGTCTGAGGTGGCCGCTTTTTACAACTCTTACTAAGTACAAAAAATGTAAACAATTCTTGCAAGCAATTCGTGAAACCCACTTCTAGTTATCATAAAATATGGTAACACCGAGTTTATCTGATGATGGAGGTTGGAGTCTTTTCAGGTCTTTCGCTGATCGCCAACGGTAGCCTAATGTACAATGTTCTGCATCAGTATCTACCGCCATTTCTAACGGATTACTGCGTTAGCTCATGATTAGTAATCACGAGCCATTTGAATAATCATACGCATCTGTGATTCAATTACGAGACGCTGATGGCTATTTCAATTAAAATGTCAAGTGTCATTCTCATTTCCGTCGTCAAAGTTCCCGATTTAAGGAAACTTTACCGTACCTACAATTCAAGAGAGCGACGATTTTGATAATATATTTTTAAGGTTCATTTCGTTTAAATTTGAACAGGGCTTGACAACAGGTTTCCAAGTTTAGTGACACCTTTGTTTGAGGTATATTGATATGAATACTGTGTAATTTTTTTAGGCCAAGAATTTATTTAACTTTCTTACTATTTAATTATATTGGTATGGTCTCTATGCACGTGTTTAGTATTCAGCTTAAGTCGTCTGTTTAGCAACTGGTCGGCCGACGCGTCTACCGCGTCAATCCGACGGTGCATTTGCATAACCCATTTAGCGGCGTCACTCGTCAGACCTCCTCCAATGCTCTTGCTGATTAGTACAATAATTAGATGCGGATAATCTAAATACCCCACACCAGCCCATTAAGGTCTCACTGCTGGAGGCAAGCCTCCTCTCACTCATCACGAGAGGGTTAGCACTTAGTCCCCACAGGGGCTCAATGCGAATTGTTGACATCACCCTATTTGAAGCACATGCATCCGCAGCATGCAGGTTTCCTCACTAAGAACTGAGGTAAATTTATATTTAAAAATCGGTTGTCTATAAAGTCGGTCTATGGACGATAATTTTACGTAAACATCATAAGAAAACATAATGATTATGTCCCATTACGTAGGACATATATCGCCATGGACATACACGACGGATATACATTGTGTCTTGCTTTTTCGTGGGCGCAGCCGGCGTTCGTCAATTTATAAGACGTTGTGACGTCAAAAATCATATGAGCATAGTCGTGCGAGGAGTGCGAGACGAATTTGGTCGCAATTGCCTGAAAATCGATAGATTAAACCTAAGTAGATGTAATATGTATACCTATGTGACGAATCTACGACGTAGAACTAATCGAATCCTTGTATGTAACTATTTCAATGTCTATGCAAAATCGCTAGTCGAAATCACAATCCGAATCACGAACAACTTGATCTAGTAATTAAGGGTTTGTAGCGGTCTGGTTCGGTCTCCTTAATTTAGATGGTAATGTAGGTATTCGTGTATTACTAATACACAGATAGCTACATAATAAGTAATGTAGCTATTCGTGTATTACTAATACACGAGTAGCTACATAATAAGTAATGTAGCTATTCGTGTATTACTAATACACAAGTAGCTACATAATAAGTAATGTAGCTATTCGTGTATTAATTACTAATACACGAGTAGCTACATAATAATTGATGTAGCTATTCGTGTATTACTAATACACGAATAGCTACATTACCATTACCATCAGTAGATATTAGGTGAGTTTCTTTTAAAGTACCTGGGCGACCGAGCTTTGCTCGGATGAAAATAGCTAAAAAAATGTATTTTCTCAGATATCAGACCTCTACGTAGATTTGTCACCCCCGAAAACCCCTTTATGCCAAAATTTCATCCAACCCGTTAGAGCCGGTTTCGAGAACGCGATTACAAATACATAAAAACATAGGATAATCGATTTAAATGTAAAGAGAAAAACCTAAAATAATTACAAACATAACTAATATATAATATTACTAATATAATAAAGCTGAAAGTTTTTTTTGGATGTTTAGACATTTGGATTTTTGTTGCTCAATCACGCTAAAACGGCTCAACCAATTTGCATGAAATTTGCCAAAGATAGTTTGTAACCTGAAATAAGGTACCTATTATCCCGGAAATCTCGGGAAATCCCGGAAAAATCCCAGATATAGTGTTAAATTCCCTGCAGACGAAGTCGCGGGTAAAAGCTCGTATTACCTACAAATGCGGAAATACCAACATGGTTACCTAAATTTGGTTTTAAATTTTTGCGTGTCAAATACGAAGCCATGCTCGTGAACATTTACATGTACTAGCTAAAATGGAGGAAAACGTAGTTATTCCAGGGGGATAAAAAATCTACATAAAAGGAGAACAGATCTGTTACTACCAATCTTGGAAATCAATTGTTAAAATAAAGTTCCTCTAGGTTCCTCCAGTGTGGTGCGTATTACGTACTAAAGTCAAATAGAAATATTAAATGTACTCGTATACCACCGAGCAAGCATATTATGGCGGCGATGCTGTGTAAAAAGTACGCGTTTTGAACGTGATTTAGATGAAAGGCCGCGGGTCGTTTTAATTAACGAAACTCGGTGAACGGAGCGAACGTAGAAAAACTGCTAAACCTGACACCGCTAGCACCCTCCTTGGTACAAGTCATGTACTTGAAAGTTCATAATTACTTCAGTCCACTGCTAGGCATAACTTTCTCTCAAAGAAGGTCACTCAAACACAGCTCAATTGTGGATTCGGTAGGTACATTTATCAGTAACTGCCAGTATCATTCATTCCGAATTTTACCAATTTCTTTTTTCTCATTTTCGTTTTCCTGCATATTTTCGGAACCATTTAGATAATAGTACATTATTGCAGAGGCCGCCAAGTAGCGCATTGCCGGACGAGTCAGTTAGAAGGCTGAGCGAAGCGAAGCCTTCTATTAGTACGAGTCCGGCAATCGCAATTGCGGCCGAGGTATATATAATGCTTTTCTCAAACAGCGAGGAAATACGTAAGGTCAGTCGGGGCAAGTGCGCCAGGATGGGGGTACCTAAGTGCGCCTAACATAAATATATCGAAACCTATAAATATTACTCAACTAGTAGTTGGCTGCTGTTTACAAGGCATAGGGGCGAAATAAATTTAGGCGCACTTACCCCACATCAGTATTTACTACTTCCATGATCGTGGATGATTTGCCCATGGAAGTTGTACTTACTTATTACCTCCATGGATTTGTCAGTTTCGGGGCAAGTGCGCCAGGATGGGGTAAGTGCGCCTAACATAAATATATCGAAACCTCTAAATATTACTCAACTAGTAGTTGGCTGTTGACAAGGCATAGGGGCGAAATAAACTTAAGCCCACTTACCGCACATCAGTATTTACTACTTCCATGATCGTGGATGATTTGGCCATGGAAGTTGTAGTTAATACCTCCATGGATTTGTCAGTTTCTCTACAGAGGCGTCTCAAATAGCAAGCGAATTAAAAAAAAAAACACACGACAATAATGTTTTTGCTGGCCAAGGCCGGCAATGGACAGCCTCGCGTCTTCCTTTTTTGAAAGTAACACGAACATTTCCGAGCATGTTTGAGAAAAGATGTATTATATGACTGTCTATTATGTGTCTGTCTGTCTGTGATCAGTTGTTGATCCTAAAATAAAACAATTAAAAAAATACTAATCCTCCCGCCTACCATTTTACCCGTGAACCTGCCGCCTAATAAATAGCAGGGCTCGCAACGTTGTATGCCGATAAAGGGGTAAGTACAGTCAGCAGCAGAAGTAGATAAGCTGTCCAGGTATTCAAAATGACCTACACAGGACCTTATTCTTAAGACGTTAAGGGCGTGTGTAGGTCATTTTGAACACCTGGACAGCTTATCTACTTCTGCTGCTGACTGTACAGGCATCGGCACGTAACTTAAGCGGTGGCCTTCGATGCGCAGAAGTCAAAAATAAGGTCTCATCGGCAGAGGTCCCTTTGTCGTGCGTGCACGCTTATTGGCCCTCAGTCGTAAACATGGACAGAAATCCCATCTAGTTTTGCTCACCGCTCAAGTTACATATCGCGACCTGTAAGAGAGCCGGTGAAATTACTAGCATAGAGGCATTCAATCTTGGCCCTCGAGTTGGCAACGCATTCGAAATCTAATGATTTCTTATGTTAGTCCCCGCTTCATCAGATGGCCTGAGCTCATTTGCCAACCAATGCCATCCATTACTAATATTAAATGCGAAAGTAACTCTGTCTGTCAGTTACCTCATCACGCTCAAACCGCTGGACCTATTTGTATAAAATTTGGCATGTAGATAGTAGGAGTCTCGGGAAAGGACATACTTTTTATCCCGGAAAAACGCATAGTTCCCGCGGGTCCGCGTTAACCGAATTCCACGCGCGGGCGAAATCGCGGGCAGAAGCTTCTCCTACTCGTACCTATAGAGTTGTATTTGTTTTGCTGATTCGTTGGTCTCTAGAACTCCTCTGCTCCTTTGTTTATTGGGTCCTGGCTTATTCAGAGGTGTTCTGAAACAAAACTCATTTCTCATTGATGAGATGATCTCCATCGATAAATATAGGTAGGTCTAAGCTAGGTAATCATCGAAATTAATTTGTTTTTTACCTGACCCCCTTCACTCATTAGCCTGTCACATTGGAGATGGTCTGGCAGCCATGCTCTAACACTGATATTTAGTAAATAACTATATTACAACTTTCTGAGCAATACATTTTGCATGAAAACGAACCGAGCATGCTAGTTAGGTGGAGCCATGCCCTCGCCGTGCTCTAGTGCGTCAGTGTTTTTTCATTAATTTTAATGACGGTATCGGAAATACTCTTTATAATTTTCCAGGATATTTTCCAAGTTGTAATTTGTGAGTGTCCCAATTCACAAGGTAACGAATAGGATAAGAATCGTTAGGTACAACAAGAAGAGAGAAAATGCTTTTAAACTCACTGCTAATACTATATACAATACAAATAGGGACTTGCTCTTTATTGAACGCCACACAATAGAGAAAAATAACATTACTATAGAAAGGACTAATTAATAATTATATTAATTATTACTATAGAAATACGATTGTTGAAGCTGTACAAATATTATTTACTCTTTTAGACAAAACAAAATCATTTTTTAATACAGTTGCTCAAAACGTAAACATTTCGATACCTGTTTGTTGTCATTTCCGAACGAGCGCTTTTGTTTTTTTACATCACCCTTGGCCGTAAAGTGGAATTTTCTGCCCGCTACGCGGAGAGAAAATCTCACTTTTTGGCCAAGGCAAGACGTAAAACTTTTGACAAACCACGGGCGGTAATTCGTAAAACCCCAGATCGCATATTTATGGCCCTCACCTTCGGTTCGGGCCACAGAAACCTGCGATCTGGGACATTTACGAATTCACCATCCTAGGTCTGTAATGTACTATAACAGCTAGTGAGCGTGCCTAAAGTTGTTTTTACGAACTAGTCCGTAAAGTTTTTAAGCTTCATTTACTTCTTAATCCTTTTTTTCGCAAATGGTTAAAAAAATGTTTGATACACGTGCGAAATTGTCATTTTCACTCGCTTTCGCTCGCGCCAACATAACTAGGGACTCGTGGTAAAATGACAAACTTTTCGCACTTACATGAAAATGTACTATTCAAATTAAAATTCAATCATTTATTCAGCAAATTGGCCACATAGGGGCACTTTTACCCTTCAGAAAAAGAATTTACCAGCGCTTCCTAGACCCATTGCTTGAGAAGATGCGCCGCAACGAATTCAAGCAGTATTACATTTACTTTTTTTTTATATATACTCGTATACGGTCGGCGATGAGACGTTTACACTTTTGCACTCTAGAATGTAAGTAAACATCTCTTTGACGTTGACTGTACATGAGTTGGTTTCATCTGCCCGATATTTCCTTAAGATTTAGATATTTAAATGTTCCATCACTCGTATCTTACAGGGCAAAGGAGCAGGAGAAAAAGATACAAATGCGCATGAACTACCTGGCGGAGTACAACGAGCGTACGCGCAAGGAGCGAGCGGCGCGCGCGTTAGAGAAACAGAACAGGATCAAGCAGCGTGTTCAGGCCGCTGCTGAGATGGAGTTGCGCCGCAAGATCACCATGGTGCGCATGTGGCGAACCAACGAGAAGAAGCGCCTCAGCCGGCTCAAGCACGAACGTGAGACGAAGGCCAAGTTTCTGGAGAGTGAGGTAAGATACTAGAAATTGCACCAATCAAAAACTATCTATCTATATAACTAGTACAAGAAGTAGAAGATCAAGCAACGTGTTCAGCTACTGAGATGGAGCTGCGTCGTAAAATCCAGTGGCGGAACAAGCGGAGAAAGCGGAGATGCGACTCAGCCGGCTCTAGCAGAAAATCGAGACGAAGGTCGGGTAAGATACCTATTTGAAATCGTACCAATATTATGTGCCTAGTATGGAGTTTGGAATGTGTCTTGGTAAGGAGCGCAATCTTATATGGCGTAACAGTTGAAAACGTGTCCAGCGGATTTGATAAGCAACAAAACAAAACACACTCGCCTCACAAGCGTTTTCGCCTGCAGCAGTGCCATCTGAAGGCGCTACTGCAGACTATCCACCTAGGTGGCTTGACTGGAGTAGCGACCACAGCGCCCCCAATCTACCAGATTTGGTGTCCACTTTTGGAGCTATAAAGATTGCGCTCCTTTACTTCAACCCTCCATAGTGCCTAGCCTAATTGTCAGAGAAACCATCTCTCTCTCTCTCTCTCTCTTAGCGTGCCTCTTCAGTCCTGAAGGTTGGCCGCTTAGCTTCTTGTATGCCTCTCGACTCGATCCATCGCGACACGAAACAGCTGCTCGACGGATGAAACCCCGGTCCACTCGCAATTTATGTTTCGCAGCCACGACTTCTTTCTGCGGCCAACGCGTCTTTTGCCTTCAATCTTGCCCATCATTATAAATTGTAATAAAGCGTACCTCTCGTGCCTAAGCACGCGACCACGTGAGAGAAACCATAGACCAACGAGAAACAGAATAATCTGTAGCAAGACTAGCAAACTATTCAGCGGTACTGATTATAAATCAACTTGAAATGAATTTTGAGCCTTCATTCAAATTCCTAGTAAATGGCAATAAGGGGACGTATTAAGTACTTCAAGGGAAGCAGCCTTTTCCAGGGATGGGTGCTGTATTACCCGGTCTCAAGTCAAATCGTATTAAGGTTATATGAATACCCTAATAACTCCTCGAATGGTCCCGCGGGTCGAATCAAATTACACCTATTACGATGCGCAATTTCAGGGCTCGTTTTAAGTGAAGCGGCAAATAATTTTACAGATTAAGATACGAGATAGACAGACATGTGAAAATCACACACATGACGACACAGCTAAATTGGAATAGATTACCAGCGTCGTTTGCGATACTTGGTACTCTACTCTCTAAATCTCTGGTATTAGTAAAAACAAGTAAAAGTAAGTAAGTACTTTTTTCTATCTTACTGTTACCTATGGTTGTCCCTCCGAACGCATAATTTTTTTGGCATAGGTATGAAGGTTATGCGTTTTGTTTTTATGCGTTTTGAGATTATGCATTTTGCCATTATGCGTTTTGATCTTATGCGTTTTGACATTATGCGTTTTAATTTTATGCGTATTGACATTATGCGTTTTAATTTTAATCGTATTGACGTTATGCGTTTTGATTTTATGCATTTTGTCATTCTGTGTTTTGAGTTATGCGTTATTAGATTATGCGTTTTGATAGTTATGCTTATGCGTTATGACGGTTATGCCTTTGTATATTATGCGTTTTGATTTTATGCGTTCCAATAGGGACCCGTTACCTTATGCATACATATATATAAGTGAACTGAATCGCGTCGTCGTTATAAATATCATCTCAGTCCAGTCAGCCATAGGTATTTACAGATATATTTTGGTGTTTGTTTATTTTTATCCGTTATTTTCAGGCCAATCGGAAATGGACAGCTCGCATTCAGGCTCAAAACAAAAAGATTCAAGAAGAGGCTCTTCTACTAAAACTGTACTCGGACGACATGAATGCCGGAGCCGCTAGAAGAGCCAAGTAAGTAGAACACCCAAAAATGTTGCATTTTTTAAAATATAACGTTTTAAATACAGCTTCGTGCTCATTCGTTTGTGAAAAATGCAATGGAGCGAATGCTCGTAGAAGTTGCTCTCTTGTTTATTCCGTTCTTTCATTGGTGGCTGATTTTTTTGTTACCTACTCATAACTTTGCAAACTCATTTTGTCTCTTCTTCAGCCGAGCAAAGCTCGGTCTCCCAGATATTTAATGGCAGGTAATAAAAGCTTTCAACACTGTCTACAAATTGTCATATCATCCATATATTATTAACGTATCCGTATTTTTCTTTTACTAGGAAGGCAGAAGTTTACGCGTACAACACGGACTTGGAGCTGCAACGCATCAGGCTAGCCAATTGGAAACTAATGCATGGCGGTCATGCCAAGGCCGCTCAGCTCGTCAGAAAGATGGGAGAGGAGTTCGAAAAGGTTTTTATATAAGATTGAAATCTTTGTAAATATTGAATTATTCAGAATATTTTTTTATCCACTATCATACTATACTATATTTTACTACATACTACTACTACTTACTATTTTACTATATTTTTTCATTTTTTCTACACTAGCAGAGCAAGCAATAAGAATGAAGTAGATAATATTGAGATACCTAATTCTACGTAACCTTTGCTTTCCGAATGAGGACCGCCGACGCTACGTCCTGCATGAAAGAAAAGCGAATTTTTTGCTCACCCTTGATGCAATAACCGTTAATTTCAGTCGAAGCGAGGAGCCAAAGGGATGAGCCCTGAGTACGCCTTGAAACTCGCCACGGAGGCGATGGCGACCGCGCTCTCGACGCAAGGCGACACGCTCATGACCCTGGGGCAGGCGCGCATTCGGATGGACATCGAGACTGTCCTGCCCTCACCACCTGTCAAAGTTCTAGAAGAGGTGAGAGTCACTCGGATTGTATTGCATTTTTTGCTGCTAAATTTTGGTTTCCATTACGCCTTGGCCGAGTGCAGTCAGGTCCCGATGAAGAATAAGAATGTTTATTGTGACACTCAAAAAATATATAGGTAGAAAAACGAAAAGAAGGTACACAGAAAAAGAAACTTAATTCTTGTGCAATTGTGGGCTGAGCGTAATGCTGCGAGTGCGAGTATTTATTCGTGTCTGCACAGCGCTGGTTTTCAGACACGAATTTACGCCCCCTTCTCCACAAATACCACTTAGGAGTGCAATTAGCCTAATTAAAATGAAGATTTACGTATTTATTACGATAATATAATAACTAAGAAGAGTTTATTTCTGGATAAAATTACCTACACGTAAATAGAACACAGAGTAAACTCGCTCAATACGATCCAAATCCGTTTTACGTTCTCTCTCTCTCTCTAGGAGTATATACTTTACTTACATTGTGTACGAAATTCCTGACCTAACCTGAATTTGCCACAGAACTTATCTATGATGAGCTCCTGATGGAAAGAAGCGCGTCCTCTGAGGGACGTAAATATATACGTAGGCTGTTGTATTGTGGTTGTAATCAATGGTGGTAATATAATCCGCTTGCTCAGATCCTGGAGACGGCAGTGAGAGAGTTCGCGCGCCGGCGCACGCACCTGCTGATGCGCGACGTGGAGCGAGTCGTGCGCGCGCACGCTTCCCTCGCCTTCTTCCAGAACATTCGGCCCATGCCTAAGAAACGGTTAGCGATGTTTTCTGATTGTTTACCGACTTCAAAAAGGAGGAGCTTTTCAATTCGCCTGTATGATTTTTGTACGTATGTTACGCGATTACTCCGTCAATTTGTGAACCGATTTCGAACATTGTTTTTTTTCTAAATCAATAGATGGTACCTTCGGGTTGGCCCAATTTTAATTAAGTATGTTTCGTACTGATGATGGAATCCATGATAAAGTGAGGAAATTCCTCGATTGTTTACAACGTGTATGATAATATTGTGGTATTAATTCTATCTACGGCAACAGTAAACTTAGATAGGTACCTACCTACGTCCCGTTGTACAGTCGCCATCAGATATAATTAGGTATCTGAACAAACAAAATATGAAATCGATCATAAATATCTAAACATGCATTCTAACATCTTGACAAGAAGATCGTGTTCAGATATTTACGATCACCTTGGTAGTTCCCATATATTTAAGGGCGTACCCTCATTTGGAAACTGTAGCCGAAAAAATATGTACACTAAAGTCAACGGGTCGTGCCGTGCTCCTAAATCCTACAGAGTCAGGGCAATAAGGAGCGCAAAATTTTGTTTATTGCCATGGACTCATGATGGGGCATCATATCTTCATAATGGGACAAACTAAGTATGAACACAGAAAAAATCTTTATTTTGTAACACAGGCTGTCGAAGCAACCGCGGTGGGCGGCGCAGGTGGTGTCAGAGTTCCAGCGACACATGGCGAAGCGAGGCAACGGCTCCATCGTGTTCGGCGACATCACCCACATTCTCAACGAGGAGGAGACCGAACTCGAGATGAAGAGGGCCCGCGATAGGCCCCCCACGCCTGTGGTACGGATTGCAATTCTATTTTAAAGTAGAAAACCAGCAGAAGAGCTACTAGCTGGACGGTAGTCAGTCTAGTCGGCGTCACTTATGAACATGTGCAAGACTAAGTACATAAAGTGGAAGCCAACACTTTGTCCATTTACTAGCTTCTTAAAATATTGCCTATATTACAGCAAAATACCTTAGGAGGAGTAATGTTCATCGATTCGCGTTTGCTCTCATCATCATAATAGAGAACCATTGTTTCATCCCCTGTAACTCAATTATGCTTTTTAGATCGCATTCGTCGTGATAAGTAGCCTAGAACTATAGGTATGTCAGGCCAGATTATTATGGGACGGCCTGGTAGGTACGTTACCGAAAAGACATTGTTCACATATTATACCGTTTGTCTATAGCCGTCCAAGACGAAGCTGGCTGAGGTGACATTCTGCGACCGCTGCGACGAGCTCACTGACCCCGTCGCCAATGCCAGCTGCCTGCCGGAGCGGAGAAAAATGATCGAGGTTACTTACTTAGTTTACTTACACTTACAATACTTTTAGGCTACAAAGCTACGCACTGTCCGGTTAGTTGTCCTGCGGCTGACCCTCCGGCTGGCTTGATGAATTTAACTTGAGTTGAAAAGTGTCGTTACGTAGGTAGATGCATTTTCGAGCAGTCAGTTTTTTTTATCTAATCCATTTCCATTCCAAATTTTGTCATGTTTGTTCGGCAAAATGTTTATAGGTACTTAAATGGCCTAAATAACGAACATTCGTTATTTTGGCCCTTTGCTACTAAACCAACAACTGTGCGTTGCGTCGCAGATGGTGAACGCGGCGGCGCGACTTCTGTCCCGCTCAGTGAGCCACAGGGTAGAGAAAGGCATGGATGCCACCGTCGGGACAGTCACTTTGCCCAACATGAGACATCCAAGTGAGCCACTATCTATTCCATTCCAGGTTGATATTTTCTAGATAAGTACTAATAGACAGTCGTGTCTAAGCTTGTGATGTTCGATCGCCGAAAGGCAACGACAGTTTTGTGTTAATACAACCAGATTTCATCGTGACAAAAAACAGATGTAAAAAATCATCAAACTTTAATAAAGATAAATAATTTGCGAAAAGTAGCGTTTAATATCGGTAGTCGCAGATATCGAGCAAACCTATGTTCATACAGTTCTCTCCTAAATACATGCCGGTAGGGCTTTCCGTAAGTTTATTGCCGAGCCAAGCCTTGGAAAATACCAATGTCCAGCAATCTACGTATTTCGGCTAATACGAGTATGATGATGATGAAATCTACATAAATACATAGGTACGTTGGTATAATACCTAATTATTATCTAAGGTCTAAGGTATTTCCTAAGGCTAGGCTCGCCACTTACACCGGTTTTGCGCCACTATCGTATCCACCGCGCGATCTTCATCAGCTCTATCTTGTTGGATGCCTATACCGACAGCTGGTATCTCGGTATTCGATAACTTTCTCGAACAATGTGCTCCGTTCACACTGCCACTCGAGGTTCGCAATTCTTCATTTATGTCGATTCATCATGCTCAATAATCCCATTCCACAGTGGAGTGGGGCGAGGCGGTCGAAGGGCTAGCGGGTGCCGTGGTGGACAACCGCGTAAACGCCGACAACGGCGACGTGCGCCGCGTTAGCGAGTTCCTCGCACACCGCATACTTCGCTCGCTGCTAGTTGAGATGAAGGAGGAGAAACAAAAACGGGTGAGACCACGTGCTCAGCTTCCGACTCGGGTGGCTAACCTACCCAGCACTGCCCATCATTTGTGGAGTCAATGATGCGAGCGCATTTATCGCGCACCGCGGGCTACGCTCGCTGCTCGCTGAGATGTTGGAGGAGACGCAGAATTGGGTGAGACCATGCGCGGCTCGTATTCAGATTATGACCCGGGGGACTTATAGTCGGGGAGTTAAAGTCAGCGGTACCAAGTACTAAGGTACTTATAGTCAGTGGAGCGGCCGGGTTCCTTGCAAACCGCGTGCTGCGCTCTCTAGTCGCTGAGATGAAGGAAGAGAAGCGGAAACGGGTAAGTTGACAGGGTAGCGAATTGGTGCAAGCCTGCCTTACCGGTAGACGACCAACTCCAAGGTACCTAAGTGATTAGTTGCAACTTGCAACTCTAGGGGAATCATTGATGCGTTACCGGTCTAAGATGATATAAAACATGGTCATATTCAGGTACAAAACGAATTAATTTAACTAAAAATAGTCCACGTAACAGTTTGTTATGCGAGGCTCGCCCTTGCATAAATTACCTGCCGAGCTGGCCCGCGTTTGTTGCCGAACTTCTAATAAACTCTAAAGTTTACCTAACAGTATACGGATTAATTAAATTTCATAAATTTCACTACGTGTTCCCATGTTTAGAATTGTTAGACTGTATGACGATAACCTTTAAATACCTAAATGAAAATTGTCTATGACTATTTCTTAAATGATCCGTTTACTTTTTTACACAATTTTTCGGAAATGCTTTAATCATTAAGTCGAGTTCGTATAGATCAAATTTGCGCTACGACGAAAAGGTCAAAATAAATAATAACCATAGGTACCAGCTTACCAAGATTCAATGACTTATCTATCTTTAACTATAATCCTATTTTCTTTTTTTAGAAACTAAGCACATTGTCGATCACCGCAGCGGAGGGCGGGGAGAAGAAAGATTTCTACGTCCCAACATCAGGCGACGAACCGGAGCCCGCTCAGTGACAGTGACAGCGCATCACATGTCAAAACCTCATTGTGCCCACATTGTTTGGGAAGAACATGGAAAATTATCCAGGGATTGTACTTGTTTGGTATAGTTTTCTTTCAAGGTTTTCAATGCACAACGAAATTGTATTATATTTTTTACAAGCGATTGCTGTTTTATTTCTATTCTGCATAGGTACTTGCAAAAATTTGTTATAATCATAGGGCGAATAGATATACGAATTGCTTTTATCTAGGAATCGACTTTTCCAATGCGACCGAACCAAGATTACCTAAAATTGTCTATTACCTACTGACAAACGAGTTCTTGCCAATCCAACCAAACTGCGGCCATCCACCACCACGATCACAGCAGCCTATTGACGTCATACAGATAGGCCTGCGCCCAGAGGAGGCCTGTGGCTCCTCTTCTCGAGGGGGTTTGGGCTATAAGTCTTCACGCGGGCTCAGTGCGGATTGGGGCCTTCACACTCATCCTTGAATTAATTCGCAGATGAGTGCAGGGGCTCTATTCGAAACGTTACATATGGAAAAGGAATTCCCTATCCCTTATCCCTCACGTCAAAGCGTCACGGCGCTCAAATTGAATTTTAAATCTATCTACTACTACAGCCTATTTGCGTCCCACTGCTGGGCACAGGCTTCCCCTCATCATGAGAGGGTTTGGGCTAAAGTCCCCACGCGGGCCCAGTGCGGATTGGGGACTTCACACACATCTTTGAATTACTTCGCAGATGCGTGTGGGTTTCCTCACGATGTTTTCCTTCACCGAAAAGCTCATGGTAAATTCAAATTGAATTCCGCACGTAAGTAAACTTAGAGGTGCGAGCCGGAATCGAACGCCCGATCCTCGGCATGAGAGGCGGTAGGTCGAACCACTAGGCCACCACGGCTAAAAAATCTATCTGTTTAAAGTTAATTTTCAACGCCGTGACGCTTTGACGGTAGGGATAGGGAATTTCCCTTTCCCTATGTAACGATTCGAATAGGGCCCCAGGCTTCCTCACGACGTTTTTCTTCACCGAAAAGCTCCCTGATAAATTCAAATTGAATTTCGCTTAAAAGTAATCTTCGAGGTGCGAGGCCGGGATCGGACCCTTTGCATGAGAGGCGGTATAGGTTGAACCACTAGACCACCACGGCCTTTTTTAACTGCGGCCATATTTCTCAACTTTTACGGTCACCCCTTAAAGCATCTGCTCCCTCAAAAACAAAACAAAAGAACCTCATTATAATATCGATGCAAAAAGGCCCTGAAATAGCCTCCTCGATCCTTGCATCCTCGTGGATCCATAAGGTCGTAACTCTTACTAAAGTAAAGAACTATAAGCCACTTTGCAGTTAGCACCCCTGAAGAGCACTTGGAGTTTTTCGAGGAGCCTTGAGTTGCCCTACGCTACGTGATCGTCGTACGATATTCGATCCCGTATAAAGAACTACTTAATTTTGGCAGGATTGAAGGCACTGTTTAGGATGACCTATCAATAATAGGTCGTCGGCATAATTGAGTTATGTAGGTAAGTATGCTTTATTGTCACTTTTAGCACGTTAATATGTATTACCTACCTAAGTATTGATTAACTACCATGTTAAAATAATTTTACATCACCCTTGGCCGTAAAGTGGGATTTTCTGCCCGCTACGCGGAGAGAAAATCTCACTTCTTGGCCAAGGCAAGATGTAAAACTTTTGACAAACCACGGGCGGTAATTCGTAAAGCCCCAGATCGCATATTTATGGCTCTCACCTTCGGTTCGGCCACAGAAACCGGCGATCTGGGACATTTACGAATTACTTACCTGCGACTGGTTTATTGTAATGCCACTTTGTTTGCCTGTGGCTCTCCCAAGACACCCATACCTGCTAAAATGAACCTTCTAAGCTTCTGTGCGCCACTTTATATCAAAGTGTAAACACTGACAGTCCAAAATATGGTCCAAACTAACCATTTTGATGATAAGATGTGGCGCATGTAAAGTTCATTATCGTAAAAACCACTTAGCCCCATTTGCACCAAGCCGCTAACCTCGGGTTAACCGCTTAACTCGGTTTATTTTTATGAATTTTACTTGGGTTAAGAATCTAACCCGAGGTTAGCGGCTTGGTGCAAGTGCAATGGGGCATTTACTTTGAATGTGAACCTAAACTCTAAACCTTATAATATCACTCATAAATTGTAATTGCCTGCGAAACGACTCCTCGAACAAAACCTTTATAGCCTTTATTAAAGGATGTGAAAAGGTTATTACGGGTGATTAAAATTAAACGAGGGGTAGGTAGGCACTTGCGTAAAGAAGAGACTCTTCGCCACCAGGAATATCGTCATAAGGAGTAAAAGCTAGTGTAAATGAAGTAAACGTATTATGCAACGATTTTATATGTATAAGTTAGTTTGTCTTCTTGAATGTGGGTAACATTAGATACATTACACTACAATGTGATTTTAAAAAACCGGCCAAGTGCGTGTCGGGCCACGCGCAAAGTATAGGGTTCCGAAGTTGACGATGCGCATAGTACCTTTCTAAGACTTATTTAGCATCTTAGCTAGCCTGTGATATGACGTGCCCGCCCGACTCCCCTATGCCGCTCGATAAAAATCATTGGTTTTTTAATCATTTCATAAGTTGGTCGACTATGACTCGTAAATTTGTACAGCCTACTTAGCTGTGATAGTTTTCTTTTCAACTAAAAACCCTAAAAACATCGTCATCATCATCATCAGTCAGACGGAAGAGGTCCACTGGAGGTACAAGACATAGGCTGGCCCCCGAGGCTCACCACTCAGACCGGTCTTGTGCCAGTCGCATCCATCGTATTCCAGCGGTCTTTAGGACATCGCTCCATCTTACTGGATCTTAGAGGTATCTACCAACAGCTTGTCTCCCGCCGGTACGCGGACGATATTTCAGAAGTTTCTTGCCCCGTATAGCCAGAATGTGGTAGATACCTAATTTTATTTTACATCTTTATTCTTAAAAAAATAATATTAGATTAATAGTACAGTGCTTAACATTTTCGGAACCACTCTTAATTCAGACGCGGTTTAATTATATTTTAGTACGTACTCAATCCTCTTGGTGGATTTACGATACACGACGTCGTGTGCTAAGACTAAGTAAGTAGAGACTTCCTAGAGATACATTGTAGACACCAAACACGTAAACTAGGGTTAATCCAGGCATTTCAGCTTCAAGTGGACACACACCCGTGGTCTAAGGATGCTCCCCCTTCTAAAAGAAAGTTTTCGAAATTACAAACTTGGACATAAACTAGGGACCTAATAACATATAAAAAATAGTTGATTAATACTGTTTTACATCACGCTTGGCCCTTGGCCATAAAGTGGGATTTTCTGCCCGCTACGCGGAGAGAAAATCTCACTTCTTGGCCAAGGCAAGACGTAAAACTTTTGACAAACCACGGGCGGTAATTCGTAAAGCCCCAGATCGCATATTTATGGCCCTCACCTTCGGTTCGGGCCACAGAAACCTGCGATCTGGGACATTTACGAATTCACCACCCTAGGTCTGTAATGTACTATTAAAAAATAATACGTACCTACTTAAGATATGAAACGATACTTTTTACATAAGCTACTTTCTAGTTCCATTAAAAAATCTTTCAAAAATCGAACCGCCAAGTCAGTGTCAAATTAACAGTTAAAAAGTGAAACAGTGAAATATTCAAACACCCAAACACAATACCTGGTAAAGGAACTGATAATGCAGCTGCTGCCTGACCATCAAGCTCTTCTAGCTTCCGTGAAAGATCTCGGCCAAACGATGTTTGAATCCTCAGACATGGAGGTGAAGGAGAAAAGGTCTTCAAACGCATCGTTGCCACTCATGAACCCAGTAGCTAGTGGGGACAATGTGGCGACGGGGCTGGCCTCAGCGCACAAGCTGAAGGAGGAACTGCCGCCACTGGTACCTTGCTGCGAAGGCAGAGAGCTGCAGGTGAGTTCATTTTCTTCTTAACCTTTTCAACGTCCCATGTCAAATACAAAAGCTGTCACTCACAAGCCAAGGGTGGCTGGCTAATGCGAATATGGATTTCACATACCTAACTAACCTCTTGAATAACACGTTAGCGGTGTCGTTGGCGTAGTGGCACCGTGGCACGGCAGTGCATGGCAACTTTTAGGTGTCCTTGGCGATCAGAGAGTTAATTTAGATCAGTGACGTATTTTCCATATTGTCTGTCCTAAGCCATACCAGCCACTCGTTTCCCAGCTTCAACATTTAGGTAGTTCTTATTATCATCAGTGTATTTAATGCCACAATTTCTCCTTATATCTGCTGAAACACCTAGGCCGTGCCTTATAGCAAATCCGCCACTGTTTCTTTTATTACTTCTACCTATGTAATAGCACGACACAACTTAGAAGGCGCTATTAATTTTCATCACACGTCACCCTAAGAGTAAACTCTGATTATTTTTTCAAAACCATGATGTAATTAACTGTGGTCCACCATAAGATAACACTACTTTAGAAGCTAGGTATAAGTTTATGAATTTGTTAACTGTACCTACTTGACAAGCTCTGGTCCAACCTATCTCGGTTCTTGATTGATAACGTCCGATGCGGGTAGGGGTTTTTGTGCCGCCGAAACGTTTTATTGAAAACGGACACTGATTAAATTTCGACCCATCTTCATTCATGAGCTTTCGAATTTTGTAGCATGACTTGTCGAGCATAACGAAGATTTGGAGTAGAGTAAATCGGACGGTTGTATCGTATTGACCCTTTGGTGTTTCAGTTAGAATCTCTAATTGAAATGGATCTTTGGAAAAACAATATTTTACCTCATAAATAAATGCCGAGTATATCCGGCCAAAGCGGAAAAATATGAATACAGCAACTCGATAATTATGACATAGAGTCGCTAATGAAAGCTGAACTTATCGAACTCAATTTCGCGTAAACATTAGTGATCAAAACGTATGTATCAGACGAACCTAGATTGGTTCCGCGTAATTGAGTTTGACAGATTCAACTTTCTTTCGCCAGATCAGCAAGAGTAATAATATTTTGAGTAGTAATAATTTTTACATTGACCATAAAGAGGGATTTTCTGCCCGCTACGCGGAGAGAAAATCTCACTTCTTGGCCAAGGCAAGACGTAAAACTTTTGACAAACCACGGGCGGTAATTCGTAAAGCCCCAGATCGCATATTTATGGCCCTCACCTTCGGTTCGGGCCACAGAAACCAGCGATCTGGGTCATTTACGAATTCACCACCCTAGGTCTGTAATGTACTATAACGCTTTAGCAGAGAGGTTACCTACCTACATACCTTAGTCACTTACCTACAATACAATATACTTTATTGTACACCACACAATCAAGAAACAGTACAGACATAATGTAATTACACGAAAGGTGTGGTATACAGCAGGCGGTCTTATCGCTTAATAGCTATGTCTTTCAGACAACCTTTGGATAGTGGAGATGAAGAAAAACAAACTAGGTTGGTAGGCGGTGCTCTGTACAAAGATGTGCAGGAGAAACAAACACAAAAAGTAATAAACATAAAGTACTTAAATACATTTATACATAAACTTACATATATATAGATAACAGCCAAATAAATTAAAATATGCAACCCATTATTAAAGAAAAGAAAAGCAGTATATATCAGACAAGTGACAAATAATGCTCCTTAACCTTCTACCTACCTTCATGTTTGGAACACAAATTCCAATCCAGATAACAGAGGACCTCGCGCGCAGCGGCTTGTCTGCGATTTCGGTGCGGCACGACAGCGTCGTACAGAGCCTGAGCTCGTCGCGCGCCTGCGACAAGCTCCAAGTGGCGCCTGGACTGGTGAAGGTAAAATAAAATACTACATTTTGATGCTAGTGCGAAAAGTTCGTCATTTTATCACGAGTCCCTAGTTATTTTGGCGCGTGCGAAAGCGAGCGATAACACTAGGGACGAGTGAAAATGGCAATTTCGCACGTGTATCAAACGACATTTTTTAATACATTTGCGAAACAAAGAGCCCAATTAACTTTTCGCACTAGTTCGTAAAAAACAACTTTAGGTACGCTGACCGCTGACTAGCTGTCAAAAAACAAAAAGCGCTCGTTCGGAAATGACTAACTTTTGGCACGATAAACAAGGTATCGAAATGTTTACTTTTTGAGCAACTGTATTAAAAAAGATTTTTTTAGCATTCAGTATAGTCTAGTCTACAAGGAACCCTTACAGTTTCACCGTGTCTGTCCGTCCATCCACAGCATCTCTCAGGGATGCTTGAGTTCCAGAAAGCTTTAATTTGACCTGAATTCATCTACTTACATTTTAGTCACTCCCCGACAAAGTACTGGTAGGATAAAATTTAAAATAAAAGTAGAAAAAAATAATTACCTCCTCTGCGCGTACATTGGTTATGGTTCTTCTAGTGTATTCCGTGGGACGGGGTGTGATTGGATAGGTTTTTAACCAGTAATCGATTTAGAGATGCAAATTTTTGTTAGTGTCAAGTCTCCGTGTCTTGGCAACGTTATTCTAAACCTAAATCCCAAATGACAAATTGTTTGCATTGAAAGAGACTCTTTAAAGGTTACCAATTAAAGCTGCGCCTATACCCAGCTCAGCCGTCACTGTCACTCCTACAACGAGTGAAAGAGAAAGCGCTACGCACGAAACACCCGATTTAGTTAGTATTTAACACGTTTAATTTTTTATAAAAATACCGTCTAAAAACATGGCATTTATAAAGCTGTCAGTGTATGCATTTAATATGGATCATTTTTCTATCATGTTTAGTTTTACACTGCTTGATATAATAAACTGGAGTAAAGTTGGATTAAAGGTCCAAGTTAGAGGTTACTTTGGAATTAAATTGTATCGAGCGAAGTTTCGTGAAACGTGTAACAAAAGCTGTCTATTTAAGGATGATATTATAATCAAATATAACATGTGTTTTTTTTTGTATTTTTAACTTTTAGCATTTCTTAGAAAATAATGATCTTACATGAGCAATTTGACGATGCTGGGTCAGGAAACGGCCTTAGGGTATTTAGGTACCTCTTTTTCAGAAGACACAAAAGCTAAACATGCCTTTATGCTCATTATACGAGTCGACAATAGGAACGGTTCTTTTTATCTCTGTTAGGTACTGTGTTACGAAGTTTTCTACTTATTTCTAACTTCTCCAATATCTTGATGTTAAGATACACCGAGACTCGCCGGAAAATATTTTATAGAAAGTTTGAATTGAAATTAACTTGCTTTTACGTCCCTTATTCCTACTCGTAATGGTGAAATTATTGATGCAGCTGCCTGCTGCAAGTTCCGTAGGTTACTAAATGTCTAGTGTGTGAGAACAAGTCTAGGTTTTTTGCACTGGTTGACAAACGAGCGTATAGACCACCTGATGGTTAGGGTCACTGTGGCCCAATGGACGTTAGGGATCAAAAATATCGAATGCGTTGCCAACCCGAAGGCAAAGATTGAGTGCCTCTGAGATTGAATGTTGGACGACTGATGATACTAAGGGTGTGTCGATTCAAATCGAACTGTCCGTTAAAGTTAACGTTAAATATTTTAGTATGGGACAAAATGACGGCGGCCATATTTAACGACCAGGAGTCTGTCAACTGTACTTGAATCAACCCAGGCTAAGTGGTTACCGCCGCCTGTTTTTAACACCAGATTCTAAGCGATTTCACAGGCTCTCTTACCCTCTTGCGATATTTCTATTTATTTGAAACGCTACTTACGGTTATGGGGCGTCCACATCCCTGAGTAAGAGTAGGCACATTTCTGTCTAATTAGTTAAGTATAGGTAGGTACCGATATCAGTAATGCACCTCGCTAAATATGGAGAATGGTGTACCTATGTTGTACCTAAGTATCACCGATAGGATAGAATAACACTGTTATGCAATCTCGCTATGGGAGAAAGTGTATTTTTAATTAGGGATTATGGACATTCATCCTCGAAAGTATAAGTACCTACTAGGTATTCTAATGATTTTTTCAGCACCGCAACTCGTTCCGCTGCCTGCACCGACCGGACTTGAAGCGGGTGCCCTACCTGCGCCGGATGTCGCCCGACGAGCTCGAAATGCTGTTCCGTGGCTACGCCGACTTCCCATCGTGTGCCTCCAGAAGCGGTCAGATATACCAGTATCTAATATAATTATTGTTCTATTACATAAGTTATGTTGGTAACTATATAAGACCGCTGTGGGGCTGCTACGCCTAGCTCGACCATGCTAGGCCACTTGGTTGGGTTTACCAACGCATCATAAAAATATGAAAAATGTAGGTGGATATTTCCACAGCAGTGCACGACCACAGACAAATATAATGAATCCACGTTTAGCGTGTGCGTGCATAGGAGTGGGGTTCCAGCTTAATGTGGGTAGGTGTAGCTGGAGATTCATAGTAGAAAATGAGATTATTTGACCTTAAAAATAAACCCTTTAAACTCTTCTACAAAATATAAGTACTTAGCCACTTAAGGAAAAATGCAATAATTTGTAGCAACACAAAGATTATTTCTTACAGAAAGTCAAGAAGAAAATATAAGGGCAATGCTGACTTCTGAAGAAAATATTCGAATCAAAGATCTGCGAACAAAAGACATCGGTGGGCCAGATGATGGTAACGGTAAATAAATAAATTGTATTTAGATAATATTAGTCGGTACAAGTGCGGCTGTGGGGTAAGTGCACCTAGCACAAATATACTTACCGATCAATCAATCAAATAATTTATTGTCAGATTGTGTGTAACAAGGGGTACTTAAAACATAAGGTGCGATACATTCGGCTAATAGAAGCCATACAATACAATATTTAGGTAAAATACTTACATAAAACAACTTGTTGCATAACTAGTACAAACTACTTATACATTACTTATACCTACTTATAATTGTATAAAATTAAAAATGTCCATATTATATTTGGCGATAAGCAACTTATATACCTACTTACTTAGATTCCATACATGCAATGCAACAAATAAAACAAGTCCACTGCAATTTATACGCATGCAGTTGGCCCTGTTCACGAGAGTAGACATTAAAGTAAAAAAAAATAGGATCCCTTACCCCGGAGGTGCCCTTGCCCCGCCCGACTGACGTTAGTATCTTGTGTGGAGATAACCCTGGCTATGTCTCTATTCATTGATGAAATTTTATCCAATTATGTAGGTAGGTAGTAGGCAGACACATTACAGCATCTGCAAGTCTACCATTTGACTCGTGAAAATACAGGCCGCTTAAAGTATGTGAAAGTAAGCAAACATGTTCTATACCAATTTTATTGAGAGCAGCAATTGCTTCTTGAGCCACGAGGCACGGTAATGTTGCAATTAATCATACCCTCTTCATAGGCCAGCCACTCACTTGCTTTGAGCGATGCGAGACTAATTTATGACGAAACTTAGCTGAAGTAAATTCGGGGTCGTTTAATTTAAGTGGGAACCTACTTCAATAATTTGTGATTTGTATTGATGTAATAATTTGTAAGCGTTATATTATATAGGTATAGGTAATCGAACATTACGAGTAGCTATCTAAATATATAAAACTCAAAGGTGACTGACTGACATAGTGATCTATCAACGCACAGCCCGAACCACTGGACGGATCGGGCTGAAATTTGGCATGCAGGTAGATGTTATGACGTAGGCATCCGCTAAGAAAGGATTTTGCAAAATTCCCACGGGAACGGGAAAAATCGGGATTTTACTTTTTAATATTTCTGCGCATACGAAGTTGCGGGGAAAAGCTAGTTTTAAAATAAAAGTACGTACTTAGTACATCTACAATAGATCTACAACGGCTTTGAAGAGTAAATAAATATCTATGTTAATAGGATCTCTCAACTACTCGTAGGTAGGTAGGTATAGTAGGAAGGATGCATTGCGTACCCCAAATTACCGCTTTTTTTCTGCTCGTAGGTACCTAGGTACCTACGTTCTCGTTTATGAAATAAATTACCTAGGAGTCTTCTCCGTCCCTTAACATAAAGATGCGGAGAGTACGAGGGGCGTTCAAAATATTCTCGGTATTGGAATGAAAACAAACAAGTATGAACAGTTTGATATTTTTTATTTTTCAATATACTCCCCCCCTATGTTAATACACTTAAAAGATCGATCAATTTTTTTTTTTAATCCCTCATAAAAAAAAATTTTAACCTTGGTATAAAAGTGCTCCTCTACTGCCGCCTTCAACGCCTCATCGTCAAAAAATCGATTTCCACGCAGATCCTTTTTGAGATTGGGGAACAAAAAGAAGTCGCTGGGGGCTAAGTCCGGACTATACGGTGGATGAGTTATAGTTCCGAACCCACATTCAGCAATAGATAGCTGCCTTGGCAATATGAGCAGTATGGACAGGGGCGTTGTCATGCAGAAGCAGAATACCTTTAGACAACTTTCCTCGCCTTTTTTCTTTTATTGCGTCCCTTAATTGATGTAGAATATTCACGTAGTACTGTCCCGTGATATTTACACCTTTTTCTTTATAATCGATCAACAATACTCCTTCACAATCCCAAAATATTGTTGCCATGACCTTGCCAGCGGAAGGGACGACCTTGAACTTCTTGGGATGAGCTGAACCCTTAATGTGCCACTGCATGAACTCCTGTTTACTCTCTGGGTCATAATGATGAACCCAGGTTTCATCTCCAGTAACTATCTTTTGCAGCACCTCATCAGGATTTTCACCACACAGGTCAATAAAATCGGAACAGCAAGCTGCACGCACATCTTTTTGAAGTCGAGTCAGCATTCGCGGAACCCATCTTGCACTGACCTTTGACATATTAAGATGGTCATGGATAATGTCATGTACGGTACCAATAGAAAGATTGGTTACTTGAGCTATTGATTTTATCTTCACTCGACCATCTTCCAATATAAGGTTTTCCACCTGATCAATATTTTCTTGTGAAGTAGCTACTACAGGCCGGCCAGGTCTAGGGTCATCTTCAATACTCTCCCTGCCACGTTTGAATTCGCTTGACCACTTTTGAATTGTAGATAAAGAAGGAGCAGACTCACGGTAAACACAATCCATTTCCTCTTTTATGGTTTTTTGGTTTTTACCCTGTTTCGTCAAGAATTTTATTACGGAACGATGTTCTAATTTCGTTAACATTGTTAATTCACTCATTGTGTTCGTGTTTGTTCAGAAATTGCAGAAAAACAAAAGAACATCTCGGTTTGAATTATACTTTTTTTTAATGTCAAAGAATGAACCTTACCAGCCAGTAACAAAACAAATTCAAAAAGAGGTTATAAGATATCAATACCGAGAATATTTTGAACGCCCCTCGTATATAACCTAATTAATAATATTTCCATCAAGAATCCCACCGATGCTTATTGAACCTTCCAGTGAGCGCTCTCCACCCGATCCCGGAGATGCGTTCGGGCGCAGAGGACCTCCCGGCCGGTATGAGGTTACACGGAGCTCGGGCGAGGCTCTACACCTCGGTGCTGGCTGGGGCCAAGGCGGGGGACCAGCTCGAGTAAGTTGGCCATGACATTTCATTAATCACTATAAAGTCTGGCAAACGAAAGCTGAACCCATCAGGCTTAATTACGCGGCACCATCAGATATATATATTTTTTACCGCTACTGTTGCCGAGTATACCTAAGTGGGTAGGTACCTAATTGAGTTTTATAGATTCAGCGTTCGTTACCAGACTAGTTTGCGTTGCATTATTTGCGTTCATAAAACTCTGGCTTAGCCATCAGCTGACTGATTGACGTCCATGTGCTGATGACGAAGAGGGATCTACTTAGGCACGACTGTGGCACGTAGATGACGTAGACCAATCGCGGTTTCTTCGACCTCCGCCAGGACGTCACATCAACTCTATCATTAAAGTTTTCAAGATTAAATATACTTACGGACGGATGAGAAATGCCTGCAAGGCCCTAAATAATAATATCGAAATTACCCAATCAGGATCGTGTCCCTGACTGACTTTTTAAACTGAATGAATTCAGTTTAACCCAATATTTTTGGTAATATACTCATACTTACATTTTGCTACTTTCAGTGGGGAGTCGCTACACGAAGACACCGCCCCGCGAGACCAGGAAGACAACCTCGTTCCTGATGAGGAGGTAATTCTCCACGAGGAACTGCAGATCATCCTCCCTCCGCGCTGCGATGACGTCACCACAGCCTCCACCCCCTCCACCACACTCACAGAGAACAGCCTCGACAGTTAAAACCCAACCACCACACCTATGACGTCTTTACTGTGGACTAAATTAAATGGTACATAACACCAAGCCCTCAGCCCAAGTATACGTCGAACACTGAGAGGGCTGAAGCAAAAATCTATGAAAAAAATCGTAAAACTCGCCATGTGCTTCTGATGGTTGGTCTATGATATATTAAATTGAATCTAGGAGTTATTTATATCCTCTTACAAGATAAACTAAACCTTTTGAAAAATCTCAATAGTAGCGTTTCTCAATAAAATAAGGCTCAATAAAATAATGTGAAATAACTTGATGTAAAATAACTCTCTATTTTCTTATATCTTGACTTATTACCCATGCAAATTTATAAAGAAGCCATAAGAAAACTCAGACATAGGTTTTAGGATAAGTTCTACCCATATTCCCTTTAGGAAAGTGATACAGGCATGAGAAGATTTAATATTTTTGATAACCTTAAAGGTTGACTTTAAATTGTCTAATTGCTATTCTTCAACAAAAACCCAGATTCTAGAGCTTTTTCTAAAATAGCAAATTCATGAATGTATGTAACATTGAACTTGGGCTTTTTGGGATTTTTAGTTAGGTATAAATGTCCACGTAATGTCAAGAATTGTCCGGCTACTAAAATATGTATAATCAAATTTGTTATAGGGAACTCTGTGGAACTAGATTAAATTTACGAACATAATGCCTGGGATGCACGAGGGAACTAAGGGTATGATTGTTCATTCACTGTGAAATATACTGAGAAATAAGATTGCTACGTGTATCTCAGGCATAATGTGTGCAAAAGCCTAAATCAACTATTATTTATTTTAGGTTATTGGATCCATTCAAAATTGTGTTATAATAAAAAGTGTAAAAATAGCAGAATACAAATTAGAGAAATTATTGCAATGAAACAAAGTGTTAATTTAATTGTGAATTTATATTGAATAACTTTCTACAATATTATACAGCAGACTGTAATTCGTTACCCACACTCGCTCCTCGGTAATATAATAAACGCACCAATACTATTCTGTTGAATTTTTTTAACTAATTACAATACTGTATATTTAACTCAATTTATACATCACAAGTGCATTACAATTTCTAATTTAATTGCACTTTTATTTAAAGCGAATTTTTGTGTACATTGTATAGTCGGCAAAATGATCAGTAGATTGGCTTACCATTGGACAGTCTTCAGTAACGCCTGATGATCTTGAGCCGTAGTAGTCAGCTTCAATAATTAGGCTGCATTCAACTAGGAACAACGTGCAAGATATCCAAATTTGGCCGCAGTATTCTAACGTAAGCGATATATTGTCATGTCATTGTTACTAATCCAGAGTATTTAACCATAGCACAGAAGACTGGCAACTGTATAATAAAAGAAATAAGTAATTAGAAATAAAAATATTTTAAATGACATTTTTGTTTAATCGAGGCAAGATGACATGTCAACATTCTTGTGTTCCTGGGAACCAAACAACCTCAAGTCAATGCCAAACTAGTGTTAAATACACATACTGAAAATTTGCACGAGAAGAAAACTAAACACTGGCGGACAAATGTGCCACGACATGAGAAGCCGGGCGATTTCGCTTGACATGATCATGATCTGGCGATATCGCGCGACTCGTGTCGGTAGCGACGTCAGGCGATGTCGTGCGACTTCACGAAACAAACGTGTCGCGCGATTTTGCCAACCATGTCGAGCGAAGTCTAGCTGCGTAGCGTAAAGTCATCCGACGTCGCTGGCGACACGTGTTGCAGGACATTTGCCCCCTAATGTATTCCTGGCTTAACAGAACTTAGTATGGTTTTGCTTGCAAAAACAGAAATAGTTACTGATTGAAAATCCAACAACTCAAAATCAGATGGTCCCGTAACAGCAACTCCAAGATACACCAAAAGCTCTATAACATACCATAAGCATACTCCGTCGAACAACGAAAGATAAAATATAAGGAAACCTCGTGTTAACACGCAACATGATCATTATTTACAATCATTATGTGGCTTAGACGTTTTTTATTGCATTTCGTTTATTATTATGTACAACTAAGTATTCGGATTTCATAACTGCACAGCGACGTCACGGGACAAGCTGTTCTACTTGTTTTACTGTTTTTATGACATCACTGTATGAAGGAACGTTATCTGCGAATGGACTTGTAGTAGGTAGTTACAATCAATCTATTGCAAAATTTTTGATGGTCTTTACATTAAATCCCTACAGCTATTTCGGCTTTGCACAGAACATGTTACCATCAAATTGAACGACATATATAAGAGAATCTTTGTTATGTACATATTATATTGTGAAAGACATCAATATGTACACTGATTTACAACAATTTTGCATTTGTAGCTTGACCATAGGTGAATAATGGACGAATGTTTTCGTTAATTAATTAAGTATGTAAACCTCAAAAAGGTGTTTGAATTACAAATCAAATGAAGCGGAGACAACATTTATTCGTAAAATGAAATACGTTGCTCATCCTATATTCATGTTACTGCATATTTGACTTCAGAATTACGAGGTGAAGTTTAGTTTCATATACACTGAAATCTCACCAAGAACCATTGAAATGTCGTCTTTAAATAATTACTTTTATGTAAAAGTTAATTAAGACCATGTGTAAGTATACTGTACAAGGTTAGTAACGGTCAAGATACAAAAACAATATATTTTGAAATTTGTTGCGCAGGCGTGCGATTAGCTAGTACTTAAACACATATTGCGTTCACTCACCGACACTTCAATTCATTCAATTGATTACTATATTAATGCATCAAAAACTTCGAATTTCTACCTTATCATACAAAATTGGAGGTACACATTAAATTAATATAATAAAAAAAATCTTTACTCTAAGTAATCATCTTTTAAATAACATTAAAAAAATAATAAATCAATCGATACAACAAACTTCTAAATTTTAATTAAATAATGGAATAATTGATTTTTCATTTATGTGACGGTGACGTTCACCGAATGTAACTACATAGCTAGTAATTGAAGTCCTTTCGGCGTGTCGGACACTGGAGACAGTTTTGCGAGTTTGCACCTTCACTAAGTGTTCTTTCCTTCATTTAGGGCATATCCAATCGACACTGGTTCACATTGAAATAAGATTCGACGGCACGGGCGCAATTACTTAAATTAAATGGCATCGAAATCCTCACCTGAAACAATAAAAAAAGTTTTAGTACATTTACTGGAAGTTCACTCAAAAAAATGTAACAAATATTTTTCTTTTTGATAAACTGAAGAGAAGCCAAATTAAAAATACTCAAAATTGACGAGTTCCAACCGTTCCAATCAAATCACACACGCTGTGGACTCAGATCCTTAAGCATAGAAAGCACGATTTCGAACACAATTTGAATGAAGTAATGTTTACGTGCGAGAACGTCTGTGTGCGTGCGATTCTGTACACTTGTAAATGTGTGTGTACCACTACGCGGGTCAATGATTTACTCTCCATCTCCGTATGAAACAAATGACGGTAAGGTCGAGTTGGGTGCGAGTTGCGCGCCGCTTAGATTCGGGCTGGTGATTCCGTGGCCATTCTGTATGTAGTACTATTGAATATTCCGTGGCATCGGTTAGCAACCGTCGCACGCAATGTGTCAGTTAAACGCGAAATCGTGGCCGAGTCGTAATGCTTAGATTTGTGTTTGTAATAGTGCTTTTAGTGTCCCATTAGCATTCAAAATGGCAAAGTAACTCATTTAGTGGATTTAAAGCCACAAAACCGCAGTTTTAAAAAGCGACCCAGGGGACCGTAGCCATGGCAACTAATGGCATAAAGAAGTTGATTCACCCAGCAACGTACCGTGGCGTGCAGAGGCGGCTCGGGCCGCCTACTCCGCAGCTCATAACTTGTGGTTGCTGGTGAGCCACGTGAGCCCCTCGTACAGACCGTCGCCGGAGGTCGCGCACGACGGCTGCACGTACCAGTTGCGGTCGCGGATGCGCGTCAGACCCAACTTCTCTTGGATCTCGTGGGGTTTCATCGCTGGAAAAGAAAACGAACAATAGTGTTAGTGTGAACTTGAACAGACCAAGGCTGCCTTTCCACTGAGGCGAAGACGAGGAGACATACGGGAATCAGCCAATAGCAATCAACCACTCCAGCGGAGTGGAGAAGAGATGTGGATTACAAGAACCAATGCTATCTTACTAATATAATAAAGCTGAATGTTTGTTTGGATGTTTGTTACTCAATCACGCTAAAACCCAAACAATTTGCATGAAATTTGGCAAACAGATAGCTTGTAACCTGGAATAACACATAGGTTACTTTTTATTCTGATATTTATTATTTATAAGCAATTATTTTCTATTTTATCGTGATTTGGAGGTATAGATGGCGCCACGGTGTCGCAGTCTAAGTCGATCTGTCAACTTGAGTGACCATTAGGCCTTTACGCTTTTTTAGATTTTAATGCACTTACTTTTGAGTATGACAGTGTGTAGGTACACATTTCGGTCTTTAGAGGGCAAGTTTAATCCGAGTTTTTGCAGACGAAGTCGCGGGTAAAAGAAGAAGAATAAGAAATCATTTATTTGTCACATAAAATTAATACCAGTTTAAAACAGAGTTTGAGTAACATAAAAATAAAAAAATGGCAAACGAGAGACTATTACCTACTTCTATTTATTTAAGTGGCAAATAGGAGACGGCTCAGCATTTTCTGCGAGTGCGATCACCGCTCTGCGCAGAGCTGGTTTTCAGCTCTCCCCCTTAGACTAAATTCATTTGCATATTTCAGGGTAATTACTAGATGTCTCCTCCCCCAATCTCTCGTCTCCACCTCATTGGAAAGGTAGCCTTAATCCAATACCGATATTGAACTGAGACTATATTACTAATCTCAACCATTCACTATCAGTGCATTGGTGCTGTGACCTTAGTTACGTTATGGTTGTTGGAATGATACAATAGTAAGCAGTTGCAAGCAATGAATAGCCTGTTTCTCAAGAAGAGATCAGGATCCGAAATAATAACAGCTTTCAGGCAATTCTAAGTCATAAATCCGTGATCCCATAGACATAAGTTCTAAGACGACTACAGGCAGCAGCAGAAGGCGACGTGTCACTTCACCGCTTGATGCAAAACGCGGCAAACGACGTGTTTGTTATTGATTCGCCTGCTGCTTGTTGCCTGTAGTCCGCTACGAACTCTTGCCTTCCATACGTGTGCCAGTTTCCATACTGTGCAATAGGCACAGTTGCTGATTTCGATTCGAGAGGACTCTTTATATTCGTATTCTCAGTGTCTTTCAAATACAATAAGTTTCCATAAATTATTGTTACAAAAGTTGTGTTAGGGTAGAATCGGAGGCCGTTATTGGCGTTGAAAAGGTTAATTATAATGGGTACGGAAGTCTTTATATTTTCTTATACTGTTTAATGCCACAAAGTGTCTGTATAGTATCTCCCGATCGTTGTAATCTTGTAAGCTCGCCGGCGGATCGGCACGAGCTCGGCTTATCGCTTACAACCAGGCCACGCAGACGCCACCGAAGCATAGCTCGTAACAGCTCTTTTTACAGGCACGGAATACCTATGCATCGTTGTCCCGGTGAGATAAAGGAAGCCGGGGAGTCTATTTAGAGGTTTATTTTTGTTCTTACTTAGATCTTGGCTACTTTATAATAATCTATCATACGGTTACAGTTATTGTTACAGTCTGCACTTAGCGACTCTTACTGGCAATTTACGGTCCATTTTGAGACTCTAATTTCTTTTTTGTGCATCAAAAAACTACTAAAAGTAATGGGTTTTAAAAAGTAGTAGTAATATCAAAAAAAATTACTTTAACGCTCAGCTTGGGAGGCCGCTCCATTTAGAAAGTGGGTGTATTTGTCATCAGCAAACTAAAACTCAAATCACATACCAGAAAGTTATTGAAAAATGTTTTTAAATTTTGACATACATTTATCACTACCGAGTGAACACCGTACGGACTCTTCTGCATATCACGCAGAAGCAAACTGCATAAAAGAAAACTCGTTACTCGTAAAAGGTCAGTCAGTCAGTGTACACTATACAATACAGTTCATTGTTACCAATTCAGAATGTCAAAACCAGGCTTACAAGTTAAATGCTTGAAAAACCCCAAAGATTTCTTACCATCTGGCAAGTCCTGCTTGTTGGCGAAGATGAGTATGATGGCATCGCGCATTTCCCGGTCGTTGATGATCCGGTGCAGCTCCTGGCGCGCCTCGTCGATGCGGTCGCGGTCCGCGCAGTCCACCACGAATATAAGACCCTGAGTGCCTGGAAAATGTAAATGCCTTTGTTAGTTTGGCGTTGTGTAACTCGGATCTCAATGGTCCACTACTATGGCCTGTTAACGTCTCCGGCTGGGCATAATCCGCTCATCGCACTCTCGGTCCCTAAGCAAAACGGGCATCACAAATCACTGACGTCACTGAGCTAAATTCATACTATCCATCCATATAATCCATACTAATGTTATAAATGCGATAGGAACACTGTCTGTGTCTGTCTGTTTGTTTGTTTTGTAAATGGCACAATATTTTCCGCAGTGGATAGTAAAAGTAAAACCCAGACGATACGATAATAAGATCAGCTTATATATATACACGGTGGGTCAGAAAATATGGCAAATAATTAACCCACCGTATCGGCTATCGATTCTAAGTATATTGTATAGGTCTTTAATTTTTTCGAGTTGGTAAAAAAAATAATTGTATATGGGCATCCCATATACAATTATTTTTTTTACCAACTCGAAAAAATTAAAGACCTATACAATATACTTAGAATCGATAGCCGATACTGTGGGTTAATTATTTGCCATATTTTCTGACCCACCGTGTATATGTACTAGCCAATAATTCTCGCAATGCTCATGAATTAATCCGCTACAGTTTCGAAAATGTATTTTCTGGTCTTATAAGCTAGTCATTTAAATTTTGCGTAGGTATACTTACTTCCAAAACATTGCGCCACCGTGTTTTTCAACTTACAAACATCAAACAAGAAGCAAGTGGGTTTTGAGTGTACTTCGGCGAAGAAATTCCTCTTTTCAACAAAGAAAGATCCAACTTGAAGGCTATGAGTAACTTTATTGGAGATCATGAACATGAAACATGAACATTAAAGGAAATCTTAAACAGGGGCTATTGATCGCCCAGGGCGTTTTACAACTAGATGGCACGCACGGTAGGCCTACCTATTTACCGTTAGCTTAACTTTGAATTTCGAATTTAAATTAGCAAAGAAACTTTATTGCACATAAAGAAAACGAAGTGTACAAAAGGCGGGCTTAATGCCTCGAGGCATTCTCTACCAGCCAACCTTTAGGCAAAGCAGAAAATGGTTTATTTCCTGTCTGAGTATAATTTAGCATATTGGTGTAATATGTGTACCTACGTATTTTGTTTACCAAGTAGGTAGATGACTAAAACAGCAGAATCAAAACCTGTAAGGAAAGGGACGGAAAATACTCAATTTACAACGCGAATAGAGATGATGTTGAGAAAGAAAATGACTAATTTCTAATACTTATAGTACAATCTCACCTGTGTAGTAATGCCTCCAGAGCGGCCGTATTTTGTCCTGCCCTCCGACGTCCCACACGTTGAATTTGACGTTCTTATACGTAACCGTTTCGACGTTGAAGCCGACGGTAGGTATCGTTGTGACTGATTGACCTAATTTTAATTTATACAAAATAGCTGAAGGTACACGTTAAGGAAATTAACTGGGTTAAGTATGTAAATTTTAATAAGCATTATTAGATTCCCAAGAATCAACCTTAACCAGAAATATATGCATGAGCTAGAGAATGAACCTTATAGTGGTTGACAATCTCTTTGAAAATCGAGTCAAGGATGCTGGCATGGAAAGTATTGATTCTAAATTACAGCAATAGTACATTGTGTGATTAAATGTTAATAATTTTGGCAGAGTTTAATAATTCGAATACCTAATATAGCGGTTTCATGATCATGTAGTGTGTGGTAGGTAATTAAATGTATTACGCCATCGCTTTTAACGAAATGAGGAAAACGAAATAATATAAATAAAATGACCAAACGCATCAACGATGCTCACTCATTTGCAAACAAAATTACTTGACCGAAAATACAGCCCATGTTCTCTATCTACATTTTTGTCAGGTTAAGAACATCCGACTCTTATTTTCGACATATCCGACTCGGCCATTCGAGACAATATTCTGATGAAAAATATACCCACATAGTTAATATACCGCGTAGACCGAGTAAAAATCAAGACGGATACATAATCGGAGTACCAAAACCTGCACACAGTTGCATACGCAACTGAGCGTTAAATTATCCTGCAGTGCATTTGTGCAACGGCCGGAGCGCAATAATTAATACCGGTATATCACTGGGATAATTGTTTATCGGCCATTCAGTGGGCCAGTTATTTTTTTATAGCGTTAGTTGGCAAACGAGCATGCTGCCCACCTGACGGTAAGGGGTCACTGGACATATGGCACTGGAAATTTTTGGAATCAATACTTTAAACATACATATACTTATGTACCTACTAGTAGAGACGGTAAAAGTGTTCATGTGATATACCTATTCGTAAAAACTTTGAATTTACAAGGGCTTTATTAAAATGAGCAACGTAGTTTGGAGTGTAGTTATGGCTTCCTCGTATTTTTTTAAAGGGGATTATTGGTTTTAGATACCAATAAACCCTGAAATTACAGCTGTGAAATAAAAAGTTGGACAAGCAATGGTAATGGTGACTATTGGTGACTCTACCTACACACGAAGTAAATTTGATAACCTTACAGCGATTTATTTACAGATTTTCATGATGAAAATTTAATCAAATTGTCATGTAAAGTTATAAATTCTGACAAATGGGCCAAGTGAGACTTTGGTGAAATAAAGCCACCAAGTATATCCTTCTTAACTTTTATTCATCTGAGCTTTTACCTCTTAAGCAGCGTATTATTTGTTAAAAAGCCTTTGCCGGAGAGCCTGTACAATTTACGGTACTGAACTTTATCCATTGAATCCATTCTCAAGACTTAGCGAAATATAAGTTGCCCAACCACAGAGCCTTTCTAGACAATTAACAGTTTGAGCACCACTTCGGCATTTATCTTCTAATATTCTTAGTTAATATTGATTCTTTGGTTCTTAAAGTGTTTAAAAACAATCGTTAAAAACTCTTCAAGGTCATAAGACTTGACTTTATAAACTTTATGGGATCTTATTAAAGTACTGTCTAGCTAGATTCTAGAAATAACTTAATAAATGGCGCTCTTGAAATTCAGCTCGATGTTTAACAAAGGATACTAGTCTTTCCAGCAGCGTCGAGGCCCAGCATCAATATCCTCATCTCCTTGTTGCCGAAGATTTTTGATAGTAGCTTCCCCATTTTGTTTTGTTCGCCTCAACCGCACAACTGGAATTAAATAAAATACAAAATAAATACAACAATCATCAAATACCTACTCTACTAGCCTACCCTGTCATAGTGAGACAATTGCAATAGCTTTCATCTCCTAATGTCAGATGCAAGCACGTGGGTCATTACGAAATAAGAAAATCCCTGATTTTCTTACTAAGTCTTAAAAGAGCCAATCACTAAGTACATTAAAGCGCCGACTAATTCCAACTTATCTCATTAAACTTGGTTCCTACGCCACCCGCCAAGTTTACATCAATCTGTCGCTTACGACAAATTATTTTCACATTGCCGGCGACTTTCTAAATTGCCACCGATATGGTTATTATAATTGAAATCTCTAAGGGCTACTGCGTCGTTAAGCGCCGTGAGAGAATAAGTTTTTAACAAATCTCGTGGGTTTGATAAAGTTTTAACGGGCGCATCATTCGGCACAGCAATACAATAAGATACGTGCACGTAACTATTCACATAAGACGCGTATATTGGCTCCATTGACGACAAGCATTTATTGGAGGCGCCTTCGTACTCGCTATGGAATTTGATCGAACAAATCGAAACCAATATCATTGTTGTCATCAACCAGTGATTGAAAAGGGGGAGATATTATCAGGACCAAATCTACCAAATTGACTATACCCTATGGGATTACATTTTTGAAGTGAAAACTTCTTTAGCGGCGCATTGCACTTTTTGTGATGAAGAAAAAATGTTAAACTCGCGACAGACGACGTGACCGTAAGACGGACACGTGAACTGATCGAAAAACTGTTATAATGCCATTGAAGCCAGTAGACCGCCAGCGCGGCGTAGGAGAGGAAGTGTCCTGCGAAAATGTATGCCTGTGCAAGTTTTCACTTCTGCCGACTTTTTTATGTGAAATCACGTCTGAGTAAGTATATCTACTTACTCCATGACAAAACCACACAGTGTAAAGTTTAGACTCTATGCGAATAGAGCTAGAATAGAATTACGAATCCTAGCATAGTTTAGATGCTCAATTGTGCAATTGCAGTGCAATGCAAAAAGTCACTACGAATACGAAGACATGAGTTTTATTATTGAGTAGGTAAAAATCGGACTGTGAAAACTTATCTATAGTACTAATAATAAGTCTGTAGAAAAGACTCTTCTGTAACTTGGTAACTGCAAAATTTGGTATGGCGGTAGTTTATAACAATGGTCAACATATATCAACATAGGTTACTTTTTATCCCGGGAATAGTTCCCGCAGGAAAGCTTTTACCGAATCCCACGCGGACGAAGTATAGAAATAATCGTATGCTCGCGGGATGACTGTGCATTTCACTACAGAACGCCATATGATACACATGAGACCCGTAAAAGAAAATTGTTCTTATTTATTTAAACTTTATTGCACATAAAGAAAAATTAGTGTACAAAAGGCGGACTTAATGCCCCGAGGCATTATCTACCAGTCAACCTTTCGGCAAAGCAGAAGATGCCAACAATGCACGAAATGGTATCATGGGTGATGGAATTTGAATTAAGGGACACCGATGAGATTTCCAGCCAATTTTCTAAAAAAAAATAACACCGGATCGACGAATACATATAAATTCTAATCGGCAAATAATCACTATGGAATATGTAATGTATAAAAATATTATCTATTAATAGAACTAGATCCAAAGATTCAGTTGAACAGTTATCGAAACAAAGTTGATTTACCTCAAGGTTACTGGAGTGGTTATTTTGGATTCCTTGTTAGCATACGTCAGCAAATCATGGTGAAAAGGCGCATCTCGGCCTTGACCTACTCGCGTTGCCGGATTTGTTGACAGTAAGCCAATTGACACAGCTGGTTTCCAATTCTAAGGTTCTATTTCAGACCGATCCGGTTCCATAAGGAAAAAAACCTTCAAATATTTCAAAAGGAAAATTATTACCGATCGTTTATTGATACTGAAGAATGATTTATGTTATTGACAAATTCTCAATGTTGTTTCAATCCTGGAGAGCCATAGACGTGTAAAATTCTTATATATGTCATAAATAACAGTTAATATACTTTTTAATCATTATTCATCTTTTATTGTTTCTGCTTTCGAACGTATGCTTTTTGACTTCGGCATTATTCACGCTTACTTACATGTTGCATAAACAGATAACAATCTCGCAGTTCTTATACTAGTCACACCTGTTAACAATTACCAATAAGGAAATCTACAATTGTCTGAGCATCCCACTGGCCACGCCCACCTCAGACGTCCTAGAACTCCTAGATCCCGCCAGTATTATAATGCTCTAATCTAAATATAGCCAGAAAACTTTAATGTGTGAAAACTGTAAGATGAAACGACTCACTATTAAGAAGAGAGCTGTTAGGCATGAATTTCACAGATTAAAAATCGATTTGGCAACAGATTGTGGATTTTGATTAGTGTTATTGAAAAATTAGAAGGAACCGTCGTCGCGACGAACACAGAAGATATTAGTTTCTTTAAAGAGTTTTTATTAAAACCAATTGTAATAATACGAAGACTAAGATGTATTTAAAGTAATGTTGCCTGAGCCGAAAAAGCTAATGCACACCAATCAGAATTAAATACTGTTCCATTTTGTATCAATCAAGTAAGGATAAAGAGAAACACTAAAGCTGCTTCATAGTCCGTAAACTTAAAAGATTGATGTCAAATATCTGATACATTTGCGGTGATAAAAATAAAGCTTTAACGGCGTGCCACGGAGCTATAAAAGGTGAAACGAGAACGAGGGTATGTCAGCCAGCTGTGCGAGCACGGAACCCTAAATTGGGTCGGGTCGACACATCCTATGTCACAAGACTCACAAGCACCACACTTCGGCGGCACAAGGGAAAGATGTTTAAATGTACTAAAAAATCAATAAAACTGTAAGAACATCATGAGTTTCCTTGTAACCACAAAAACCTGATCCTACATCATCATCATCATCATCATCATCATCATCATCATCATCATCATCATCATCATCATCATCATCATCATCATTCACTACTGGATAAAGAAAAATGATCTTTCATAGCACTTATATATGTAAAGATCCACATGACATGACAGCAATATATTAATAAGGAAATTAGTACAGAGGTCTGCAAGCCGTCAATGTAATTTGCCGCTACTCCTTCACAATTATCGAACACTCGCGATCGATTTCCACCCATACGATTACTTAATTGTTCTGCCAGTAGGCGGTGCTGCGAGCAATGAGAAGACCCTAGCCCTATAGGGCAGGGTTCACCCTTCTACTTCCGTCAGGTCAGTGCTCAGGGCGTTAACCATTTCCACACCATTTCCTACATCAAGCTAATTGAACACAGAGGGAGTAAGATAGTGAAAAAAATCGATATAAACAGGAAAATAAACAAAACCTGCTTCGATGGTGTATGATTTTGGGAGAACGGATTGCGTGCAAAATGGGACCTACGTGCGGGAGACGGATTTTTTTCTTAGAGTCAAATTTCCAATGACATGTTTTGTCATCAATATAGGTACGCAGACTTTTAACAGAAAAGTAAATTCTTAATTACCTACATCTACACGTGTTTTGCAGATTACCCCAGTCTTTAATTACTTCGTGGGATCATGATCTCTTAGTCTCTAATCTTGGAAGACGTCTCTTCAAAACAATCACCGGTTAATTTCTTCCGCAGAACTTGTTTAAATGGGAAATCCTTCCCAGTGTGTAGGAAGATACCGCACCCTCCGGACCGCCCACGGGCATTGGATCGACGCCAATTACGACGGCGCTGTTCCCACTCATTCATGGCTAGGTTCGATCCGGGCTGAATACAATTAAGAAATCTTGGTAAAGTTGCGGCTTGGATTTGACGGAAGCTACTAACTGTTACTATACTATTTATCAAAGAGAATCAACATTTGAATTAGCAAACAACTACAAGGTCAACAGCAATGATGCAGCAATTAACGTATTAATCATAAATCGTGACGTGAGTGATGACGAATAGGTTATTCACTGTTCGCCATTATCATTCACTAAGGAAAACTAAAAAGGAGTAAATTTCAATCTGCAAATAGCGGTTTTATATCCACTTCGCTGAATGAGAACGGTGTAGTTTCGGCGTCACAATGGCTGCGGACGCGACGCACAATCCTCTGGGATTATCTAGGTACAGTCTCGTTGCGTCGGCTAGATGCAGTGCTGTGTGTGCCAAATAACTATTTGCACGAAGTGATTTATAGTAAGCATGGACTTTTTTAGTGAAAATTATACACTCAATATGCATTAGATTAACTACATTATTGGTCGATATTTTAAGTCTATATTTCAAAGAAACAGCAATTTCTAACCGCGGACTGATAGAATTTGAGGAACAAGCTCAACTAACGCCAATCGTGAAACTAGTCATGCTTCATAGAACATGTCTTCCGATACTATACCTTAGTAGGTTAGCGAGAGAAAAAAGTAGCATTTCCTGGCCGTGACCGAGGCGCCGAGTCTGCTAACGGTAATCCAGCAGGCTCGTTAGACGAGATAACAGCTATGCTGATGAAGGTACTAAATAATAATAAGGTATTCAATCTCAACCATTTTTTACCCTAATGTGTGTTTGTTTCGTTCATTTCGTTGAAAATCTCGTGAGCTTTTTGTGTCCAAAACTATCGTATGGAAATATCAAAAAAGGCAGTGTTCATTGAGCAGTCACAAAATAAAAGCTAAACAAAAACGGCCTGCCCGGTACTGCTTTTGAAATTCACGAAGCGAACATACGTCATGCTAACAGGACCGAGCCGAGAGATACTCCAGCCAGTGCAACGTGTAGTATCGATAAAACAATAGGTTTGGGCTAGGCCAATACAATGGAGATTTAGGATGTTCTATTCATCGCAGAAAAGGTGACTCCATAGATGGAAGGTGAAACCAGGCAAAATGGATTTTCATAATACCATTACCATCATCACATGATTCAAGTCTGTCAGACACCACAAGATGCATAATGTTTTGCGTTAACAATACCTTCAGCATTGTTTGAACAATATTACACGGTTAAGTTTGCTCGTAAGCATTTCATTAATTCACATGAATCTTCTCGCCGCAATATTTGTTGCCAAAGGTATGTAAATTAAACAATACCGGGTTTAAATCTCTCCTTTCCATCCATTCCAGCATCCAACCAATCATCATGAATTCTATTGTGGTTATGACCGACCGAAGTAACGGATCCTCTGGCAATAAACAGGCCGTCCACAGTGACAACGTGCGAATTGTTCAGCCAACAACCCGACAACACACGGTCCAAAAACAGACGCGAGACATGTGGGAACCATTTGCTTGCAGCAGGATACTTGGTTATATCTCAGTGGGTTGGGTAATAGATAACTATTATTATATATGCACATTGAATTAAATAGCTACAAGAATGAAAATAATACATTTTACATGGGAGTCCAAAAATTAGTAATTGTGTCTGCAAATCTGCATTGTTTTGTAGTTTCAGTTTCTGTCCTTTAAATTACTCTAACAGTTTTTTCCAATTCTAGAAAAGCTGATGAATAGAATACTTTCTTGTAATGTAAATTGTATTTTAAAATCTAGGCTAATGTGATGATAAGAAACACAACCAAGATCATGCGCATGAGTAGTATTGTGATTGTGAAATCCTAGTTTGCATGTTTTCTATTGATTATGCCAAACCAGTCGCAGTTGAAGTACTACGGGAAAGTGGATATTTTGTGACGTGAGCAGTCTCATAACCGCCAGAGTTAGTATGAGAGGTAGGGAAGTTATGTTTTTAGATCGAAGAAGCAGAAGTTCGGTAACTTACGATGCTAGTTTTATCAAAGTAAGAAAAAATAAGTGAAAGATCGTCGACGTAAGCACAATAAATCAGGATGTTTAAGTAAATTACCAGCGATTCCAAGGGCTAGATAATAGTGAGTACGCACTATAATCCCTCATGCCACCCTTCAACAAATCAGATATGGCTTACGCTACATAAGCACTATCATTGGTCGACTTCTCTTTTATGGTTTCGTCGTCCCTTCAAATGTCATCTCCGATAGCTTGGTGAGATTTATGAATGTTAGGGGAATGTGTTCTGGAAGATTTTATCAACTTTACGTAAGACAATACTTATTAAATATTAATTTAATAAATTGACGACACACACACATTCATATTGTTAAAAGGAAAGTGAAAATGAACGTATGACGCACATTACTGTAATTCAAATCAAATCAAATTATTTATTCAGCAAGTAGGCCACATCTGTGCACTTTTACACGTCAGAAATGAATTTACCAGCGCTTCCAAGACCCATTGCTTGAGAAGAAGCGCCGCAAAAAACTCAGCAGAAGGCCTTTAAAAAAAAAATGCTGAAATATATTTATGCTATGTGTAGGCGCAATTAAATTATGTTCCATTTCAATCGAGTGAAACTATAAACGTCATGTAAAAATATGGACATTTCATATTTAAGAAAATTATGCGTAAAATTGCCGAAACACTAAACGTATTTCAAGATCAAAATTTCAGATTGTCTTTAGGAATGAACGATGGCCGTGTCTAAATACAAATTCACAGAAACGTAAGGTAGACTAGCTAATTATCCTAATTTACTTCGTGATTTAGCGCGTCCGCATAGCCAAAGTGCTTCAAGGAACTGGAAGATTTAAACTTAGCTTCCACAACACAACTGCAAGTTAGTGATAACATCCACGAGGTCTCGGCACGGGTACGTAAGCGCAGTAGCAAAAAGCACATTTAGATATAGCCAAGGTTCAGGCTGCTAGACTAGAAAAAACTGAACATTATACAGCAGCATAGTTTGAATCTGAATCAACGAAATCAATGAATAATCCTGCTATACATGCATATAAACTAAATAGCAAAGAATATATGAAAACAATATGAGGAGTTTGACACCTTTGAAAAAAAAATACACGTAGAAGACATGAAAACTGTACAAGTTTTTTTAATCGTGTACTTCCACTTACAGCACATTATACCGTTTACAAACGAAAAAAAATTGTCCTGACTGAATATTCAGTTAACAAGATGAAGTAAGAAAACGAAATGTTACAACGCGATAAGTCTTTAACACAGTGGAATGCACAGGAGACTCGTAAACATTTCAAGACAACATCTTTGGAAGTGTTAACAAACTATACCGTACGAATGAATTGCATGCACGTTTCGATAGGGGGTTCCGCTGTACGATTAGGGTAAACATTTCTGGAAATGTAATACAACTTTTTGCTCCAATAACTCGGGGGAACGCGCTATCGTTTGTTTATTGTGGGACGCTTGGATTACAAGTAATAACTTGAGCTTGTATTACTAGCGAGTCAATCGATTACCGTGATGTCTTCATAGGTACCATAAAAGTGTCCCAATCAATCGGTTAAAAGTAGGTGTTTTGTAATAATTGTCATTATGATACTGTTCTTTCTTCCACTGTTGGGGTCTAGTAAACGGTACAAATACAAGCATTTTCCTCGAGATTTTTAACATTGCTCAGTGCAATATATTCTAATAGTCATTTCTATGACAAAACAATTTTGGTGCAACGATGAAAGAGTTCAGAGTGCACGCCCACACTCAGTCAGTAATGGGAAGCCCAGATGTAGTTACAACGGTTATGTAATCAGATTAGGAATTGTGTCACGACACTCGCGCCGTCCATGTTTCCATTATAAACCCTTAATTCATCGTCCATCTCTGTTTCTGATTGAAGGGACCGTTACATCAAAGGAAGTTAGTAATAAACCAGAAATGATAATGGGTTTGGTTTAGATTCCGTACTCTTTATTAGCGATGGCGACCTCTTTTGAGGTCGTAAAACAAATCTCAAAAGTTACTAGTTATTAGTTAAGCAAGTATAATATTTTTTGTATAGTATATTTGACTTTTCTTGTTGTCTCGATGATCAAAGCTTTTAAGTGAGCTTTTTGTCACAATTAAAATTTACGATCTGAATTGTAAGGAAGGAAAATGTCAAAGTTTATCGGCTAAAACAGTACCACACGCAGTTCTTATCGAAATATTCGCAAACAACGTATCCGCTTTTGATAACCCTTCTATCAAATAATAATCCATAATTTAAAGAAAAATTCCCAATGTATCATCGCTAAATGGAAATCAATGACTGGCGGGTTTTTTATGACTTCGAAACGTATATTTCTACAGAAATATATTTATAAAAAAATTATAATGTACTAACGCCTGCAGGCTGCAACCACAAAGCTAAAACGAACCTTGTACCTAGCTGAATATCGGATAAGCTATATCACATCATAGCTTTCCACATCTAAACATGATTTAGGAGTAGGTATTAAACTATCGTGGGTGTTAAAATCCATTTTCTAAATTCATTATTGGAAAATATAGACAAAACAATGGTAAACTTCTTCGGAATTCTAAATATAACTACAACATTATTATGAAATGAAAACATGAATTTTAGGCCTTCGCATGGTTAACCAGACAGCCACACTCTCCTACGCAGATCACCATTATTTTTCCCAGTCATCTGAAAACCATTACATTTTATAGGCACTGAAAAATTAATGGCAAACTGAAACAGCGGTAAGTACTCTCTGAGGGCAACTGAATGCTTTTATTTTCGATTACATTGGTTAACAAAACAAATCCAGAAGGTATTATCTGATTTTGGAATATATCGGAAATTGTGATCTCGTGAGCTTACAATAGGTCTTACTTGAAGAACTTAACGAGCTCACGATAGACTTCGATTAGGTATTGTCAAAATTGGAAATTTCACCAAAGGCTTCGACTTGAATCATTCGACTCACTAGGACTCATCATCGTCAAACAAGGCCCCGAGCTGTCATTCCATACAGACAGAAACTAAAATCTTAGAATTAAAAGATTAAAGCTATGCTTCAGATAAAATGTAAATTTCTTTTTTGTTGAAATAAACAGTTAAAATTTTAATTTTTTTTTTTTTTTACGTCATTTTCTCCATAGTAAAAAATCTCGATAACCATTCTTAACTAACTCATCAATCTCATCATCGTTAACTATCTTGCTTGATGCAACCCTCGCTAAGTCGCAGTTACCGTATACAAGAGTACCTAACTGTATACAACAACAGCAAGACTTATATCACTTGCTAACTTGAAACACTTCAAAGGTGCTTCAAAGACAACAGCGCGATGGCTAAAGGCACAAAGGTCGACTTGGCAACAATTACTTGAGCAATTTTACGAGACGATGCAAGACCTAGCTCGCCGATTAGATTTCATATTCAATATCGAAGCAAATAACCTTTCAGAAGACTCACAAGATTTACCTTCCCGAAGGATATCTGAATTTTTAATAAGGTAATTAAAGACCCTCTTTGACCTTCCTCAGGCATTTTTTCATAAAATTAAAAGGGTTCGAAGGTTTTACAATAATAACTTCGTGACATAGATAAGTAAGTAAGCGTGACGAAGCCGTGGTGGCCTAATGGTTCGACCTACCGCCTCTCATGCAGAGGGTCGGGGGTTCGATTCCGGCTCGCACCTCTAAGTTTACTTATGTGCGAAATTCAATTTGAATTAACCACTGAGCTTTTCGGTGAAGGAAAACATCGTGAGGAAACCTGCATGCATTTGCGAAACAATTTAAAGATGTGTGTGAAGTCCCCAATCCGCACTGGGCCCGCGAGGGGATTATAGCCCAAACCCTCTCGTGATTAGAGGAGGCCCAGTGTGCCCAGCAGTGGGACGCAAATAGGCTGTAGTAGTAGTAGTAGACATAGATAAATCAAGCTATATCGGTTGCGGTACGGTTAACATTTAAATCGAGACCAAGCTACGGGTCCCATTGTGAATATTCCATCTATTGGAAATAAAAGGGTCGAATTCCTTAGATATTGCTTAGATATCCGTGAATTATGTTTGAAGCGTGTTTGTTATTCGTCATCCGAAGATTATTGTAAACTAGCTTCTGTCTGCGACTTCACCCGCATGGAATTCGGTTATGTTACGGCAAATTGACCTAGCCCCCATGTATAAAAATAATGTTTTGGTTTAGCTCATTTACTTGAATGATTACCTACATGGAACAGCAGATATTTCAAGATTGAATTACACAGAATCCATTCATTAATCTAGCGATTTCTCGCAAAATTAGGCGTTCCGACCGGAATTTATACTGTGGCCGCAAATCGTGCCAAGCTACCGCAAAAATTCATTCCACCACCGAACCGGCCGGAATTCTCACGATCCGTTTATTCTTCTCAGATTAATCTAATTACATCTGATTAGTGCTTTATTTTCTTCTATATGGGTGGGTACTTCTTATTTTATTTAACGATGTCAGATCACCTTGCCCCAGTTTCTACTGTGTGCATCATTGTTTTTGCTAAGTCAATTTAAGTAAGTATGTATATTTAATGTCGTAAAACTAGTCTCACGAGTCTCACGGCTGATAGAGGTTGTGAAACCCGCATCTTGTAGGCAGGTAACAGCTATCTTTGTTGACTTATTATAAAGATGTACGAAAATATTATGAGATGATGAGTCGAGGCAATTACAATACAATTCACCAATTTTCACATAATTTGGTTTATTTTGTTATTTCGGTTTATTATATCGGAAATTTAATTATTTTTAACGAGTTCATTATTCTGACTTCGACCGACATCAACTAATTATTTTTAATGACAATTTAAACATGATAACCATAATAACACATTAGACAGACATGTAGATACGAAACTTTCACAAGTAAAGAATACCTAACACAGTTTACAAATCACATATAAAGCAGGCATTTCCTATCTCAATGAGTATAAACATGTATAGTTAAAATTAAATAGAAGCGATCCAATGATAGTGAAAGAACTTTCTCCCGCAGTGTGAACATTATTTTGAATGTTGAATAGTGTGAACCAAGAAAAAACGATGTTAATTGTCACGTTAAATTCAGGCAAGTGCTAAAGAAATAAAGCTTTAAAATTACGGATTTTGTCACAAAATGAACGTTTTACATGCGTGAGGTGAACAAACTTTAGTGTAGGTAAGCTTAGCTTCCCCGAAGTTCATTCAGCTGATGTAAACATCACTTGTGCAAGCTCGTACGCTAGGGTTGACGATTTACACGGCCTAAAAATAAACGCCTTGATAATTACAACTTTCCACGCGACATTAAGATTTAGTAACTTCTTTGACCTGTATTTAGAACGAGAATTAAAATTATTGTAGCTGGGTTAAGTTACTCTTCCTTGTGTGACTGCGTTCTTTAGCTTCGCTTCAGAGTATTTGAATTTTGAATAAATAAGTTTGGCTATACATCTATACATACATAAAAATACCAATCCGGATAATCATAAAAATAAAGGTATACGGACAATCCTTGTAGACAACATTTATTATCGTTTTGGCTATAAACGTCTATGTTCGTGATAAAAAAAGCAAGATTTTAATGACACTTTTTCTTTCATCTTAATGAATTTTGGTACACGTAATCTTCTCTCGAATCGTTTTCAAATACACTTCCACATAAAATCTATCAAATTTTGTACATTTCAATTAAGAACTAATATTTACACCACCACCACCACTGCCTATTTACGGCCCACTGGCTGGGCACAGGCCTCCTCTCATCACGAGAGGGTTATTTACAACTTTTTAGTTATTGATATCTATGTAGTATGTACCCATCCATAACCCTATTTATTCACGACAGCAGCGTGTCAACAGAACACGATCTCTAGAGGCCAAATGGCGCGCAAGCCGGCGCCGCGCCGTTCTTCTCTTTGTGGGTTGTACATGTTCGGGCGTCATGCTAATAATATGTATTTCCAATAAAGATAAACCTTTAATACCATAATAGAATATCTAAAAATACTATGATACATACTATTTTACTTTAAAGGGAAAATAATTAATACATTTTCTTACAATAATCTCCACAGAGATTAACCTAAATCATGTCTAGAATCATACTTGTTACAAGCCTCAAACATATCTTAACTATGCAAAATAAATACACTGAATATTCATTGACCAGATACTGAATATGCACATCGTTTTTTTTTCTATCACTGAATAAACAAGACGTGGCCATTGGTACTAGTTTTAAGACCAAATGCAGTAATGCAGTACAGAAACATGCCATTCATGTTTCTAAATTACTCTTCCGGAGAAGCCTATGTACACGTGTTGGGTTTTTAATAACAAATTTGTTGCTGTTAACGTTTACTACATAAAATACTACCTACATACTATTTATTATATAATAATTGCAACAGAAAAAAAGAGAAACAGTACACAATCATACCACCGTAATCACAATCCAGTACCTATAAACTTTGTATTCACACCTTTGCACTTTGATTAAAATCGTAATCATTCTCAAAACTTACTTGTAACCTACGCAGATAATAAAAAAGCTTTCTGTAACCATCCAACTCGGTTATCCAACAAAATGTTGCGTTGGTGGGCGCAAGGGACCGATTGTCGGGTGACAGGTCGCCGGTCCAGTCACCTCATCACTTCATTAACTCTGGATGACCTGTCGACGTCAGCTCGGCCGGACGTTGCTCTTGCATACTTTACACTACGCGCATAACTTTCTCATCTTGCTAATGCGATATACGATCCATCATGAGCATTTCTTCAAATTGAGTTTTGTTTCATTCTACTAGACATATTCTTTCTACGCCCCTCAAATAATTCAATACTACGGTTTTGTCATCTTTTCATTCTAAACGTAAGGTAACTTCCGCGATCAAGTTTGTCGGGAAGAGATTGCTCTACAGCTATAAGACCACCTGTTTACACCCTTCTTCTTTTTTTCGTGTACATGCAATTGTGATTATTTACGGTATTCAATAAAGAGCAAGTATTTGTATTGTACAACTTTGTTGCAACTCTGGCAAACCAGATTAGCGCAGTTCTCAATAACACAAGATTATAAAGGTATTGTACCTACGTCAGACTGTACGTAATATGGGGCAAAAATTGGTACAAATTGCATATTGATGACCTTATTAAGCTATTTTTTGTTGAGATAGGAATAATCAGACGCGCTTCCAATAGCTATGTCAATCATGGTAAGTTCACTATCGTTTGTTTAGGTTAAACATAAATGTGTTTTATTATTACTGAATATATTATGCCAACTTGTTTTTTTTTAATATTTCATCGTCCATATACCAAGTTGACATTGACCTGATGGTTTGACATTGAAAGTTCATTAACTACTTAATCGAACATTCAGTAATCTGCCGGGAACATTAATCTCCTTGCAAAGCAAAATCCTGTTAGCTAAATCGAAAAAATGTAATGAATTGCCCGGCCAAGCCATTTTGTCATTTCAACCTGGTTATACATGGACATTGGAAATAACATATTCTACCAATTAGGCATAAAAAAACAAAGTTATTACGTAACATAAAACGAAATTACTTATCAATCTACATTAAATAATGCAGAAGCAAGCAATCGTTACAAAATTACATTTTCTCATAACATTCGGAGTTAACTTCAGGTGTTATGCAAAACAACAGTTAGTTAGGGACGTTTTGTGAATATAAATAGATCTCCTACTCAGTTGGGTTGAGACAATTGCTTTCCATATCCGGGACGGGACGGCGGTGCCCTTTGGTACACCATATTTACCCGTGACCCGCCCAACGTCGAAGTTCTTTTGACAATGTAGTAGGGATTACAGGAAATCTATTGCTAGGCAGAAAGAATTTAGATCTTGGTGGGGCACGAATTCATATAACGTAGCTCGGAAGCTATAGATAGGTTCACACATAAAAAGCTGGCGGCATAAAAATTCGCCAATCAGTTCCGATGGCGGTTCGAGCAATCAAGCGGAACATGATAAAAAGATGACAGCAGCGTCGGTTGGTTCGAAATAGTCCGAATTCGATAAACAAGCTTGGAAATAATTGGCACGCCGGCTTAAAATAAATGCCTTAGCGTTCTCGACACAAGTTGAACAACTGTCTAAATGTTACACAGCGAATACTAATTGGTTTACCTCACGATCTGATTGCCGACGCCTACAGACAACACAAGTATTCATTGCAAATTTCTGCGTGTAATGTTGAAACTTGTGACATAAATCTTGTTATTATCCATTGTAAGCGTTTTGAAGTTGCAACTATTAAATAATGGCGAGCTAGATACATTTGGCAGCGCACTATGGAGGTTACGAGTACTAGTGACAAAATAGACAATGCCATACATAATTAAATGCAACACGCCTTGGAAACATGCTGACGGTAACAATAACGAACAACCAAAATGGTTGTTGTTTTTTCAGCATTTGTATCGTTATTTTATGTGATTAAAGCATATTGAGTACCTGTTATAAGGGATGACCAGATACCAAATAATGGTCACGTCATATCGCAAGAAAACAAAAACATAAAAAGTGGAGAAATCCTTTGTATGGCATTTGAGTCACAACACGTACGGCATAGTCAGGGAGCATTTAACAATTCATGCAAGTGGTTCGATACACGCCCCATTTAAACCAGAGGTGAGACAGGGAAAACCAGTTCATATTGACAGCAAAATATTTCGGTAAACTAGGTAGCATGACGCTGAGAGCTGAGAGGTCATAGCTGCCAAACGTGGGTGGGCAAATAAATGCCTGGGATGGAAGCGTTTCAAATTACGTCTTCGGAGGTATTTTACTCTGTATTTCGCATCGGTAATCTAGTTCTAGCACTAAACACTGACGGAGCACTATGATTTTGGAACTCCAAAAGCTTGCAAGGTCAGCGAGAGTGAGTGACGCATAGTGAGTGGAGATCGTCGACACATTTTCGGATTTACGCTTCAATGTCACGGTTCATTAATCGTCCTCACTGACCGATAACTACCTTTCCTCTGTTTCCTCTATTTTGTCAAGTAATTCTGAGAATTGAGAACAAACAATTGCTGCAAACACAGAAACAGATTCAACACTTTAAATCTACCAATGAAAACGAAATACATATTTTGGATACCTACCTACCTATTTTCTTTGATACACTGTGCGTGGGACGTGACGGTGTATTATATCATGTGTTCAATAAATCTGCAGAATCACAACGCAGCGCACTATCTAAATTGATTAAGTGTTCCTGATAAGCGGGTCCATGGTCGATGTTCTATCCATCAGTCAGTGTGAGTTAGGTGATCATGTAATTTTTTTATACTTACATTAAAAATACGCCGCCGACACACCGGAACCATTCCACAGTGCTAGACCGTTGCAGTAATCCTATCACAGTACCGCTTGGTTGCTTATCTAACGTTACACGCACATATCCTGAAACAATAGAAACAATGATAAGTAAAACATTGCTGGTTATTGCTTATTTCCTGTTACATCACGCCAAGTTTCTTCTAAATATTTGGTGTAAACCATACAAAGCTGAAAGAAGCTTAAAAATAGAAGATTCGCTAGCTATCTATGCCCGAGGACACGCATCACTATAAACATCACCGTCGGAAAACAGGCTACGTCAGCAGTAAAGAACCTACTACTAAATATAGAAGCAAAGTATGACAATTTGATTTCACGTATTTTCACGAAACGTGGGCATTTAAACTGCATATTGGACATTTAACTTGCCAAGAATAAAATGAAAGAAATCTTCGGAACGGAATCAAGGGGTCGTTAACATTAAGATTACATTTCAGTTTTCAGGTATAAGTATAAAACATTTCATCATTTTAAAATTGAATTGAGGCCATCTTTTGTCCAATACAATATACAATTAAATTCCATTCAGAAGCAGAAAGCGTGTGGTAAGATGCATTAGCGGCATCAAGATTATTTATTTAATTGTCTGTGAACGTATGTTTAAAAACTTCGAGATGATATTTCCCTGAGATTAATGTTAATAGGATTTCCAGAATTTCAAGCAATTTCTAAGGTCATTATGAATGTATCATACAAACGTTGAAATCTGCTAGGACGACTAAAGTATAGAGCAAAGTACTCAGTAGGTACATACCTACAAAAAATAATTTGTAAATGGCACTTGATCCGTACTGTTAATGATTATTGATTGTAGCTAATGGGTGATGGCTCAAGAAAGAGAGAATTATGAGGAATGAGAATAGGATAATGCTTGTTATGATAAAACAAAAGCAAGGAGAAAAATATCAGAATTTTCACTAAACGTGTGATAAAAATACCACACATTAGATGTAGGTGTTAATGTTTTGAATAATAGATTAAATAAAATGAATAAAAACAGAAGGTTGTCACATCAAAGGATATTTGTGCAAGATTAATGTATTCTTTTCAAGTGTTAATCTGTTGATGTCTGAAAGGAATTTATTTATAGCACTTAGGAGCATTTTTTGTTATTTCTAAGGCCACCACAATACAATAGACCTCACACCTATCATTTAAAGTTTCAACTTCTTTTGCTACAATATACCGATGGAATTCTAAACTCACGTCTGACAAAATGGACACATTTAACTTAAACTGGGCCATGCAGTTCAAAACGGGAACGTTTTCCAATACAAAGTACCTACCACCCTGTAGAATTTGCAGATCAAGGCAAAAACGAATAACGTTAATGATTTAGGTGGTTAATTAGAAAGAACTCAACTGTTGTGTTGTGACTTGTGAGCTCAAGCGTTGCGTAGGAAACTCTGGAGAAAATAATAACAAGGCAACTTTACGATTCATGCGAGCCCAGAAATAGCTTCTATAACTCCTTTTAGGTAATTTGCGAAATGGAAACTTATATCAAGAGGAAAAAAGGAAAGGAAAATTTACATAAAACATATATTTATAGGGCAAAACCAGTAGGTATCGCGTCTAGTTTTCAAAGAAATTTATATTTTATTATGATACGCTAGAAGTAGAAAGATAAAAAAATAAGTGTTGGATGGTTTGTGAAGAATGCTATACCTACTAACACGATCGTTACGAATAATTTCTTTACCGACTATTTCATTATTTTAATGAGTAATGTAATGACGTCTTTGATTAGACTTAGACATTTTCACAACTTAGCCGAGAATGTCGATAGAAAAAATTGCCTACTACCTATCTAAAAACGATTTCAAAAGTTATGCCAGTCAGCCAGCATAAAAATAGAAAAATTGAAACAAAAACACTGGATTTTTCTCGCTGGATTTTGGTGGTTATGTTTCTTTTTATTACAAATATCACAAATTTGTATGATACCGCGTAATGTAATGCAATATCGTTCCTTTGGATGACCGAATCAAAACGTAAATGTAAAATTTGATTGTGGTGTAGCGAAGTGTGACGTCATCCCTAGATTGCTATTCTTCAACTATGAGTTTAACTGACGACGTAGTGTGTTGTGAATACCTATTATATGTCAAAAAATCATGTTTAAATTGATGAGAAGTTACTTTGAAGCATGAACTGGTTATTTATTTAACACAAGGAACACTATGTGTACATTACATTGCGCATCAATTCCTATAGGTATTCATAAGACATCATTTCCTGTCTATGTCGGAAGAAATTCAATTAGGGTGAGCTTCAAATGTTTCCCGTATGTCTCTTCCTGTGTAGGACTGTATAGTATCGTCAAGATCCATGCATCAACATACCAATACCGAAAGGGTTTTCTTAATCTGGAAGCCAGTAAGACGGTGAACTCCCTATCTTAATTGCTGGCAGCACGTCATGTCACTCCATTTCCGCCTGCCGGAAAGCCTGGTCCAAGAATACTCGTGATGCAACGAAGGTTTAAAAGCTAAATGTCACATGTTTAAGTAAGAAAGCGTTTGGCAATGATTTTTAACTCGGGGTAAATGGGTTGAGCGGAGAATAAATTCTAAGCCAAACCCTCGTTACTCTTGAATTACTCCTTTCTCTCGCATAATGCCTCTATTAAGCTAAGTACTTCACCTCGCCTAGATTTCCCTCTTGCTTGACCTAAGGCCTTGACCTCACCGGCTGTACTGTTGAGTCGATGTAGTTAATTACCTGAACAATTTATTCGGGGGAGAACATGCGTGGTGCTATCTTCTTTTTTAAGGTCGAGAATCAATTGATCGATCGGTTGACTAATTGGTCAAAGTTTCACATTTCTTAGAGAATCCGTGTCGTGGTACCAAATGAGCAGGTACGGAAATGTATATGGTAAAAGGCATACCATAGACGCCATAACTATTATTAGACTACGCAAAGTATATAAACGACCATCTTGTACGTTTAAAGTAATATTCCAATTGGACTAGACGCCAAACGTTTGTTCTCCATCAAAACCAATTGTCCACTCCTGTAGAGAGCCATTGGTTGTATGTTGGCAGTTTTAAGTTGATTGTTGTCAATGGTCCGAAAAACCCCCAATAATAATAAATAAGTCATGGTTAATTATTGCACATAGGGAGGATATAGTGGACCGGGATTCGGGTTTACTTAAGCTGGTCCTTTACAGTAGAAAGTATGTCTTTAGATAATATTTTTATTAAAGCACCACACCAAACGTATGCACGTTTGGTGTTGTTTGGTGCACTATGTAGGTATAAATAAAGTGCAGATATCGATAAAGTACCTAGTTCGTCAACTGGGTCAAGCGTTGACTAGAATGGAAATTTAGCAACTGACATGAATCGTGGACGGCATTCCACGATGTGCAAGAGAACGCCGTCGCGTGACAGCTACATGTGAAAAAATGTATCAGTTGTGTCTGCATTTCGTTCCATTGCCCATGATCATGAGCAATCAAACACGCAACCAACATAGATCTCGTGGCCTTGGTGAATAAAGAACTTCATCAATGATATTAACATAACCGGGAATTCGTTGCATTCTTTATTGAGCATGAACTCGAAGTGGAAGTGGGAGCTTATTGGGAAATCTAATGAAAATGATGATGGTTGTAAGTGTGAAAGATCTCAGTCCAAGTACATTCAGTTAAAGTTAAATGCCCCCCCCCCCCCCCCCCCCTGCTAAGAACCTCGGCCAGATATGATCACCTTGAAAAAAAAAACGACCTACTAAACTAAGTCACTAAATAACATTTTGTTTTCATTTCATCAAGGCTCAAGCATAGTGCTCATAGTTTAGCTTCATGGATTTAACTGACTGAACCAAAGTGGGTGATTCCAATCTACTCAAAGTCCTCGGTTTGATAATGTTTGAAGGAAAAGTGGTCCCATCCCAGCGGGTAGACACACTATCTCTGTTGCCTAATGAGAATATGTTGATAAGACTTCATTAACCTTAACAATTCGTTGTTTTATGTTATCAGATAACATTAGAGGCATATTTACATGGGTTGATAAGGATCAGGTGGCTAGATAGATTTACTTACATGGCAACCATTATAGTAAAACTAGCTTCTGCCCGCGACTTCATCTGCGTGGAATTCGTTAATAGCATTCCCGCGGGAACTATGCATTTTCCGGGATAAAAAGTAGCCTATATGTTGACCAGTGTTATAAACTATCCCCATACTAAATTTACTTACAATCCGTCCAGTAGTTTTCGAATTAAATCCGGACACACATACAGATTTTTTCTAAAAATCGTTAATTTGTGTTTAGTATCGTTTATATAGTCCCCTCGGCTTGATAGTTTATTTAATTTTCAAGTTTCAGACGCGACTTCTTATACAGACTTATTATTCGTATAGATAGATATACAATGATGCTGACAGGGAATTACAAGTATAGTGTTGCTTTGAAAACCTGTAATTAACTGTACTTATAACTATATTTTCAAAGCTGATAGTAATTACCATTCTAGCTTTCTATCACAACACTCATCAAGTTCATTTTGATTCATTGGTAGCAGTGGTAAGCCTAAAGACCTGTAATACTTAAGTGTGCAATAGCTTAAGTAACTAAAATTCAATGTGCATGCTGAGTTTATCTATAATTAGTTGTGCATTTAGCTTTAATTTCTACTTGCTATATTTCTGATGTTATGTAACAACTGTTGATAAACCTAAATAAATAAATAAAAACAAATAGCATTAAGACAGTCCTTACAGTGTAACTTGGTAGTGTAAGGCTTACACTACCAAGTTAGGCTTGTTGGTGCGGTCAACACAACTCTCTAAGGGCCGGTTCCTAACAACGCCACAAACGCGTTTTGCCTACGGACGGTTAAAATTTGACAGATTCTCTATGGAAAAAATGTCAAAAATCAACCGTCCGTAGGCAAAACGAGGCGTTTCGTGGATATAGGAACCGGGCCTTAATCAAGGACCATAAATTATTTCAATAGGTAGCTTTTTATTAGATATAACAATGTTTATAGCATGTTTGATAAACCTGTGATATGTCGTGTGATGAATTAAGGTATGTATAATTTTTATAAAGCTTCCGATACTGAATGACTGAAAAACAATGCACAGAAGAAACTACTGGTCAAAGAAAGCCGAAACTTGGGGAATGTAGGGTATGGGAGCACTAACAGAGGATTTTACAAAATTTCTATGGGTACAGTAAAAAATGGGACCTGGACGGGTTATAGTTATACTGTGGGACTAGACAAACATCAAGCAAGAGAATGATGCTGAGAGTTGAGAGCAAGGTGACATTTTATCAACAAAGTTACAAAGAATCTTTATTCTAACTATTTTTTTTTACTCATACATACCTACTTGATGTGATTTAGTAACAAAAGGCTTGCGCCAAACAAATGGTTAAAGGAATAGATAGAGTTATCTGAAAAAGCATGTATAAGCATAAGCATAGCATGATATGTAAGCGCGAAACTACTTTGGTGTTCTAATGATTATGCCTAAAGATTAAAAAGACTAAAGCCTTGGGAACTTAAATGCAATTGCTACAGCATAGAGGCCAAATGGACAGATCAGTGTAAGCTACAAAAAACGATCCAAACAAGTAGCTATCTACTTCGCATTGAGCCTGGAAATGGTCACATTCACTAAGATAACAGTTTTTATTTCAAATAATATGTGGGTGACTACTGTTGTTACAATTTAATGTGCATTTAACAACATTTGAACAACAACCGGCTAAGCTTGAAAGCATTAAACAAGAAATATTCAGCAATTGTTACATTCAGACAGTAGGCAATTCATTTACTATCTTACGAGCGGTCGCGTAATTACACGTGCCGGTCAAGAACTACTGGATGTTATAAACGTGAATGATTTAAATCATAGAGTCGTGTCGAGTCGTGAATCATCAGCGAGGCGGCAACATCACTGGCAAAACTTTTTTGAGTGAAATAACTACCAATCAACTTAAACCCAATCAAGTATATCACTCCACGTGACCGCGTGAAAATCATCAAAGCATACTCTAATCTAAATAAACATTTAATGCGGTTAATTTAGGCGATTTACAAAAAAGGCGGAGCCGTCAAGCGGTAGCTTGGGCGATGGCGGTCAAATAACGGCCGATGACAGCCAGCCACTCGATCTGTGGCGGCTTTACTTTCCTATTAGTTTCACCTCGGAATGTAACCGAGCGATAAATACTAAAAATAGCTTGAACTTTGGAGAAACTTACCACATAACAGCGGCAGCAGGCAATAATTTTCTACGACCCACAAGCACCATTCACTCACAACACAAAACACTCCACACTCGCTCGACTCACGCACGAACCGCACGGCACGATTGACAATTTGACAATCTTGTTTGGAAAGGAACACTAGCGCCACGTGTTGAAATATGCGTTACGCGCAACAACTTGAAGTTAGTTTAGCAATGTTGACAATATCACCACCAAAAATATGGTTACAATAAAATCGTATCTACACATTTTAGAAGAATGGTAATGAAATGTGAATACATCTTACAAGTTAAAATACCTTTTCTTTTTCACAAATACTTATATAGTAGGAATATATAATATTTAATTTATGATCAAAGTCCTTCACCTTAACAATAATAAAAAAAAACTAAAAATGTTGCTAGTAAATATAAATTATTCTGTTTTTATTTATTTTTAAATATCAGATGTTCATGAGGTATGAAACGGCTCTAAAAGTTTGATTTACACGGGATCAGTGTTTTCAAGTTATTATTTGTTACGATTTGAATAATAGGCGAGCAGCAATCTAGTGCTGATATGATATATTTAGAGATATATAGACGATAATGTAGATACTATATAGGTTATTATAATTTAAGTTTGATATGTATACCTAAGAGTATCTAATATTGTGTCGTTTTTGGTAAGACAGATCGGTACATACTTGCCAATATATGCTATGGCATATATTGGCAAGTATGTACCGACCGATGAGGGTATGCCCTGCCAGGGTCCATGTACATTACTATATTTACTAGTTATTTAAGATGTAATGTTCCTACATTAAGAAAAATGTATATGGTTGCATTGTATAAATAAATAAATAAATATATATAAATATATATATATATATATATATATATATATATATATATATATTTATATATATTTATTTATTTATTTATACAATATATATATATATATCGCACCCCCAGTACAACACTGTATTATGTCGAAAAATCTCAAAATTTTCTTGAATATATATAGTTGAATAGACAAAAATTTTGAGAGCATTCCACGAATACCGGCGTATTTATATTTATTTTGACTTAGTACAGTGTATTGTGTGTGTGTGTTGTACTGGGGGTGCGATATGTCACAATGTTCATTATAGCTTTTTTTATATTATATATAAGTAGTTGGGTTTGGTAATGTTTACTGTATTCACTTTGAATAAGACAGTCGTCTTACGATGGGCTTCATAAGAAGACTCAAAGTCACATAGAGGGCAATGGAGAGGACTATGCTCGGGGTTTCTCTGCGTGATAGTGGAATATGTGCCTGCCCCCCCCCCCCCCCCTCCTCACCCCGGGTGAGAACCTCGCTAAGCCCATGCCGCGAACCGATAGACGAGTTGTCGGTAAGCCTCCAACAAGATGGAGTGAGGACCTTGTAAAGGTCTGAGTGGCGCGCCTTAGGGGAGGCCTATAGGAGGACAGCAGTGGACGACTTTCGGCTAAAATGATGATGATGAAGATTGAAGACAGTCTTACATTTCTTGTTCAATGAGAATAGGAATATTAATAGTTTTCTGTACGTCTACATTCCGCTGCTACCTTCTAAAGGTGACAAATAGTTAACAGCCGTCATGTCACCAAAACATTTTCATGGTGTGTTTACATAAACGGCGTTCAAAACGACATTCACGGGCCCGTTCACAGGCACGGATGTGTAAACAGGTTGATTTTGAACGCGCTCGTGAACGTGAACGTGAACGCCGTCGATCGGTCGGCTGGCGGTTTTTTGGCGCCGCGTTAGTATCTCTTGCACCTTTGTGGCGTACGGACGGTGACGACTTGCCGAATAAAATTAATTTAACAATGCCAATTTGTCGGAATGGTCAAACGACCAAAATTTTACATTTCCTGGGGTGTTACCAAGTAGAACCAATAATATGGACCCCCTCAAATAAGCAACATAAATTTAAAAAAATGTTGCAGGTGCTTAGGAGAGGTCGATAAACCCATGAAGGAGTTCAAACGGAGAAAAGAAGTACTTACGGGCACACTATATCTCTTTTCCGTGAAAACTGTATCTTTCCGAAATAAAAAGAAGCCTACCAAATATCTCCATATCAAATTTCATTGAAATCGGTCCAGAGGTTTAAACGTGAAGAGGTAACAGAAAGACAGAATGCGAAAGTAACTGTAATTTCGCATTCATAATATTAGTACGGGTGGATTTAGACGCAAACTGAAAAAAAAAACATCATCGTCATCATTTTGTTTCTTTTTCCTATAAAAGTAAATGAAACCCAAAACAATTAGCCCCCACGAGATTAACGTCCTCGTCGTCTGCCCTCCTTGCACTGACTAGCACGCCCGCGGTAGTGTAAACACCCTGCTTTTATTGTGTTTACATGAACGGCGTTCAACACGACGTTCACGGGCACGTTTACGAGCCCGGGCGCGTGTATGTAAACGCAGTATCAAAGCTTCAGATTTTGTCAACCCGATCTCGAGTTGATGCAATTTCAATTTTGCGCTGACAACACTAAAAATGCGTCTGTCATTTGTGTTATGTTATTTATCATTTGACATTTTAGGACGTTTTGTCAGATGTTTCCCTTCAAAAAATCTGTAAAATTACATTGTGAAAATGTTGACCCGACATTGTGTAAAAATTACAAGTACGACATCTAGATCACTTTTATTTCAAAAGTTATTAATTCAAGAAAGGCGGCTTTTGGCTTTACCAAGTGTATGCCATTGCAACTTTAGTGATTATAGGTTATGTTTTGTTTAATACCTTTTTTTATCTTATATATTTGATGAAAGATAGTATAAATAATGTGTTATTTTGTAGGTCCTTTGCGAATACAGCTTTAGTAAATGCGAATCGCATTGAAAATAGGCCGAGCGAGTTGTATGTCTCATCAGGCCCAGTTAAGAAGATTGACAACAAAAATTCAAGTCCTGTAGCCTCGGAAGACCTACTTGAGAGAATGATAGCTGGCTTATCGACAGATATACACCAGAAAAACAGAGTGTATAAGAATGACTTCATGAGAGTATTGGCTAAAGTGAAAGAAATGAACTTTTCTACTAGAAAACAGGGCCTTCTGTTGCTTCAGTGTTGCACTGAATTACTAGCTGACGAGTCTCCGTCCGACAGAATGGCGTTAGCTGAAGATGTTTGGAAAACAATAAAGTAAGTGATGGTTTCTTTTTTTAATTACAATATTACTTTAACCATTTCGAGAAGAGAGTATTTTTAAAAAGAGTATTTACATATTTATCTTATATCTAATTAGAATATGAATTCCTATTAAGTTTTATCTACTAGCTTTGTAGTTATGTTATAGGGGAAATTATGTTTATTATTTGGATTAAAATATCTATAAAAGTGACTTATTGTGATCTTAAATATGTTCCATCTATTTTATTTGAACTAACTAAAATCTTGTTTAAATTGTATAATTTATTATGATACTCTTAGACCATTATTATTATTATAGCTTTTTAGGGTTCCGAAGTCCACAAGGAACCCTTATAGTTTCGCCATGTCCGTCCGTCCGTCCGTCCGTCCGTCCGTCCGTCTGTCCGCACTATTGCTCGGAGATGATTAGGTCTAGAGAGCTGTAATTTGGCATGAATATGCATATTAGTTACGCTGACAAAGTGGTACAATAAAATTTTGAAATATATTTTTTTATAGGGTACCTCCCCTACTCGTAAAGTGGGGATGTAATTTTTTTTTCTTGCGTACCCCATGGTGCGGCATATCGTTGAATAGGTCTTAAAAAAATATTGTGGGTTTGTTAAAACCATTTTTTGATTAAGTGATGCGTTTGTGAAATATTAAGCTTTAAAGTGCTATTTTTTGTTAGAGTCACGTGTCCCCCCCCCTGCCAGCTAAATGGTGGTATTTGGATGGCTGAAAAAAATCACGGTTGTGGCATATATAACGTAGTTGAAAGAAAAACTATCAGAGCTAAGTAGGCTGTACAAACTTACGAGTAATAGTCGACCAACTTATAATGATGATTTTTCTCGAGCGGCAGGGGCGTCGGGCGGGCACGTCATACCACAGGCTAGCTAGATGCTAATAAGTCTTAGAAAGGTACTCTGGGCATCCTCAACTTCGGAACCCTATAATTTGCGCGTGGCCCGACACGCACTTGGCCGGTTTTTATTTCATGATATTTATTTATTTGTTTAAAATTATTTAAAGTTACATCCTGCTGAATTTATAATGTCATCAGTCCATATTTGTCTTTGCCTTCCCACACTCCTCTTGGAAAAGAGTGTGGAGTGTAGGAAAGGAGGAGACCACATTATTAAAAAAAAAACGTTTTTAATTTTTTTTTTTTTATATTTCCAGGCCACACACTAAGTTTACTGTAGATCATTTTAATGAGCTCCTGCGAGTGTACATAGCAAACAACCGTAGTGTAAAAGTTGGCTCCTTTATTCAGCAAATGACTCCTTTGACACCAAATATTACTACATATGAACTAATTTTAAAAGCTCTCGGAGAGGTATGTATTTAGCTTTTAGGGATGGTAGTTAAAGATGAAGGTCTGATTATTCCCTAATGGGTCGTCAACTTAACTCATTTAACGCTTCATAATGCTTAAAGTTGTATCATCACATTATAAATTGCTTAAGCTAGTCCATTCTAAGTAAGTAGTTTCACTTATGTGGAAAGTCACACTGCTGAGACATATTTAATTATGCCAAACGATTAAAAGTGATGTTGCATGAACATATTATATTTTATAGGCTGGTGACTTGAATCAAGCCACTGAGGTGATATCAAATATGAAGGCACAAGGGTTTCCTGCAACGGAAAGTATTTTCAACTCTCTCATCATTTGCCAGGGCAAAATGGGGTAAGTATCCCTTTATAAGTGTACTAGCTTTTCCCCGCAACTTCGTATGCGCAGAAAGTTTAAAATGAAAAATCCCATTTTTTTCCCGTTTCCGTGGGAATTTCGCAAAATCCTTTCTTAGCGTATGCCTACGTCATAACATCTACCTGCATGCCAAAACCCGTTTCTGTAGAAATATCGGGATAAAAAGTTATTAGTTATCCTATGTTATTCCCAGGGTCTCAAACTATCTTCATACCAAATTTCATCCAAATCGGTCCAGTCGTTGCGACGTGAACGAAAGGCCAACAAACAAACGCACTTTCACGTTTATAATATTAGTATGGATTGATATACAATTGTATGTGTTTGGTTTACATTACATAATGTGAGGCCTGTGCCTAACAGTGGGAATAAAATAGATTGTGTTGTTGTGGGAGGTGGTTAAGAATCGCAAATACAATTAAAAAAAATCTTTATGTAAAAAGATTGACAAACAGGCAGACGGCCCACCTGGTGGTAAGTGGACACCACCGCCTATAGACATTTGTAACACCAGAGGTGTGACCAACTCATTGTCAATCTCGAAAGGGGGGAGGAAGGGCGTATGGGATAAAAAGGATAGGGGACATGTGATTAGGGAAGATAGGATAGAAGGATAGGGAACAGGATAGGCTCCCGGACAAATGATGAAATTGAGTACAAATTAATTTCACCATTGGTCCGGGAGCCGAACAGGATATGTTCCCTAATTAAATTAAATTAATTGAATACTTTTTTTTATCACTTTTCATAAAACAGTAATCTACAGAATGTGCAAGAAGTATTGACCATGATGAAGTCTCTGAAATTCGAAAGTACCATAGATACTTACACAGCACTCACTAAAGCCCTAGTCTGCAATAAGAGGGGAAATCTGATCATAGAAGAGATGAGCAAAGCGCAGAAGAACGGTTTGGAGTTTGATGAGACCCATGTTATGGAAATTGTGAAGGCTCTAGCTGCTGTAGGCACTTATGAGCATATACCTGAGGTATTTAAATGTTACATTAACTAATTTATTCATATGCTATTTTAGAAAATATTTTCAGATATTGTAGTTTTAGTTTACTGGCTGTTGTCCGCGACTGAACCAGCTTTGCATTTCATAATGAACTTGCACAAACTTCACCCCCTCCCCCTTAAGGGCTGATTTCTATCCTTCCATAATAGGTTTCTCTAAATTAATTGGTTTAATGGTTTATTTTATGAAACACAGACAGACAGCTACTTTGGAATTTTATAAATTTAGTAGGGATTTAATTTCGTATTGCTAATTGAGCAAAATTGTCTTAAATGCATAGAAATGGTATTGTTTTTTTAATGAAAAAAGATGAATCTCCCCGATGTTTACTTTTTGGTACTTTTCCCAAATTTCTCTCGTAACACAATTTTGGTTTAAAATTTAACCAATACATAATAATTTAACAAACAAGTGTTAACAAAATAAAATGTAACAAAAAAGTGTAATAAAATGCAAATATAAAATGAAATGATTTTTTTTTGCAGGTTCTTCGATTTCTCCCAAAGGAAACTTTAAACAGTCCATCAATATCACCTTACATGCAGAGTGTGTGCACACAACTAGTGTTTCAGAATCATCCGATACCCGCATTGGAGATTTACAAATGTCTACCGTTACCGTCGTTTGGCCCGAAAGATGATAAAGGCTTACATGGACGAAGCTTAGTGAGGGACTGTGTTAAGGCTTCTATTGTAAGTACCTTAGTAAGTTTTAAGAACGTCACACGATTGACTTTAGCTAATAACACTTTTGTAATACAACATAGTATGCAACATTTTTTTTATATACTTATCAATAGAAACTTAGGAATGAAAAGCACAGGACAATTCAATTAGGGAGATGGTCGTACCGTCAGTAGCGTCAGTGCAACTAATGTCATGTTTTTTTTCTAAAATCATATTCGTTGCTGCTTTTAGGCCGACTTGCATCAACGCCGTTAACCTAGTGTTAGGTCTATACAAAGAAACCTGACTTATAAGAGGTTAACCCTAGGTTAGCGGCTTGTGCCCCAACCACCACAACAGTCTGTTTACGTCCCACTGCTGGGCACTGGCCCCCTCTCATCACGATAGTATTTGGGCTATATATAGTCTCCTCACGGGCCCAGTGCGGATTTGGGACTTCACTCATTTGGGACTTTCCGTCGCACTATGACATGGGGATCTTCAAGAAGTGAGTGAATAGAGCTCTTAAAGGCCGGCAACGCATTGGCATTCCTCTGGTGTTGCATTTGTCCATGGGCGACGACGACTACCTCCCATCAAGTAGCTCGTCTGCACGTTTGCCCCCCTATAGTATAAAAAAAACACATATCTTTCAATTACTTCGCAGATCCGTGCAGGTTTCCTCACGATGTTTTCCTTCACTGAAAAGCACAGTGGTAAATTCAAATTGAACTTCGGACGTAAGTAAACTTAGAGTTGCGAGCCGAACTCCAGACCCTCTGCATGCGAGGCGGAGGTCGATCCACCAGGCCACCACGGCGTTTCTTTTATAAATGGGCCTTTATATATCATTTTTTTTAAATATTTCAGCCCTCCTCAATAATCGGTCTAATCACAGCGGAGCTGATGGCATCTGGCAGGAATCCTATTGCGTTGCAAAACGCAGCCGAGGCCGCGCTGCAGCAGGGAAAAGTTCCGTTGGCACTGGACATGTTCACTCGAATGAAGCAAATGGGAATGCCCATCAGACCTCACTTCTTCTGGCCTATATTGATCCACACCTCCAAGACGTATGGAGAGAGAGGTATGTACTTAATTACCTTAATATCTCTATTCACTCCATAATATTCTAACTCTAAACTTAAAATACCCCCGATCTATCATAAGATTTACTGAATAATGCCATAGAAAAAGCAAAGTGAAAAATGAAAAATAATTTCTTCTTTTTCTTATGTACTAAGTTTACATGTTCTGGTGTCCCTTTTTAAGTAAAATATATACCTGTGCTATGGGGCACCGCTCCTCCATTTGATGGCATCTATAATTAGGACGCACATTTCATGAAAGGTAAGATTTATTATAATTAAGGTAAGTAATTTAGTAAATATTAGGTGACTGAATGTGGTAGACAATTTTTATCTTCACTATCTTCATCACTTCTAAGGTAAACCTAGAATGCGTACACCCGAAATAAGTGTAAATGCGATAGTAGATGTCGCTGCCTAGGTAGCCTGTTCGGGGTTTCTCTGCGTGATAGAATCAGAAATGAGGATATCCGCAGTAGAACTGGGGTCACCGACATAGCCCGAAGAATTGCGAACCTTAAGGGCAGTGGGCGGGGCACATTGCTCGCAGGACTGATGGCCGATGGGGCAAGAAAGTCCTGCAGTGGCGTCCGCGAACCGGTAGACCAGCTGTCGGTAGGCCTCCAACAAGATGGAGTGACGACCTTGTAAAGGTCGCGGGAACGCGGTGGATGCGAGTGGCACAGGACCGGTCTGAGTGGCGCGCCTTGGGGGAGGCCTATGTCCAGCAGTGGACGTCTATCGGCTGAAATGATGAGGTAGCCTGTATGAAAATTTGAACTTCTATGAGCAATATCCAAATTATCATACAGGCTATGTATGGAAATTTCAAGCGCCCCCTAGATATTGCTCATAAATCATAATGCAGAGCACGCCGCAATATAAGGAGATGGTCATATTGATGATGACTTGAGACACTGCGGTAATATGGACGAAAAGGACACTGCGAAGCTTCCCGAACGCTGCCCAGCCGAGTCGGATTAGACGATTGATCTCTTTCTCGAAGTTGGACCTACCTAACTGGACTGTCTGTCCCAGGTATACATAATGGTCCACAACTTTGCCTCCGATTGTTACGAGAGATGTCACAACATGGACATTTCTTATAATACCCTTTAGATATTCACCATATACACTTTTCAAGACCATCCTTTTCATTTCCAGGGCTCATAGACACGTTGTCGATAATGATGAAGATGGACGTTAAACCAGACTACGAGACCATAACGAAGTACACCCTGCCCTACGTAAGTTTCACGTCGCCACAGAATCTGATGAAGAAATTCCAAGACGCAGGAGTGACCGTCACCACCGTGCTTACCCCGATGATGGAGACTTTGTTAAACACGGGCCAAGTTCGAGCTGCGAGTGAAATATGTGAGTTATTTATAAGTAATAGTACATTGTGTATTAAGGACGCCTCGAGACTGCAATTCCTATACCGCCCGTGATACACACAATGTTTTTCATCACACTTGCGAGGAAAATACAGGAAATATTCATTAGTACGATCTGTGAACTTCCTCTAGGTTCATCGGCATCGCGAACAAACCTTTTTTGTTTATTTTTAAATATTCAATTCGTACTGGCCACTAACAACAGTGCCGCCATTTAAGTAGTTTTACTTTTTAATTTGTATTATGTCGAAGTAAATAATTGAAAACACATACATTACGGCCCGTGGGCTCATAACATAAGAAATCTCGAAAGCCCGTGTTCATAATCTGGGCTATAGAGACCGCTTTGCCTGCCTGTAATGACACCGTTTTCGAGCAAGTGTGATGTAAATTAATTTAGAACTCAGGACATTTTATGTGGCCCAAACTGGGAAAGTTTCATCATCAGATATAGAAATGCGTAGGTGCGTAGGCTGGGCTGATGATTCGTGATTGGTGTGATGACCTTAGTACAGGACTCGGCACAGATCTTGAGCGGTGAGCGAAAGTAGAGGGGATTTCTGCGCATGTTCACGAGTGAAGGGCCAATAAGCGTGCGCGGACGACAAAGCGCCCGCTGCGTCCTGCGCCTCTCTGCCGATGATCACTTGAAGTTTTAAAGTATACAGTGCCATTTCCTTTCTCCCTTTTCCACATCAAAGAGTTAAAAGAATAGCGATATAAAAGGCGTACTAGCGCGATCGCTACAAAAAGTCGCCATGTGATACGTCCCTCGGGAATGCCACTTAGTTCTCGGTTCAATCGAACCAGCACACACAGCAAAAATTACATTCACAAATAACCCCCTGATCCTTTATAATTGAACTAGCTTCTGCCCGCGACTTCGCCCGCGTGGAATTCGGTTATCGCGTTCCCGCGGGAACTATACGTTTTTCCAGGATAAAAAGTAGCCTATGTGTTATTCTGATCTATAAGCTACATTACTGTAAAGTTTCATTAAAATCCGTTTAGTAGTTTTTGCGTGAAAGAGGAACAAACATCCATCCATACATCCATCCAAACAAACTTTCGCCTTTATAATATTAAATAATAAAAAAATAAATAATAATAATAATATATTATATATTATAGTAAGGAAGTAAGGATATTGCATATTGGCTTCTTGTAATCGAGATCGCGATACAATAGCCAATCACAATGTGCTCCGTCGCCATTGTCTAGTCTCAAGGAAACTAAACAAGTATTTCCATTCAAACAGGTGAACTCTTCAAAGGAAAAGTAGACGTGGAAATTCTACTAAAACCCTTGATGAAGGGATACCTAATGAGTTTCGATATCAAATCCACGGTCCACATACTAGAGGACGCCAATGAAAAAGCCATGGAAAAAGGCAAAGACTGGGTTGGGAGGTTTCTTTGCGTCTTTATGAAGCATAAGAGAATACAAGACGACCTGTCGGACATTATGAATATTTTGCAGGTTAGTATAGTATGTATAATTAATATCGCAGGACTGATGGCCGATGGGGCCGGAAAGTTCTCGAGTCGCGTCCGCGAACCGGGAGACGAGCTGTCGGTAGGCCTCCAACAAGATGGAGCGACGACCTCGTGAGGGTCGCGGGAAACTGGTGGAAGCAAGTGGCGAGCCTTGGTGGAGGCCTATGTCCAGCAGTGGACGTCCTGCGGCTGAAATTTTATTTTTGATGATGATGATGATGATGATGATGATGATGATGATGATGATGATGATGACGATGATGACGATGACGATGACGATGATGACGATGACGATGACGATGATGATGTATAATTAATGAGGTGTGTAATGATTAATGAGTGCCACCGTATTCCGGCTCACTAGTTGGCGCCACTATCTATAAGGTTGTGGCTGTCAATATCAACGTTTGTCATTGCATTCAAGTGTCAATGTCACTGTGAACTTTGGACTTTCGGAGACGCCAGTTTTGAAGTGTTATATGGAACAATGTGCTAAATTGGCAACATTGCAACTCATAGGACTGCAAACGCCTCTAGCGGCGAATTCATTCGCGGTAACCCTCATTGAGATTAATCACTTAAGAGGGTTTATCCTGAAAGTTGGCAACGTCGCATATAGTTGTCAAATGTTTCGCTGTTTTCGTTAGTAGTAACCCTCTTAAGTACCTAACGTTTGCAGTCATATCAAACTTACCTTGTAAGCACATTTTATAATAATTCCTTGAAAAATTGCAGGCTCTAAACAAGACTTCTCTCCGAATATCGACAGCAGCGGCCGATTTCTGCATATCACACTTACCCGATACGCACAGTCCAGAGGCTCTTGAAGCGTTTAGAGAAGCCATCGTGGCCATTACTGACGAAAGTATGGTCGACGAAGGAGAATTATTTACTCAGCAATTGCCGCATCCAGTAAGTAATTGAATTTGGTAACTTCATGTCAGTGGAAAGACGTCATTTTCTGAGGGGGTAAGACAGCCGGTGCAATAAACAGTACATCGCGAAGAAACAATACGAGAAGCAGTTGCGCATTGTTTCGCTATAGTAAACTAGCTTCTGTCCGCGACATTCGTCCGCGCTTAATTCGGTTATCGCGTTCCCGCAGGATTTGTGCATTTTCCGGGATATAAAAAGACGAACTTTTTTTGGCATGGGCCAGTTTTCATTTAAATCGAACAGACAGAGTTCCTTTCGCAAATATAATATGTAGTGGTATGAATGGAAAGGGGCAAAATTATCCCAAATAACGGACTAGACCCTACATAGAAATAGGTGTAAGTATTGGTTAATTGCAGAAGATCTTATTTTTTAAGTATCTTATATATTTATTTCACTTCAGAGACAAATGAACGAAGAGTCTCTCAGGGCTCACTTAAGCGAATTGGAAGCAAAAGGCATGAATACTAGAGGGGTTCTGAGGCGCTTACTGCAACAGTATTGCAAAGAGAATAACTTGCCAGCTGCGAGAGAAATACTGGAGAAATGCGAAAGAGAAGGAGTGAGTAACTTACTAATAATAAATAAATAAATTAAATATAAAAGCGTGAGTTTTCAGATACCGGTTTTTTCCGACCAGTCCCAGAAATCTTGAATGGATATTAGTAGCTTAATATCTTTAAATCTTTTCATTAGATTTTTTTGCAAAAAATGCATGACTGTGTGCTGCACTCTGCTCAATATAACTAAATATGAATTCTTCCATATATATTTTTTAATTTCGTTTTTTTTGTGGTTTTGCAGGTTCTACTATCGGCTGGTATGAAAGCCGCCATATTTGACTTGCACGTGAAGTCAGGCGAGCTCGAGCTAGCGGAGCTGTCACTGGCCGACCTCAATAAGACGTCGCCTAACTTCACTTTGGACGAATTCAAGATCATCGACTTCGCTACGCTCATGGTGTACAGGAAGCAGATCGCAAAAGCGTTTACTTTGATCACTGAGCAGTCCAAAAAACGGTTAGCTGAATGATTTCATACTGGAATTGCCTACTTTTGGTTAACTTTTCAACCGACGAAAAAAAAAGGAGGAGGTTCTCAATTCGACGCGTATATTTTTTTTATATTTTTTTATGTATGACCACGCATATCTCCGTCAATTGTGAACCGATTTCGATGATTCTTTTTTTAATTGAAAGGTGTACCTCCAACTTGAACCCTTTTAATAATTTGGTTTAGTTCTGATGATGGGATCCATGACAAAACGAGGGAACTCCTCGAAATTTGTTAGCATGTGTATGATTTTGGCATCAATTTCAAAAACTACAGTGAGACTTACGTCCCATCGTACACATGGTTGGAAACTATAGCCGAAAAAAATTTTTTAAATAAAAAAATAGAACCGACTTCAAACTCCGACAGCCTGGGAAGTCGGTGTCAAGTGAACTGCCCCAAAGCTATGACTATCTTATAGTGAACTTGACACCAACTTCACAGGCTGTCGGAGTTTGAAGTCGGTTCTATTTTTTTATTTAAAAATTTTAAGTTGATAAGTCGTTTTGAAACGACTACCATTCTGACGACTAGTTTATTTTTCAAAACTTAAATGACTGAATCATATCAAAAGTAGCCGAACAAAATAGTGCCTTTTTAAGCAACAAATAGTATGAGGGTGGTTAGAACGGATACTCTTGTGGGTGAGTGTGTGACAGGAGACGAAATTACTCTTCTACTTCCGAGTTCAACCATACTACAACAGAGAAGTATAGGCTTTTCTGAGAAAGCGGAAGAATGCCATGTCTACCCGTAACCCCGGCACTAAGGCGTTTCCAGGCCATGCATTTTAGCCGTTAGGAGTCGGGCATGACCGACCACCCTGCTCCCACAGAAATGCTCCATGAGGTTTTCCCATGACCAAAAGGCTCGTCTTTGAGCATATATTCGTTCTCTGTATTAAGAGCTTTAGGTCTGTGATATACATGCCTCAACCAATCATGTCAGGAGATACATGATTGGTTGATTTCTAATCATTTCTTGAATTTGATTCATGTGCCTCCCAAGGCATGTCAGCCACTTTTTGTACAACAAAGTTTCTCATTCCAGACGTATCACGGGCGGGCGTACTATCTCAATGAACTGCTGGCGGCTGCTAGACGCGACGGCGGCGAACGGGTCTCAGGAGCAAACTCGGCGTATGTTCGAACTGCTCACGACGCTGCGGTATTGTCGGCCGTCCAACTCACTGCTGGGACCGCTCGTTAGGACGCATCTTACACAGTAAGTAGTTAACTCATCATCATCATCATTTCAGCCGATAGACGTCCACTGCTGGACATAGGCCTCCCCCAAGGCGCGCCACTCAGACTTGCTTCCACCGGTTTCCCGCGACCTTCACGAGGTCGTCGCTCCATCTTGTTGGAGGCCTACCGACAGCTCGTCTCCCGGTTCGCGGACGCCACTCGAGAACTTTCCGGCCCCATCGGCCATCAGTCCTGCGAGCAATGTGCCCCGCCCACTGCCACTTAAGGTTCGCAATTCTTCGGGCTATGTCGGTGACCCCAGTTCTACTGCGGATATCCTCATTTCTGATTCTATCACGCACAGAAACCCCGAGCATAGCCCTCTGCTTTGCCCTCTTTGTGACCTTGAGCCTTCTTATGAGGCCCAGTAGTTAACTCATCTTGCATCAAAGAGGGCCGCCTTTTTCCCGTCCACCAGTTGGCTGTCGTGTGAGGTTTGGCTGTCGTTACAGAAAAACGTTACGGCGCGTTACGTGGGGCGGAAGGGGGGGGTTAAAATCTCCAAAAATTGCGTGATGTAATACTTGAACGCTCCCGTATTAGCCTTGGCTGATACGGGCGGGGTGTCCCAAGGCTCGCCGCTCTGACCGGTCTTATGCCACTCTCATCTATCACATTCCCATAACCTTCACCAGGGCATCCATCTCCTTGTTGTTGGGAGGCTCGTCTCCCGGTGCGCGGACGCTATTCGAGATTTTTTCATGAACATCACTCGCGTGGCTCGTACACAGAACGCATTTAATTTTAGCTGCCATAGTCGAGGTTACCTATAAAAAGAAATCAGCGTCAAGCACAGTGCCTTTAAGCTTCCTCCAACCTGTTTCTGAAATTTTCACTTGGTTGGCTATGTATTAAGCGGGAAGTCATCATCATGTCAATCGGAAACCCACGACTGAACATAAAACTAAACTTCATTATACCGTCAGTCATAACTTTACCACGACGATATATCGATGGTAAAGTGGTGATATTCAAATAAATACTACAACATAAAGAACTACCCCTGACTATAAATTCAGTCGATTTATAAATTCATGAAGAGGTCTCAACCTGCTTCTAACCTTGTGCATTTCCTCTCCCCAGCAATAACCTGCAAGCAGCAGTGAACGAATTTTGCACTTTAGCGCACAAGTACAACAAGACGCCTTTGAAGCACGAGCTCTTGTGCAAGATTTTAACCAGCATGAACGATGGCCAGACTGAAGAGAACTTCATAAGCAACGAGAAAAGCGAGGGCTGGTTGAACCAGCTTGCGCAGGCGGTGCTCAATGTGGATAAAAAGATACACGGGCCGGGAGATGTGCAGGTAAGGTTATTATTCATTTAAACTTCATTGCACATACAAAATGTATACAAATGGCGGACTTAATGCCTAAAGGCATTCTCTACCAGTCAACCATAAGGCGAAACAGAAAGAAAAATGAGTAGGTGCATCAATATCAGAAAGAAACTACAAAAATACTAGGAAGATAACAAATAATTTCAAAAGAGGATAAATTTACATACACATATATAAAAAATATATAAAAGATAAACATACATAAACTAAAAGGTTATCCTACACAGAAATAAAATACATGGCACGTAATAAAGGATATCTCTGAGAACCGACTAGTGAGAGACTTCGCCCGCGTGGAATTCGGTTATCGCGTTCGCGGAAACTATGCGTTTTTCCGGGATAATAAGTAGCTTATGTCCTTTCCCGGGACTCCAATTATCTCCATACCAAATTTTATCTAAATCTGTCCAGTAGTTGAAGCTTAAAAAGGTAACAGACAGATAGAGAGTTACTTCCACATTTATAATATTAGTATGGATTTACTAACAGGTTCTTTATCATTTCCAGCTCACCCTTATCGTCGCTCTAGCCGACGTGGGCTACAAGAAGACCCTCCGCAAGCTATTCTTGGACCCGTCCGTCAAATTCCACCCGGACGCTCTGATGCGGCGCTGCGAACGGTTCGTGGACGAGAAGAAAGTCGCCGCGCTCGAAACGCTGGCGGAATGCGGGAAAGACCTGCGCCGATTCGACGTGGAGGAGGTCTATGAGATGATATTGAGCGTCTTCCGTAAGTGTTTATGGCAGTTTTAACTTGATTGTAGCAAGATTCCCAACCCTCTCGTGGTGAGAGGAGGCATATGCCCAGCAGTGGGACGCCAATAGGCTGAAGTAGTAGCAAGGTTAGTGGGGAAATTGCGCCGGGTAAGCGTATATTAATTTTTCGACCTTGTGAACATGGCACACAGTTCCATTAATTATGTTACGAACTTTCAAAAATGACTTCTCTAACATACTTGTCCATGGTCTAAAAAACAAGATCTGCTACTCCGGGTTGTGACACCGGCACGTCAAAGTCGAGTTGCCATATTATTGCAATAAAACAAAAATGAAGGAAGTATTTTCTGCCGTTATAATGCAAAATAAATTATTAGCGCATTACAATAATCATTTACTTGTTTAAGCACACAAAATGGGACAAGTTGGCAACATAACGAGGCCTTCGTCTCGTTACGTTGCTTAAAAACGAATGAACGTAATAATTTAATGAAACACTCACAGGATACATGGGAGTCGGGGATTATTTTAATACACCGCTTGCAATACACAGCAGTGATGACGTTTTAGTGTCACCCACACTACTAAAAGATTATCTGAGTAGCATACTTGGCGAAGTATATTATTATAATGTATACTTGTCTAAGACACATCAACATTGCTCGGGTGAAAATAGCTAAAAACGAATTTTCCTAGATGAAACCTAGCTATCGATTTCTAGTAAGTCCCCGTAAGCCGTAAGCCCCTATATTCCAAATTTCAGAAATCGTTATAGCCGTTTTCGAGAACGCGATTACAAATAATATATACATATTTATATTGTATAGGCCTTTAATTTTTTTTGAGTTTAAAAAATAATAATTGTATATGGCATTGGTTGTGTGAGCGACGCTTGAATCCTATACAAAATATTTTTCTTTACCAACTCGAAAAAAATTAAGACCTATACAATATACTTAGAATCGATAGCCGATACTGTGGGTTAATTATTTGCCATATTTTCTGACCCACCATGTATATACAAATATAGCTCGTTTAATAGTATAGGATACACTTTTAACTTGTGAATTTTCATTTTATCTACTTTCAGAACGAGACGATGACTATGCATCAGCCACCGCTCTCTGGGAAAGGATGCAAGAAGCGGACATAACACCCTCGCAAAAATTCGTTCGCAACCTCTGTGCTCTTCTGCAAGCCAACAAACGGGCAATCCCAGCAGAGCTAGCTTTACAAATAGACAAGAAGTCTAAAGCTACAAGTCAATGATTCTCTGTTCTGTGTGATAGGGGTAAAAATTAAGCGTCAGTATGTCGTGCAGTGCTCGTAAAATATTTCTAGTGGTAGCGTAATTTCAATCTGTGATATTTGAAATGTTGAATAAAAGAAGAAAATTAATTTAGATATTTTTATTAAAATTGTCTACTCGACAGTAAAGCGGTAAAAATTACGACCCAACTTAACATCACGTTACGTTTTTTGTGGGGGCTTGGGGACTATAGCCTATAATGAGATTAAACTTGTGTTCACAAATGCGACGTAAATGTGTGCTGGTGGAGGTTTTCTCAAGGTAGGTTCGTCAATATTTTATATATGTATAATGCTTATTATACTTTTAATTCTTATTTAATACGATTTAGTAGAGTTCAAGTCTTCGATAATCTTCTTGTTAAGACCAGCAAGTTCTTCCATAGCCTGTTTCTTCAGAGGTTCGTAATCCGCCTTTAGATTGATGGAGGCTATGTCCTCTTCCAGAATAGCCTTTCGGTTCTCCAGCTGAGCCAGTTTATCCTCCAAACTGTTCAGTTTTGCGTACATCTCGTTGCCATCTAAACTCTCCTGTTGGAAAAGTAGTTAAAACATTTCATTTTTCACGAGAGATATTTCTTAGATTGCTATCGAGAAAAGATGTCGACCAGGGGGGCTCAAATTAGTTGGTTGAAAAATAAATTAAGGTCTGTATAACCCTCTGACAAAATCTCAAGGTTTTGTTATACCAAACAAAAATATTCGAATGAACAATAGATGGATATTTATACCGAACCTGTAATTTTTTCAGCTTTTTGGTGGCCTCCGCAACAGCGCTCTCTGTCGGCACTAACTTTTCCTTCAATATTTTTATTTCTGTCTCTAAGGCTTTCTTCTGTTCTTCGCCGTCATCCCTCAGTTTCTCGAGATCTGACAGAGTCACCAGTTCGTCGTTCATAGCCCGAGTTTTTTCTGGCAACGTTTGTAGTTCTGTTGCGAGGCGTTCTCGAGTGGACTCAGCCTGAAAATTGGTTGCAAAATTAACGTCAGTGAGTAAGTATCATGTAGACATTTTGATTTTGAGCACACCGTCTGATAAAAAAGAGAGACACCCATTAAGCTTGTGTATTGTGTAGAAGCCTCGTCGTCATATTCGTAAAATGAGTGACTATATCAAACATAATATTCTTTGGTTAGACTTGTAGCTTGTAGAGTAAGAAATTTTCACCTTTTTCAGATTTGTTTGGAACCTTTCGTAATCTTTCATCAAAGTATCAATAGATTTCTTTCCCTCATCGTACGCTGATGTGTAACCCTCTTTCTGTTTCAAAGAATCAATCTCGCTCAAATCCAAGTCGATATTAGAACTGCTGTGCTCCAAAGCGAAGACAACATCTTTCTCGAGCTGCTCCATTTTTTCTTGTTCCTTTTTAAGGTTCTCTTCATAAGTTGCCATGAATGTGTCCATTGTTTCTTCTCGTTTTTTCAGTTCTCTGTATTTTTGGTGGCGTTCAGAGTTACCTTCCTCTAAATCCTGAAATAAAGGGATATCTTGAATAGGTATTTTGTAATTTCATATTGATATACACCTATAAGGGTTACGATTACATCTTCTATTAACTTTTAATACCAATGTATGAACACATATCCTCACCTGTTCTGCTTCTTCAATCATTTCTTGAACTTTCTTAATCTGCTCTTTTAGATTAGCGGCATTGCTGTCAAGCGATGATATCGCAGCATTATCTTCCCTCACCTGAAGCGTTATAAACACAACATCAACATTAAATGATGATAATATTAAAATGTATTCCTATTTCCTTTGCAGTACCTGTAACAACAATTTTTCTCTTTCTTCTTGTGGTTCCAAGCGATTATTCATTTCATTTTTCATGTTGTCTCTCTTTTCTTCAAGTGCTGCCAACCGTCGATGCAGCTCCAATAAATGGAGTTTTATCTAAATAAGTGATAATGTTTAAAATACCGTTATATTTCTTAATATTTGTATCTGAGAGTACAATCTATTCGGATGCCTTTTACCTGAGATCCTGATATCTCTTTGCTAAACTGCTCTTTTTCTTTGTTCAATAAATCTATTTGAGACCTGTTTTGCTCGACTTCTTCTCTCAAAACCGCAGCCGTCGCTTCCAATTCATTATATTGGTCTTTTTGTTCTGGCGTCATTTCTATCAAGAGATTTGATATTGTCGATTTCTCCTGTAATTATTAAACATTGTTTAATTATACTGCAGAATTCATAAGCATCCAAATGTAGTGAAATAGTATTTTTTTTACATTACCTTCTCCATCTGTTCTCTCAACTGTCTCAACTGGTTCTCCTTTCTCTGTTTTTCCAGGAATACTTGTTCTACTTCCTCTTGCAGTTTTTTGTTACTTAATTCTAATTCCCTTGTCTGCTCCTCTACGGATTGTTTGGTTGCTTCACCGTTGGCGATGCGAATAGCCGTATTGTAATCTGATAAGCGCCCTTGAAGATCTGCAAAGAAAATAGAAGAAATACGGCATTTTTGCTAAGACGAGCTAATATACATTTGTATTATTACCTATATAGGTATTCTTTCTAACTTCTATCACTAAGTCTGACCTGTCAATTCTTGAGCGAGCTCTTTCACTCTTTTCTCATAATGCTTTTTGGCTGATCGTTCCCTCTCTCCGGCATCCGCCTGCTCATTTAGTCGGGAAATTTCTGCTTTCATTTCTCGCACTTTCACCTGAAACGAGATTTTACACTATCACTACTGCATCTCCAGACTTCAGGGTAATAAGCTATTATACCTGTTTAGGTTCAAAAAGATTATCGATAATTTGTCATTACAATCAGTCCAAATTCGTTATATAGTGTAGTGCAAGATAGTTTGGGTCACACGTGTAAAATTCAAATTGGTATTTCCGCCACAGAATATTGAATGGTACTACGTACAGAATGGCCACGGAATCACCCGTCTGAATCTAGCCCGCGCCCAACTCGCCTTGTTTCATCCGGAGATGGTGAGTGAATCGTTGGCCCGCGTGCTGGTACAAGTGTACAGACGTCCTCGTACGCAAACATTGACACTTCATTTGAATTATGTTCAAAATCGTGCTTTTACTTTAAGTTTACGTTTTACCTGCATAAGTTCCTCCCAGTACCGCTTGTCCTGTAGCTGGCGAGTGCGGAATCCTCTTGCGGTACCTGTTCGGAGTCCCGATATGCCTTGTTGTGTTATCGGTCTGTCAATCTGAAAGAATGTACTTATCAGGGTGAATTAACTTTTACTTGCCCTCTTTCTTCAGTTGTTTTTCTATTAGATAACCCTTACAATCAGCTTTCTATGGCTATTCATGGCTACGAAGGAATCAAGATGTCGGCTGCTTGTCATTTTCAGGGAAAACAAGCGGACACCATAAGCTTGTACCATAATATTGTAGTTGTGAAACAGGCTCATGAAAAACTGATGTATTTGGGTTGTCGAATAGACAAACAATTGAAGATATGCGGGCAAGTTGGTTCACCCGTCAATCAGTAAGAGAAGCGCAGAACTTGTTTAAATACATGGCATACTGATACTTCCAACCTTTGCTCTAATGGATATCAACAACATTTCTAATTCATGTCCATTAGATGTAGTTATTTTAAAGGTTGAAATCTAGGGTAAAACCGTGCCCTTTAGATACGTAGGACCGTAGGTGTATGTCAGTGGTGAGTTGGTTAGGTACCTACCTCCCAATAACCGACTGCCGAGGATCAGCGGTATAAACTCACCATAGAAAACCCGGTTATGGCGGTAGGCTGCCGGCTGGCGGTCGGCGGCGCGGGTCCGAAGCCCGCGGTCGACATTCGCGAGGCCGTCCCTCCACGGTAAGCTGATGTTGGTCTCATACTGCCGCTTCTTTGAACAAACATCGACATATGTCTTGTATCAAGACAAAAAAAGCAATAAAAACGAACTCTCTACTTCCAAAGCTCCGAGTCCTTAAGTGCGGTCTTTGTGTTCGCGCCTTTAAATCAAAGGCGGCAATATGCGGGCACACGTAAGAGCTGGGGCTCTATTCGAAACAGTACATAGGGATAGGAAGCGTCCTTATCCCCAAATAAAATACACTTGCTCCCTATTTAGCGAGATGGTATATTACTTATATACCTATCCATAATTAGGCAGAAAACGTAGGTACTCTTATTTAGGGATAGGAAGCCCACTATCTGTTTCGTGTTTTGACATGATAACGTCTAATAAATTGATGAACGCCGGCTGCGCCCACCAAAAAGCATGACGCAATGTATGTCCATGGCGATGGTCCTACGTAATGGGACATATTCATTAATGTTTTCTTATGAAGTTATCACGTAAAACTATCGTCCATAAACCGACTTTATAGACAACCGATTTTTTTTAATTTTATTGCATAATATTGTGGAGTGGAGAGTTATTCATAAAAATAGTAAAATTCTTTTACAGTGTCAGTGGAGTATTTATTAAAAAAAAACTTATTGGAATCTAATTATGAACCTACTTCGTGAAAAGTGACCTGATATATAAGAAGTACTTAGTTTTTAAATGACTCGCCGGATACATTTAAAAAAATCCGTCCGGGGTACAATGCAAACACTTGTATCTAAGAATACTGAAAGACATACCTGGATACAGCGGATCCACTGTTGGTATACTCTCTGAATCCTCTTCTTGAGACCGGGCGAGCGTCCCGCCTGCTCCCGATCGCGCTGTCCACCCCACTGCTATCAGAAAAATCCATATTGACCCTGATAACTAGAACTTCACACTTTTAAAACGGAAACTTGCCCGGCCCTCGTCACGCGCAATACCGCTGTTGTTTATTGGTTGCCATGGCGACCAAATGGCGACAGCCGATGAACCGAAGTCTTTGTTCTCACTAGTTGGCGCTACTTAAAAAAGTCGGTTAAAAAGATAAACACATCTGCAATGTTACAGATATGACTGTCAAAGAAAATCAGCAGCTATTTTTTTCACGAAAGACTCTATCACCTTATTGTCTACCAGCTTCTGCCCGCCACTGTGTCTGCTTGGAATTCGTTAATAGCATTCCCGCGGAAACTATGCCTTTTTTTCCGGGATAAAAAGGAGCCTTTGCATGTATAGCCAGTGTTATAAACTACCGCCATACCAAATTTTGTTGCAATCCGTCCAGTAGTTTTCGAGTTAAATTCGGACATACATACATAAATACATACAGATTTTTTTCCAAAAATTCGTTATTTTCTGTTCTGTATCGTTTATATGTGTAGTCCCCTCGACTAGATGGCTTTCAAGTTTCAGACGCGACTTCTACAGACTTATTACTAGTATAGATCTATAGTTTAGATGGACAATGGCTTGCCGTAGGTAGAAAGGAAACGTGGTTTTCTAGGTTTGAGAGATAACAAAGCTAAGAAGACATAGATACTTAGGTACTGTGCAAATTACGTCTTCGAATCGGAAATTAGAGAATTGATTCATTACCCAGATATGATGAGCTATATTTATTAATCCTGTACAGTTTGGTTATTTCAAAACTACCAGGTCTAGTTAGCAGCCTTTTGGTAACGACGTTAATTTAGAATTTTATTTGAAGTCTGCAAAGGTTTGTTTGGTGAAAGAATTCGATGAGAAGAAAGATGACTATGGAGTGGCAAGACTAATGCTATGTACGGACGGTCGCAGGGCGGACACGGCCTATAAAAGCACGATTTCGAACACAATTCGAATGAAGTGTCAATGTCTCTCTCGTGAAGTCTCGTGGACGTTTGTTTGCGTGGGAGAACGTCTGTACAGTTGTAAATGTGTGTGTACCACTACGCGCGGCGGGCCAATGATTTCAGGCGGGTGATTCCGTGGCCATTCTGCATGTAGTACTATTAAATATTCTGTGGTACATTGGAAAAACACCGAATGTGAGTACCGTGATATTCACCCACGGAGACATGGACCCGTGGCACCTCCTGGGGGTTCTTACCAACCTGTCTGACACCACGCTCGTCAGGATCAATCCAAAATTCCACTGGTCATTGCAAAATACTGGGCGACGATGGAACCATGCATGCTAGTACGAGAGATCTGTTATCAAGAAGTGAATAGGTAGCGTAGAGAAATGTACTGTGTAGTCATTCTCATTCGTGTAGTACATAGTACATGCTTATTTGCGATAATCAATGTCGTTACAATACTATGAGCCTAATTATGATTCACTTTTTTTGTAAAACCGTCTTGAAGTAGGTACCTAAAGATAATAAATAATGTGAGTCGGTACCTACTTTGTAAACTTTATAATTTACGTTAGTACCTAAACATTTTGATGATCATCAGTCAGTGACGAAATCGGGATTTTTTAGCTATCAGTAAAATCCAAATTATAAGAATTATGCTATTGAAATTTCGTACGTTTAATAAGTCTGCTATTGATATCACATCCTGAGAATTTTGTTTATCTGGCATAATCCAAACCCAAGTTTTGAGGGTTAAAAAAAAACGACGAAGCACTTCGAGAAAAGATAGTAGTGCCCTTACGCCTCGCTTTGCTTTGCTACCGTGGGCCTCAGATATCTAGGATCTGCTGCATAAGCAGATACCCTTAATAGTGTGGCATCGATGGCGTTTACGTCATAGAATTCAACAATGAATAGCAATGAATTCGGGTCACTTTGTATAACAAAGTGATCCGAATTCATTTCTATTGAGTGTAAATACCTAAAAGTAGGTAGCCTACTTATTATTGCTAACCACATCACGTCAAAAATAATTGCCATAAGATACGGGCGACAGGTGCGAGTCGATATATAAAAGAAAATAGAGTAACTAAAATTGTATTAGGTACCTATTATTATAGTTAGATGTTAATAAAGCCAAACATAGGTTTATCTGTGTGTTGAACGATTACGTCAGCAAGAAAATGTAGGTAAAGTAAAAGTAGAAAATAAAAAAGCATCTTTCTATTAACTAAGCGTAGCATGTCTACTGTGAGATTATTTAATGAAAACAACGTCGGTAGGTCCTTTTTTACGGATATTATCCATATATAAAAAGAAATATGTACCTAAATATAAGTACATATTGCTTTCAAATGATTCAAGTTTCTGTTAAGTACATTTCACAAACTTGAAAAAACTCATGAAATTGTTGTAACAATTTCACGATGAGGTACCCTGAAATGAGATAAATACCATTGTCGAGCAACTCGTTATAAGGGTAACGAGTGAAGCATACCTGATGTAGTAGGTTCTTTACAGTTGGCCCTTGCTTCAAATATGTGTTCATATTTTGCACTAACTATATTAGTATTAACTATTAAAAGTTTTAGCTGCTTTAGTTTATTCGAATTTGACCACGACGTCTTGAGGTATGTGGACGTCTTTGAGCGAAATTCAACACAAGTGTCGGAGGAATGGATAGAACAACCACTCGATCATTTCAGTGAAAATAATAGAACATGGAAAATGAGATATTTCAAGAGACTCGACCTGTGGAAACCAAAGGGGCCTATTTATGTATATATCAATGGTGAATGGGATGCCAGTCCTAGAAGTATACAAAGCGATATCTTCTTGTCGTGCCAGTTAGCTCGAGAAACAAATGGTGCCCTGTTTTCATCGGAACACCGGTATTATGGTGCAAGTATGCCCTTGTATCCAACTACAGTGCCGTGGTTGAAATATTTGAGCGCGAAGCTAGCGCTAGCTGATTTAGCAAAACTCATAAAGTTCATCAAATCTGGTCCCGAGTTCAAATCCTCGAAAGTGGTTGTCATCGGCGGCTCGTACGCTGGCAACCTGGCCGCTTGGGCTCGACTTCTTTACCCCGACCTCGTCGACGCGGCGGTGGCCAGTAGCGGACCCGTTTTGGCGAAGAAGGATTTCTATGAATATCTCGAGACTGTCAATGACGTTTATAGAGAGTTTGGGACTGCGGGCTGTTTGGATAGGATAGAGAGGAGATTTAATAAATACACTGAAATGTTCAAAACGTCGAGTGGGATTGAAAAACTTAAACAAGAAATGAATATCTGCGATGATACCGATATGAACGTTATGGAAAATCAGCAATTATTCTTTATGGATAACTTCGGAACATTCCAATCTAAAACTCAGTACGGTACACCTAACTCAATTAAAAAGCATTGCGAAGAGCTTGAAGCTCAAAATTGGGTGCGGAAGCCGCGGTCTTTTAGAAACGACGAATGTAACGATTATGACTTTGCATCGTTAATCGTAGGTATGAATTCGATAAAAACGGACATGTTTTATTGGATGTATCAATCTTGTACAGAGTTTGGTTATTTTCAAACAACAAGTTCGAGTAAGCAACCTTTCGGTAATAATACTTCTGTAGAATTATATGAAAAGGTCTGTAAAGGTTTGTTTGGCGATGAATTTGATGAAAAGCGAGTTGACGTAGGTGTGGAAGAGAGCAACATATTGTATGGTGGACTGACACCGAATGTGACCAATGTAATATTCACTCATGGAGGTATGGACCCGTGGCACAGGCTGGGGGTGTTGACAGATCTGTCAAAAACTGCCACGGTTAGAATTACGCATGACTCGTCCCATTGTAAAATATTGTATCAACTCAAAGGTGAACCCATTGCGCTGACTGAGGATAGAGAATATGTGAAGAATCGTATCAAGAAATGGATAGAGTAAGACCATTTGTTAAAAACTGGAATCTAGGATATTAAATGTCTTTCCAGGAATATAGCTATTGTAGTTTTGAAATTAATATCTGTTTTCCAAAGAATCTATTTTCGTAAATCATGATAAATTTAAATGGATGATGTTACAACAGGAGTCGAAACAGCTTTTTCAATAGGAACGAGCAGTGTTTGATTTGTTTGGTAACAGTCAATCAATGGTTTAACTATAATAGAAACAAACGGTAATGAAAACAATTTTAGTAAATAAAAGGATCATTTAAAATAATTGTTTATTTATCGATACAGAAGTAGGTTATTCATTAACCAACACCCTATTTATATATAATTCGGGTGTTGATATTTTACTCTATACAATTCGAGATTAAGGAAACTGTATAAAACATATTTTAAAGTTAGTTTCAGCATAAGAAAATGCATTCCTTTTGTTGTGACATATCGAAGAGGGCGTATCTTTCTTTATTATCTACCGTAATATTTAAGATACAAAATGGTAACCTGAGTAGCACCTGCAACTTTAATTTTTCCATTTACATTCATAGTTGGATTTTTAAAGCAGATAATCTAAAAGTACTAACCACGTACATTATGTAGAATGATTTTGTACCTAAAATGTACATAGCCAGTGCTTTTAAAGATATTCTACCAAGATAATTCCTAACTTAAAATATTGAATAAGTAGGTATAAAATTATTAAAACTAAATCTACAGATTCATTTTTTATTTCTATTAGTGAAGAAGATCACTTTAATTAAAGTTGTGTAGTCCATGCGCTCACCTTAAATACAGCATGCAGTATTAAACCGAGCGCAAGACTCAATAATTTGTTGAAAAACTTGATGTAATATTTCAATACCTAATAATATAATAATAATAATGTTATTATATAAAAATTAAAAACACATCCATTACTACCTTACCTTCGTACTTCCACTTATAATAAATAACATCGATCGAGTAAACTTTTCATAAAACTAAGTTGGTATATTTTGATATTAGTATAAGAAAAAAAATGAGTATTGACGAAAACATGATGAGAAAACTTGAAGTATGTACAATATACGGGTAGTAGGTAAAATTTGTATCTCGAGGAATAATTCTATTGAAATAGTAAATTAAGAAAAAACAGTGGAAAATCCATAGTATTACTATGAGAACATGGTTCAAACATCACTATTTTAAAATCATAAGTAATTGTGATAAATTGATAACAAATAAATTGCCTGTAAATAAACTAGGCAGTTTTATAGGACAATGTTTCTAGTCTCTCAATTTTGTTTTGTTTTCCCAACCCAGTTTTTGACTAGGATTGACACCTAATTAATAAATAAACACATCGTACAACAATTAAGAATTGTAAAAAAAGTGGCAGTGATACGCAAAGTTAAAATAAATTTTAATTGTTGCATAATTATAATAGTTCGATCTAAAGCTACAAGATCTTAAAATTATATAACATAATCGTCCAATACAATACACACGGTAAATATTACAAAGTTTTTAGTCGTAAGTACGTCTAAGCCGAAGACCATAGTGTCTTAACAACATAAACAAAAAATAAAAAGTGTGGTACTTAAAAACTACTGTACAAACAAATTTACATTATGGTAAATATTTACAAAAAAGAATATCTAAATTTTTCGAGAAAAGACAGTACAGTCACATTGATATAGCACCCTATCTCCGGAATAAATATGTATAGACGATCGTCTTATATATAAATATCATGCAATTCTAAAATCAACAACATCTATGTGACAGTACCTGATGACGCAAATTCGTATTTTTTTATTGTTTTCAGTTACGATTTCTCTGCTTTCAATCAATTTGAAAAACCCACGATTTTTCATGACAGACCGATCTGACCTTTATATCAAGATAATTTACCAAATAAAATAATATTTTTAGTTCCAATCACGTACTTATATATCAAAAATGGTTTTAAATATTGACCAGATCTCACGGTTGCAATCAAATATTCCAATTCACTAGCCCATGTACATTTTTGTGAATAAAGTTATTAAAAGCAGAAAAGTCTAACTGAAAAATAGTTCCGTGGCCCATAGTTCAGGCTATCAATTCTACAGTGTAGTGTAAGGTGCATTTAGTCCCAATCCCCGATGAACATGTGGCGCGCATGCGCCGCCGGTGGAGGTGGAAACCCGCGGCCAGGCATGGGCAGCCTTCCGTACAGCGCGTATGGGTCATAATGCTCTCCATCTGCAAGGATTGTGGACGTTAGTCTTGGTGCTGCTACGTGCAACAGTGGATGCACTCATCTGAACTCTGACCGAAACCTCCAGTTATAATAGGGTATTACACCATTCAAGCAAAAATCGGGAAGTACTGATTTATGATAGATTATATAAAAATACTACCCAAAACATCGACTTTTAATCATAAAAATGCATACATAATTTTATAATTACATTTATGTTGTTAGCTGTTGTGACGTCAGTCCTACTGTAAACAAAGCGTTACAAGTAACCCGTTTTGACTAGACTTGTTTGGTTACTATCAGAAAATCGAAATAAAAAATCTTGGGATTCAATCCGATAAAAGGATCATTTTAAACCACATTTAAAGAAATGATGTAATAATTGTATTGCCAATTTAAACTACACGCGCCGACCTGTCGACTGGAGTTACGGTCAGGAGGTTTAACATGCTATTCTTATTTTAAGCTGTAGGTATTGACGTTTCTAAAGCCTGTTTATTTGAAATAATTACATTTAATATACTGGAATACTGGAAGTATAAACATACAATTACAGAAGTGGCACCAATTAAGTACCTATTAGGTATTATGATAAATTACCTAATTGTTTAAATTTGAATTCGTTACATCGAGTGTATTTCTGAAATCTTCTCACTTTAGTTATTTATGGACTACATGTTTTATCGTATTAAAATTGGCTTTTAGATTAAGAAACATTGTAATACGTTCAACATCTAAAATATCATACAAGTGAGGTTCAGATGTGACTGTCACTCCGTCTATAAATCACTAAGTATCCAGTCAGTGTGAAATATCAGTGCTCACATTCGTGTTCGTGCAAAATCCATGTTAACAACAAATAAAAACAATAAACACATGTCTGGTACTCTGAGAAATAAATCGTGAAATAATGGACTTACAGAAATCTAGGTTAGTATTAGAGTAGGCTCGCGCATTTAAGCATCAATTGCTTCTAGCTACATAATTTCTAATTAGATCAAATATTAACTTCATAGGAAGAACTAACGTGTCATGTTGATAGAGACGAGAAACAAACGAATAGCTTATGAAAAATAATATATGAGAAATGTTGTGTGGAGGTATAAAAAAAAGGAAAATTAATGTGCAGATACAGAAACAGCGACGAAATTGTCTTGAATAATTCTCCGCTCAGCTGGCGAAAGGGAGGGTTTTGAAGGTTAGAGAGCTATAGGAATCAAGTAAAGGTACAAGAAGAGGGTGGTAAATCAGGCTGTGGGTACCGTGCGTGTAAATTAACACGTGAAAGTGCAAAGAATATATTGGGACTAGAAAATTAGAACACATGGGATTGTCATGTCACCTATGATAGAATTACAAGAATAATATGAAAGTAAAGTAGTTCAGAATTTACAGTTGTGCTCAAAGTGCTACCATAAAAACAAAAGAGTCTCACCTCAATAGGTGTAGGTAACCAAGTGAAAGAAAAAGAAGTGAACTTGAAAATGCAAGCTGCCAGGCGTAGGGGAAGCTAAGCAACGGAAAAAATGTAAATACCAAGACTGGAGCGAAGAGCCTGCTTCTGTTAAAGTGCGTTAGTCTATGTACACTAGCGTGGCTGTTGGATGACTAGTGGGCGCAGCCGGCGGTCCCTGTCGGGGTAGAATTGGTACATGAGTTTCTCTTTTCTCGGGGGTCGTTCGTACGCACCGATTCCGCTCTCGTACGAGCGCGCGTGCCACAGGGCTTGTGGAGGCATGGGGGCGTGAGCGAAGGGGGCCATGTGCGGCGGGAAGGGGCCCGGGTGCGCGTGGGCAACGCTGAAGCGCTTGCTGGGCACGGGCGCGTCTTTGAGAGTCAGACGCTCTGCCATCGCTGGCAGTATCTTTACGCCGTTGGTTTTCACGAAGTTAGGCACGCGCGCGCGCAGACCGCAATAGTACGGATCATCTGGAATAAAAAGGAGCAAAATTTAATTACATTTGTAATACCAAAATATGAAAATACTAGCCTTTTCCCGGGGACTTCGTCCCGCGTAGACTCAGAATCTGCGTACTGGATGATACTATACATATATAGATGGTTGTATAGTTACAGAAGTATTGAAAAAACTGGGTTGACCCGTAGAAAATCCGTTCCTGTAGAAATATCGGGATGAAAAGTATGTTATTGCCCGGGTCTAACTATCTCCATACCAAATTTCATCCAAATCGGTCCACTCGTTGCGACGTGAACGAAGGACAAACAAACACACTTTCACATTTATAATATTAGTATGGAATAACAACTGATCGGGAATGCTAACAAGTGAAATTCGGTTAATAAGAGACATTGTGACTCTGGAGTTTGAATTGCGTTTACGAATCGAAAAATGTATTATTACCTATGTAAGAATTTGTACTAAAAAAAGTTCCGTGAGTCCCAAAACTGCCGAATCTTGAAGAATGCGGGGTGATTAACGCGAATAATAAACATCATTTTCAAGAAATGGTGTAGGTATCTTGTCGAGGTTTCCTCCGCGATAAGAAACCGTAAGTATTTGCTACATAAATGATTGGGATATTCGTGAAACAGCGTCTTTACACATCACGGATTAAAGCTACAAGCATGTTTGCGTTCGAACATTTTCCAAATACAAAGTAAGTAAAGCAAATAAATAGAACTTGAGTTGCAGAACTGAGCTAAAGCGTGAACTTGTACGGAAGACTTGAACTTTGTAGAATTAAAGACAGTTGTTCACGAGCGCGCAAAATCGTGTGTGTTCATGCATGTTCGACGTCCTACGCTTCGACAGGGTTAACACATTTTGTACACATGTTGAATTGATCAGTATCGAAACTTATAGCTATGTAGGTACCTATATTGAACTAAAATGATGTTTTCGAATAACATATAATACTTAGGTATAAGATAATTCGAATATCCCTGAATTTGGTCTTTTGCTCTTTTCCTAGGTAGGTTTTCCTTTTACTGTATGATTATACCGTGGTATTAAAAAGATTTTTTTGAAAAAATGAGCTTTTCAAAAATCAGTTCTCTCTATAAATTATTTTTAGTGGCTACCTTTCAACTAAATAATATATTCGGATAAGAATAAGATATATCGGGAATCTATGAAGTGGTAGCACATAGATTACTACGGTGTCCTTATTTAAAATCAAGTGAACAAGGATAGCAACCCTACGCCGGCACGTTCCAAATACCGCCTGCACTGCAAATATCAAGGATAGGCCGAAATGCCAGATTGCGACAGAGAGGCATTGTCTGTGGATCTCATATCGACAGTTGGAACGTCGGGAGCCAAGGTTGTAGGCTGACACCTATGTACGGCAATTAGAAAATCACGCTTGTGTATTTCTAGATTTAATTAGCAAATACATAGCTACTTTGGGTCATGAATTTAAATCTACTACTACTACAGCCTATTTGCGTCCCACTGCTGGGCACAGGCCTCCTCTCATCACGAGAGGGTTTGGGCTATAGTCCCCACGCGGGCCCAGCGCGGATTGGGGACTTCACACACATCTTTGAATTACGTCGCAGTGCGTGCAGATTTCCTCACGATGTTTTCCTTCACCGAAAAGCTCAGTGGTAAATTCAAATTGAATTTCGCACATAAGACAACTTAGAGGTGCGAGCCGGAATCGAACCCCCGACCTTCTGCATGAGAGTAGGCGGTAGGTAGGTGAAGCCGTGGTGGCCTAGTGGTTCGAATTTAAATCACGTAAAACTATTTTGTAGACGATTTTCTTTTAATACAACTAGGTACATAACCCTAGCCATTTAAAAATCACGTATGATTTTAGTTCGTTTAAGTAGGTCCTGCCTGTTTATTGTGACTCCGAGTGCCTCGAAATTCATACTAAAACTTCCCACCCCTTTCTACCCCCTTATGGGATGACTTTCCGGGATAAAAACAGTCCTTCTGTGTAGTTTAGTCGTTTTACGTCCTTCCTACGGCCCGAAACTATCTCGATAACCAAATTTTATCAAAATCCATCGAGAAGTTCGAGGTGTGAAAACGGAGCCATACAAATAAGTACGTCGCACTTTTGTATTTGTAAATCTTAGTACATTAGAATGGATCAGTTAGGTTATTCATTATTCAATTATGGCAACACTTACCATATTTTTTGTTGTCTTTCCCCTTGTCCGATTTGCCTCTTGGGAACTGTGTCGGCAGACGCCCGGCTTCAATATCATCGTAGTCCGGCTGAAAGAAAAAAAAACAACATCCCTTTTAAAGCAGACCTAATTACGCCTAACTATCTATCTTAGTAGGTTCTTGCAACTATTACTTAATACATAATCGAATAAAATCACAGTTTTGTTGCTTTTTTGATAAAAACAGCATTCCCATTGCTTGATAGAATCTTTTTTTTTGTGAAATTTCAAATACTAACTAGGAGTGTAAAATCGTGTAATAGCCAAGCTGGATAGCGATTTTATCAGGACCGAGAGATGTGATCAACAAGTAATGTCCATATCACCATCATATACAAAGGATCTTATCGATGGGTTGAAATTATGAACGCCACCCTTCTCTCAAATTGGTATTTATGTGTAGTTGTAGAAAAATTAAAAAGCATGTTACGGATTTTACTGTAACAGGGATACATTTGAAGACTTCATGATGAGGAAGTATTGAGGAATTAATTTGGGAAAATTAATGATGTTAGACGCGTAAAACCAGTTCACAAGAAAATAGTTACTTGTTTTAATATTAATGATCATAATGACATAACAATGTCGATTTAGATGTATAAGGAAAGATTTCATCATTTGACCAAGTAATTTAATATGAGCGAGCAACTTAACTTTGACAATTGATATCTATGATTTGTAGGTTCAGATTCATTTGAACAGGAAAAATCTTAATATAAAATCATCTGTGAAACACTTAAATAAAAAATCAGTTCACAGTGGCATGGACTGAAATCTGTCATGGAGTGTATTTATTTTATCAATAACCAAGTTAACCTTACGAAGGATCGCGTTGTGACTTCACGCTCTATCTGAAATCTCACGTTCTGATGCCAATTCAGATAAGATATCAGCTAAATAACATAAATATATTTACAACTTACACATGCGTTAGTTATCAAGCTTCGATATGTAGAACACTTGTAACATTGATTGAGCAACCAGGTGGTATAGTTAAATCAGATTATACAATTTTGATACTGTCAAAACAAGCTTTCAAAAATAAGAAGACGAAGATAAAAACACAAAAAGATCTCCACATTTCATCAAAGTACTATGATAAGATAACTATTCAAAGTGAAAACTTCTTTTGAATTACAAATCTGATATATTAACGTTAGTGATGTTAAAGATAACATAATAGTAATTCAATGACCGACGGTCACGATCGGATGACGATGCAGGAAGGTCCAGAGAAAGGCACTCCAAAATTGAGAAAAAACTGGAGGGCCACATCAGAAAGAAGCGACGAAGACTCGCTCGTCATGTCTGAGTTATCAACTGGTCGTGATTATGTGAAAGCCAATAATTGTGTTACATCTCAATAAACGAAGAAAAGGAACGAGATGAAATTTAAATAGATTCCTTGCTTATGCTGTGAATCATGTTTGAGGACCAAGTTATTGTTAAGAGGTAGCTTCTCCATTAAAGACAAAGTCGTGCATTGTACGGTTTCTTGCGTTCCTTGCAAAGATTATTGAGTATTACCCCAATTATCCAGACACGTTCGCTGAATAAGAGCTAAAGTTTCCTTTGCAGAAATTACCATGAGCCTTGAAGCTTAAAGGAAATAAGCTGAGAACTCGAAACAAATTGCACAATGTAAAAGAAACAACTTAAAGAATCCTCTGTTCATAGTGCCTGCGGAATCTCAAAACGATTATCAAGTCTGTTCGTATTTTGTCATCAGTTCAGTTTTCGAGATTATCTGTAGCAGATTTGTATTAGTATTCATCAATTTCATCATTAATACATCTCGGTTATTTTTCTTGATCGAGTTCATTGCTCATGTCTGGTGGAACTCTTTTCATACGAGTTGCATTCATCGGACCCTTATCGTCCGTTAATGCATTTGTTGGGCTTGAGAAATTACTGACGTCGGACTAAGAGCACCCGAAGATTTATTGTCTTGAGTTTAGGTACGATTTTTATTTTTACAATCTGGTTTTTGTCAGGCTATAAAACGGCGCAGGTAGGATTAGACATTAAAATAACATCTACCTTTAATGGACCTAAGGTTAAATGTACTTTAAACGTTATTTTTTGTTTGTAACTATTTAAAGGTGATTGGTGCTGTTTATTTAAAGTTCATTCAAAATCAGACAGGCAATCATCCACATAGTCTATTTTGAGACATGCACTGAGAAAAATTGTAATCATGCGTATCTTGTAGGATATTACAGTACCCCCTATAATTTACTCAGAGGACTTCACAGTCTCTTGAGGTGCACATTGTGAAACAACAAAGAAATTTCAAAAAACCCGCCATCATTACAGCGAAGAAAACAAATTCGTGAGGCAATTTTCACTTGCAAGAAAATTACCACTGCTATTGGCAACCACAAATGTTACGAATATGGTTATGCTGCTCAATCATATTATTTTAATTTAGACACCATTAAACTAATTTGACACGAAGGGCACACCGTACTTACTTACTTATAATCAGCTGTTGAAAATTGAATTATGGTCAGCACACCATTAGTCAATGGGAGTCAGTATTTTGAACAAAGGACACTGTTAACCAGTATTGCGAAGTCATTATAAATATTAAATTACGTTACAGGTTATCTAAGGAATCTGAATAGGATCAAGAATTGCCAACAAATCACAGTTTCTAAACTCCATGTCATTTGAATTCTCGTTAATACAAACATGCATGTTATTAAGAACGTATGCCGTTCTAAATGAGATAACGTCGTCACGATTGTGACCAGGTTATTAGAAAATAACCGAGAAAATTGCCTTGATTTTCAATTAGTTGTAAATGGATAGTTGGGGTTATTAGACCGAACCATTCGTCGTTTGACTCGTAAGTAGGTAAGTAGGTACTTCAAATTATTTGATTGTTTTATTATGGCTGATTAAGTTTGATAGAATAATCATGCCAAATAGGTTTCTTTCAAAGCCTCAAAAGGGCAATGCTAGTTAACTAACTAGTTTTGTTTGCTGTGCTCATTTTCAGTAAAAAAGTTTTACCTTTTTTAGTTGTTGGACCATTAATTTTTCACAAAATGAATTCATATTTTTAATCCACTACACCGAAATTTATATTTGGTATGAGGGTATTTTAAAGAATGGTGAAGGACACAGTGCACTGAGAAAGTAAACAAGGTATTAAACGTTGCCCTTCCACGGTCGAAGAAGTTTGATGACCTAAAGGCAGACCTTAGGTACCACACTACATCATCATCATTTCAGCCGAAAGAGGTCCACTCCTGCACATAGGTCTTCCCCAAGGCTCGCCAATTAGACCGGTCGTGTGCTAGTTACTTGCTCCCAACGGATTTCCGCGACCTTAGGTAGTACGTCATCATCATCATCATTTCAGCTGAAAGACGTCCACTGCTGGATATAGGCCTCCCCTAAGGCCACTCTGACCGGTTCTGTGCCACTCGCATCCACCGCGTTCCCGCGACCTTTACATGGTTGTCACTCCATCTTGCTGGAGGCCTACTGACAACTCGTCTACCGGTTTGCGGACGCCACTTCAGAACTTTCTGGCCTCATCGGCTATTAGGCCTGCGAGCAATGTACCCCGCCCACTGCCAGTTAATGTTCGCAATTCTTCGGGCTATGTCGGTTCTACTACGGATATCCTCATTACTACGTAATGTTCAAAAATTATCTCTTACCTTAGGAATATCAGCGGGCCCGTAGCCGTTCTCTCTCGGCGGCAGTTTCGGCGGCTTGTCCCCTCTCCTCTGCCCCATTTGCATCATCAGCTGTTCCCTCGTTGCCGCGACCACTCCGTGCCCATTTCCCATTCCGTAACCGCCTGAGCTCCCGGAGGAGCCAGAGCCGTTGGCGTTGGAGCTGGCGATGCTGTAGGGGTCTTCGTCGGGAATCGGGATGCGCGGACGGTTCTTGATGTCCATGGGCCGTTGCACTGAGGAAAAAGTTAATGTTAGATAAGTAAGTAAAGGAATTCGTGTAAAAGAAATTAAAGTGCAGCTCTTGGTGGAAAGCTATTTCAGACTGCCATGACAAGGCCCGTCAGCTCGTAGGCCGCGCAGGCCGATACCACGAAGTGTTGCATACACTACCAGTAAGTAACAACAAAGTCAGAGATTTCAATCGGGTAAAACAGCTGGGGTAGTTTTTATCCGAATATTATCACAAGTTTTTCGCGGGTAACAATATGACCAGTAATATATTTTCTTTGCAAACATATTATTTCACACATTTATATACCTACATGAACAAAAAGCGGATACGATTTAGTCGTTAATTATATACATTGTATACTTGTACATGTCTTTTTGTATAGTCACATGTGACAAATTAAATTGATTTTTTTTATAAGAGCTGTGTATAGAAGCTGTGTAAATTTTGTAAGACGCAAAACCACTAGGCATAGGCAAATGCTTGTATTTGAAAAGGTTTTTTTCCTTTTTGTATTAATGCTGTATTCTACTTTTTTCAAGTATCAAGAATGAACATTCTTAATAATTTTTAACTTTTCATAATTAAACTTCAAAAATCTAATAATCATTCCGTTCGAATCATAAACGTGCGTCTGCGCAATCATCGGCGACATGAATGTTGCATCGTGACGTCGTCGCGATGGCAATCATGTCGCTCCACGACTACGGTTATTAGCGACGACGCTAAAGGTTGAGACCCGATATTCTGGGTCATTGTCTCTGGCACCTTTAATATCTATGGTATCACCTACATCTTCCTCACATATACATATCGAGGGAAAGATTGCAATAGTCAGTCCCCCCTTCCTTCGTAATACGCGTTGGTCATGCCTTTGATATCGCAAATGTCTATAGTTAGTCACCTTTGAAAAAAAAGTAACATTTGGTAAAATCCTAGTCTGTTTTTTTATCAGCTACTACTTTCAGTATTAGGGGAATGTTAACACCTTGACTGTGTATATAGTCTTCAAAATCGTAGATACAATCGTAATGTGCAACAAAACTTGAATAATATTTCGTAGGCACCATCAATTTATCAGATTACTTCATCAGAATTTGATTTTGATGACAACAAGAGCGATCTGAAAAATATCTCTTTTAGGTTTTAGATAATAAAAATATAAATTGTCCATAAATATCCACTAACCATTATAAAGTCCCCCGCCAAATCTGCCTGTATGTTCGTTCGACATAAACTCAAAAAATACCTACTGAACGGATTATCATTCGGTTTTCATTAGGTAATAGATATAGGGATAGAAATAAACCTTCCACATTAACATGTTTTAATGTATAATTTTTTGAACTACTAGACGTGCATAGCCGAGGAGGGCTGCTAGTCCACTTATAAATAAATCGTAGATCTATGACGAGTATCCTATATTATAATAATTATGTCAGTACAAATTGACGCGAGATAGATAAATCTCATTAACGATTTTAACTTTTTGTCTCAACTCAATGAAATATGAAAAACCAATCAATTATAGAGGCATTTAGCTCATATGGTGTATCATTAATCTATGTTTAGTGTTGTGACGGCTTCCTTGCCTGTTAACACTACATGAAGACGTCAAATTATAACTAATGATAAGGCGGAAATCTTTCCATTCCGCCGAGTCTATTGTGTAACCCATTTAATGTGTTCACTATTATTATACTCGATTATTACCATTAAAGAGGTAGCAACCAATACTTTCAAAGTACCAATTATGATAATGCATTAGTTGGCTATTATATAAGTCGATCAATCGATGCTCTATCCATTAGCTGTTAAATTTGGAGCAGGAACTGTGTAAAGGTCACTGAGAAGTCGTGTGAGAAGTTACTGCATTCCATAAAGGACGGGATAGGTTATTTAGATTTTTAACTTTTTCCTAAATAATAAATAGTTGAACTGCAATGATTATTTTATTAAATTGATGCTGTTTTAAATGATGGTCTCGCATGCTAAGAATCAACGGACATAAAAAAAGACAAATGTTTGGAAATTCCATACGCCATGTCGCAACAGGATTAGAATCTAGATTAGCTTGGCCTATGACTTGAATACTAAATTGACTGTACATGTTATTTACTACTTTTAAGAACACGAATACTGGGAAAAATCTAGGTACCTTTATAGAAGGTTGCACTTTTTTTGCGCCATCCACTGCGATTTTGATAGCGGCATTGCTTCCTATTGTCATTGGCTCTCTATTTTGCATAATATCGGTCACGATTCGCGTCTGCCCAGCTCTTAATGTTTCAATTGCCTCGTTTCAAATCCAAAGTGAATTCTACAGTAATGGGTATAGCCAAACGGTGCCATTTCGAGCCAGTGATCTAGTTATGCCATAGTCAGTCACGAATACGCTCGACGACCTTCATGATGAAATCGAAATTTGTCGGTCTGAAGAACATGTGTATGAACAATACGAAGGATCCGAGATTGCCTTGATACGTGTAGAGAACTAAGAAAATTAGCTTATTAGATCATGAGAGTGATACTGCGGTGATCTTATCTCTTAATGTGAGAAACATTAAGTATGACGTATCGATTTAAAGCACTCAGCTGCAAACAGAGGCAACGAAGCCGTGGATCAAATTGAAAGAGGTCAACTGCATCGGTGTCACGAATAAAGGGCTAAGTATCAATAGCGATTAGGATTGTGAAACAGAAGTTCGTATCAGGAATCGAGTTCGATGACATGAGCGGGCGTTTACGATAGTTAATAACAACAAAAACGGCTAGTCCCCACGGTTGTGTCACGACTTACACAGAAAACATTAGCTACTTTACTGGATAGATTTATTTGAGTTCCCCAGCCGATAAACAGTGGCTAGACCGCGAAACCACCAGGAAATCTATGAGCCTATCTTATCCAGGCTTGAAAATCACGGGAATCTTGTAATGCGGTTTCTTTCCCATAGATCCGAGATGATTCGTGCAAAACCAATGTTGATAGTTGTTAAGTTGGCAATATGGACGGGGTTAGAAATGCGCAGTGTACATAGTCTGAGTGAAATGAGGTGCAATACAACATAAGATCGAAGGGAGATTGCTTTGTTGCACAACAATAAAGCAGACTACTGAGAAGTGAGGCTCTGCATAGTTGATGCGGTTGCGTGCTATGGGAACTAAATCAGATCCGTAATTTGTTATAAAATTGCACGTTTCGCCTATATTTTACAAAATATTCCACAAACACTGGCGCTTAAAATATGTTCACGTTGCACTTAAGCAGATGCTATGATAATTTCCGGATTCTTCAAGCAGTTCGATAAACTTTTAAATTGGTCCTTTATTAAGCATCTGCATTTATCAGCAGTAGTGTCCAATTCCGGAAGTGTCGAGCCAGCCAATTATAATACGTGCTGCATTGGCCGGATCACCTTGCCTTTTTTAAAACCAGTCTACTTTTATCTGACGAGACAATTAGCAGGAAAACCTGTTGATGATCCTGGTTGTAGGGCCGACGTATGTAATGTATCGATTTCTTTTTGAAATGGTCTTTCCGCACCAATTATTTTTTGTTTGACGTTAATAAGGCAAGGTTGCGAAGAACCATACAGCCTCAGTTTTGCGTGAGAATATTGCTTTATAATTGTATATTCGTTAGTAATTTTTACGATAAGGTGTAGAGGTCGACTTATTGTTCTGTGGTCGTAGGTCTGAGGCAAGGTAACTGTATCATTGTTGGTGAATTCGGCGCCTTCAGTCGCATGAACTTCCATTCAATGGTAATTGGAAGTAGTGATGACGGGTGACGTTTGATTGAGTCCTTGTAATATTTGTACAATACACACAAGATTGATCGTCTGTAAATGTTGTATTGATGAACATGTTATATTCGTTGTTAGTATGACATTTAATCATAAGGTGGCAACAAAACAATAAAAAGAGAAGCTCCAAGCTAAGCTGGGTGCTTGATTGTACTATTAAACGATTTGTAGGAGTGCAATATTATAAAATGGTATAATTTTTCTAATTTCAGACATAGAAATGGCGGTTTAAAATATTCTCAGTTGTGTATCATTGTCGTTGTGGTCAGCGTTTTGCAGTTTGTTTGTCATGACACTTATTATGGGTTTATGTCAACTCACACCGGTTTTGTGATATTTCTCCCGATTTAGTTCAGTTTCTTCGGTGGCTCTGCTTATCATTTATCTCTTTTCGTTTTACTGGAGAGCTTATGGAAGAAATATTGCATTAAACGTTCGTCGTTTATTCATAGACTAGATTAGTGACACTGCAGCTTGCAAATTTTAATGATTATTAAGTAGTATTTTATAGGTATTATTTGGTTATGTTTTCAAAGATATTATCAAGTGTTTTAAAATACACTTGATTTACAGATCTCGAAATTCTTGCTATGAACACGAATGGGAAGTTTCTTCTTTGAATTAACTACTTACACATGTCACATATTTGGTAAAGAGTTTGTAATCGTGAAATAAAATCCGGCCAAGCGGACTACATGAAGTCGAAGTAATCGGACTCGCTTAAATGAAAGATTTCGTAGCTACCAATTTTTTTCAAAAATATCCTATTTCTCAAAAACTACGCGACCGATTTTGCTCAAACCATTTTTCGTTTGAAGATTTGTTGAATTGTATATATCAATTTATTTTTACAACTTTTCTGTCCATAGTTAAGTTAATGGTTCGGTTTTGGCTACGGAACCCTAAAAACACGTGGCAAGTTTATGCGAATTTCACAACAATGCGCACATATTCCCAAATTAAATACATGTTGATTACCAACATATTTGGCGCTCTAGAAACTTTATTATCTAGCAAAAACAAGGCAGAATCGTTTCCGTGTTGAAGTTTTTGTCATGTTACGAGCTAAACGTGTTATTAATGCACATGTTTAATTATTATTAAATGATGTTTTGTTGATTTATCAAATTACCTCGTTAATTTTGTAATTTGTCAGATAATTTGTGCCGATTTCTGCTTAAGTAGGTATATTTGTTACGAAATTACGGTGTTTTTTTTTATATTACAATTTACATTACAACCACAAGTTTAGCAAAATTTTATTGTTTCGAGTGACCATAATCTATCCTACTACTACTACAGCCTATTTGCGTCTCACTGCTGGGCCCAGGCCACCTCTCATCACGAGAGGGTTTGGGATATAGTCCTCACGCGGGCCCAGCGTGGATTGGGGACTTCACACACATCTTTGAATTACTTTGCAGATGCATGCAGGTTTCCTCACAATGTTTTCCTTCACCGAAAATCTCAGTGGTTAATTCAAGTTGAATTTCGCACAACATAAGTAGGTAAACTTAGAGGTGCGAGCCGGAATCGAACACCCGACCCTCTGCATGAGAGGTGGTAGGTCGAACCACGAATAGGCCACTACGGCTTGGCATAATCTATCCGGTAAGTCTATTGTGATACAGCCTGTGTTTAGCGAATTCCGATCTACATACACTCAACAGCAATGAAAACGGGTCACTTTGTATGAAAAAGTCTATACAACGTGACCCGTTTCAATTGCTGTTGAGTGTATTTTAAATTGGATCTAAGGGATTCCGTTTTCCATGAAATCCAATCAATATCTATCATAATTATATTTCAATCTTGTCTTTCAATCAAGACTTACATGGTCATTAATACATTAATCATCATTTCAGTGTCATTTAAATTACGTATAATCGAATTAGCCACAGTCATGGCGAGTAAACCCATGCAAAAAGCCATGCTTTTTTTCGTGTTTTGCTAATAATTTTGGCACTTCTTTGGTCTGATCAATCCAACCATCGTGAATATCGAGTCGTGTTCGTTAAGTTTGAAGTTGGAGCGATGATATCAATCGACTAGTTTTTTTAGCGCGGAAGTTGTGTTTTATTAAAAAATATGAACTAACTTCTACGCATCCTACGATATAAATATTTTTGGACAAGTTTCATTGTTCATGCAAATTTTAAGCAATTGAGTTTTTTTTTAATAGGATAAGGATTCCAAGTTAGAGTATTACACAGTCATCTACAAAATTATAATGAAGCGATTCGTCAGTTCTTTTATGTTTTAACAAGAGGAGGCATTTTGTTAATACATTGTTGTATATTTAATAAGTCAAAAAGTAAACCAGATCGTGAGAGCTAATTATATAACTTCTATCACACATCTCTTAACTAAATGGAAGATAAAAAAATATCACTGTATTTTTTGTGGTCAACGTTGCTATTATTTAGTAATTGAATTGCGTTTTTATTCCATATCGATAGGTATTAAGTATTATTTATCTGACGATAATATGAGTACTACGACCTCGATCCGTTTTTGGACTAGAATACATTGTGCCATTAATTGGTATCTGACAAATTAGTAAAATTGATTTAGAATCATGAACAAAAAAACTATAGTTCACACGACCTTGCATTTTTTGGTCCAATTCACATTCGTATTTTACGTGTATGAAGGTACATAGCACGTTCTTCAGACAAACTTTAATCTGTTGTTTAGGTATAAAACGTTAGTTAGAGATCATGACCAAATTCTTAGCAGAACTTCCCTTAAGAACATATCTTATTCAGATCTTATTAACCCTAGTAGTGTTCCTAGTATGACGTGAATAAGATGGCAGTATCACCCTGCAGGGTAATTGAACCTAAGCTTTGTAAGCAAATTATAGAAAGCCCGTAATGGCCTTGGCTGAACAAAGACCAACCAGCGTGACAACCGGACTCGCTTGTCTATTGCTAATATTGCTATACTTACAAGCATTTAGACGTTATCTGATAATAGGTAGGTAGTGATAATACACGCTTTGCGAATTGGTCCCCTTGATTTCGATCATGTCTATGCGAATAAATCTTTTAATTGATCCCGTACCTAAAGCAAAATATTACGATAGTGATTGTGAAGGGCTAATAAATTGTAAGGGTACTGAATAGTTTACTAAAATGTGTTTATCACATCGAGTGTTGTTTTCGATTCATGAAATTCTTCTTGAAACTTTGGGGCAAAACATCACCTGTTAGTGAAGAAAATTTGATTTAAATTTTCTATAGCTATCTGAATTAATAATAAAACCTCAATAAAATTTTAAAGATTACTTCTATGGAAGACTGTTGATAACTAACTTTATAACATTTGTTACCAAGGACATAAAAAACAAGGTAAACCTAGAAGGACAACCTTCAAATAAATCAGCGTACGCCCGAAATAAGTGTTAAATGCGATTATAGATGTCGCTGCCTAGGTAGCCTGTATATAAATTTGAACTCCGTGAGCAACATTTAGATGGCGCTGTACAGAGAAAGTATGAAAAGTTGAAGCGCCCTAGCTATTTCCGATGTACGCCGTAATGTAAGGCGATTGAGAGTATAATATAATTACCTTGCTTCTGCCAAGGATTACCATCTGACTCTCAGAGAAGCAAGAACAATTGTCTGATTAATCTTTCAACCCCGTACTCACCTGGCGGCAGTTTAGATTTGAGCATGTCCATGGCCACGACGTTGATGATGAGGACCCAGATGGGGCACTCGAGCAGGTCGCTCTCTGACTTGACGAAGCCGATGGCGCTGAGGCACTGGGTCTCGAGCCGCTTGCGGTCCGGGTACGAGCGGCGAAGCTCCCGGTTCACGTTCGACTGGAACCGCTTCATGTCGAACAGCTGGAAAGAATTGATCAGGTTAGTGAATGATGTAGACGATGATAAGGATGTCAGATGAACTGATGTTATAGAAGCTTTTGGCTACCAAGCCATAAAGATATGGTAGAACGTGATGTAATATAGAAATGAAATAGTGTAAGTGTCATTTGAATATTATATCAACATTTGTTTCATAGAACAAAGAACAGACTCCATGAGGTAAGCAACCTGGTTATAATAAGCATTTTCAAACGAGTCATCCTCACAAAATGAGTAACTGAATTTCGTAATCCGAAAGTGTTACTAATCAAAGATAAAGATCGAATTATTAAAAACGAACTACCAAAAAAGCTTGTGTTACTTTTTATCTCAATTAAACATACACATTGATCAAAACGGTCTCTTTGTTGTAGACGAATCAATTGGAGATGAAGATTGTATCTAACTAATATTACATAACAAGACATCAGACGGTAATGAAAAGACAATCGATAAAAAAGTCAACAGCGATTTGGACGCCTTAGATACGGCTTACCAGTACAAAAAGCAAGTGGGTCCAGTACAGTCCGCGCTGATAAATACTTTTGTAAGGATTATCTTGTTAACAATAAATAAATAAATAAACAACAAAGACATTTTTTTATTCAAACTAAAGCTATAGAAATCCTATGTCGGTTTTTTTGCAGTCAAAATTAAATTTCCTATTAGAAGTTAACGAGAATATACGCTTCCTGCGTAGAGAGTAACATAAGTAACCATAACATTTTCGAAATAGTAATTACATTTTCATCCAAGAACCTTCACAACGGGACTCCGAAACAAAAAACGCCGAGTCAGATGCAACGAAATTGAATGAGGCTTATGAAGTCGTTACACAACCAGTGCACTTTAACGTCACTTGCATCCAGTCCCGGGGTAACAAGAGAGATGCTATCTCTAAGAGATGCCGACGTCTCACGCAGTGCTCTAAATGCAATGTTAACTATTTAACTTGAGTAACGTGAACTTACGGTGTTTTTGTCCACGTTAATTACTCATTATTTTCTCGACAGCGTTCCGTCAAAGTCCAACATATTAAGAACATATTTATTTATTTCTGTCTTCTTAAGAATCATGTTGCTCATGGTTTTAAGTCGATGTACGGCATAGACCATTAGAATCCCTAACCCAAAACATTCCAATTCATCGTATAACATTATTATTACAATAATTCAGCAAATAGTTGTGATTGCAAAAGTTCGTGCGGATATAGCAATGAAGTTTTGTTGTTAAATCGCCAGTTTTATGAAGCCAATGGAATTCTTTAATCAACCTTAGCGGTTCAAAGTTAAAATGATAACTGGAATGTTTGTTAAGTTACGAAATCTTTTCTCGGTTAATTGGTAACATACCCGGCCGTGATGAATTGGGTTTTGCGCAAGATTAACCACCAAATGATGGAGATCATTCAAGGCATAGAAATGTGAACAGATTAATCAAGTTATAAAGAAAATGCAAGCATGCTTTAAGAGATTACCGAGCCAAGTTAGTTGATACAAAGGTGTTTGTACAGAAACTGCGGATTAGCTGACATGAGACATGTGATAACATTGTTTCTTATTAATTTAGGCGCGAGAATTCGGTGTGGGAACAAGAAAAAATCTCACAGATCGACAAGTTTCAACACTTTGCAGGTATTGTGTCTTTTTTAACGAATACTCCTTGTGCTTTATGCTTTGATAAGGTAAGTAAGAATTTGGTCATTATCAACACACATTTTCAATTTATTCAGAAATTATTACAGCTTCCTTTGTTTTACAGGAACTGAGCAACATGAACATTCCAGTTATCAAATCCAAGAATACTAATCAGAAAAAGAAAATCAAAAAAGAATACTAATCAGAAAAGATCTATAAACCTCCTGATAAATTATGTAAATTGTAATAATATAATTATGTAAATTACTTATGTAAAATGTAAACATGTTTCCCGAAATTTCAAACAATGGTAGCACTGTTTGCTTCAAATCGCTTTCGTTACTCTCAAGAAAATTAAATAAGAGGCTATCAAATAAGTGAGGCAATGACCATTCTTTTCGTTACTTAATGGTGCTATCTTTTTGCATTGTTCGCGGTAAACCGAGTTACGTAAATCTTTGCGGTTAATGGGGTATGAATTACTAATGAATCTACCTCTCTAGGAAGAGACCCCATTGTGCTATTGTTCTAAATCATTTGTCCCGATACACGGATGAGATGCGCTCATTAACTAACCATACAACACGAAGGTAATCACATTGAAAATTCAAATCAAGTTCACGATTATGTAAGAAGAACATCAACCTAAAAAGAAATTATGAAGCAATGTCATGGTCAACAAATTTTGAATCGTGTTCAAACAAGGTACTCGGGTTGCGCGGGATGCACCGCAAATGACTGCTCGCCACAATGCAACGTACATTAGAGTAATGTCCGTGCTATTAATTTTTTTTTGATTATTGTCTTAAGAAATTATGAAACATAAACACATTAAGGCTGCACGCTATTAGATATATGTAGCAATCTCAGAACAATTAGAGAAATATAGTGAGAAAAAAGTTACTAATTTTCGTCTCTTAAGTAAGGGTAAAACTTTAAATTCACTCACAATATTGCTTCATTGAAACTGATCATCTTATTAGGCAGTTCAATCATTATGTGGGCAACCATGGAATTAATAGGCCATGTTTCGACATCCCACTTTATAAACGCTCCCATCTCGAAGGAAATTATTGCTGGTAAACACCCATTCGATATCTGAACCAATATTGCTGAGCTTCGTACATTGACGTGGGTTTTAAAGTGCAGGATCTTATTTTTGAAGCCATAGGGATCGTATTAGAGCAACATCTTATTCAGGATATGAAGATGTCATTTGCGCTAGGTTTGAAATTGCTGGTAGATGAAGGGTAATAGCAAATGTAGGCCACGTTATTAGGAAAATACCAATAGCTGCTGACTTCTGGATGTAAGTAATAATCTTATGACAGTTTAAGTAAAGACTGACAGCAGACGTGATTTCAGTTTCAAGTTGGGTGGCCACCTAAAATATGACATGATGACAATTTCATATTAGGTAGCCTAGATAATATATTTTCATTTCTTACCTTGAAAATTTTCTCTTGTTCTAGTGAATATCCTGGTAGTTTGAGTATATCCTGACCGATGGCAGTTTCTTCGTTACTGGTGGCTGCGGTACTCTTCACAAATACGCTACTCTTGGAGTAGCGTCTGATGAGTATGTTACCGGCATCATCCATTTTAATTTTAACTCCCTGTTGACAATTAATAACGTTTTGAATCATGACTGTTGAAAAACTTCGTATAAAAAAGGCTCCGTAGTTTACACACATTTACATCTAATTTACAAAGTCATTTATCATCAATACTAAAACAAAAGCGTTAGGTACATGTTCTTGTGTTCACCGTTAGGGTTGATGATATCAGAGGCGTTCCTTATCTCATTAACATCATAAACAAATACTTCAAGGCCGTCTACGCTGCTTTGGTTTTTATTATTTTAACGCTATTCATTTCATCTTAGTTTGATTTATGACAAGACCAAGGTGCACAACAAAAGAACTTATTCTAATAATCTTTTGACCTATGACATCAGCTGAGTCTCACGTTTGTTACGGCATGTCAAATGAATCATTGTTGTGCATATTAAAATTTTGGGAATGGGTTTAAATAATGCGCGGAAAAGGTTTTACCTTTTAAGAGTTCGATTGAACGCCAGATAACGAAGCATGCGTAATCCCATAAATGTTAAATGAAGTGGTATAGATTGAAGGGGATATGCTAGTACTAGAAAACATCCGCGATTTGCAAGTGTGGTTAAATTGCCGGTAGTAGCTAGCGGGAAGTGGAGCAACGTTGTAAGTCTATAGATAATGCGGGTTTGACGAAACGCGACTTAATTGTCGCACGGCATTTCAAATACCGCCGGCCTGGCCGTCCGTGCATAATTAATTCACTGTTGGAGCATACACGGCCACTACGCTTGTTTGATTAATTAGTTTTAAAACCATTATGAACTACGCTGCACCCGAAACAGGAACAGAAAATTTGGACGATAGTAATTTAATTCAAGTACATGAAAATTAGATACGGATGATAAAGATTGACCGTGCTCTCATCAGGCTTCTGGCCTTTAAACAAATATAGAATAGAGCTGATTTAAATTTATTTATTATTTAGATTATTTGAGGCTAAGCGTTTCTTTGTTTAAATTGAAGATCTAAGTTAACTACGGCATCTTTAGATGAGGTTAGGCTTAAACTCAAACATAGACATATATAATGCTATTGAACTCAAATCAATATTTGCCAAGGTATTGACCTTGTACTAGACAGCTCGTTATCGTTCTCATTTGAATGTCAAAACATATTGGATCCTATTGTTCGAAATATTTGTTTCGTAACAAGAGGGTCCCGTTCATCTTCACTTCCTGTTATGTCTGGTTAATGTTTCATTCGTTATGCCTCATTAATTTTCACTTTATTTTTTATGTCACTATGTAAAAGTTTCTCAGCTCAAAAATCAAGTAGCTTCAGAAAATATTCCCAAGACATGAGACCATCTGTGTGATCAAATGACTGCGGCTTGGGTACCTACTAATTATGGCATTCGGTCTTATGCAACCTTTTATGTATCTGTAATTGTTTCCGACACGTGTGGCAATGCAACATTATCTGTTATTTAAAAACTCACATTTAGTTCTAATGTCTGGGCGTCGTCTTGTAGGTAATGTCCATTTAAGAGTGTATCATTAATCAGAGGTCTTACAATTTTAACATTTCTCACATGAGGAAGGTTTGTAAAATTGTGCTCAGGTCATCAAGGGCAAATCATTATAAAATTGTTCTATGACTTGTAACAAAAACTTTGGTTTCGTAATGTTTGATTGGGTAGTTAAAGCTGCGTAACCTATCAAATGATCAGTCATGTCTGTTTTTAACGTAGGTGTCATCGATGACGGCTAATGATGACTAAGTTAAAAAAAATCTAGTAATTATTTAGATAGGTACTTTGTTCTATCGTCTTAAATGGTATAAGAAAATAATTGAAAGAAAGAAAGAAAAAATATTTATTCGTGACGTGACGCAAAACACAAAATGAAAATGCTACACAGGAAAGAAACAAAAAGTTAATAATTGCATATTCACCTGTCCTATGTGTCTCTTTAGTTCTTCTGTCTTCTGATCTCTGTGTGGGTTATCAAACCCGCAAAGACCAATTCTGCAAAGAAAGAAAAATCAGCATAAGTAAATGATAAAAATTAAAATAATTCAGAAAATAATTCAAAACACGTTTGCAACATCTTCGATCTATCAATTTTGCATAGTTTGGATTGCAGCCAAGCTTTTTGTAATCTGATGTGTGTAAAAACCCATTTTTATGATATTCATGGTTTATGCATGGAAGAGCTTAGCTACAACTTTGTCTTTTTTGTATTATTGTTTTAGTCGTTTTCAACCGATGGAAGTTATAAAACCCACTTATTGCCATAGCATTCATAGTTATGCACATTATAAGCGCTTAGCTAAAACTTTTTTACTTTGGTTTGGTCCTTTTGTTTTGTCATAATGTAATACTATCATTAATAGTTGTTACCATTAAATCTAGTTCGACAGTTGGTTCTCATGTCACCAATTGAAGAATGACGGCATAGAGGAATTTGTCCCACATTAGTATTTCGTTTACGTCCAGCGTTGGAATATTGTTTTCTTAAAACCGTTCCTTGGCATTGCCCTGAGAATGTCTGTACTCGTCATTGACATTCAAGTTGAGTACAGAGTCGTCTGTGCCTACAGATGGCTTATTTCTATTTGGCTCCATGCCGTTTTATCTAAGTATATGCAGTTTTCTATTTTATTAATAGCACATGTGCTTGGGTTCTTGATTATTTGTATCGAAAACTCCTATGGCACGACATCTTTTAATTTGTATACTTTTCTCTTTAGAGGTTTGTTAATCCTCACCTACTTAACATATATAACTTGCAAAGAATACGAAGGCGCAACGCGAACGAACATGCCTTTGACATTTAAAGAGTTATGAAACCACAAAGATTTTCCTTGAGGTCGCACGAAGATGGTATAATTTTATTAATAGAAATGCGTTACACCATGAAACGGCGCCTCGAGCGTGTTTAAGTGTTACACCTGACTCTGCGATGTTAACGTGCTTGATTGTTTTAATCAAATTCTAAATTGTTTTTTTGTTGGTTTACCTCGTCTATTGCATTATGAAGGTGATTGAATAGTCACGTTACTACAATAGATATAGTAAAACGATTTAATAACAATAAAAGTAATCTAGGTCAAGTTTTAATGCTTTGAAAGGGCGATAATGGGGCGATAGAATTTCGATGTGCAAAGCTTTTAGAGCTCCATGATCTTACAGATCAGACCTTGGGAATATCTCTTATTACTTTGAAGGTTACCTACTTGGAATACGACTTTGTATCTCTCTTATCCTTTTTTGTTCATTTCCTTTCTCATCTCATTCAGGTAGCAAAGTTCTTTGTGAAGTAAGTTACACCTTGAGTTTAAACCAATTATAGTTAATGTCTGAAGTTAAGGTTCTGTGGACCTATCAGTGGGTCGTCGAACTAGTGGGTGCCGGCGCAGTGAGCGGTGACCTTCAATGTGTCGCGTGGCATGTTCATAAGGATACGGGGAAAATGTCTTCAATACAAGCTTAGCTCTAAATCTCAGTTACAATTTAGAGTAGGTAATTTGATTTGTCCTTATTTCAATTGCAACTTTGCTTTCAAGAAAGCAGTAATTATGAGCAATAGAGGAGTATATTACAGTATGACAGATTGTAGGCGGCGATAGGCCTATTTACTTCAAAAGAAAATACATTTAAAGCACTAAATGGAATTTTAGGCACTAACAAAAATACTTCTACAAAGATAGTAGGTAAAAAATATTTTCTTTTATGTGGATGCTTTTATAAAGGTCCAGTTATTAGATCTTGCTGAAAACAGCCTATGAACACGCAAACTTTTTGCTATGGATGGTCATATTAATTGGCAAACAAAAACCAAGACCCACCGGAACTTCAAAAATGCTGCCACTTCTGCCATCATTCCATCAACAACAATAGATGATTACTATTTATTCTATAGCATTATAAAGAAAGACCTTGCTTCGCCTGTCGACACTGATCAACGCTACTGTAGGTGCACATTATGTGCAAATCCCCACGCGTGACTCGAGTCAAGGTCGTGTCAGATAATGAAATGGTTCGAGTCAGAATTAATCCGATTGTTTCATATCTAATTCAATTATGTGTTATTTCGTGATTAACGAACGCAGTCACGACCTGCTGAATGAGTTGAAACTGTGGCATGTAAATTATACGTATTTTATTGCGTTGCTTAGGATTAAGTGCATTCTTTTCATAAACCTTGGGATAAATTGGAAGTTATAACATAGTTCACGTACAGTTTGATTAGAAACACTTTATGTGGCATTGATATCAAAATTTGATGGAAATGGCGCCGTTTAAAAAAGGCAATTTATGAAATGAGATTGATTAAAAGCTCGATACAAAATGATTTACTTAAGTAACTAATAACTCTGTTTGATCAAGGTTTAATCTATTATTTCTAGGTAATTATTTGTCTAGAAATGTAGGTACATTAGTGTCATTGAAAACTGTAGTTATTTTAATTTGAATCTGATTCTTCCGTGTTTTACTCTATGGTTATAATTATGAAATGCTGGCTAATGTAGAGTCTTTTTGTTTCTTTGGACTATTGACAAGGCTGATAGAACTACAATCTATCTACGTATTACCGGTCGTCGTTGATATGTGATGTGTTAATTTTTCTGTCGGTGAAATCTTAGTCCTCAGGGTTGGCAAGGCGTTCACGATCTTATGATACGTATGATTATGGTCCACAGATACCACTTACCACGTGGCTTATGTGCTCATTGCCAACCAATCTAACCTAAAATAACCTTCAAATACTCTCTCTAACGTTGTTAAACCAAACTAAACCTCCCAGCACTCAGCTCTCAGCTGGCTACACTTTTCCTATTTCCTTCACTGCACAATGAACCGGGAAAGCGTCTTCTACGGTCGACACAAGTTCAAGGCGCGGAACCACGCCTGGCACCATGAAATCTGCGAAACTATTGTTTACTTAACTCTCGGACACGCTTCATTTTGTTTTTAGCCGCATTTTAATCGAGTGGCAAAAAGCGGCGTCTCCATTTTATTTGTCATCCTCTGTGTGGATTTAGCGTGACCGTTCACCGGTTGCGTGCAGAGTAGGCGTATTGTTGAATTTCAACTATGGATCGTAGAAAAACCTGCTCGATTCTAGCGTGTATTAATTATGTCATTGCTTCTGAGCAGTTATTGACTTATTGCATCGCTCTGAAATTATGATAAATTATGAAGATTCACGCTCTTAGGTGTACTCGAATCTACTTCTGCCGTCCTAAAGAAAAAGCGACCTTTCGACAAAACGCACTTTGGAGATAATCGCAAAAAACTGATCAAAATCTTCTTTTTGCCATTTCTACGAAGTTTGCAAAGATATTTCAAATTTGTTTTTTGCGGATTTTTTTACTTATTTTAAACTAGCTTCTGCCCGCGACTTCGTCCGCGTGGTATTCGGTTATAGCGTTCCCGCGGGAATTGAGCATTAAACTATAACAAATTATACGAAAATCTTCCTCTTGAAACACTCTATCTATTAAAAAAACCGCATCAATATCCGTTGCGTAGTTTTAAAGATTTAAGCATACATAGGGATATAGGGACAGAGAAAGCGACTTTGTTTTATACAATATAGTGATGATAACATAACAATTGATAAAGCATCCATTTGTTTTTTAAACCCGTTTTTTCATTTTAGCTTAGTAGAAAAGTAATATTTTTTACTTAAAAACAAGGAAAAAGAACGTATATGCTCACTATACCTCCTTATTAGCTAGTATAGACCACATACGTCTGCAATGGAAACTATTCCTTGGCCGTATCCAGTAAAGTATTTACCTTGATGTTCTCAATTACATTGATGATAATATAGTTTCTACAATGACACCGCAAAGCATGTTGGGCTTGCAAACCACGAACTAATCCATAGGCAATTTAAGAAGAAAGTGCGTGCTGTCATTGTACTGCATACCCGATGATAAACGAACGTAGTGCTGTGACTATGTCGATAAAAAAAACCATCGATAAGTTTATTTACTTTGCATATCGATACCTAATGATTATCGGGTGTAGAATAACTTACGATAACAGTCAAAACAACAGGCTATTATTTAGCTCATCTATTTATTGATTACAGTTTTTGCGCCACGCGGAAGTTTTCCACAAGAAAAAACCGACACGATTATAAAATTAGTAGTAAATTTTGTTTGCGAACTTTGTAGTTTCTTAATTGAAGCGTTTATTGGTGTCGTCATTATCGTAGGACTTAGTTTTTGAGATTATCAGATACATGGCGTGCTTAAAAAGTTGAAACGAAACTAATTCACAACATAAATGAATCGAAACCTTAATTTGCATTCATTGCTAAATATGGGGAAGAAAGTAAAAGTATGAAATTGTCGATAAATTCGAGCCGTGGATCGTGGAAAGTACTTTCGTTCGCGGAAGCTTGCGCCCGCGCAGAAAGTAAAAGCTGATCGGTCGGTACCGGATTTACTTGAACGCTATATTATCACAATTACGCTCTAGCGGATGGGAAGTCTATCGCTGGGAAATAGTTTCCGTGCTCGCTTATGGGGTGACAAGTACTTGTTTATTAAGCGTCTCGAGCCAACGTAAATTCATCAACGTAATTCCATTCATACGTATTATTATTGCTTACGGATAATTTTACACGTTTTGGTCCACAAACTTGAGACCTCCTAAGATACTCAGTTCTAACGATCTAACGTAACTAGCAAAAGAGAACAAAATAATAAAACTGATCAGCACAACTTGCAATTTAAGTTTCACAGGAGAAAATAATAGAGTCAAGATAATAATCTGCCATGAGTCAAACATATCACGCAAACGTAGTAAGTAGTAGAAAGTGTGGCCACGACAGATAGTAATTGCTGTAATGAGGCACCGGAACGAAATGTATCGGAACTGTAATTATTTGCAAGTTAAATTGCGAAGCGTGATGTTATATAATACAATATGAGATGAAGTTTTCATTCTGAGAGATAACCCTACGTTGATATTAATATAGCTCCAAAAACAGCTTAACAAATTCCATAAATAAAGAAGAATTTGGTCATATCAGAAACTATCCTTGCATGTGAGTGTATGTGTGTTTGTGATTTTTCTCATGTGTGGTGTTCAATAAAAAATATTGTATTGTATTGTGTGTGTGTGTGTGAATATACACGGTGGGTCAGAAAATATGGCAAATAATTAACCCACCGCATCGGCTATCGATTCTAAGTATATTGTATAGGTCTTTAATTTTTTTCGAGTTGGTAAAAAAAATGGGATTGGTTGTGTGAGCGACGCCTGAATCCTATACAAAATGCTTTTTTTTTTACCAACTCTTAAGGCCGCTCCTATACCCAGCTCAGCCGTCACTGTCACTCGTGCAACGAGTGAAGGAGAAAGCACTACGCACAGAACGCCCGATTTAGTTAGTATTTAACACGTTTTAATTTATATAAAAATAGCGTCTTAAAATATGGCATTTATAAAGCTGTCAAATTATGCATTTCATTTGGGTATTTTTTCTGTTATGTTTAGTTTTATACTGCTTGATATAATAAACTGGAGAAAAGTTGGATTAAAGATCCGAGTTAGAGGTTACTTTGGAATTAAATTGTATCGAGCAAAGTTTCGTGAAACATGTAACGAAACCTGTCAAATTAAGGATGATATAATCAAATATAACATTTGGTTTTTTTTAACATTTTTAGCTTTTAGCATTTCTTAGAAAAATATGCTCTTACATGAGCAATTTGACGATGCTGGGTCGGGAAACGGCCTTAACAACAGAAAGACCTCGGCTGACGCCCTCCTCAATGCTCTCGCCACATCCACATATTCTAAGCAAGTCGTCCTATTAGTGAATCCTCGTACTCATTTATTCAGTTATCTCTACATGTTTATATCTCAGACGCTATCTCATTACGGTTGCATTATTCAATCCCACGTGCCCTCGAGTCCACACCTCGTAAATACGCACGGCCGTTGTAGGTCAACGTTGTCGGCATTAACGGAACAATAGCCGAAGCGATCCGTGAAACTAGACCCCGATGAGATAAACGTTACCCTACATCTACTGCAGAACTGGTAGTCCGTATCTTATGTCGTGTTCTTTTTTTAAACAATTCGTTATTAGGTAATTTGGATCGTGGAAATGATTACGTACTGCGCTAGTCTAATCTAACTACTAGTAATAAGTCTGTAGAAAAGTCGCGTCTGTAACTTGAAAATTAAAAGAAACGATCAAGTCGAGGGGACTATAAAATATAAACGATACTGAAGAATACAAAAAAAAACAATTTGTAGAAAAATTGTCTGTACGTAGGTATTTCCGGATTTAACTTGGAAACTACTGGTCGGATAGGAACAAAATTTGGTATAGGGATAGTTTATAACACTGGTCAACATATAGGCTACTTTTTATCCCGGAAAAACGCATAGTTCCCGCGCATAGTAGTCCCGGACAGAAGCTAGTATGTTTATAATCTCGAAGAGTTGTTTGATGCCACAAGTGCCACAACAGTCTATTGACATTCCACTGTTGGAGACAGGCCTTCACAGGAATGACAATGGCCTCCTCTCGTAACAAAAATTACAATCTGCAACTATCGATTTTGATGTCTACACGTCTACACGCTCACACTGACTAGAAAATTGACAAACCCAAAATTCAGACTCTCAACACATCTACCATTGAAAAATCGCCAATTGCATGATTACAATTGACACAACTACTTTTCAGTAAGTCGTATCTAATGTTCACGTTCAAGGGGTACATAATTAGCGAGTGCTGAATGAACGACTAACGTTTATTTGTATAAGATGTAGGTAGTGGCTCAGGCACATAAATAGGAGTAACGTACTGCTCTATAAAAAGAATCAAAGACACTGGTTACGTAGGTACCGTAGGTAGCTGTTAAAAAGTGAACCGTCGAACGCAGTTTTTAGACGTCAACTCAACTGTACCCTTTTTGTTGGAACATCCGTTATATTCCGTTAAACAATATTTGGACTTGGATTTGTAAATATTCAATTAGATATACCAATTGTAGCATATTAATTTTATTATTTTGAAACCTTATTTATTATTTTGACATTTAATCATTAAATTTTATGAAGACGATCCTAACGGTCAAACAATTTTTTCCTGTTTTTCATTTTATTTTTGATTTTGTATTCTATTTGACGATCCCAGTGTAAATTCACATATTTTGACATGTGTGTTAATTATGCTGTAATTTACTTATGTCGAGAAATAAATGTTGTGTCTATGTCTACCTAATTGTAGATTGTGTGACTAGGGAGCAAAATGGTATATTTTACCGCGTGTGACTCGCTCCGCTCGGGATTCTATACTGGTATCTTGAGCTAGCAAGGGATTCAAGCTATGTCACCCAAGGTTTAAATAATTTTGCTACCGTGTTGCACACTCTACTTTTCACTCCTATGAGAAAACCAGTAGCAGGGCACAAAATTGCACTTTGCTCCCTAGGGAACAAAATCTCATTTAGCTCTCTGTTTGTGGGGCAGAAATGGAGAGGGAAAAAAATTGCATCTTGCTCCCTTTAAACGGGGAACAAAGTACCTACTCCTTTTCCAATAGGAGGAGTGAAAAAGCAATTTCTGCTGCATACGTACCTACTACGATTCAACAACATAAGTGACATTAAAGCGCAGCACTATGTGGTTTGATTTCGTGCCAAGGACCGCGGTGATTGTCCACGGATGCGCCTGCGACTGTCACCTTGTGTTAGGAATCGGGCCGATCGTTGAGATCGAGAGCACGACTAGTACTTTAATAGGCGCAACTTACTGAACATTTTAGTACTTTGTCTCAGTATGTACCTTGAATGAAAGATATGGTTTGGTGTCTTTAACTGTGACAAGGATTCATTATTAAGCTCATAAGTAACTGAACAGTTACTTATGAGCTTAACTGTAAAAATAAAATTACATATGACTATGACTAAAGGTGCCATAATTGATGAGAAAAATGTTTTAAATAACCCTTTCTTGTTATGAGAGAGCTCACATGTTGCTAATTTGCTACTTTTAAGGTAATTATTTTTCATCAATTTGTAAAATCAAACTCAATGTGCATTTTGTCATTCTCATAGTCTCATGTATAACTGAAAGCAATAGTTACGTTTGTTTCAATCTTATTCCCAGGCGATGCCCATTGTAAATATTGACTCATAAATATTATTGTATGCAAATGAAATCGATTAATTCACTTTTCTAACCTAGCATTAAGGTGTGAAATATACACAAAGCAATTTCGAGACCGCGAAACGAAAAAGAATAAATCTAACTCGTACACCGAAAGTAGTATTTCTTTTGCGCCACATGTGATTTATTTGATATTTGAAATACATTGTTTAGTTTTTATTTTAAACGTCCAAAATTTGTATAGTCCATTAGGTACAACACTTACGTAAACATAAAAATACGCCTTTTTCCCGAAGGGGCATAGGCCTAGATCACTTCCTTCCTTTTATTATGACTATGACATACCTCTCTCGCTTTAAAAAAACTGTTTATTTCACTGGAAAAAACACTTATTTTTTACATAACATAGTTATAATCTCTTACATTTAAGATTTTATTTATTTAACTATGGAGTGCTGGGTTAAACTCCCTGTCTCTTGTTATTGATTATTAATCATTTATCTTCTTCAACAGTATAGTCGTATAAAATTATTTATTTAATACATATATCGTTATACATACATGTGAAAGTTTACATAGATTAGGCTAAGCCGATATTTGTTGCTCCCTGACACACTGATTATTAAATTAAAAGACATCTTAAAAGGTACAAATGCATTCTAAATGTCTGTCTAGTATTTACTGTGGTATGGTAGTAGTAAGTATAGATAAATAAGAAGTATAGATATATATAGGTTATAATGAGAATTACTGTAACAAGCAAGTAGTATTAAACCGACTCTCATTAAAGCTACTCGTGTGTTTCTCTTACTCGATAACCCGGTACTCCCCACACCGCATGGCGACCGTGACAGGACTCGCATATATACACCTAATGTTGTAGGTAAATAGAACTTTCTACAATAAACGCTGCATTTCTAACGCCCAATGGATCAGTCACGCGTAAAATCAGTTTACCTCACTCCACCACTATTACTTTCTTTTGATTCCTTTTAATACCTTTACCGACGCTCTATTTGCTATCTGTGGCACTGTAATTACTGCTTTGTCAATAGGCTTTCTTTTGCGTTTTATTTTGCAGGTTAAGTAAGTGATTACAAATACGGAGTTGTTTTTGCCACCTGTTTTAAATTGAACTACTTACTTATTAGCTTAGTCATTGGATATTTCCAGTACACATTTTACATTAAAAATATAACAATAGGATAAAATTACTATAAACGCGTTCAGTATGAGCTGAACTTAATTTACTCGTATCTTCTCAATATCAGCAAATAGTCTAGGTATTTCGACTGCTGTTGAACTGTAGGATATTTGTAATTTGTCAAAACATACTACTACTAAGTGGTTAGGTTAGGAATAATATTATGATAGTAATTTTGTGGGGTTCATACAATATAAACTAGCCTAACGGGCTCGCGGCAGTGAAAATGTTGCCTAAGTCATGGCAAACCAAAATCCTAAACGGATACGAAACGAAACGTTCAATAAAACGTTTCGCGCTGGGCGTAGTTTGTCATAATCCTTTATAGCCTTTTGCGATTGCCACACAGTTTAGAATTGACATTATGAAACTAGGCATTAGGCTAAGCACTAGCACAGAGGCAGCGCGCCGCCACAGGCGCTGATACGGTTACTGAGCTGTTTATTCCAATTGTGTCATACTGATTTGGACACTTCCTTGTTCAAAATGACTGCCTACTTAGACTAAGTACCTGATATAAGAATAATACACAATAAGAATGCATATATGAAAAACGCCACGAAATTCATACTGAAAATCTCATGTAAACCTGAGGATCTCAAAGGATCTATGAACAAATCATCCCTGCCTATTCACAAATTATCATTATCATCATCATCATCATTTTAGCCGAAAGACGTCCACTGCTGGACATAGGCCTCCCCCAAGGCGCGCCACTCAGACCGGTCCCGCGCCACTCGCATCCAACGCGATTCCAAAAATCTACAAAAAAAAAGCGTAATACCCAAGTTTCGAATCATACATATTACCTAAGACATCAAACTAAGTAGCTACTCAAAAAGTTAAATTGCGCTTTCTGTAAAAATTTGAACAATCCAAACTTAATTCAATGAAAAAGCAAGTACCTCTTATTAGAAGTGAAATATACTGAGCGTCCAGAGAGTCTTGTGAAACGGAGAAGATAGGCACTTTCAATACACATTAACACAATCGTTAACAAGGAACCAACGCCGTTGACCTTATGGAAATTCAAATCCATCAATACCCCATCTGAATTCCCATTATCCAAACAACCGTTTGACGTGCAGTCGAATAATGCTACAATAAGTCATTGTTTCGTGTGCGAAACCCTATCGATCTAGCATTTCAGACGAAACCTTAGCCAAAGTTCAACACTGGCATAAATTCAAACTGCACCCAGTTACTGAGAGATTTATGGTACTTAGGTGATATTTGGAGGGTCTTTTTATGAATCTAGTGCCTTGATGGAACCAACTGTTGAAAATACTAGTAAAGCCTTCAAGTGAAATGAAGAAGATCGAAAAGACGATAAAATTATGGAAGGTAAAGTAAAGTAGGTATAGATAAAGCAGAAGCTAATAATTATACGTATGTATACTTACTCGTGTTAAATGTAGATAAAAGATTGAAAATTGTTATTAGCATAATCTCAATGTGCAGTCCAGACAGAAACCTCCCTCGAGCATTCCGAGCACAATTCGCAAATCAGAACTGATGCGCTCTACAATTATAGAACTTCGCGCGACTAATGGTCGTGATCGTATCTCAGTATATCACAATGGACACCACAAACACGACAAATGTAAACATGAAATACAACTAGCAATACTTTCATATACAACGTTACACATTAAATGAGGACGGCAATAACAGTAAGTAACGATCACTTACGGGTGACAAGTTGCCAGGCGTACAAAGGTGAGCTGGAAATTTGCGATACGGCAATTTGTGTGTAAAAAGATTTAGATTTAGGTGTGCGAAATGTCACCGATGATAAAACAGCTTTTAACGCATCGAGATTTGTATCAAACATTGAATTAAAAAACAAACGTATTTCTTGTGAAAAAGAGATGCAGATAGGTGTGAACAAAATAGTACGAACAGAACGAAAAGAGATTAAATTATCAATCTTCATGACCGATGAATAAATGTTTTGCATGCAAAATATTTATGCACGCATCACGCGGGATGAATAAGGCTATCTCTCTTATGGCGAGATAAAGAAAGTGTCAACGAAATGATTTAAAGTTCACGCACAGTATCGAACCTGCCGACCTTCGCCACACCCACTGAACCGTGCCTACCAGTTTGAACAGGATACGGTTGTCACGACATGCATTTTTGTCATACTAAATATTTTGCATGTTCTTAAAATTATAATAAGAGTAGTCTATAATATAAAACCAAATCATCCGTTTTTTCATTTATTAAACAATAACCTAACTTCTATAATCGTACCGTCTGAACTCCTATAATCAGTCGGCAATCTATTAGTTTACAAATTAAACGATAACAATCTGTTTTTTTTTACAAATTGAGCCATCAAAGGATTGTACCTATTCGGACTGTCGGTGATGCTTAATGCCAACTGTCTTAACAAGAAACTTATTAGCTTTGTTGATTTTATGTAATCAGATAACTTAGTTCGTGTTAAGGAGATGATTGCCATTTTTTGTATGACTTATTGGTTTGAATTCATTTTGATGTCTTCATTATCCTTACATATATTTCTTACTATTTTTATTTGTTTTCCAAGACAAAGCAAACTGTCAAGTTCTGCAAAGGTCTATAAAGTTAAATTATCCTTTTCAAGTCATTCATCATTTTGGAATCAAATTATCCATCATTTTAAAATTCTGAACTAATTTCTAATCTCGAATAATGCCAAGGCTTCTCTCATCGTAAAATTTGTTACAATTTGAAAGGAGTCTTGCTTTGCCGTATTGTTCACGATAATTGTTGTGTTGGAAACTTTGGCATTTGTTCGTTTTCATGTTAGCAAGGTTCTTAGACATAATTAAGGTTAACGAGCTAATGAACTCAAAATTATAGAGTAAAATTGTATTACGAATGACTTTTTAATGTCTACGTGAAGTCAGTCAAGCCCTTCGTGGCAAGTCGGCCGTGTCGGTGCAAATCTAAATCCGATTTGGATATCAAACGATATTGGCCTTGAACGATGGCCCGAGATTTCCCTTTAATCGGTTACTTGGTTACTTAGCAACCTGTCAATCTTACATTTCTACACAATAATTGGCCGTACTTCAGACATCGCAATCAAGATTAGTTTGTCATGCAGGCGTTTTGGTAATTGGACGATGAAAATTCCTTTTTTTTTAGTCGACCACTAAGAAGAGTAGGTTTCCTTTCACAGGATCCTGGTATTCACCAATACCACTCGAACACAATTTCGTCAGTAAGAAAAATGAGAGGTGGCGGTCTATACCATGTCGCCTTGCTAGAGATAGATACGTGTTTGTTTATATTAGTCACATACCAACCAGCAATTTGCAAATGACAAGAATTCCACTTCACTGAACCTTCAAGGATATCTCCGTTTTCTTCAAGTGTCGCCTAAGTAATCTTGTATCTACAAGTTAAGTAATTATTAACTTCTTGGTTTCAACTTGTCTTGCTTCATGGATGGTTATGGTTATGACTTTAGTAAACCTTAAGTACTCATTTATTTTATAGGGAAGCTCTTTGCGAACGTTCTATAAAGGTTATTTGATCAATTTGTGCATTGCTGAGAATTTACATTTCAAAGGTTAAATTGGCATAGAAGGTAAGCGGGCTCGTCTAGCTATTTGTAAAATGGCTAAAATACGATCATTATGGTGAACTTAATGGCCGTACCTAATATTAAAGTTTCAATTTAAGCGAGCTCTCTCAAATTTCCTAGGTGGAATCAGTAGCGCTCTTGAAAAGTGTCCTTACTAAATACGGTTCGTAATTACCTAACATTTTATTCAAACTTAAACATTTAATGGTTTTATTATCGAAATCTGTTATCAAGATCATCACCCGATTGCTAAACGCAAATGACAAGAATATCTAGCAAACCGAGATAAAAACACCATTAACCAATAACGAATGTATTTATTAAAACTTTTGAAATGTTCATTAGCGTCAATCGAAATTGCCTAGACATCGGCAAAGTTGTAAAAATTCAATTAAGATAATGTACCTTTGATTCTATGTCATTAAAAAACAATAAATCTCGTTCCTTCATGGAAAGGGCTGCCTACTATGTTAGATTCAGTATCTAACGTTATTTCTTCGGGACAAAGTAAATTGTATGAAGCGATAAGTTTAGACAATGTAAAATCTAAAAAAGTGACAGAAATATTCTTCACGCTTGCTTCTTCTTGACCACTATCACGCACTCATGTCATTTACATCTCTTGCGCTCAGAAATTGTATACGTAATGGTAAAAGTACCCAGGAAAATATTTTAAAATATTGTACCAATTGCTAACACTTTAAACAAAAATGATTTGAATTTGGTAACATAAAGTGATATTGATACTTATTTTTTTAGAAACTTCTGAGTTTGATCGTAAAAAAGTCCGTATTGTCTAAGGCAAGGCACCGTTTCGGAGCTCATTAGTTTCAAATTTGGCCGCAGCAGCCCGAGGCGTCTCACGTCGCGTGGAACTTCAGAGCATCCTACACTTCATTTTTATAGATAAATTGCCATGCCATTTAACTTCGGACGCTAATGTCTAACGAAATGTTATTTATAATGACAACTATTGCAATGCTCACTCGTGATTCCAAAATATCCGGTTACCTCCTCATTTGAACACCATTCTTATTAGATTTAGGTAACGCTCATTATTTATTTGGTTGTTTTGTTATTTATCACGATTTGATACCTGTATTTAAAGTAAGTCTTGTGAAATAAACATGGATGATTATAAAAGACAAAGGTCATTTTGATAATTAAAAGGTCAATTTGATAAGTTGATACTTGATTTGTAATAGGGTATTTATTTTCACATTTAAATTTATCATCAATTTATACTTACGTTGTAATATTGGGTGATGAAAAAAATAATGATGGCTGCAATTAATAATTTTAATAGTTATAATTAATAGAGCGTTATAATAGTTTACAGAATTTCACAGTAATAAACATGTATATATTTGGAAACCAAAGCAGCTGATTTCTTCCTTATTGCGGTAAATATTGTAAGTCCGGACACTGTGGTCATTTTGACAAATGCGTAGGAAGATGGCAAGCGGTGATTTTAGCCACAAGCGATCATAACATAATGATTGATCGTTGGAAACTTTCTGCCTAAGACAAGGCCGCATATCGATTACGGTAATCAATTCAGAATCGACATCGATACTTAACTAATAAACAATAGAGCAGATGATATCAATTGATGTAGGTCAGAGTTTGGCAATTTAATTTGGGTCGTAGGTAGCTAATTATTGTTCTCTTCATGTTTTATGGTTTTTCTGTTTATTGATATAACCTTCAGGCGTTATGTTGTGTAGGGAATATAATCTAGAAATCTGAATTTTCATAAAAACCTGATTTAAAAAGTATGAACATGGAAGTTGTTGACGAAACTTCTTTCTTACGAAAAAACAAGGGTTAGGTAAGTAAAAAGTTGAAAAAACTGAGAGACATTTGTATTACACAATACATTTCCCCGCGTCGCGAGATCACTACATAGATTACATTGTCACTTGGTCTCACTTTCACTGCGTCTGTTTTTCACATGGTGGTTTATCACCACGGCTCCGCGACAGAGATACACATCGGTGTTGAGTTTGTATGCAAATATGAATGTAATATGCGAAAGTAAATAGAACTTTGACATGTTAGAGAAGTACTACGTAACGTAACCATACATAAACATTACTAACAATGATAGACGCCTACACTTATTTAACGCGATCACACTCTGTAGTTATTTTTAGGTAAAAATAATAATACCTACATATTATTAACATTACAAGGCTTTCAATAGCCTACTACTCGGTTAAAGAGTATCTTGACGAGTAAATAATTAAATGTAATTAAGTGTTACTGTATTATTTAATACGAAATAAATGAATTATTATGAATTAATACAAAAAAATATATAATTATTTATACGCAATACTGATTCTCTATCGCTAACACTTTTTGGATAAAAAATTTCGTAGGCATTTATTTATTCACCGAAAACATATTTGTCACATTTTTAACATTTTATTTACAACTAATTTTGAATAAGTAAACAATGATTCCTTTCTGAACGTCAGTAGATAATAAACAATGACATGTTTCAGGGTATTCTTGCATCTCATGTCAAATTCATGAGTTCACGGGTGGTTACAACAAATCTCTATGTCGCAACAGGCTGTATTTGTAAAATACAAGTTCAGCAACGTTTGCACACAATATTAGAGGAAGAAATGTTTATTGGAATTATGAAGAATTGTACTGAGAATATGTTTTGATTTTTATCATTTCGTCGTGTGTAAATTACCACGTATTTGAACTGTATATCAAACAGCAGTTTGTGTCCTCTTAAATGTTTTCTACACGAAACATTTTTACTTATTCAAGAAAAGTTTAAATACAAAATGATTGAATTTACTTTGTTGTACACAGCTTAAATACCTATTATTTTTTATCGTCTTGAAGTAATATACTTTAGGTACATTCGTGGATATTTTTTTATCAAGTTTATATGTGTTTCTTTAACTTCTTGTAGTTACGTAATTTCCTAGTACATTAATCATTGTTATCAGTAAAGTTGCACCATGTATATCGACATACCTACTTAACTTCGATACGACCATTTTTTCACGCAAGCAAATCTAGAGTTGATCGCAAAACCTGCCCAGGTAATGTAAAGGATCCAGGAACAAGTGGGCCGAATCTCGATCTAATGCGCGGGAGCACCAGGAGTCCCACGTGAGCATTTGCATTGAAGCAGATCTAGACCTGGAATTATGGTGTCGTCTATAGAGCGTCGCGTTACTGTTCGATCTAGTTCTACAAATAGTAACTGCTTACATAATTGGAGGAACACTTGACGGAAATCTTCATGCAGGAACAGTATGACAGCGAAATTATCTGAGTCTAATGCGTGCTGAAAAATCAAGCTATCATTTTTAAAATGACACATGTACCTTTGTTTTTGTGCCTACGTAGTTACGTCGAAAAATATTAAAAAGCAATGACTTACAATTTTCATTTATTTACTGAGTTACAGCCACAGTTGGTCACCGTCAAAAAAGCGTATTTTTTTTTATCGTGCGTTAGATTTCAAATTGGTGCTAAGTATGCAATTGGCGTGGCAGTCATAGGGTTAAAGCAATTTTAAATGTTGCTATTTCGCCGCACCGTCGCACGCGCATCATTTAAAATGTTAATTGACTTCTTACGAGCTGCTTAGAAGTGGCTATTTTTATAAATTAGATCTAGCACGCGAATACTCGCGTTTTAGCAGCCAATAAAGGTTTACGTCTCTAAGTAATTACTGGCAATAGGACACTTTAGAAGTTGCCTTTTTCAACTTGAAATTACCTCACACTTTGCCTCTACAGTGTTGCAACTCTCACTAAATAAGGTAGCCAGTGAAATTTCTGGCACAGAGGCATTCCATCTTAGGCCTCAGGGTAGGCAACGCATTCGAGATCTTATGATTTCTTAATGGGGGACGAAAGGATTTCGGTGTCCATGGGCTGCACTTACTACTCTTACCATCAGGTGGGCTGTGCGCCCGTTTGCCTATGCACGCCTATACCTACCTACCATCGACACAAAAACACCCACTTTTTAAATTTTTGTAAGAAAGATTTTAAGATCTCATTTTTTCGCTAATAAATCTAAATCATTTCTAATCCGCATCGCGCGCTTTAAATCAATGCACTTTTTGGTGCATTTTGTATTGTTGCAGGGATAAAATAAGCCTCTCGAGTTATAAAAGACGTGAAAATCACTTATTCTAGATTAATCTTCATGGTACTCGTAATTTTATTCTTTCGTGACATTATCAAAACCAGCCACATACCTAGTTTTTCCGCCAGTTTGTTTTTTTTAAAACGCCCGCCTTGACGCGCCCAATAAATCTCGAGCGTTAAAAATCAACGAGGTTCTTAATGCATTTAACGCATTGTTGTTCAGTTTTATCGTCCCACATCACACAAGCAATCTTGCATAAGACTGAGACAAATTCTTTGACACTGACCAGCTTGCAAAAGCCGGCTCAATGTCGCCCTACTTTCCAAGTATCTCGATACGATTTTATTTATATACGCCAATTTGTATAAACAATACGTCAGTTTTGTTTATACCAACTTATGACTTAAGTGGTTTCGGCTTAAAGATCAAAGTTGACTTTACTGATCTAGAAGGTACTCGTAAGTACTGCATTAATTCACTTAAAATGCAAAATGGACTGAGTGGGTAAGTAAAGGTCCTATTGTCATTTGAGAATCAAAGTGATTTAGTACCTGGAACAGCTGTGATAGGGTTTGTTTTAGTCTGTAAGTTATTGGGATCAGGATATAGGACTGGCGCCAGGGTGCGGCCGCGCATACGGTAGTAACAATCAACTAAGACAATTACAAAATTTTGTCTGTGGGTGTATCAGGATCTGTAGCAGAGTTGCGAATGCTGTAAATTATACGTAAGGCGTCATTTAGATAATGATCTTATGACAAACGGACAAACGTTTTAACATGGCTGTGTTGTAATAGATAGTGTAATTAATATGGGCCCTTTAATGTTATTTCATGATTCACGTAAATGATGAAATCTAGATTTTGTAAGTATAGCTTGATACTTGGCAGTGACACTGGATAGCTAATAATGATAATACCTTTTATTCAACTTGGTACCTTTTGCTTCAAGAGTAGCAACAGTGATTGGTGACTTTAAAAATCCCTAAGTACCTACGTCGAGTCCGGGATTGTGACACGCTACAATATCAAATTCCCTTCGTGACGTGTTCCAGAAACAATTTTAGAATGAATAGTTTTGTGATTAGTGAAGGTTATAAAATCATGATGTCATCCACTTATACCTGTGACCCTAGCGTAGGTACAAGCAGGTCTAAAGGGAAGAGGGGACATCACATCACAAAATGCTTAATGAACTCGCGGACCTAATCACCTACTCCAATGTCGTACCATAGGTACGGTTTCGCTGTTTAGACAAAAAGCAAGGTTGGCAACGAGCCATTGTGCGCTGGTTCCGCGGAAACTAACAAAGCGGGAGATATTGATAAGAAGACAATAAACAATAACATTCAGCTATTGCAACAGCTATGCGAATGTGGAATGTGTTTGATTATAAGAAGTTTGCTTTTCATTACTCATTTGTTTGAATGCTTATACCTGTTAGGTGGTCAGTTCTAAACAAGATTGTCTTCTTTGGTGGTCTTGCTGAAGTAGTTTTGTTTAGAGTAGAGCATAAGTAAGTATCATATACATGCTTATGTAACTAGTTTCTGTATTATGTTATGTTATTATAATACTTATTATGTTATCATCTTATGTTTCTTTAATGTGGCTGCACAATAAATGATTTTATTTTAATTAGAATATCAAAATTAATCATTAAATATAGTTGATGCAACTGATTCACTAAAGAAAATTAATGCGAAAACGTTATAACTCAGATATAAAACATGTCCCCATTTGAAATGTGATAAATTAAAATATGATTTGTTGATGAACCCTAAGTGAAACCCTAAAATTCGGACGACAGTTTTAAAATAGTAAACGGCCAAAAATGTATAGAGTTTATCAACTGCATGCGGAAACACCGACGCGTGGGCAATGATTGCCTATTATGCGCAACTAGGGCAATGCTATAGTGTTGCCATTCTATAGACACTTAGACAAAGTATGTGGTGGATTATTTTGTGTCTAAGGGACAAATTAATGGTAGGTTACAGTTTTCTCGAAAAGTTTTGTACATCCCGCTTCGTGATGGGAAATCTTAATGTATTGTTTATGTTAGAGCGCCAAATAAATGTCATATATAAAATAATCACTCTATGTTAAAATATAGATTTTTGAAATGTTCAAGTCTAGCTAGAATAATTGTACGATATAGGTGTCTTTACTTAATTATTTACTATAATGACAGAAAAGAAACATTGTTTGGAGCTTACTTTACCGAATATGGTCAGGTATTTATAGTGAATGCTTAAATAAATTAAAAATAAAGAGAATTAGCAAAGGCCAGTTCTTTCTTTTAGGTTTTTTTTATGTTAATTACCTACAGTAAGATCAAAGAACGCGAATCTGTAAGACAATCGCCAGTTAGTATAAATGGCAGTAAATCTCTTCAAAACTGTCCACATAAAAAGTAAACCCATCTAAAACTCTATTTAAGGCTATATTCCAAACTACATTACATTGTTTTGGTTAAAAATAATAAACATACTGTAGAGATCGAATTGGTAGGCTATCAATTCCACAGTATACAGTATAATGCACAGTAAATAAATAAAGTAACACTACAAAGTTTTGCAAATAAAAGGCAATCAATGAGGCACGATTCGTTTTCATTTAAAAATAGAACTTTTCTATAGAAGGTTATTCAAATAACCTCGGGCAAGTATCATTCGTAAAAATTCTCACCGGCCAGTGATTTAAACCGCTTATTCGTTGTTATTTATTTGAAATAATCTGTGTGGTGTGTTCTGGTACAGGAGCCGAGAAGCGATAAATAAAATCAATGCCTGTTTAAGGCTAACAATCGCTCTATTTAAAATAGCAAAGAATAGCCATGCTGTCGCCCTATTTCACGCAAAACGGGCTAAAATGACTAGAAGCGTGTCGGATAAAAAATAAATGTTATCTCGATGGCTATTTTAAAAGAAATGAAACACGGAATTTATACATTCAAAGACAACCGCAAACATTATTTACTCGAATATATTGTCGTGCTTTTGTAATAATAAGGTGCATAAGTGTAAATTTATTATTTGCGTTAAGTAGGTAGATGATTCCAGTCAAGTATTTTTATTTCGATACATAAATCTCAGAGGGATCAGAAAGACTACTTACTACTGTCTTACTATTACTACCTAGAATTATCTCTGTTACGACAAGAACGTACACAACGTTCTCGTACTTTTAAGTCTCATAGTGAAATGAAAATTTGAAATAATTTATTAAATAGGTAACATTAAATATTTTGCGCGCTGCGTTGCTGCGCTTTTCGGTGAAGGAAAACATCGTGAGGAAACCTGCACGCATCTGCGAAGTAATTCAAAGATGTGTGTGAAGTCCCCAATCCGCACTGGGCCCGCGTGGGGACTATAGCCCAAACCCTCTCATGGTGAGGGGAGGCCTGTGCCCAGCAGTGGGACGCAAATAGGCTGTAGTAGTAGTAGTAGTATTAAATATTTTAGGTGTAAGTATTTAAAAATCCGCTATAAATTAAACCAAACCAACCTCGCACGCTAAACCGAATGATAAATCCAATTGATTCCCATAAAATTAACGCCGCGTAAGCCCCTACGAAGCATTTCCCTATCGAGGCAGGAACCGCTCCTAAAATAGGGAACATGCATAGGAAAAGTTGTACTAAATCAATAGAGCACGTTGGAACCTGAACGACTTAGTAGTAGTAGACTTACTTTAGGGTTCCGTACCCAAAAGTTTTACCCTATTACTAAAACTCCGCTGTCCGTCTTTATGTCCGTCTGTCACCAGGCTCTCATGAACCGTGATAGTTAGACAGTTGAAATTTTCGCAGACGATGTATTTCTGTTGCCGATATTGTAACAAATACTAAAAAAACAGAATAAAATAAATATTTAAGGGGGCTCCCATACAGCAGACAATTTTTTTTGCCGTTTTTATAATAATAGTACGGAACCCTTCGTGTACGAGACCGACTCGCACTTGGCTGGTTTTTTAAATGTTCTACGACTATAAAAAGATATAATGGTTTAAAAATGAACATCTGACGAGCCAATTTAAAGATCTTACACCCTTCAAACGACACTTTGGATTACGTCACACGTCTAAGGTTGACTAGACTGCCCATTTTATAAGGATTATAAAGATATATAAAAATAAAATTTAGAAGAAGAAGAAGAAGAAAGAACTTTATTTTTCATTCCCTTTGTCGATTAACTCTAGGCCATACAAAAAACGAAACCAATGTTTTCAGTTAGAAAATATGTAAATCTATTTTTTCAAGTGTAATTTCTTAAGCTGAATTAATTTCAATAGCTAGGAAATAGACCGGTTTGATTATTTAAACCAGTTTCGTCATACATCCTTCTAAAATCAAAATGAAATCCAAGTGCATGTTCTCTATTATTAGTGGAGGCAATGTTCAATCTTTATTGTCCGTTGGAGGCAAGATCTGGACTGTTCTAGACTAATTAAATGGGGGTGTTCGGTTCGACCATTAGGGTCGATCTTCGTGTGCATCTGATAGTACGTCGCGACACTTCCTTGTACAGCCGCTAGCCGGGGATCAACGGTAATATATATACATATACTACTGGGTTATATGGAAGTTTTCTTTGCAAATATAGTGTATATTATAGTAGTATAGTATTTAATACAGTGAAATAATTACTAAGTAAGTATAATTTGTTAATGAATGGACATTACCTTTTTAAGTTAGTTTTTAACTTATTTTATAATTATTAGGCAACTGTACCTATCAATCTGCAAAAAAAAACAGTCTGAGTATAACTTGAAATGGAATATCAATAACGAACGAGCAAAACATTGATAGCTAATGAGTCTAATGACCAAAATAAAGTATGTACGTCCGTTTTATTTATCTTGCTGATGAAATCCATTAGCAGGTAGTTGCTTCAGTGTAAAGAAATTGCACTTGAAAGAATATTATACAATCCATATTTTAATTTCAAGGCGTTCTATTATTCGAATTCTCTTATTCCTGCCTGCCAGTACCACGATGATCTAAAGCGCGCGGGCGACAACCGACTTCCGTGTCATTATGCCGCGCGAGACATGCCATGCCGCCGATCACATCGGCACACGCCTTCGCTCTTCCCTGCGGCTTCCATTTTCAAATTAAATTTGTTTCTTAACCTGTAGCGTATTGTTTTCGGCCAGTATTTCAATGCTCTTTTGTAAATTAGATAAACTAAACTTGACTGCTGAAAACAAAATGTGAAAGAGGTTCACACTGTGATAAACATAATTGTGAAACATTGTTATACTTACACTGCACTGACAGAGACGTTGGTTCCCGATGCGGACAGATAAAAATTGACAGCTGATACGAAATTCGTGATCACCGCGCACGTACAATTAACACTTCCTTGCGCAAGTCGGTACATTTCTAAATCATCGAATTGAAGTGATCATTTTTTTCAAGTGGAGCAACCAAAGTGCAGTATAAAATAATAGTACCTACATGCTTATAGTGCCATTACTTATATGCAATTTTGAAACTAAAGTAATTTGACGTTTATCGTGCTAAAACCATGCTAATGCTTACTTCACCTGTCGAAATAGCTCGTTAATGAAATTATAAAAAAAACGGTCATTGACCTCGACCTATGCAGTTTAGCTCGACACGAACGAACACATGAGAATCCTAAACAAATATCACGTCAATTTGCGGCTGCGTAATAGAATGATTTGATGATTATCCGCAAATTTACTCGGGTCATCGACATGACTCAAAGAATTGCCAAACTTAAGTGGTAGAAGGGCAGAACGCTCGCAGAACTGAATGCCGATAGGACCGAAATGTTCTAGGCTATCGTTCACTCACAAAAAAACGCTGCTAGTAATACTCTCTCTAACAAGATAGCGTGACAACGCAGTCAAGACAATATGGAGCAATATGAAGTTCTTCAAGGAGGGAGTGACGTTTCTTTAGGGTTGGCAAATTTCCTAATTGGCAATTATGATATTTAACAGGGGCAGTATGTTTTTTGACACTTTCAGGAAAAAAGGTCTGGTGCATGCGGTTGATCCATAACCGTGTCTGAGCCACCCGCATCTATATCTATATATCTGCTTTGCGTCCTTTTGAGAGACCACTGTCCAAACGTAGACCTTTTACGGTTGACATGATGATGGTTGCATCTATTAAGCAACCAATACATAATCAAATCAGTTATCGATGTGTTCGCACGCACGCTTGCCTAATTGTTGCGGTAAGTTGCGTTTGACAGGTACGTAAGAACTAAGAACTTCACTTTCACTGCCTGCGATCTTATATGATCACGACATAATCATTGGGGTAGGTCATTAGATCTCAAATGTTCTTTTGGAGACATTAAACGAAAAATCTTTGGTAAAATCTAGACTGCTCATAATCAGTCTTGATCAAGTATTTTATAAAAGAGTTGATCATAAATCTATTTTATTTAAAACTAGCTTCTGCCCGCGACTTCGTCCGTGTGGAATTCGGTTATAGCGTTCCCGCGGGAATAGAGTGTTAAACTATAACAAATTATATACGAAAACCTTCCTCTTGAATCACTCTATCTATTAAAAACCGCATCAAAATCCGTTGCGTAGTTTTAAAGATTTAAGCACAAGGGACTCTTAATACAGCGCATATTATTCACTACTGCCTTTCTTAACCCAAACACTACACACGAGACTTTATTTCACACTTTATCGCTCAATAATGCTAGTTCAGATAGTTTTCTAGTCAAGTGTATAAATTACCATGTAGCTAAGCAAATCTCCATCCCGCGTGGGGACTATAGCCCAACCCTCTCGTGATGAGAGGAGGCCTGTGCCCAGCAGTGGGCCGTACATAGGCTGTTGTAGTAAAGCAAATCTACGTTTAATTTGGACTGGCTAAGCCCTCTCTCCTTTATTAAGTTATTCGGAACAGAAAACGTCGACCTTGCCAGTCGCACGGTCCGCTGCCCATGTACCGACTCAGAATTCATGCCTTTTAACTAATAATAGCACTGATAGGCGTTTTATTAACTTAATAATATTGAGACAAATAAATTATTTATTTTATGGGTGAAGGTTGTATTGTATGACATAATCTGGGACAGGACTGGCGCAGCCCTGGCACATCATAGTAGTATTTTACTACTACTACTACTACTACTACAGCCTATTTGCGGCCCACTGCTGGGCACAGGCCTCCTCTCATCACGAGAGGGTTTGGGCTATAGTCCCCACGCGGGCCCAGTGCGGATTGGGGACTTCACACACATCTTTGAATTACTTCGCAGATGCGTGCAGGTTTCCTCACGATGTTTTCCTTCACCGAAAAGCTCAGTGGTAAATTCAAATTGAATTTCGCACATAAGTAAACTTAGAGGTGCGAGCCGGAATCGAACCCCCGACCCTCGGCATGAGAGGCGGTAGGTCGAACCACTAGGCCACCACGGCTTCATATAGTAGTAGTATTTTAGCGTAATAAAAAATGTGGGTTAAAAAAAGGAACACAATTGACTTTCATAATATTAGTAATATGTTATTGTAAAAATATAATACAACGTTGAAAAATATAGCCTCGAAATAAGGAATAAAGATACAGAAATCCTTTTCGGGTTCACTACATTAAGCTTCAATAAATCGATCCGTGAATATGCACGAAATCCTCCCAAATATGGTTAAAATATAATAACTATATTGCAAGCAACGGTTTGTTCACAATCGAACTTATCACATCACGACAACGTGACCTGAACAGGTCTGACTGAAGGCCGTAGGTTAGAAGAATGGTCCCGTTGGCGAGCCTTGAGCAATACTAATTATAATAGTTGCGAAATAATTAAATAGACCAAACTAGTACGGTTATGGTCATAATGTATGGCAAAAAGTAGTGACCCTGGTGAGATTCTGTAAGCAGTCATTTAGGTGTGCAAAGAATGTAGATAGATTAAGAAGAGATGCAAAGAAATAAGGTTAAAAAATGATTGAACGTCTACGCTTACATCTGAATACATCATTAAAATGTAAATAATAAAATTGCAATAAGAAAGTAAGAACCTAATTGGAATAAGTACGGTGCAGTAGTAAATTATTAATCTTAAAAGAAACTTTGACAATGAAATTAATGAACCGAAGTAAAAAAAAAACAATTAAAGGCAATCGAAAACAATTGAAACAGCAATGCAATAAACGGTTTAGCGTAACGATAGCTGGACAACAATTAATAACGATCACTTTAAACTTATACATAATGTACATTAAGGTAACAATTGTAACAAAGATATCTAAACTAGGGCAGCCACGTGCTACGGGCTGGGTTTAAATTATTGGTCTTATACCGCTATACATTTAATGTGGTAAATTTTGCAATCCAATACGAAGGATTAGTTGGAAACTGTATCAGCCGGTGCTTTAGTTCTCTAAGAATTGCCTGCGGCGTCTCGCAATGCGTTTTACTCGATGATTTGTTGCTCTTTTTTTGTGAAATCGCTTTTGTTCTTTTCAGCCTTTCAGGTACTTTAGTTGGCAACAGTCTAATAATACTCTTCATTTCTATCATCAGTTTTCATTCGGTTTAACAGTGGTGACTTAATTTCTTTTATGTACCTATTTATTTATTTATTTATTTACTGAAATCAATCACATTCACATAACGATTCAATGCATCATTTTTTTATCTTGTTTAGTTTTATAAGCGACATTATAGTATAATCTTACCTCATTCCATCAAACCCGTCGTCCGAGCCGTTGATCGTGAGCACCGGCGCCCGCGCATACGCTTTGGCCACGCGTCGGTTTCTCTCGAACACTATCACTTTAGCCCAAATCTCGTCGTCGATCTGTGTCCATTTGTCTAGCACTTCCTGTATGTGTTCCTGTGGACAATAGAAAATTAACATTACTAATTGTTTATCTAAGCGTAATGTTACTGATGATGTAAGATGCTTTATTTTCTTTTAAACTCAGCTGTGCAATGGATTCTATATATCCTGTAGAATTGGGCTAAGAAGACTACCTGTCCTCCTAGTCTAGGTTAAAATTGAAAATGATGAGTACGTTTGCCGAAGACTGCAAAATTTAGATACAAAGAGTACTATTAGATATATAACAAGACGGTTTTGAGTATCTCAAAAAGCTTGGCGCTTTCAATTGATCAAGAAACTCGGCGGGAAAGTTCACGAAAATAGCAACAGTTAACAATAACAATAACAATGACCCCAACAAAAACCCAACCTTCAAGTGATAAAGTAACAGCAACGTTCATTATAAACCCTCAAAAGTTCTTGTTATAGCCGACCTTGATTGGAGTGTTTTTGTAAGGTGTTACAGTGGATTTAGATATTAATCCGTGTGGCAACGGTGTCGTAACTAGATGACATCGGACCCGCGCAACGTGTTCTGCTCTAGTAATCGACTTGCGTATGTGTTTGTTTAGTTTTCGGTCTTGATTAGATTTCTTAAGTCTATTCTGAATGGTATAGTAACCACCTGAGAAATGAGGAAATACTATAATATGGCCTCGAAAGTCAAGAGGATCTAATCTTGACGCTTTGACTTGAATTTATAACTCCTAGCTAGAAGCATTAATTTGAGAATTATTTTGGAAAGTAATGAGCCTTGGCCTATGTTATTTAATGCAGTTACAGGTGGGAGCTCAGTGAGCAAAAGCTAGTTTGTGCAGTGAAGTTTTTACTTATTAGCCATTCAGCTGCTCGCGTGCGCAAAAATGGCGCTATGACTTTTGAACATAGAACATATAATTGGCAACCGTAGTTGCCAAAAGCAAGCAAAAATGGCGCTATGACTTTGAACATAGAACATAGCATTGGCAACCGTAGTTGCCAAAAGCAAGTGAGTGGTTAAGTAGAAACAAACCCCGGTATCAAATATTGGATATCATAACAAATACTTGAAAAGTGCATGTCAAAAAGAAAAACAAATGTTTACGCTCAGGACTACGAGAACCATGAAATATTATTCGAAAGTGGTACAGTTACGCACTTAAATAGAAAAACATACATTTATGCAACTAGCTTTAGTGGCATTACAGAAGCTATTTAAATCTGAAAGACATTAGGTCTATTTTGATGGAGCCAAGATTCTACTAATTTGAGGGGGCACTGGCCTGTGTAAACGCAGCTCCGTTTTTGCATGTATGTACGTAACAATAAATAGCAATCCTACTAAAAAGCTGGTATTCAGTAGACAGTTACCCGAAACAAAAAGTTTTGAAACGTTATTTTGCACGAGTAGCAGGTAATAATTTTTAAAATTAGTTGATCACCTACGATTATCTTGAGTAAGAAATATTACCAATCAATAGTTTCTAATCACTGGCCCTAGGGGTCTTGTTACACATGAATCAACATGACTCTTCATAGAGATCAGATAAAACCGATTACCAAATAATGTAACAAGCAATAAAATACTGTTATTAAAAACTGGTGTAAGAAAATCTACAGGTTATCTACCTCATATTCTACTTTAATATCGTTGAAAATTCATGGGTAGTCTTCAGAATATCACCTAAAACTACGTCTGTTCTCAATTTTTGCTTTGTTGCCACTCTGTGGTGACCCAGTACCACCGGTTTTCACAGTTATGGCAATTATTTCGCTCGCCGCCGCCCGCCAATGATAGTGAATTCACTTTCAGTTTCATTCAACTTTTATGAAGCACATTTCGGTAGTAATTCACGTTAAGACAACCGTGATAAATATGGACCACTTTATGTAATTGAGTGAAAGCAGGAGACAAGTTTAAATTAAAAAGGAAAGTGTTTTTACTTCTTTACGATGACGAGGTTTTATGTCAAGGTTTACTTATAGGTATTAAATCATCACACGAACTTATGTCACCTTTCTTCAACCTTCATTATGCTCTGTTAAATTTGGTGGTCGCGATCAACCACAATGCGGACATCAACATTCCAAGAAGACCGACGGACAAACGTTATTCATTTGATAGAGCATATCAGTGAATGTCTTGTGGATCTAATGCAATTTAAGAGACATTCTGTAAACGTCATTGTGTATCAATTTACAATATTCCATCTCAGTCACCCTTACACTACCGCCCATAGTATAGACTTTCACTAATATGCAATTCATAACATGATCATGTAATCTAGCTTTGCATTGTCGGCTTGTGTTGGCACCATTGTTGAATAGGGCTCGTTAGTGTGGCAGCTCCGTATTTATTCGCGAATATGCTCCATAGTCCGTCATGCTTAATCACAGGATTGATTTATGATCTTCTAAAGTCGCACATTGTTGCCATTTAAAGTAATTCTGTCTTGTGTTTATGTCATTTTGATAGAAAGCGGAGACTGCGAATTACCTTCAGTCGTCTCGCTTTGATTGGATGGATCATATTACGGAAGAGACTCCAGTTTTACTAACCACTACATCCTATTTAAGTCCCACTGCTGGCCTTCTCTCACCACGAGAGGGTTTGGTGTGGGCTATAGGCCCCACGCAAGCCCAGTGTGGTTTGCGAACTTCACCCCATGCATTACTTCGCATGTTGGTGCAGGTTTTCATAGGCCTCGCAATGGTTTCCTTCACCGAAAAGCTCAGAGGTAAATTTGCAAATAAAATTTCGCTCAATAAGTAAACTCAGAGGAGCCGGTTTCGAACCCCCGATCCCGAGTATGAGAGGCAGTGGTCAAAGCTACTTACGATACGTTTGAGACTTTTCACGTCTTAGTAGACTATACTTTGTAAAGAAGTGTGAAAAAAAATATAGCAAATTTATATAAAAATTACCATATTTACTTTATTTTTAAACCACGCATTAGGTTAACAATTCGGTTAGATCCTGCCACGATCCTGCAAAAGGCCCTATCAAAACATGGTAGGTATCCTTCCCGCTCACAACTACATAGTCTCTATTTTGTCACAAGAATCATTGGACATTGGACGTTAATAAAGGCAAATTGAGTGTCGCAACGCGGAGCAAGGCTGACCACACCTCGCTTACCTTATTCGACGAATTTCAAGCCCGTGCTGCATAACAACTAGTGATTACGTGCCAACTGGCTGCTGGACCGCCGTTCGTTTGTGGAATTATATCGAGTTCATAAAGTCTATTTTTACAATGAAAATGAAAATATTTATTCAGTAAATACGCTACATCTGGCCACTTTTACACGTCACTTTTAAATAAATTTAACAGAAATGACTTTACCAAGGTTGTACTATGGTTATTCACAAAAAAGAAATTGGCATAGGTTCGGACTACTAGCTGTGCCCTGAAACTTTGCATGCGTGGAACGAATATATTACCTATTAAAAGGATGTCATTTTTTTCCCGATTTCAAAACAAAGCCTGTAAGTGTTGCACCAAGCTATTAACTTCGGGTTAACCGCTTAACTAAGATTTATTTGTATGAATTTGACGTGGGTTAAGAGGCTAACCCGAGGTTAGCGGCTTGGTGCAAGTGGGCCTAAGTTTATTGTGCTACTAATGATATAGTCAAAACTGCATGCAAATCTGTTCAGTAATTTCGGAGATTAGCTCTTATACTACTACAGCCTATTTTGCGTCCCACTGCTGGGCACAGGCCTCCTCTCATCACGAGAGGGTTTTGGGCGATATTCCCCACGCGGGCCCAGTGCGGTGCTCTTATAGGACAGTCGGAAAAAGAGAGTAAAAAAGTTTATTATAGCATAGTATCCATATTCATACTAAAATTATAAATGCCAAAGTAACTCTGTCTAGTGTCCCGGAAAAACGCATAGTTCCCGCGGGAACGCGATAACCGAAGTCGCGGGCAGAAGCTACTGGCCAAATAATTCTGTATTTTCATGTGTAAATTGACTCTTAAGTACTAAATTTTGAATCGTAAATATTTACGGCTGGTATACAGACGGTCTGCATATGAACGTTAATCACCATGAAAACTGCAAACCAACTGCATCCGAACTGCACGGCTCTCGTAGAGATTGCAGTTCAGTTGCTGTCAGTCTGTTTGTACCGGCCGTTACTGCGTTTCCATTGAAAGCGAGCTAACGATTTCGCGGATCAATTTCCTCGTCGTATCAAAGACGCGACGTGTTATGCAGATAATCTCTATAATCTTTAAAACCTCTGATTTTCGAATCTAAATCTATTGCAACATTTGCAACATACAAATGTGTCGATACAATATTTAAGGTCACGCAATCCGATATCTTTATCAGCATCACGCCTGTCGAAAGCATGTAGACCTAATTCGTGATAAGGCTTTAGGTGAGAACTAACGCATATAATTGTGCAACATCGCTTATAACCGATTAGGCCGTGATGTAGACAGATCTGCATAATATACGCATTGCAATATTAACACCGAGTGAACGTTTGAAATTTCGATATAGTGCCTAGAGAAAATATTTTACATACCATCCTTAAAAAATAACACTGTGACTGATAGATAGAAAGAAGTCACGAAAAAGAAGAAATCAGTATAAAATGACCAATCACACAAATATTTACTTTAAAACCAGACAATTACAACGTCTGCGGTTTTAACAAGAATTTCGACGCCTAATTAACATTAAAACACATTAATTGTATCAAATCAATCATTTGTTCAAACATTCGTCTCAATCTAATGCATCTGATGCACGATCGTGTCAAATGCATTAGAGACGTGAGCGCAGGCAATGTGCTATCTAAAATTTGTGTTGCCAAGTATTGCAAGTGTTGCAACTCTTGCAACTTTGCTGTAGTTGTCAATTGACTCTGGTCACGACCAGTGTGTTCCAAGGGACATAAAGTTCAAGAACTGGTTAATGTTGGGTTAAGAAAATAGATTACTTTTTCAACATGGTCTTGTTAGGGTCAAGCTATGAGATTTAAACGATTTTCTCATATTCTCAAGTTTCGACTTGTGATAACATTGACAGGTGATCTTGTGGATTAAAAGACCTCAACAGTTGAACAATAATGTGTTGGTTACCATTTTATAGTAATAACTCATTCTGTTGTGCAAATTTAATGCACATTTCCACAAGGTTACAGGCCCATTCTAATTTGCGGACGAACTATTAAAGACGTGCTAGACTGTTTAATCTACATGAAACACAGGTTCTTTAATGCTATAAATTTCCAAATTACTGTATGATTTAGACTTGTTTTGAAATAGGGTAGTTGCAGCTTCCATACTTAGTTTACTTTATTAAAACGAACTCGATTTGAAAGTTAGTCTTGAACTTGAAACAGTTCCATTCTTCAACATAATCATCAAAATTAACTAAATTGAAGTATTGTTTTATAACAAGAAAGTCACTGAGCATACTCTGGGCATATTTACACGCATATGCGCATAACCCGATCATATTCATGAGGGGAACGTAGCATCGCCCCACTAGCAGTAACAGCGGCCTTGCGGGGTCGTTTGAATTCGTTTCCGCGGTCTACATTCTTGGCTGCCGAGCTACACTTCTTTTTGCTATGAATTTAGAATCATTATTATCGTCGACATGGTACGTATCTAAGTTAAAAATGATATGGTCTTCAAAATATTGAGAATTATTAGGTGATTTGTAAATTACTATGAAATCAATGACCTTAAAATGTTTGCATGCATTATGCAATGTCATCGTGCCGATTGATAAGTAAATTTAGCTAATTTAATAAATTAGAAGTAACTACCCGGAATAAATGAATGGGTTAGTTGGATATGATATATACCAGTGGAGATGTGATATTATTACAATCTTATGAAACAGGAGTAAGAGCGTCAAAAGTGGCTTGAACCTATATGTAAATAAAAGATAGTGTTTCGAACGGTATGTTCAGAAGCTCAGAAGTGAAGATCCGGATTATTCGGATATTAATTATCACTTTTTTGTCGTTGTTTAAGTACCTACACAAATTGCAATTACTTAAATGAAAATGATTCTTGTTCATCTAGTTTTCTTTTAATGTGATGGAAATATTGTAATAATGAAACAAAGAGTAGTAGATAATTTAACTGCCATACGGCGACATAATTAAGAGAAAACCGCATTCTTATGAATAAAACATATTTTGTGTAAATGTTGAATGCAAGTGGAGCAACCTTGATCATCCCTTGATGGCCTTTGGAATATGCAATGTGAAGTAGAGCAACTATTCTTACTATTATGGCTTGTATAATTTGTTTAGCCCTTTATTTACGATTGGTTTACATATTAATTAATATTATAAATACAGATACAGCAAATAGAGAAAGTGGTTAATTACATGTAAAAGCTTTATTATAGTAAAAGTGAAAAATAAAGGCAAGAATATACTCGTAGCATCAACATAACAAACACTACATTATGCAATAAGTCGTGCATATATGCATGTACCTACACAAAGAGAATTTCTATGAATTTCCAAGTAAATAATTTGTAAATTATATCTCTATCTCTTTCATCAGATATGTCTTCATTACTATAATTTTTATGACGTGACTGTTTAATATCAGAATGGTTAATAAACATCAATATTTTTTTTTCTACAGATACATCACCCGCCTCCATCATCAAATATGTAATTATAGTGTCGGTAATATTAAAAACATTAGGATCCGCAAAGACTTGAGACGCCCATAAAGAAGTCAATTTATTAATGATCCAAAGTGAAGTTTGACCTTCCATAGTATTAAATAAATATTTTTACGCTAAAGTGTTCCTTCGTCAAGTTTATGACCTACCATTCACTAGTCGCAGATCTATTCCAAGAAGCTTGACCTTTTCCAGTCGAGGATAATGCAAATATCTACGTTAAATACCAAAACAGCTTACTGCGACTGTGGCTAAGTCAAGAATTGGCTTGCGTTTGCAACTTCACGGAGAATCTGCAAATGAGATGATGCACTTATATATTTATTAGGCAACTAGGTACCAAGTTACCAACTAATATTTTGTAATGCAGATTATAATTAAAACTGGCGGTAAAGTATTTTTTTTCTTTAAAATATGACTGGCTTTCCCAAAGTCGGGATATAAGATAACCAATATAGTTTACTTCTAGGAGAATGTAATCGCTATCTTCGAAACAGCATGCGGGCTGTCTATCAACTGCCATTCAGGTCATCCATTTTGACAAACGGCCTATTTGGTCCGGTCCACCAAAATAGTAAGTACAACACTTTCGACACAGTTTCTTTCAAATCATACAATGACCGAGAAGCGGTTCACTAATGTCAGCAGGTGTTGCGGTTGACACCTGTCGCTGCGGAAACACAACTGGAAACCATTGAAAATTAACACTTAATCCAAAGACAAAAGGACATCCATATTACTGTGCACACGTGAATTGGCAATGCGCGACCATTCTACAATAGTACAAGTGTGACATGTGGCTTATTGATGACTCAATAGGATACCGCAAGCGTAATGATAATGAGAGATCTAAAAGGTTTGATACAGTGAGAATTACATACGTATGAGATTTAAACTGATGTTAACAAGACTGAGATCACTAACGAGCATGATAAAACTGAAACTAGGAAATTACATCGAGAATACGGATGAGAAAGATGATAATATGCAAAAAAAGTTGTAGAATATAGGAGTAAGAATCTCCAAATAATCGTAAAACTTAATTTGAGATCGTGTTTTACTATCTTAACCAGTTTTTTTCAAAACAAGTACAATTTGATAAATATGTAATTATTGAATAATAATAATTGGAATTCAAACAAGATTGGTAAGTAGCGTAATGTATTTAGCAAAACCAGCTAAAGTGATAAACCTGTACTAAGCATACTAGTGGCTCTGATGGCTGTAGACCTCGCTATTCCATTTCTGAATAGAATAAAACAGTTTCTTATTTTTTGTACCTCATAGCTCCACCATTTTAAATAATTTCCAATTTCACGAGAATTGGTTGAGAAATGCTCCCTGTAGAGGAGAACATACATCCGAACATACGAAAGCATTTTTGGCAAAGTTGAAAAGGAGACGCCTCGCTCGCTTGGTTAAAAAATATATTATACATACATTTAAAATTTTTATATTATACATTTCAAAAACACCGCTTTTGTCAATGAAGTTTCAAATTAGTATTTTCTTCTAGATTATTAATTACCATTCAGACTATACTCGTGTTGTTGTCACCGACTGATGTTGATTGATGGATGGTTTGAGGAAAAAGTTTTTAACAAGTTAGTGAAGTTGAATGGGGCATGCCAGTGACAAGTTACTTTGATGGAAATGACGGGGTCAAGTCAATGGCAAAGTCAAGATCAAGAGCTTGCGGTACAAACTAAATTAAACACATCCAATAGGAAGTTAGATCATCATTCATCATCATTTCAGCCAAAAGTCTACAAAGGTCTACTGCTCGACACAGGCCTTCGACTAGGTTATGTTAATTATGATCACAATGAGAATTGACTAATGAATCATAAATCTTAGACGATAAGAAAATTTCAGACCTGCTTAAAACTTTCTTGGAAGATAACATTCCTTTGTTGACATTGTTCAGCAAGAAACAAAAAAATTAGGTTTCCCTTGTTTACGCATAATTTTTTTTGGCAGAATCGAATTTGCATAATCAGTATAATAGTGTTTACGCCGAAACTAATCACGCATAACGATTTTTCGTCGAATTCTATTATGCATAATCTATTTACGCCGAATAGTATTCACGCATAATTTTCGAATACCGAATATTATTTAGGTAGAAAATTACTTTCGCCGAAATTTGTTACGCCGAAAACTACTTTCGCATACCTTTATTTTCGTCGATTTAATTAAATACTCATTTAATTAAATCGGCGAAGACAGGATACTCATTCTGTATAACATCGATGATTATCTAAATAGGAAGAGGGGGGATTTTTACTAAATGATAATTTCGTTTACTTATATAAAAAATAAGCTAACCTAACCTATGCGAGTCGAATTTGCTCCAAACTTTGATGTTACCGCACACCGTGAACTGCCGAACTCTATCTAATAAAGATAAGTATGTTGTACAAATTATATCATACAAAGTTTTATACTTAGCTAAAATCGTTTATGACATACATTTTCGGAATTCCAGTTTCCGGACTAGCAATTTTATATGAACTGTGGCGCTCCCTACATTAATTGTTGTTTCGGACATAAATTCGGACAATATTTCGGCCTATCAAAATTCTGCTAAATTACTAGTATGCCAAACAATATTATGCATAATAAAATTCGGCCAAGTCAACATTATGCCAACACAATATTCGGGTAAACACCCATTCGGCCAATTAAGAATGATGCTTAATAAAAATTCGGCAAAGTCAAGATTCGGCGTAAATAAATTATACGAAGCCTGCTATGCGTAAACAGTTTCGGACAGAAAGAATTATGCCAAATAATGTTATGTCAAAAAATGTTTGCCCGAATATTGTGTTGGCATAATGTTGACTTGGCCGATTTTTATTACGCATAATATTGTTTGGCATACTAGTAATTTAGCAGAATTTTGATAGGCCGAAATGTTGTCCTAATTTATGTCCGAAACAACAATTAATGTAGGGAGTGCCAAAGTTCATATGAAGTTGCTAGTCCGAAAACTGGAATTCCGAAAATGTATGTATGTCATAAACGATTTTAGCTAAGTTTAAAATTTTGTATGATATAATTTGTTCGGCATACTTATCTTTATTAGATACAGTTCGGCAGTTCACGGTATGCGGTAACACCAAAGTTTGGAGCAAAGTCGACTCGCATAGGTTAGGTTAGGTTATTTTTAGGGTTCCGTACCTCAAAAGGAAAAAACGGAACCCTTATAGGATCACTTTGTTGTCCGTCTGTCCGTCTGTCAAGACCCTTTTTCTCAGGAACGCGTGGAGGTATGAAGCTGAAATTTATATCAATTACTCAGGTCTACTGTCCCTTGAAGCTGTGAAAAAATCAAACTTCTAAGCCAACGCAATCAAAAGATACAGCCGTTTATGCCGCAAATTTTCGACACTTGCAAGGGAATCAAAACCTACAGGGTGCTTCCCGTGAATTTAGAATCTTGAAATTTGGTACGAAGCAACGTCTTATAGCATAGATAAAGGAAAAATTACGAAAACCATTAATTTTTAGTTACATCACATAATATATATTTTTTTAATAATTTTAACCTTACTACCCATTTCCTCATAAACGCGTAGAGGTATTAAATTGAAATTCATACCAAATACTCACGTCTATAATACCTTTAAGCTGTAACAAAATCAAACTTCTATGTCAACGCAATCAAAAGAAACAGCAATTTAAGCTGCATATTTTGAAACTCGCAAGTACTCGCAAGGGAATCAAAACCTAAAGGGTACTTCCAGTCGACCTAGAATCTTGAAATTTGGCATGAAGCAACGTTTTATAGCACACATAAAGGAAAAATTCCGAAAACCTTAAATTTTTAGTTACATTACAAAATATATATTTTTTAAGATCTTTGTCTTAAATTTATGCTACTCCATCTTTCCCCATTGTAATGTTATGAATTTCATTTTGCAATAAAAATACCATAGTTATGACTCGATTGTCGTAAAGAACGAACTTTGTAAACCTTACAGGTTTGTACGGAACCCTCGGTGCGCGAGTCCGACTCGCACTTGGCCGGTTTTTTATATAAGTAAACGAAATTATCATTTAGTAAAAATCCCCCTCTCCCTATTTAGATAATTATCGATGTTTTACAGGATACTCATTTAATTAAATCGGCGAAAATAAAAGTATGCGAAAGTAGTTTTCGGCGTAACAAATTTCGGCGCAAGTAATTTTCTGCCTAAATAATATTCGGAATTCGAAAATTATGCGTGAATACTATTCGGCGTAAATAGATTATGCATAATAGAATTCGACGAAAAATCGTTATGCGAGATTAGTTTCGGCGTAAACACTATTATGCCTATACTGATTATGCAAAATCGAATTCTGCCAAAAAAAAATTATGCGTAAACAAGGGGAACCCAAATAGATGGCACCCAAAAAATTAAGCTATTGAGAGCAATAAGTAAAACATTGTCAATAATTTTCAGAAGAGATAATTTCATCGATAAAATAAAATTTACCTTGATACTTAGTTAACAGGTATTTGAAGTGGTATAATGTTTCATACTAATGAAAATAAAGACGTAACGGTGGAATATATTAATGTTTTACCAATAAATAAAGACGAACGAGGATGTCTCCGTGTTTTAGCAACTCTGTCGGCGCCGTGTGAAAATAAGTTCGCATGTTCGGCGCACACGCATTGTCGTGAGCAAAAGCGAAAGGGTTTACGTAAATTTAAGGGTCTACAAATACTTATAATTTAAAGAGTTATGAAACATCATGCAAGAAGACTAATTTGATAATTCACGAAACCAATGTAAACCAAGAGACAAAAACGTTTAAAAACAGTGGTTAAAATACTAATCGTAACGTTAACATTAAGTACATTATTGTAAATCTTTCATTAGCTTACCGATCGCAAATATTCGGGTTTGATTACCCCACTTACGTCACTTAAATTACATTAAAAACATGATTAAATTTAAAGTCTAGTTAGCGATAGTCGAAAAAAACTTTTCGTTTAAACACCGAAACAGATAGAGTAGTATTCAATAATATGTCATTACTAAGCTAAAAGTAATTTAAATTACAATATAACGCATACGTCGTTATTGTAATGAAACAAGATTAATTGGACACAGAATCAAAGGCACACGGTGTATTATTGCACGACATTAAAGCCGCAGGACAAGTGTCAGGTGCGTGAAAATGAAAGTTGTTCTCTTCCTGCTCACCCGCTCGCCTCGACTCCCGTCTTGTATGGCAAGAGGGTACATAGACTTTGATACGCTGACAAGGACGTTGTAACTTGCAGCTATGCAGTAATGAAGTCTATTGATGCTATTACTGACAATCATAAAATTAATAGCTTTACAACTGATATAAACTGTGCATAAACTAAAAACAGTTTTTTCACATGACATGGTTAAAGTACCGATATGACTTATTATATTCCAAATTAAGATATATCATATGACACGAAAAGTATTTGCCACGCAAACTGAGTCGTGGTAGAGATAAACGTGAAATATCTGTCTCCATCAAACAGGTTGACTTTATGACTATTTTATGCAGCACAGCGAGATGAAAGGAAGAGTTGGGAACACAAATCGACTTTCACTCAAGATGCTAAAAAGTGAAACTGGAATCGGCGCAGGCGGCCTGCTAACTGAAGTCATAATACTGCGTGATAAGGATATACCATAAGTAAAGATAAAGTGAGTAAGAGTTGCAAGTAATAACACCTGATTTCTACAATTTAGTAGGTACAGATTCATGTAAAGAACCGGCGATTTAAAAACAAGTCTGACCGAAGGCCGTCGAGTTAATTCAATGAGGGAAAGCCAAGGTTGTTAATAAGGGTACCTAAATTGTTGCACATCCTACTACGCATGCAGACAAGGCATGATCTTTACTGCTCTACGTATTCAGGATTATTCTTGTAATTATAATGGAATTGAAGTTAATGGAGGACATCTAGGCTTTTTGAATATAAATAAAACAAGTAATGCCGAAACTTGCCGGAACGATACTGCCGAACCGATTGTGATATTAAAGTTGAATGTATATCAATGGACGGAAAACCCGTAGTTAACAAAATGTTTAGAAGTCGTATTAAGAAGTTGCAAATCTTAAGAATGTTTATACACGATTTAAAAAGGCTACAGACCTTGTTTGCATTAAATCTATTGAAAAGAACAGCTGATTGCGAGCATGAATATATTTTCAAACTGATTGGAAAAATAAACAAACCTGAAGAATTAAATTGGACATTGACGCTTTAAGGATTTGGCACATGTATAAATGTGATAATGCACGTCATGGCAGAAAAAAAAAAACAAGCATATTCAAGTTATCATAACATTTCATCAAATCATGCTTCAATGCGCCGGCCACACGTTTTAGTGTCAATTCACAGTTCCAGTTCAGGCCCCCTTGCAGGATTAATGGTATCCATCAGTAACACTTCTTTTCTTTATAAATTGAAACGTATAATCATTTTGGTCGTCAGCCGGATGGGCACTGCAGGCCACTTGTTTTAAAAAAGTGACTGTTCGTGCAAGGACACTCGTTCACCTTCTGTTCCCACATTGTTCTGGTCTCAAGGATCTTATTTTACATTTCTGTGCACAATTTTAGTTAGTTTTTAAACACCTAGGCAACTAGAATTTCGGATGAATTAGGCAGCTTTATGATAGTAACTAAAATAATTGGTGTGTAAAACGGCATACAATAGAATTTTAGCACAATCATCATGTTCGTGTATGAATGCCACAGACCAAAATGGCAGTTACAATAATTGCAGTAATGCAATAGTGTTAACTCTCAAATACGTCGCTCACTGTTCTGCTCTTCAATTACAAACCATATAACAGCGACCTTTTCTAACAAATAATTACTTTGCATGCAACGAAGCATTAGCAGGTAGATTCGCTAGTGACAATTTAGAGCTTACGAAAGGCTTGGCTCGTCCACCGTATGACGAAATAACACTTTTGCCTACTATTTAAATGTCAAATGTTGACCCATGACACGAAGATGCGGCCACCTGTCTTGCCTGTGGTAACAGTGTTAGCCGGCCATATTAAGGTGTGTGGTATTTGCGGTGCAAGATAGGTATAATGAGGCAGAGCGATTGCGAATTTTGAAATGGTATGCACCTTATCTTAAATTGATTTCTCAATTTTATTTCATAGATTCCAGTCGAAAGATAAGTTATGAGATGTATTTGATAGATTTGAGGCGATATCTGAATGTTATCTAGAATTAATTGAAGTTGGAGCTTGTTGTTACTGCAAATGTTACGTGAATAGTCGATAAGTCAAACAATTCTGTAAAATAGTTCAAGTTCAAATCATTAGAACACAAGTACTAAAGTTAATAGAACTGAGTACTTATTTCGTGCTAGAGAAACAACATAACGAAATGACGACATGAAGTTTTCACTTTCATCCTATGTCGTGTACGAATATTGTTAGAAGCATACGAAGTCGTGATTTGAGCGCAATTAAGCTATCCACAACGATTACACTCCGTGTTTAAAATGATGAAACTAATGTTATGGGTGTCTTCCTCAACTAAAGCAAACTACTTTCTAACGGTATTGTATTAAGAATGATAATTGTAAAAATATAAATATGACAAAGCATAAAAAAATAAGAAAAGTCTCGTCTTTAAAGCGAATAGCCTTGTCACTTGTAAAGCGGCTGTAAAAAACTTTAAAGTAAAAGAAGACAATTAGGTATGTCATAAATGTAAAGATAAACTATTTGCAGTGTTGTCACAAATTAACGAGTCGAACAGGTGTCATTGGCCAATCGGCGGTGTCTGTTACGTTGCGACATTCAGTGCGTGAACGGTGATCAGTGCGAATCGTGTCGTAGGGACACGGTGTTTGCATTGAGTTCTCGGGCTAGACACGACCTTGTCTACATGGAGCACTAGTTTAAAGAATAGTAGTGAAAATCTACCCATCGACCGAAAATTAAAAAATTTACAACAGTACCTATAACATTTTTTCAAAGAAGATCCATAACGATACAGGTGATGATGACTGCTTGGTGATTCGAAAGAACTTTTGGCTCATTCTCTCATCATCTTTTGATTTACAACTTATATCTTATTAAGTGTCCAAAAAATAGTTTTCAATTAATAATTTTACATACTTTTATTATTGAAAGCATTTTATAATATTGATCACAGTGTACTACTACTGTAATGTTATTGTATGACATTCTAATTAAAAAAAAAAACTATAATTGAGATAAGATGAGATGAGAAATCTTTATTTGGTGTTAAAAATTGGTACTTACCTACTCGAATGATATTAATTGTAGAATTTTCGTCAAAAAATTACATCTAGAACGTTATTTTACAGCAAATGTAGCAATATCCAATCTTGAAAACATAATTAACCGAACTCAGATGAGCCGGGTTAAGTAGTCATCTCCAAGTATGGTTATAAATAGTAAGACTCGCTTCAAGCAACATTCTCTGGTCCTTCTATTACGTACTTGGCAAATTTGTTCGAGATCGCAAAGGGCAAGATTGCAAAATAAGTCACTTTACTTGGAGATCAGTGTGAATCTGGTTCAAAATTCTATTCAATCATTTATTCAGCAAATTGGCCACATAGAGGCATTTTTACACGTCAGAAATAGAATTAACCAGCACTTCCTAGACCCATTGTAACAATGAGAAGAAGGGATACTAAAAGGAAAGACATAATCTAACTTACATTTGTTATGAATGTAAAATATGAAGGACGGAGTAGAGTCAAATGAATTGAAAGAAAAGTCCTTCTCAAATTAATAATTATGTCGATATTCTGCAAAGAAATACGTCCCCTTTAGACCTGTCTTGCACGCATGAATTGAATGTCAATGCAGATATTGAAGGGGTTAAATGATTTGCAGAAAATTAAATTATTCTTCGAACTCATTTAACCCTCATTGTCAATCTGGTCAGTAACCTCGGCGGTTTACTTTATATCCTGTAGTTCTTGAACTGTACAATGACCTATTGTAATTGCTTTTTGACTTTTTGTCCACTTCAAATAGACACTTAATTAAATATAGAATTTACCACACTGCTAAACTATGGAATTCCCTCCCTGCGTGTGTGTTCCCCAGCTCCTATAATCTTGGTGTATTCAAGTCTAGAGTGAATAGGCATCTTCTGGGTAAGCGTGTTCCACCTTAGACCCTATCATTACTTTCCATCAGGTGTGATCAGGGTCAAACGCAAGCCCATTTGTAATTAAAAAAAAAAAAAAAAAAAACCATGATAATACCAAACATTATCATTATCACACGGCAGTGTCATCTCGCTCATTAATCGGTGTTTATGTAAAATTTAACAAATATACTAAACATCTTCAAAGGACCTTATTGTCCGTCGCCAAGGTTTATCCCAATTTGTAAACCTAAGACATAATAGCTAATAATTGGTACTATAAGGTCATACGTCAAGCGTCTGGAACTAGCCAGAATAGCTTGCGCTCTTGGCGGTATTCTCCGGGGAGCTATACCCGTTCAAAGCTATGCTGGTAATTTGGTACAGCTGGTTTCCAGCCGGCTATAATGGGCCCGCGTTGTTGTACTGCGCTCACGAACTCGATCAATGGGTCAGAGTTGACCAGCTCCTTGCGATTGACAGCCGGTCACGAGCCTATATTCGCAAACAACCGGCTAAGAAGCGGTTAATGTTTAACAATACCATAGAAGATTATAAAAACAGCTTCTGGGTTATCGTGTCTAGTTCTTCGATAGTTTTTATACGTAGATGATCTTATACCTAAGTAATAAACTATTACGAGCTCTGATTTTAATCGAGTCTGTCATCTAATTGGGCGAAAAATTCGGTTACGACGATGTACTTAGATTCCAATTTACAACGCTGAAATATTTTTTTGCAAAATATTCAAATGGAAACGAGTATTTTTTATACTCGCTAAGTTCGGATAGACTAAGTTGAATATCATTTTGATTTTTATACTTACGTGCGTTATCATGAAGATAAAAATCACGTGTCAACAGGGCAAGCATTGTGGATTCGTTCCACCGCTTTTGCATTGATGTGAATAGCCAGCGATTGTTGTCAAAAAGGTTTGAACGTCACGAATATTATACTTGAAGACGGTTTAAAAATATCACAACGCTGACAACTTTCACTGTTAGCATCATAAGTCACGGTAACGGAGAAGCGTTAAAGAGTCTTATTAGAGTGATGCAAACGAAAACCAGTTTTTCTTCAAGTATAATGACGCTAATGTTACTATAGATAAAATTAGTAGGGCAGATAAAGCGGCAATGGAAGGTAAACAAGCGACGTTATCGATGGAGATGTTAAAAACAAAAGTAATGTTGGAAGCAACATCAGCGCCATACAATAAGAAGTTCTCACGTCCTTAATAACTGTAGCCAGTCGGAAACGGTTGCAAAAACGCAACCCGAGACAAAGGGAAGGAGAATATACGCGGAACAATTAAATAATATGGGAGAGTGTTAGCTGTTAATTGTGCTAAACACCAGGCAGTAGGTTAAGCTGAATTAAATTGATGTAACTAAGTTTCGTAAGTATCATAAAATTGTCGAGGAAGAATGGGTACGGTTCTCAAGGCCCCAATTAAATATGGAACACTCAGGACGATGAAAACGATATGAGAACCTGAATCCAAAATTAAAAAAAAAAACAGTAATGTCATGAACATGGAAATAATGTCAACATTGGCTGATTAAACGTTTGCGAATTATTTAATGTCAACCTTTTCAATTAATATAAATGTATTTATGTAACGTAACCTAAGGCTTAAGCGATTTGTTTTGGATATAAGATGTTGTTTGCCTTTTCTTCGTAGCAGTGAGGTATATCAAATGACCCATAGATAGAGGTCAACTCAGCATGATGATGTCATGTCATCTCAGTATCTTACACATTAGTTGATAACATTGGAAGTCGACCAACATGATAAATAACATTATGGGATAATTAATTTATAATCGCAGAAATAATTTTGATAATCAAATAAAAGCAAAAAACAGATATTAACGACGTGTCATTTTAGGTTGCTCTAAGACTAAACTAGTATAGACAGCCATTGTGTGAAATAAAACTTTAGTACTCGTAATAAACAGACCTATAATGATCGATTCACGCGCTACCTTGTTAAACCTATCCACTTTCAAAGCCGCAAGCCCGAGTTTTTCCTAATCCACCGCCACCACAAGATTTCTCCTCTAATACGTTGACATAATACAAGCAACGTATCATTTACCGCCCGCACTTATATTATTACACGTGAAGCGAGCCATGAACAGACTCGATGGCTTGATTGATGCCTAGAAAGTCGATACGATTAACCATATCGTTCCTATCAAGTTTATTGCTCGGTGTTTTGCTTTACCACCAGTGTTGAACTGTTTACATCATTTTTATGCATCAAATCGCGTGATACCAATCATGTGTCATGTAAAAATGATTTATGCAGAGTGAATGACGTTTGTGTAAGTAAGGAGTTAACGTCGAGATGACAGCCGATAGGGATGACTGGAGGGAGACAAGATGCGCTGATTCTAAAAAATGATACAGTTGTTATGACGTACGTACAAGGTATGATAATTTATCTTGCGTCAAAGTTTCCTCTTTGAAATAAAACTCGTCGCAATTTTGAAATTTATGTTTGGCTTATCGCTGTGTACCTAACCTACCCTCTGACTTTTATTAATGATTTGTAATTTCCAGTTTTATATTATTCTTTATGTGCTTTGTATTGAGAAAAGTCAATTAATACTAATCTCAGAAAATCGGACGTTTAACCTCTATACGCATAGATCATACACGTCTAGTCTTACACATCTTTTGCAGACGATTTACGTGGCGACTGTCTGTGGCGAGTCTGAGACATTTCTTTTGATGGCTATACAACCCAATTTGGATATAAAAATCTTAATAGATACCTTATATAATTTGTCCTTTTGATACCAGACGTCCTCCTCTTCTTCAATTTGTGGCGCGATGGCCTGCGTCAGGTCATCGCGAGAACGCGACAGGATGCGCCTTCGGGACACCATCTCGCCTCCCGTCACCGTCTCAAACGGTCCAAGGCTGCAACAAGGAGAAAATATAATTAGGATTCCGATATCCAAGTATCCACAGAGGCTGAAAATTGTTAATGTACCTACTAGGCGATCTCAGAAGTTAAGTTTAGTTTAGGAGTAGGAAACGCGTTTCGTGGATGATGTTTTTGGATTATGTGACCATCAAAAAGAAAAGGCTAATTTAATAGTGACTACTCATTCGTCATTCAAACCTGTTTTTCTATTGAAAATATTGCTAGGTTGGAAAAGAAAATCGTAAAAGTGTTAAGCTTTGGCTCGTTTACAAACAAGCGGCCTCTGATTGGAACCATCTAACTACTTAAACACCAGCATGAATGAAACCTATGCGTCATCATATGATCCGTGAAATTGTACCAATAACATTCCGGCTTCTCACCTGATAACAATGAACCGCTAGGAGATGTTGATAAATGCTAAGATTAAAGCCTTTCAATACCGCAGCCCATCAATACCAACATGATACAATTGTTAAACTTTCTACACCAGATTAAGTTTATACGTAACTGTATTATGATATGGAAACAATGGCGTAGTGAAAGCCCGGTTGTTATTACCTTTGGGGTCTGGAATCGTTTAGTAAGCTCTTCATCAGGGGGCCATTCAGATGTAATGACGTCGTATCCGTCAAAATGGATGCCAGTATTCTGGTGGGAGCCATACGTGAGAATTATAACCTATTGGTTTGTTTTGTTCTAATAAAGGTTGATCTTGATTGGTAATGCTGTCTCACGGATATTGCAACATCTTTTAACACATTAAAATGCTTTGCAGTCTACAATGTGTTCTTGTGTCTATAAAATTATTAGATGAGTATACATTCATAGTAATTACTTGAAGTAGGTATCTTTTATCTACTTATCTATTTTGCTCATCTAAACTCTTAAATTGTAATATCAATACTGATAGAATTATCATCGCTAAACAATAATCTATTTTCTTATTTATTTGCACATATAAATGTTTCTACCCATTGACTAGAATCTCTTGAGCAAAGAATGCAGCGTATTTGATGAGTCAGTTAAGGAAGTTCCTCTTAAGGTACCTAACGAATCCCGCCACCTACATGCAGGTAGATTATTGCATACAATTTTGCCTTTACATGGTCACCCAAATGGAACAAATTCATGCTCTTATGATGATTCGCTATTGTTTCAATGCCTATCGCTATTGAATTATCATTTTTATTATTATGCTCTCAATATATTCATAGAAGTATATTTCAATGATGTTGGTTATATGGCTACTACCGTCGCCATAAACTATTCCTCATAAGAATAAGGGATCGACGATGAACGCCGAAAAACGACGACGATGACTGGGATCTACATTGGAAAATAATCATTTTCGTTTTGCAAAAAGAGGGAGCTGGATATTCGAATCTATTCATCTGGAATTTTAGGAAAATCACTTGGAAAATTATTCCAGTCAAGAAACATCTTATATATGACTAACGAAAGTTATCTTATTCAACTGCCAGTTGGTCCTCATCAAATCTATTCATGTGACATTTTAAGGAAACCACTTAGACAGAGTTATTCATCTTATATATCACAATAAAGAACTTTTACTTCTACTAGCAAACATGATCTTATTCAACTGCCATTTGTTCCACATCAGATCCACACCTACCACATGGCAGTGGGTCGCGTCTTCCAACAAAGCGGTTGGCTCCGCTTCCTTCCGAGACCGAACAATGTATGGCATTGGATTCGACATTGACGGTGCGTATCTAACGATCGCCTTCGTCAGTTCCTCCCATTCATTCCGCGAAGAAGTTTAATTCGGTGTTAATAAACATATTGGGAAGATGCTACGACGTGTGCCTTTTAACTTCTTACTGCCGGCATACATACTAACTTAGGTTATAGTTTATTTCATACTCAGTCTGTTTGATCATTGTCTTTATCAATTTAAGTTTTATTTTGATTGTTAACTGATACTTTACACAATTTTTCAATATGAAACTTAAAATAATAAAAGCATAGTTTTCATAATTTGAGCAATTAATAACTGCATTACAACAGTAAATAAGTTACTAGTGAAGTCGAAGGACGAGGTGCGCAATTCTAAATTCTAGAAAGCTGTCGAAGAATTCAAAGAAAACAAGCTTAAAGAAGCCGCGCATAATAAAACACGTAAAGCTTAACTAAAGGCCTTCAGATGATTAGATTGTTAGAAAATTGCCGTTTGCTGAGTTTAAGAAAACAGAACCTTAAGCAGACAGATACCGAGTTCAATTTTCTCGTTCAAGGAATGGTTAAACTGAACATCAATACAAATTCAATGACAGTTCTTGCGCATATTTGCAGGCAATTACCAACTTGCCAATCTGTGTCTGAAGATATACGAGTAAATAATGTTAGAAAGTTGAAAGCGAAGATCCATACGTCCAGTTTTAGTTGAGATTTTCCAGATTTCTCAGTAATCTGTACAAACTATAATAATAAAAATTCGAAAGTCTGCCTACTACCTTTACATGCTTAATCACCTGTTCCGATTTAAGTAGACGTAATTTAGTTTATGGATAGCGAGAACAACTGGAAAGACATAGTATAGACTCATACTTATCCCGGAAATCAAAACTTCACAACTCAGTGACATTAGCTATCAATAGAGCTTTTAATTGTCACAATCAGATTTTAACGAGAAACAAATTTGTGACCATAACTAGTTCATCTGATAAGTAAGTATTACACAATTGTAAATGTAAAGATGCACTTACATAACATTAACTAGACGATGAAAAGGCAAACAATGGTCATTCACATAGCGAATTTAAACTCGGCAGAACCAGTTCTGCTAACAGTAGGTCGCTTAGGACTTTCACACTTGATTTTCTTGCCTCCTATAATCTATATTACTTTCAAAGTTATCGGCGATCTCCTGATAGCTTTGTTCGACATCATGTTCGATGACTTGATAGCTAAAGAATCTAGTTTCACAAATACAATGTCGAATACGTAATTGTGAAATTTGTCTGCACCATTCAAGTCGAGGAATTGTTTTATTTTTATATTTTAGTTTTACTTTAGTACCTATCCCAATTTTGACGAGCCCTATGTATAAAAATCTCTATTTAGTGGTGGATTTTTGCAAATACCTAATTAGAATAAGAGAGACTTCGTTCGAATATATCACAAAGAACTAAAACATAAAAAGGCGATACTTAATTATCCCCAATGACCCTGTATTATACTGCCGTAAACTGCAAACCTGTTATAAAACTGTATTACAAGCTAAGTATTACCCGATAAAATAAAAACGTCACGGGATAGACTGACCTATATCGCGGGGTGAACGCTTGGGCTTAAAGAGGCTCTAGCGATATCGACACGGTTTCGATAGAATCAATATGTATACAAATTAAAAGGTATAGTCATTTGAATGACGTAATAAGCCTTAACAGTAAGTTTTGACGTTAACAAACGTTTCAAACTCGTATGCATTATCTTGACCGATTTGTGGGGGATGGAATTTGTCATTTTGATAGACAAAAAACTACCGGACTAAACCGGGCTGAATCATTTTCTTATTTAAAATACTAAGAAATATTTCTTTTAATACTATTGTTGTCTAAAATATGTGTTTTTCACCATACATTACATAGACATGACCTTATTTGTTTGTCTAAGTTGTGACAAACAGGCTCAATTCACAAATAGTCAACTTTTTCCAAGTTTCTTTAGTCACGAACTAGTTGACCTAGCCAATTAAACGGGTAGACTAGATGAACTCTGTTGTCCTGCTTCAATTCGAAGAACATTATAACGACTTGCTATTTACCGCATTTTTTTAAGCTGCGTTTATCTCAATAGATCTTTAAATAGCTCTTACGCTGCTATAACTCTTCAATTTACCAAATTCATCATATATAACTATCTACACTTTGATAGGAGTAAGAAATGAAATACTATAAATATTAAAAAAAATTATATTCCCAACCTTTATATTTTGTATTCATAATCATAATAAAGTTTAGCTGTTTTCGAGTCGATATTCCGAGGTCCCGCTAGCCCCCGCCGGTCATTACATTACTAGCATAGCGGAACGGGTTTCCTTTTTATTCTCGTTCCCATAGACACGTGGAGGCATCCCCGCAATTACGGCACTTGCCACGTGCTTAGCGATGTTGTCAGTGTGAAAAACAACTCATACGAATGATGATCTAATTTTCATTATTAAGTCTATGTAATCAGAAATGCCGCAAAGTTTGCGTTGGTTTTTTTTCATCTATAGGAGTTTGATATTAATTACTAGCCAATTAATGTAATAAGTAGATTCGTTTCACATCGCACATGCTTGTTTCACACAAGGCGTGTACTTGCCATATATTCACTAAACAAAAATATTGTTAATTAGTATAGATGTTATAAAGTAAACGTGGGTAATTTATGAACCTGGCATTTTATACTATGAAGTTACAGTCAACAACTCTACACGGATATTATGAAATGACCTGCTAAAATTCAGTACAAATGTCTAAAAGCATTCTTCAAAACTTCTTTCCAAGTCAAATGACTAACATACTTTGCGATGTGTTATTGTATGTTTCGATGTCTTCTATGACATTCAGAGCAACTAAAGAAAATTATCTGTCACTACCGACATTTACGGTAACTTTTATGCAAGCGTAGTAAAGTTCAAAATTGAACTCAATTTTAATAAAGAAATACACGTCCTTTTGTCACAAAGTTAGGTTTTTAAACAGACGTTCCTTTTGATGATTGGACGCGTTCCATTTATGAAACACGTCGTAGAACGAAATATTTCGAAATTTGAAATGAATTTTTGCAAGCGGTTTGTAAGTAGAAATCGCTTTGCAGTTTCATCTCATTCGTCATTTGTTTTTGAAACACAACAAATGGCGCCCGAGTTTTTTTCAAGTGGTCTTTGTTTAAGGCATTGAACTATTACAAAAAGTTATAGCACCTATTTATATACTTGATGCTTGGATATTAGATTGTAAAATAGAGCGTTAAGTAGTGATAATGTTAGGTTCACGGACACGAACATCTCAATTAGCGTTCTATCTTATTTGACGTGACATTTCGTTTAAGAGCCTGCAGCTACAAAGTCGGTCGAAGCGCGATTACCTTTTATAAACGTTTTCCTTGCTTAATTCAATAATCTAATATTACTATAGTTTACGCCTCAGGCTTTTAATACATACACACTCGGCTTTTTTTGTGAACACAATCATTGATTGAGAATAGATAAGGCTACTTTTATAATTGATGTATTGAGTATCAATTTGTTGTTAAACCCTAAAAATAAGATAAAATTAAGTATAGTTTTTAACTCACAATTTCTTTATACCTACCACTTCAGAAATGCCGCCAACTGTCAGTAGTTAGAAATTTTGGGTGGAACCCGTTATAAATGATTTACTTTATGCAAAAATTGAGACAAAAAAAACAGGTACGTCAAGAGTCACTTTGAAATCAATATTTATTCAGTATTGATTGCAAACAGCCAGCAGCGAATGTCTCCAGAGACACAATGACCGCCCACGTTTGCTCGACCCACTGCATTACAGTACGACACAACTAATACGGCGCGAGGATTAAGCAATAATAGACTCTGTCCCAACGATGTAAGTACGTCACCGCGCGCCATACTAGTTTTGTCGTGCTGCAGAACAATGTGACAGACAGGCACCGTATTTGACTTGAGCTAATAGCGAAAGCTCAAGTGGTACTTGAACACCTGTTTCTGTTGTAGAACGATCTTAATTAGACTACAATCGTGTTGCATAACGGTTCCATAAGATTTTTTGGACACACTTGAAGTAGGTGTTTGTTTTAAGGTCGACATCATAAATGAGTTTTTTTATGTAAAATCCAATTCTGCAGAATGATTCTGCAATTTTCTACATTGTAACGACCAGTCCTGGCTATCAACTTACAGTTTTTACCAAGGCAATTGAGCAGCGTGTGTCCGGAAGATCTAAGAAGCTATATCTGACCGAATATTCAGGTGCCCTGTGTCTTGACCATGTTCCACATCATTTTGGGCGTGCCCTTGCCAAACGAAATCATATCACTGTCATCAAAACTAGTACTTTAGCTGTCGCATAAAAGTTGTCATCTGCCTGTCAACCAGCATGTAGATTTCCTGAAGCCATTATATGCGTAATGTTGGCAAGTTATACTATTACATCGAATGCTAATATGCATGATGTGGTAAAAGAAGTTGATACAATGACATGTGACAGATTAGAAGCTATCAGAGTTGTGTAATAAACTAAGCATACAATGACAAAAGTTAAAATATAGGCGTGGTTGGAGTTTGAAGAGTAGGTAAATTAATAATTGATTTTGACCAAAACGCACTTTTTTAAATTAGAACATGTAAAATTGAAAATGGTTATATGATAAATAAAGCCACGGAATTTATAAGTAATTCAAATTAAACACCAGATGAAGTTAGTTAAGAAATAAAATTTAAAGGCGACAATTAATTGTCATGGATGTAGTAAAACGGTGTTAAATTAATTCAAAACGGATGATTATTTGAGATAAAAATAATCGATGACCGACAACTCTAGGTTATATAATATTAGATTAGTTAATAAACTATAATAAACACTTAATAAAGTGTGTCAAAAGTAACAGGACCTAAACCCAAGGCAATGCTCGTAAAACCAAAATAGTAATAAAATTTACTAATTACGATTTATATATGAACGATTTATATTGAGTTGTTTATATTTTTCAATCATGTGATTTGTGTTTTCAACCGTGTGAAAACAAATATTCAATTAACTGGTTTTGCGAAAATTAAAAGGACGTCTTGCTTTTTTTTGGTCCATGACATTTACTGTTCAGCTACTAAAATTATACGTGGATATTAAGATGGTGCCATTTCAACCCTGAACTTTGTCTCTTGCTCGCTCTCATCGCCTTGATTTAGCTTAATCTATGTTTTATAGCCATCAATGATGATGTTTAAATTATAATATTTGAACAACCACAAATGGTTAATATTACCAATGACATATCATTCATTCACGAGCACTCGTAACAGCGACGTGACGAAAACTAAAGGTCACTTAAATTATCACTATAAAAAATTGAGTTGGCTCGAAATTTTGTGCAATAGAAATCGCACTATGATGTAGCTAAGAAATAAAGTAATGAGATACAAATGAATGTTAAAATTGTTTTAAAGGAAATGATGATAGATGGTGTTAATAATGGAAAGACGTTACGTGTTAAGTGAATGATTTCATGAATTAGTGTGAATTGTGTTAAGCAATAAAGAACAATAAAATGCAGTTATCATAGAAACAAAGGACATTGACATACTTTAACTTCAAGTAAATAAAACAATAAACAAGGTATAAGAACAGTTTTTTCCATCTGCCTTAACATTGTTTTCATTGCTTCTGAGTATGTTGCAGATGAGATAGAACTTACGAGGTTGGTTCTTACCACTAAAGATGTAGCGACACAAGAATCTAGAAAATCTACATAATAATAGGTATAGGATTAAAGAGAGGTCCCGCTAAAAAGTGCCTCGAAGCAGTCACGTCTCCTAGCATTAGTCCAGGATAGTTAGAACTACCACAAATGGCTTGGTCATCCTAATCTTAGATTAAAAGACTAATGGAGTGCAAGTTGTGGGAATCAGCGTAGTATATATGTGGAATATTAAGACTAAGTAAATTACTCAAAAAATGCATTTTATTAGAAACAATACGTTTTCGCAATGTACAAGCCCTATGCGATGACATACGTTATGTGTAAAGCGAAAATTTTTTCAAGACACTGTATTGGAATGTGCAAAACTATGATTCATAATGAAATTAACCAATAATCGACAAACGATAGAGATTTAATCGTTGTAGCATGAAGCAACCTGTCGTAGAACTGAGATGTATTCATTGAGTAATGAGGCAGTCTTTGGATATTCCGAAATACGTACGATGAACGTCACTATAATATGTAACCGGTTTAATTAGCAGATTGATTTGTTTTAAACATCATCAGCGATTATTTAAGGATCTCAGATGAAATGCGTGATAGTGATAAGTTTGATTGTATATCGATTTTAATAGATGAATTTAAGTTAGACTTTACTTAAATAAAAGAACACATAACGTGTAGTAATAAATTCTAACTATTTACCTAATTTAAGTTTGTTAACCTTTTTTTTTCATTATACCAGATTATACATATACCTCTATAATATCTATTTACTGTGAATAAGTTGTTTAAGTCCATATATTATGGCTGAAGTAAGTTTATTTATACTCATTGCTCGCACGCATACATTGAGCTATGTTCGTGTACTTAAGTGCGCGTGCACTTATGTTTTAATGTTTTATTTGGGTACAAAACGGTACAATAAATCTTAATTCTAATTCAGCTTGAAAAAATCATCAACCAGCAATGTTACCACCAAATACAATATCATGTAAGTTGTTATAATTGTGATTTGGCCAAAACTTAAATATAATAAATTAACTATAATGGATATTGGTATTTATTATTTTTTTGTTGTCATGTCGTACTCTTATTACCATCTTCTCTTAATTGCGTGGTATACTGTATAATATTACAGTATTGTGCCTCCTCCCCTCCTTTGCTTTTAGTGAACTTGAGCTGATCTTTCGTATGAGTCCCATCATTAGCGCCTACGTCTTGGTAGGTACCGTGAGACATTTTCGGTCGATCAAGTGCACAAGGTGGGCCTTACTTCATCGTAAATAAGCTTCAACCCGAACACAACATAAATATCATGCGTTCTCTCCACCGCTTTTAAATTACGCCTTACACCGGCACAAGGCCATAAAGACTCGTAGCGGGCACACGTCTTCAGTAACGGTACTCCTTTACAAATAAATCAACTGTTTGAGGACATGCTGAACTTTGCGTATTCGTCATAAGTCATAACGCATAAAGATCGGATTTATTGATGATATAACTTTTGTTGATTGCTAACAAATCTTCGTAACAGAGTGTAAGGAAGATAATAAAGATAAAAGAAAATAAAAATAAGTTTTTTTCACGCTTTTAATATTTTTAATCTAACTGTCTCAATTGAATGATGAAATTAAGTTTGCCTAACGCTTCCGCTTGAAACTGGTGCATGTTGCAAATACTACAAAATAACTGTTGCACCAGATTCTAAAATCATAGACCAAATCCAAGGTTAAAACCTCAAAAGCAAATTCCAATGCTTAAATACTATTTTTAATATTATCGTTGCATGCCTAATTAGTTACTGTAACAATTAGTGATGAAATATAATAAAGAGACAATCATGGATAGTAAATTACTTTTAAGGTTAACATAGAAGAAATTCTTGGCAGCTCTCAAGTGGGTTACATTCTAATAGAATAGAATGCAAAGCCAATAAGGAAAGTATTAGCACCATGCGCAAAAAGGTGTAAATAAATTATCAAACACATAAACCCGGAGAAAATGTGAACTTAGTACCAAGACAGTAACGGTATAGCTACTGTCATGATTTTATGTGTAAAGCCGCCGTATCAGACGCTGGCATCGGATCAGATTTCGTGGTTTGCAAATTTTATTGCCGTTATCCTTGTTGCGTAGAATGACAATTATGTGGACATGACTTATTTTAGGCAATTATTTATGACTGAGCGAAGCTCATGTCTAGGTGGTGACGAATTTGAGGTTTAACGCCCCATCATGTTGAATTGCATCTGATATGTTTGTGTTCTAAAAAGATAAGTAGGTATGTGTTTTAATGTTACAAAATATTAATATCATCATCATTTCAGCCGAAATACGTCTACTGCTGGACATAGGCCTCCCCCAAGGCCCGCCACTCAGACCGGTCCTGTGCCACTCGCACAAAATATTTTATCCAGTTGTTGTACTTTTTTTATTATGGAACTAAGATTTGTGTAAGTATACATATTTTTGTAACATCTCTGGTAGTCGACTATACCTGCATAGTAAAAAAAACTGAAGCTTTATTTTGTCATAGATCTGGTTTATATTTTGATCTTAATTATACCCAATGGAAAGTGATGTCTGATTAGAGACGAGGATATGACGCTTCCCTAGAAAATTCCTTTTTACGATAGCAATTGACTAACTAAATTCATGTTACACTGAATGTTACTTGAGATCTCTCTTAACACTTCCCGTGCCAGATCCCGCAATACATGCCTATTTTGTAGGTACGAGTATTTGTTATTGAAGATGCTAATAAAGAATTGAAACTGATTGCCTAACTGGCTGACAACGCAGTACCTAAATCAGTAGAGACATGAATCTTTGTTAAGCCCCTTCTTCAATCTAAAGGCACCATAACAAAAGGTGTTAAATAAAGGCTGTGCCGTACCCATTAGTTAATAACACATTATTACTGTACCTTATTGGGCACATACCTCCTCTCATCACGATAAGGGCTAATAGTCCCCAAGCAGGCCCAGATCTGAATCTTTTTAATGTTATAAAGCTGAAACTTTGTGTGTTTAAATATTTAGTTGTAAAGATTTCAACGAAATTTGGTAGACGAAAAACTTACAACCTGGCTTACAAAATTTAGGTTACTTTTTTATCCAGGATTTTATACCTTTTGGGGTAAAAGGAGGAGTGGAAGTTAGTATGAAATCCCTTGCTGACGAAGTCGCGGGTAAAAGCTAGTAATTCTCTATCGTTTCGGGATTTGGATAGGTATATGGAATGTTAAGAGCCCGTCTCAAGGTGAGCGCGGCGGTAGTGCATCTTAGATGGGCTGCAGGGTGAGCTGACAAGTTTTGCAACACCTAGCCGAGTGTACCGAATTCCATCTGACGTGTTAAGATTAAATGATGGAATGTATGTGTTGTGATACTTTTGAATAAGAAACGGTTATCTTTGAAGTCTAACTCAGTGCAGTGAATAGAAAGAAAGTCTCTATCACAGATTTTTTGTTAAAGTTCTTTCTCTTTGTTTATTTTAGTACAATGCAGAGCTAAATTATAATGGTAGACTATTTTAGACTTATTAGTCAACAGATCCTAAATATTTTCTACATTTAAAAATCTGTTTCATTTCCTCCAAGCAAGAAGCTAAACGAAAAAGGCATTACCAGACGGCGTCTGTACATGGTATCCAGTCCACAGCCATTTTAAATGGCATAGTAACTAACTGCATCCTAAAATGGGTATACTTAGATGGTATTTTTTAAACTGGTGACTACTCGTCTTTACTGCCATTGGTATAAGGTTAAAATTATAGAAGATTATTTTGAACTAGGCTAGCTTTGCGACCGTGAGAATGCCGTAAGATTCATGTAGGTTTTTGGGGCGGATGATAAGTAATTAATGTTTATCAATTATGCCAATAAAAAAATATAATCGTAGAATATGTATTTAATTGCAAACAATTTAAAACCAGTCGCATATAAAAGGAGCAAAAGCTACTTGTTTATTAAATAAAAAAATTAAGTTGAAAAACTTACTTTTATTCTATTTACCTGAAAAAGTGTTTCAAGTTTTTTGTCATAGAATAGAACTTTTCGTTAAATCAAAAACAAGTTTGTATTTGGCAAGTGGAGATAGAAATAGAAACAAAAAAGGCATAAAAAGTTTCTTCACTGCTGGACGTGAATAGGCAAGTAATTGTCATGTACTTTAATTGCCCCATTACCCACCATGTTGCTACTCATTTAACATACACATACAACATGGCACAGTAAATGATATAGTGATTAAACTCACACTAGAATTATATATCTATGACGAAGGACACATTTTACTGAGCGTTCGTCATACTTACTGTTCAATTGAATGCAGCTTGGATGTATTTTTTTAAAAACGTTGTTTTTATAGACAACGACTTGATGATCTTGATTTTTATTTTAGGCCGCTTTTAGGCTGTTTATCTCAAGTACTTATTGTAATGAATATTTTTTCCATTATGTTGCCTTATTTGGCTACCTATGGTTAAAAAAAAAGAATTACGAGTACATGTAGGTATATAGTTTCAGTTGTAGTTAAGTCCTGGTAAATAATTCATAACCGTTTAGTGTTAGTTCCGCTAAGTGCTCATCTTGTCGACGTAAATACAATCTTGAATCGATAAATAAATCGATAAATCTATTCAACACGCGCCCTGAGCGACGTTTCAATCGATAAAATGATAAGCGACTGACGATCGGCTCGAGCCAACTACTTACCCTATAATGCCTTTTCTACAAGGACCAATAAATTATCAGGTACCCTTTGAGAATCCCGTTAGTATATTTTACAAAAATAACGTGCAAAAATAATGTAGAAAGACTTGTAATTTGGTATGCATATAAAAACAAAGAACCGACCCAAATAGGAAAGTCAGGTCTTCAACCGAATTTAATCCATAGTAATATCATAAATGCGAAAGTAACTCTGTCTGTCTATCTGTCCGTCGGTCTGTTTATCTGGTTGTTACAATTTTCACACTTAAACCGATGTCTAGCCGTCCGGGATCCAAAGTATCCGGGGCTACAACGTTTTCCATACCAATTTTCATCTAACGGTATAGAAGAAATGCATAGTTCCCATGGGACCGCGATAACCGAAATCCACGAACGACATGAAGTCGCGGCCAGAACGTAGTTAAACATAACTAAGACTTTATAAACCATCTCTAAAAGTAACTGCACAAAGATCGAAATGATATAAAAAACACCTACGTTTCCTTTCGCGCGCAAGGACGTCAAGCCATAAGCCCCAGCCTACTTACATACCTTGGACTTGATACCGACGTGGTCCGCGACAGACTTATACTCTGCTTCCTCACAAACTTAAACAGTCTGTGGTTTTTCAAATCCATCTTGCACAGATAACAAAACGAGTACTAAGTATGTAGGTACAACACCGTTAGAATCGCGCACGACCATTCACTATCCACTTGCACCGCAAACTAGTATATTAATTAGACCCATCGCAAACTAATTAACATAAAAATTTCAGGTTTTAGCCTTAAACTAAACCGTTGAAATAACATTGTAATATGTTATTAGCATCTCGTTCACACTCACGGATTTAGTTAAGAGAGTGAGAGGGACCGTTCGAGTTTGCACTGATGAAATCCGTTTGGATGCGATGTCGTAAACGCTTCTGTTGAACAAAACTCGTTTTGTAATTGTTTATTAAATTTAATCATAGTTAAAAACGCATCAGTATTGATGGCCAGTTAGTCTACGTGTGATGTGCTTCTATAAATAAATAAAATTGAGTTTTTTGTGGTGACACAACAGTAAGAGGCTAAAATTAGAAGATTAATCGTGATTATCTTGAAATAATGATTAGGTCCGGTGTGATGGTCTAGATTTCCAAGTACCAAACATAGAGGAATGTACCTAAATACGTTTACTTTAGTGAGATTCATGTTTCTTGGAAGAAAGGGTCGTTTCATTTGACCACTCACAGAGTCTTCAAAATTGATATTAATTAAACGCTTCGGTGACTTAAATTGAATTTTTGGATGTAGTTTGTATTCAAAGCTTACTTTTTGTTATAAAATTTGCAATAGAAGAACGTTTCAAAGAAGTATACGCGTGCTTCATATAACTCAAGATCGACTCTCACCACCCGGATGAAACACGCCAAAGTAAACACCATAATGAACACCTAGAACCCACGGGCAATATGAGCCATAATGGTTAATTCTATGCTCTTACTTCAATGCTTACAGCCCACGGGCTTGAAATATCCCCCATTCACTAGCGGCCTAATTGTGAACTAGGAAGTATCCTAACCTAACTTAGAATGGGCCGTGTGGTCTTGATTCGCGTGAGATAGAGGCGGCGCCTTTGCAAGTTTGCACCCGACACTCTCATAAACTCAAAGTGTTACGTAGGTACGAAATATGGAAATTCATGTGTGTAGTGTAGAGGAAATCCTAGTTGGAAACTTCACACGGGCCTGAGGTGTGGTTGTGGAAGAGTCGTTGGAAAAACTAAAAGACATACTACTAAAATTAAGTTCTTAATTAGCAGTGACTCTGCCCAAATTTAGCTTAAATTAAAAAAATGCGAACAATGAACAAAAATTAAACGATGTTTATGTTCAAATGAAAATATACGTAATTTGCCGCAGCTATTTATCTAAGAGTAGGTGTCTCACTTTTCGTGTAAAAATACTATATATTATATTATCCATATTATATACCTCCAATGTTATGCGAATACTTAGTACATAAAGATCACACTAGTTAAGAAAATCCAAGAAAATATCAAGTTTGTTTTTAAACATTTCTAAATTTTAAATTGAAATATTTGTATTTTTAGAGGACAATGTTTTGTATAACACTGTATAACTGTAGATTTATGACCATTGTAATAGTTGAAATCAAAAACCGTTAGACCCTATTGATTCGAAGAATTTTGTATGCACGGCACGTACTACTAATAACGGTGCGGCACTGTCCGTCTGTGACACTGGCCGTATGTGTGTTACGTAATATGGAACAGTGGGAGCCTTCTTTGGTACGCAGGAAACGAAACCATGGAGGATGACATAAGGTCAGATGGGGTAAGTGCGCTCGGCAGGGCTAGGTGCTAGAGAGCACTTATTATTAAAAAAATTGGTTGTTTAAAAAGCCGGTTTACGGACGATAATTTTAAACTTGATAGCTACTACGCTACGTAACGCTACAATCCTGTTCATGTTTTTTCGTGGGCGCCGCTAGCGTTCATTAATTTATAAGACGTTATCACGTCAAAAAAAACACATTTTTTTTTTCTACCATGGGCTTGATATAAGATTTCTGGTCTCCCTAAGTAGTTGTATTTGGCCATATGGATAAGTACTTTATTTACACAAATAAATAGCTCCCCTACCTTATACCTTATATGCCCCTACCTTAGACAAACCGATTATCGCATCAGAATTTATTATTAAACTAGCTTCTGCCCGCGACTTCGCCCTCGTGGCACGTTCTCGCGGGAAATACGCGTTTTTCCGAGATAATAAGTAGCCTATATCCTTTTCTGGGCTCCCAACCAAATCTCTATGCCAAATTTCATCTCAATTGGCTGAAAAAGCTGTTTTAGCGTGAAGAGGTAACATACAGACAGACAGACTTTCGCATTTATAATATTAATATGGATACAGCACCTGAAACATTTACATGTTGTCTACCCTAAAGCCAAAGATTCATTTTCTATTTTAGGAGAATTACGTAAGTACCTAAGCAACGTTAACAAATGGTAATAAATCACAGATATATTAATGGAACGGCTCGTCGAGGAGCCATCATTGTTTTAGGCCCACACAACCATGAGAACTAAACTGACAAAGAATTATGTCTTATCTTCAACACTTCCTATATATTTTGACATTGATGAAATGAAAACTACTATATAAATGACTAGCTTTTCCCCGCAACTTCGTATGCGCAGAAATATTAATATGAAAAATCCCGTTTTCTTCCGTTCCCGTAAGAATTTCGGAAAATCCTCTCTTAGTGCTCCCCTACGTTCCCTAAGGAACCTGCATGCCAAATGTCAGCTCTCTACGACCAGTAGTTTCGGCTCTGCGTTGATCGATCAGTCAGTCAGTCAGTCAGTCAGTTTCTTGTTTTATGTATATAGATGAAAAGTAACACAGGTATAATTGACTGAAGTAGCAAAGTAAAGTTCAGTAGAACACATAATTACATATTTTTCAAATCTTGTATATCTATGTGAATAAAATAATTTATTTGTAGCAAGTACTAAATTATTACTACTTGCTTTATGATGAACGTACACATTAAGAAAAAGTTCTATTAATAATAAAATCACAAGGAATATTTACACGCACACAAACAGTTATTGCATACTTTGTATTTTTATTACGAACACAAGTCCAGTTGGAGAGTGACTTTATACAAAGCTATTTACTATGGGAATCGTAGCGTGGAATGTTACATACAAAATGTATGACGTATGTGTGTGACATACTTACGATGAAATCATAGCAATATGACGGAGCAAATTGATAATGGTGAATGGAATAAAATATAGACATTTCAAAGGTCTCTCGAGAAATAGTTTTCTTGAACTATTACGTTGTCTTAGGTCTTTAATCTAAATAACAAACAATCGTGCACGAGAACACTGCCAGTTAAGCACTAGATGCGTGCCACAGATGTGCGTGAACTAAGCTAGAATTGTTTGTTAGCACATGTATGCACATATCTTAGATCGTCTCTATGACCCGCCTCTTTCACAATGCTTTTGTTAACTACCAACAGAACACTAAACTATTTAGGTACGCAATTTCATTTGAGAAAAAAATACTGGCTGGTAACATTTGAAAACTAGACGCAATTAACAAAAGATAAAAAAGAAACGAACACGTTTTGAACATCGAATAAAACACATCAGCGGACCGCGTCGTAAATCGATTGTAGACGAGTGATAGATGTCGCCACAGTCAATGTAAATTGGCAAGTGGAATTCGCGTGACGACAACTCGATACAATCCCTAGAGGTAGATTTAGAACAATTAATCCTGAATTAAAAGACAATAAATTTGTACTTAAAGCGATCTGTCCACGCGATCGTTCGGCAAATAAGCCTTTACCGAGTAGGTGTCTGATGGCAGGATCTTTTTCAATCGAGATGGATTGCTTGTTTATTGCCTAATTACCAATGCTTTGAACAAATAAATAGCATGAATTGTTTTAAGAAATTTAAAAGAGTTCCTATGTAGTAAGTAAATATAATACAGTTATAATTATTATTATTTGCCTATCAAATAAAATTGTAACATACAAATCATTTTACGTCTTAAACTGTACTAACTTAAACGGTAAGTTAACTTACAAATCTTCGCTTGGAACCTTCTGGAACATCCTGTTAGCGGCCGTCGACTTTTTTATATAAACATTCCAATTTCACTCGATTAGTATTCCGAGTGATGTGTATCGATACGATTGGTATATGCCCGGCACGTCACTATGGAGCTTCATAGAGTAGGGGAAGAAAATCAAATGCGGTGTCCTAGCATTGCTTTAAATGAAAAAAGTACATAGGAGCATATTTCCGTTATTTGTCATGTCTTTTATCTAGATGAAATAAAATTGCACTTATTTATGTATGTATATGCATTAAGCAATTTTCTTTTAGGTACATACATAAAATAAAATTGCACGATACCGTTTCCCAAGGTAGAAAGTTCTTTTTCGATCACAACCGTGTACTATACTTACGATAGGTACATGTATCGATGTGTGTAATGTATTGTCTTGTACCTATACGATGTAATTCATGTAATCATAAATTGCAAATCTTCATAAATAATACTATGCTTTTTTCGTTTTACTCGAGGCAAGATAACCAAAACATTTGGGTTTATTTTTAGTTTTAAGTAATTAAATTGTTAATTTATATTAAGTAATTAATATGTGTTTACCTTAATAACTATTTAAAACAAAATATTTTAACAATAAAAGACACTCTATATTCGTTGATAGGTCTATGCCCTATCGACAAGCCCATAACATAACGCGTCGACCGCCTGTTCAGTTCCGTAGAACGTGCAGACAGACAAACAGTTCCGAGAACTTGCACTTTACACTGCACCGCCTGTTAATATTCATCACGCATTCAGATCGGGTCGAATGCTACTGAATTAAATTTATCGATATCGATTCTAATTTTGTAAGCAACTGCATCAATCATATAGGTACCACTATACTATTTTCAACTGCCAAATACCGTGTTACTAAAGAGGTAGTTCTTATTTTTTCAGCTCAATGGGGACTATCGTTTCTTTGCTCACCAGTTGGCGCCACTGTTGACTAAGGTCCAGAAGTATTGCTATCAAAGGCGACTTTAAAAGATCGGCGCCGAAACAAAGTTTTAAATCTTGAATCTCATTAAGTTTACTAATTATAAATAACTATCATCATATAGAGTACAATAGCTATGCCACAATGTTTTGCAGTTCCGTTTTGTTCGGATTTTTTTTATTTTTTTTTTTCAAAGCGTTCACATTGATCTCCAAATAATCCATATTTGCGATAATTTAACGAAGGAGATCACTTTTCAACAGGTAAATTAAAGGAACTATAATTTATATCACGAAGCCCGCCAAAACCAGTGAAAAGTGAATGTTATTGGACCTCACGCGACACTAGCGCCTCTAGTGGCAAATTCACACGCGATAGCCCCCATTGACAGCGTCACTACAATTTACTAAGCATGTATTTTGTGCAAGATCTATGCCTTTAGTTGCCTAGGTATGAGATAAGTATCTATTAAATAAGTAGAAGCAATATGCCAAGTCTTTTCATAAATTGAACAGGAAGCAAGACTGACATTTAGATACTTACTTACCGGAGGAAAGTAGAATTGTTTAAAAATGAGTCACAGCGCTATCGAAGACGTTCAACACGTTTATATAACTGGGCACTTTAATTTGATACGTCTATGAATTTTATTTGCTCCACAATCTATGTTGTTTAACGTAATGTAACATTGATGATAAGCAGCCATGAAATTGTGTAATAACATTTTGTAAATCAGATTACGTGTGCTTACCACAATGTAATAAGATCAAGTGCAAAATTACCTTGCGGTATCTCGGCGCGAATGTTTCAATATTTAGGTTACGTTAAAAGTAGAGTTCACTTGAAACTAAATCTAGAATACTAAAGCTCTAGTAGGTCTAGTGTCAATTTGAAACTAAACAAACGACACAAATGCGCTTGAGCACTAATTTTCAGAGAAATGAAAATTCTATGAAAATATACAATCACATCAGAGGTGTTGCTCAGCAAAACTTACATTAACTTCTCATCTACACCAGAAAATGCTCTGTATTTAAGGGCAAAGGCACAGATCAAGTAATACCTAGTTAGGTACTACGTAACAGATTGCGATAAGCCACTACATTTGGCACATGCGAACGTGACGTCAGTAAAATACGTCTTATGAAAAGCACGTGCTCTCCCAAATATCGGAAGTCTGCTACTCGTTTGACGTTTGGCTGTCGCCGTTTGCTATGCTACAAACGTGTAATATAAGTGATTGAATTTCATTGTGTCTACGTGTAATAAGTATTTACGTCACCCTTGGCCGTAAAGTGGGGAGAAAATCTCACTTCCTGGCCAAGGCAAGACGTAAAACTTTAGACAAACTACGGGCGGTAATTCGTGAAGCCCCAGATCGTATAACTCCTGCAATCTGGGAAATTGACGAATTCACTGCCCTCTAGGTCTGTAATGTACTATTAATACACAGAATTTGTGAAAAGCTCATTTTAAATTAAAACTTTGAATGTTTTTATATTTTGTTTGTTATAATTCATTGATAATCATAATGCAAACAACACTAGCATTCGAGTTCAAACTACAGAGTGTTCCATAGTTACCAATCCGTAGGTATTCAAATCGCCAGGCCGCAACGTAACCCATCATAAAATTCCAAACTTGCCTTCACAAGTTTCTACACAGCACGTTCTGTTGACTTGTTCCCACATGCATTCGTCCATCCATACGTACCTGTAACAAAAGCATCCGATTTTAAAACATCAATAAAAGCAATTAATTACACCAAATAGGAAATACATCAATGCTAACTAGAATGCCAACAACGATACATCCGAGTAGTGAAGTGATCCATCAATCAAAGAAGAATCGAATCATAAAATTCGTATGAAACTTTCTCTGGTATAATGTTTTTTTTTAGTATTAAGGTGAGCTACTTAACTAGTAAGTAGGAGGTTAGGTGTGTTTTTTTTATATAATCTATTATAATAAAAAGCTTTTAGGTATAAAGGAAGACGCCATTAAATAGTTTATAATTATTATTTTCTACGATAAGACAAGGAACTGTTTTTGTCATCGATACATCATTTTGATCTATTTATTCTAACGATAGCAGTTACTAACTATAAATGATTTTTCAAATATCGTTCGAAACATGGAGCTACAGATCCAATTTGATCGATTCATTCCCTCAACGTTGCTCTATCGGCAGAGCCTTAACTGACCGATTTGAGATAAACAACTTAACTGCATCCGAAACTAGTAATCACGTATCAACAGATGTACCAGTTAATATTTAGGGTTCCTTCAGAGATTAAAGAATATTTCAAAATCATATGGAAGGTATGGTAACTTATTTTATAGGTAAATGCTATGAGATCGAAATATTGATTAGATTCTTTCAACGACACCGAACAAATAAATTCTTTGTAGCTACAGAATATTTTCTCAATATTTTAATTTTAATTAACCACTCACTGGTATGAAAAATGCGAATTATAAACTGAATTAATTTCAAATCAACGTCGATCTTATTGTTTCACTACACATTGCCTTTAACTAAGTCTAAAAACGGTCAGGCCAGTATTGTTCAAAATAGCACCCCTTTTTCTGCTCTTTTACACATGTCAAACCCAATATAGCTCGAGAGTCAACAGCAAAGACAGCAGTGAACCTTTGCAGCGGACGCTTGACTATCCATTTGCGATGCGGTTTACAACTGTCAAAGGGCGAGGTGCGTGAAGTAGTTTTTCTATACGAAATTGAACCATATACGCGCCACTCGCATTGAAAAACCACCGGTCGTAATCCGCATCGCAAACAGGTGGCAAAACGTTATGCCGCTGCCGGTCGTAATCTGCATCGCTACCGAAAGATCGATAAAGGGTCCAAGAAAAAGATTCAACATTAAAAAGACAGCAGTGAACCTCTGCTCTAAGTTTAGGAGGTTGTACTAGCAATTTGTCAACGGAACCAATTTGTATAAAATTCCCGGGACCGATGACCGGTTCGCTATCTGGTTTGACTGTCCGTCACACGGACGTCACGTCACGCCTCAGCATAAAATGATTTATAACCCCACATGCAATCGATAACGACTCCTAATCTCCCAAATACATGGCTTAAGTTCCTTTGTGCTCGCACCAGAATAATTTGTATGTTGATAACTTTTTATACATTAGCCCGTGAAAGTTTTATCCGCATATGTGAGTAAGCGTAAGAGTTTCGGCCCTTGATAGGTATCTGAGTTACATCATGAATCGACTTCCGAATAACCTTTGGTGCTACTTTGAACAACGATCAAAGGTCTTTTCGTGCAATTTAATCTGTCAATCGACTTTCACATTAACAGAGACACGGTAATCATCTTGATCACGGTAATCATCACGGTGGTCATTCTAAGACATTTACCTTACATTGTTTACCTTACATTCTATGACATTACAGAGATATACAACAATCTTTAATCGTAAGTCCTGTTTAAAAAAAATTTGCATGACATAATTTTTTCAAGAACACCAATATAGGAAGCGGAACTCTTAACTACTACAGCCTATTATGCGTCGTACTGCTGGGCACAGGCCTCTTTTTATCACGAGAGGGTTTGAACTCTTAACTAACACCAAAGAAAATTCTATCTATCCATCTATATACATATAATAAAGCTAAAGAGTCTGAGGTACATGGAACATATTCAAAAAAGGCTGGGGATATTTAGAATCGATAACAGATCACATTCCAGCAGTTTTTAAAATTCTTGTCTGTTTGTCTGTTTATTTGACCGCGCATCACGTGAAAACTACTGGACCTATTTTGATGAAATTTAGTATGAAGATAGTTGGAGTCCAGAGAAAGGACATAGGCATAGGAAAAACGCATAGTTCCCGCGGGAGCGCGATAACCGAATTCCACGTGGGCGAAGTCGCGGGTGAAGCTACTCTAAAAATAAGCAATACCATAACATAACAGAACTCGACTGCAAATGATATCAACTAGGTATTGCACAATCACAAGTTGATAAATCTTCTACGAACGTCTGGCCCATTTGAAGACTGATCGCCCACACTGCTCAATAGATGCACCAAATACATGACATAACCTTAATCTTCTCTCATTACTTTCAATTACATTAAAGGATTACCCCAATTTGTTATGAAATCTTGCTGTGCAATCGTCTAGATTTTTTAGGAAAGAGGACAGTTTTTAAATGGGAGAAAAATAGTAAGTAAACCTTTTGAAAAAGCTTTCGTATGTCATTGTGTTATGCTACGATCCACAACACTAAATTATTTCAAACAGCAACCTACAATAAATTATTTTTCGATGCTCATGTCAAGATGTCGTAGACAGTTTAAATATTGTCATAGCACACACAAATACCATAAATAACAATAAACATAAATAGGTCATCTACGTATGTTTTTCTGAAAGGGCTTCAGAGTACCTAAAATGCTAGATGTAAGTACATTTAACTTAATTTTAGTATGTCTTGCCTAATCATGAAGTTATATGAAACTAGCTGAGCCCGCGGACTTCGTACCTCCTTAGAATATTTTTTTGTTATGAAAAATAGCTTACGTCCTATTCACAGACCTACTGAACATACACTCCAAATATCATAAGAATCGGTCGAGCCGTTTCGGGGGAGTTTGGTTACAAACACTGTGACACGAGAATTTATATAATAGATAATGTATACGTAAATAAATAAATATCTTTGGGACATTTCACACATATATTGCAAACTAAGCAAAGCTTGTACTATGGATGCTAGACAACGATATAAATACTTATATAGAGAAATACATACATATATAAATACCAACATCCATGACTCAAGTACAAACATTCGTGTTCATCACACAAAGTTTGCCCCGAGCGGGACTCGAACCCGCGACCATCGGAACAGAAGGCAGGGCAACCAACTGGACCAATTCGGCCGTCACATATGTTGTTATATTAATTACAGCATTCATTTTAATATAGTCGGCTCCTTAAAATGACCTTCATTGTGTTGTTATTTGGCAACAGACCTCGAAGATACAAATATCCCTGGAAACACGACAAAACAACGCTTTCTTCAACAAAGGATAGAAATTTCGACACCAAATTAGCCACGAGCGTGGCGAAGTGCATAGTGGGAACATTCCGCGGTGTGGAAATAAAGAAATGATGTCGTGACAACCGACGACACTTTTGTGTAATTTTTTGTCGGTTATGAGGTCGGAATTAAGTATTTCAGCCCACTGTGCGGTAAAAGTGTTTTGAATGTTTTTACCCGATAGAAAGTGTCAATGGAATTAGATGCGATCTAAGTACGTGATTAGTAATGGAGTGGACGAGTTTTTTTGCATCCACGGTCGGGTCTTGTGATCATGACAGAGTTTTTACTTTTTCAATTTTATTCATTAAACTGAGTTTAAACGCTTTCGTAGCACAAATATTTTAACAAGCCAGTGTGACTATTCATTGTGGTTTTATAAAAAACTAGCTTCTGCCCGCGACTTCGCCCGCGTGGAATTCGGTTATCGCGTTCCCGCGGGAACTACACGTTTTTCCGGGATGAAAAGTAGCCTTTGTCCTTCCCCGGGACCCCAACTATCTCCATGCCAAATTTCATCTCAATCGGTCCAGCGGGTGAAGCGTGAAGAGGTAACAGACAGTCAGACAGACAGAGTTACTTTCGCATTTATAATATTACTAGCTTATGCCCGCGACTTCGCCCGCGTGGAATTCGGTTATCGCGTTCCCGCGGGAACTATACGTTTTTCCGGGATGAAAAGTAGCCTATGTCCTTCCCCGGGACCCCAACTATCTCCATGCCAAATTTCATCTCAAGCGGTCCAGCGGGTGAAGCGTGAAGAGGTAACAGACAGACAGACAGACAGAGTTACTTTCGCATTTATAATATTACTAGCTTATGCCCGCGACTTTGCCCGCGTGGAATTCGGTTATCGCGTTCCCGCGAAAACTATGAGTTTTTCCGGGATAAAAAGTAGGACCCCAACTATCTCCATGCCAAATTTCATCCAAATCCGTCCAGCGGTTGAAGCGTGAAGAGGTAACAGACAGACAGACTTAATATTGATATGGATATATGGATATGGATGTCACGCTACTTTTGTAACGATCCCAGATGGAAACTGGTCCCTTTTTTTTTCAAACTGGAGACTGAAACCCAGCCTCTAATAATGTTGGAAGTGCTGGAACACAGTGGGGTTACTCTGCATGATAAGTACTCGAAATAAGTTTTATTCAAAAATTTAATTTTTGGGACACGATTTAACTGCCTGTACTTTGCCTGTACCCTTCAAGACAAATCAAACGAGCCCAAATTCGATGGGTTTATGTAGTTTTATTACCGAGTTCCTATGGCCACCTTCGAGCTCCATCATCAGATCAGCTCCACGTCATCATAATGTTGCATTGTCTCGCGATTTACATATTCGTGCAATCGGAAATCAGAAAGTGGGTCAAAAGAGATTCCATTACATACTTACATACAGGTCGACCTAACAAAAGCGTGTTAAAAAAGGGACGACAGCTATCCAGGATGACATACTTAAGCCGCTGAACATTAAGCCTCCCTCAAGATTTTCGGGGTGCAAAAGGGATTTCATAGGGAATCTATAGGGAACGTCAAAACGTCACGGCGTTGAAACTGAACTTTAAGTAGCTAGATTTAAAGTTCAAATGGATCGCTGTGACGTTTTGACTTCTCCTATAGATTCCCTATAAAATACCTTTTGCGAAACGAATGAGGCTCCAGGGGCTATATATTCGAAGTCTTAAATAGGGATCTCCCTGTTGCCTATAGGATCGCTCACGGGTCGCGTGAACTTTAACACATTCCCTGTCCCCATATAAAATGACAGCACAATCTCACAAGTCCAACTGACGTATGTATACGTATCTTAGTATGAAGCAGTGACTCCACACTGGGAGCATGGACTTGTGAAAAAAGCTTCATGTCCCCACATTGGGGGCCTTCGGACAGGGAACGTAATAAACAGCTAGATTTAAAGTTCAACTTAAGCGCCGTGACGCGTGAGCGATCCTATAGGGAACCGGGAGATCCATAGGGATCCATAGGGATTCGAAGTCTTTAAATAGTTAAAGACTTCGAATACAGCCCCTGATTTGTTTTGAATAAGGTAACTAAAAGACAGAATGAATGAAAATTGCTTGAAAAGGTGAGCACGTCAATTTTACTAAATAAGTAATAAGTAAGTAATTTCAAAGAGAAACCAGTAGCACAGATCATACCAAGTTATTTATTAGACACCTTGAAATTTCTGCTCCTATCACACAAATTGAAATCGTGATCATAGCTCAAATAATGTAAATAGTTCTCCTGTCACATTCAATTGGGTAGCTTACGAGTTTAAGAATAGAGTTGAGGATGGTTTGTGGGCGCCGTTCCGCTGTCTGGTTCGATCTAGCATGATCGTCGGAGTATAGCACGACAAAACTTGAAGGCGCGCGGCGAAGTGCTTAAGCCGTTAGCACAGGGTCGTTTATTGCTTAATCCACGCGCCTTCGAAGTTGTGTAGACCTGTACGTATTAGCGAATTTCTCTGCATTTCTCTTACTTTCCAAGTAGTTGAATAACCCGGGTTAGCTCATCTCAATTACGTCAACGCTATATAAATTATGTATGAATTTGAGCTCATTATGTTATAGCTCTATGATTAATAGTTGTTTTTTTATGTCGATGGTATAGGCAAACGAGCGCACAGCCCACCTGATGGTAAGTGGTAATTGCGACCCATGGACATTTGACAGCCCAAATGTTATGTGTATTAAAATATTCAATAAAATTAACGACGAAATAAAATGTATAGAATCAGACAAAAAATTTGAAAATAATTTAAAAAAGTACCTAGATAATAAATGTTATTATGATTTAAATGAATTTTTCGATGGCAATAATTGAAAGAGAAATATTTAATAAATAATTACCATTGTATTATGTATGTAATGACTTATTTCAAAGATACATTTGACAAAAAATATATATAATTATCCAATTTTAATCCCCTCACATTAGGTATATACATTTGACATCACCTAGAATCTATTCATATTATTGTAAATCACACCATACTCATTAGATTATAAGTAACCTTTTTGCTGTGCCCCTCCGGGCTTCATAATATGTATGTGCAAATGTATGTGTGTATTATGAAATGCATTGAATAAATGAATATGAATATGAATATTTTATCCCCCATTACGAAACCATAAGATCTCGAATGCGTTGCCTACCCTGAGGCCTAAGATGGAATGCCTCTGTGCCTGAAATTTCACCGGCTGCCTTAACCCCCTACCGGAACACAACAGTGCGAGCTCTGCTATTTGGCGGCAGTTATCGGGGAAAGACGGTCTAATGAGAGCACATTATTACCTAGTACCTGTTTCAGTAAGACGTACGACATTATATAAGTTACCTTTTCGTCTAGAGAAGTACCATTTTAATAGACTAATAGGATATTGTATGTATTACGGACCAAAGATCAGTTAATCATTTTAGTTCTTATTTTGATTGACTTTGGTTAAAAGCGCTGGTGAAACTCGTTTCTTTTCGCCAATGATTATTTTATAAAAAAAATGCCAGTTGCTTCTTAATTAACATTTAAAACATGTAAATTAATGAAGTTTTATATTGTGGTCCCACTGCTGGGCACAGACCTCCTCTCATCACGAAAGGGTATTGGCTACAGTGGCTTTGGCTTGAATTTCGCACATAAGTAAACTTAGAGGTGCGAGCCGGAATCGAACCCCCGACCTTGCATGAGAGGCGGTAGGTCGAACCACTAGGCCACCACGGCTTAGTATCGAGTAGAAACACATGTTACGCGATTATCATATTATAGAAAGTGAACTCCTATATTGTAAATTTCGTCCAAATCGTTAGGCCCTCTCTTAAGTCGTTTGTATTAATTAATAAATATACAAGATTAGTGCGTTTAAAGTATAAGACATGTAACCCACGTGACTTCTCGTAGTGTATCAAAACGTAACTTGTAACTAAAACGACTTTCCTCTTTTTTACAAGATTTCACGTCTTCCGTAGATGAAACATCTAATTTTTAACATTTACCTACCACTAATAACAGTTACCTACTTCACTGCGGAACTAGATGAATATATTTCTTTGGAGCTGCTATACATAACGAGCTAATCGACTACATAGATTAATGCACTCTTTGTCTAAATGTAGGCTATAGAAAGTGCAGCTTTCCTATGGGAAAATAATCAGAACTCTCGCTGCGGCTCGATACTAAATCCGCGTGGGATATCTATTAACATAAAAACTTCAAGAAAACTTCAAAAGTTTAAATCAACTCATTTTATTTAAAATGGTATTTTTCTTTTTCTAACACAATAAAAAAGACAAAAAAATTCAGCCATTAAATAAACCAACACTCAGTAGCGGAACTTTGTAGGCTTCCCTGGTAGCAGTACAGTAGATACATCATCATCATCATCATCATTTCAGCCGATAGACGTCCACTGCTGGACATAGGCCTCCCCCAAGGCGCGCCACTCAGACCGGTCCTGTGCCACTCGCATCCACCGCGTTCCCGCGACCTTTACAAGGTCGTCACTCCATCTTGTTGGAGGCTTACCGACAGCTCGTCTACCGGTTCGCGGACGCCACTCCAGGACTTTCTTGCCCCATCGGCCATCAGTCCTGCGAGCAATGTGCCCCGCCCACTGCCACTTAAGGTTCGCAATTCTTCGGGCTATGTCGGTGACCCTAGTTCTACTGCGGATATCCTCATTTCTGATTCTATCACGCAGAGAAACCCCGAGCATAGCCCTCTCCATTGCCCTCTGGGTGACCTTGAGCCTTCTTATGAGGCCCATCGTAAGCGCCCACGTCTCGGAACCATAAGTCATCACTGGCAACACACACTGGTCGAAGACTTTCGACTTAAGACACTGCGGTAATTTGGACGAAAAGACACTGCGAAGCTTCCCGAACGCTGCCCAGCCGAGTCGGATTCGACGATTAGTCGGTTAGTAGACGGATCAGTAGATACATGAGATAAAAAAAAACCGACTTCAAAACTCCGACAGCCTACAAAGTCGGTGTCAAGTTTGTCATCAGCTTTGGGTCGGTTCACTTGACACCGACTTTGTAGGCTGTCGGAGTTTGAAGTCGGTTTTTATTTTTCTATTAAAATTTTTTTTTTTCGGCTACAATTTTCAAACATGGGTACGATGGGACGTAAGCCTCACTGTAGTCTTTGAAATTGATGCCAAAAGCATACACGTGCTAACAAGAAAAAACATACAGTCGAATTGAGAACCTCCTCCTTTTTTGAAGTCGGTTAAAAAAAACTTGAATTTAAATCAAGCAAGTGTTTAGAATCTTATAACCGAACCTATCTTGCTTTGCATCTTAAACCTGACCTTAATTCGCGGCACGTTCGCAATAGGCATGTTAGTGGTAATGACAGATGAGGCTCAAAGCATTTCTCCATCCTAGACACGTAGAAAGTCTAGAGCTACAACTAATAAGAACGAACCTATTAAACTTCAAACTGCATGATAATCGAGCTATAAGAGATAGTTTTACTACGGTTTATTAAGAGAAATTAGTGAAAATGGAAACTTGCGCGACGCTGTGAAATGTTAAATGGTATCCTATACTATTAAACAAGCAATATTTGTATGTATATATGTCTATAGAATTATTTGTAATCGCTTTCTCGAAAACGGCTCTAACGATTTCGATGAAATTTGGAATATAGAGACTTACGGGGGTAATAAATCGATCTAGCTAGGTCTCATATCTGGGAAAATTCGTTTTTAGCTATTTTTACCCGAGCAAAGCTCGGTCACCCAGGTCACTTTATACCTATATATTATTACTAGCTGACCCCGCGGACTTCGTACCGCCTTAGACTTTTTTTAGGTATGAAAAATAGCTTACGTCCTATTCTCAGACCTACTGAGCATACACTCCAAATTTCATAAAAATCGGTCGAGCCGTTTCGGAGGAGTTTGGTTACAAACACGAGAATTGTATAAGTATATTAAGAAGATATCTAAGTGGAACCTACCACAACAATTACAAGAAATAATATGCTTTTTCCAACGACAAGAATGCAACTTCAGTGCAGCAACGACCTTCACATTTACCGTCATCCGTGTAATACAACCGAAAACCGGATCCGCAAGATTTTAATTTCAACAAAAAATAGAAGAGAGAACAGAGAGTCAAATCGACGGTCAATTTTTAATAGTTTATATTTAAGTATCTCTACTTAAATATATTTCGTCCTATTTTAAATATTTTCTAGTTATACCTATCTATAAGCCCGACACAACTCAGGGGCCGGAAAGTTCTCGAATGGCGCCCGCGAACCGGGAGACGAGCTGTCGGTAGGCCTCCCACAAGATGGAGCGACGACCTCGTGAAGGTTGCGGGAAACCGGTGGAAGCAAGTAGCGCAGCACCGGTCTGAGTGGCGAGCCTTGGGGGAGGCCTATATCCAGCAGTGGACGTCTTTCGGCTGAAATGATGATGATGAACTCAGGAGGTAGGCGCGCGGCACAAGATATACAGGGTGGCCCAATAAAACGTTGACAAACTATTATTAAAATATATCTTTATTACTTATACCAATCTTTCAGAACGACATTAAAATGATAAACTAGCACTATTTAGGACTAAAAATAACTAACTATCTTCAAAATATCCCCCTTCGACTTTGATACATAGGCGTAAACGTTTGTTAAAATTTCCCACTATATGCCGCAGCACCTCTAAGGATATTTTATCCCACTCCTCAATAAGTTTTGCTTTCAGAGCGGCGATGTTTTTGTGTTGGGTAGCACAAACCCTTGTCTCTAAGATGGACCATAAACTATAATCCATTGGGTGAAGGTCAGGCGAATAAGGTGGCCACCTTATTCTTTCTCACTCTTTTGAGCTTATAAAACCGGGGAAATTCTCCTTGCACCACTGCTGCACACTAAGGGCCCTGTGAGATGGAGCAGAGTCTTGCTGGAATATCCATTGTTGGTTGCCAAAATGTTGTTGGCTCCAAGGAAGAACTACGGTTTCAAGAATGTCTCTCCTGTATGTTTCTTGGTTAATTTTGACACCTTTTTCTATAAAAACAAGGGGTGTTTTGCCCGTAGAACAAATTCCGCCCCAAACCATAACAGATTCCGGCTTTTGGCGATGAGGAATCACAGCATTCGCACCAGGACGACTAGAACACCACATTCTGTCATTTTGGCGATTGTGAGCCTGTTCGATGGAAAAAAGTTTTTCATCTGAAAAAAGGACGTTTTCCCACTTCTCAGTGGCGGCACGCTTCATAAATAAACGACATCTCTCATAGCGAACTTTTTTGTCTTTATCTGTAAGAAGTTGTGCTTTACGCAGCTTGTATGCTTTCAGATTAAGGTCATTTCGAACAATACGTTGCACCGTCGAACGACTTACACCCAAGTCGCGAGCCATTTTTCGTACTTTGGTCCGTGGATTACGATCAAGTCGTTTCTTGATAATGTTTCGGAGAGTAGGAGTCCTAACTGTCCTCTTTCTTCCTCGGCCAGGGCGGTCTGCAATATCGCCGAGCTCATTGAATCGCTTAATTGTCTTAAAAACAAGTTGACGACTGACACCTAGCGATCTAACTATCTCACACTGACGTTTTCCAGCTTCATGTAAGGAAATTATTGCTACACGTTGATAAAACATTACAATATTTCATTAAAAGCAAACCGTATTAAACAAGAAGTCTATTTCGAATGATGGGCGAAATGTTTGAAAATGGAACACTAAAAGAACAGAACTCGTAATGCGTTCCATATTTAAAAAAAAATACTTTTTTATTTTGTCAACGTAATATTGGGCCACGGTGTACTTACCCTGCGTCAGCTCGCATTTTCTAACTTGTTTTAAGGTATAACCGAATTTTGGATTTGGTGGACCTATTATTAACCAGATCTGCAGGACTTTCATTTCAATACAGATGGATGAAAGAGTTTTTGTTTTTTGAATCTGAAAATATTTCGTGTTTATTTTCATCTATTTTCTGGTGTCTAGTGTCTATCCTTTCTCCACCAATCGTAGCAAAAGGTAATCCTAACCTACCTAATAAAATTGTGTCGTGCATAAGTCCCCCTCGTAACCCTCTCGTGATGAGAGGAGGCCTGTGCCCAGCAGTGGGCCGTAAATAGGCTGTTGTAGTAGTAGTAGTAGTAGTGCATAAGTAGAATACCTAAAGTGAATGCATTTATGTGACGCAATTGACAGCTAAGTATATCCCCTGCTTTATCATCTTTACCGTGTTATTATTTATTATTTATTTATTTATTTATAATAAATGCGAAAGTAACTCTGTCTCTCTGTCTTTCTGTCTCTCTGTCTTTCTGTCTGTCTGTCTGTTACCTCTTCACGCTTCAACCGCTTGACCGATTTGGCATGGAGATATTTGGGGTCCCGGGAAAGGACATATGCTACTTTTTATCCTGGAAAAACGCATAGTTCCCGAGGGACCGCGATAACCGGATTCCACGCGGGCGAAGTCGCGGGCAGAAGCTAGTAAAGAATATACCATCAATTAGATACTACTTAACTTCAAATAACACAATTTATACGAAAATAATTTAACATGTTGCCAAAATAAAATAAAAAAAGAGTTTCTGAATGTCACGTTGGTATTGAGCCGCGTCATTCTGTGGCACCCGCCAACAAGGTGCAGAATGTAAAAATTAGCAATTTAAATTTCGAATGTTTTTTTTAAATCTAAGATTAAACGTGCGCGTTGCCATGCCAGTTGTAATAGTACATTATTGCAGAGGCCGCCAAGTAGCGCATTGCCGGACGAGTCAGTTAGAAGGCTGAGCGAAGCGAAGCCTTCTATTAGTACGAGTCCGGCAATCGCAATTGCGGCCGAGGCATATATAATGCTTTTCTCAAACAGCGAGGAAATACGTAAGGTCAGTCGGGGCAAGTGCGCCAGGATGGGGTAAGTGCGCCTAACATAAATATATCGAAACCTATAACTATTACTGAACTAGTAGTTGGCTGTTTGCAAGGCATAGGGGCGAAATAAATTTAGGCGCACTTACCCCACATCAGTATTTACTACTTCCATGATCGTGGATGATTTGGCCATGGAAGTTGTACTTATTACCTCCATGGATTTGTCAGTTCCGGGGAAAGTGCGCCAGGATGGGGTAAGTGCGCCTAACATAAATATATCGAAACCTATAAATATTACTCAACTAGTAGTTGGCTGTTTACAAGGCATAGGGGCGAAATAAATTTAGGCGCACTTACCCCACATTAGTATTTACTACTTCCATGATCGTGGATGATTTGGCCATGGAAGTTGTACTTATTACCTCCATGAATTTGTCAGTTTCTAGAGGTGTCTCAAATAGCAAGCGAATTAAAAAAAACACACACGACAATAATGTTTTTGCTGGCCAAGGCCGGCAATGGACAGCCTCGCGTCTTCTTTTTTTGAAAGTAACACGAACATTTCCGAGCATGTTTGAGAAAAAAATATTTTCGGCCAGATACTATTAAATAAGTAAATAAATTCATGATTTTCAATACAAAGAAGAGAAACGAATAATGACATTAGAAAGAGTAATTTGTGAACTTCATTTATCAAGTATGTATGCAAATCGTTTATTATTGCACTTATATGTTAGAAAAGCAATTTAGAGGATTGGTTCTATTTGAAACCCTTATTCACTTATGTCTATAGCTCGAGAATAATGACGAAACAGTAACTGGATGAATTTCAAATCCAATTTGTAATTTTAGCTCCTAGTCAATGAGTTCGAAACAATACAGACAGGTATATAAAAGAGCAAGAACTACAGTAGGTCCAATTGCACGCTGACTTATAATCCATACTAATATTATAAGTGTGAAACTAACTCTGTGTCTGTCTGTCATTGAGATGAAATTTGGCATGGAGATAGTTGGGATCCCGGGAAAAGACCATAGGCTACTTTTCATCCCGGAAAACCGCATAGTTCCCGCGGGAGCGCGATAACCGAATTCCACATAGGCGAAGTCGCGAGCAGAAGCTAGTAATATTATAAACGCGAAAGTAACTCTGTCTGTCTGTCTGTCTGTTACCTCTTCCCGCTTCAACCGCTGGACCGATTTGGATGAAATTTGTTATGGAGATAGTTGGAGTCCTGGGAAAGGACATAGGCTACTTTATATCCCGGAAAAATGCATAATTTTTGCGGGAGCGCGATAACTGAATTCCACGTGGGCGAAGTCGCGGGCAGAAGCTAGTGTAATATAAAATGCAACTTAAATTTCCAGTAATATGCTTCTTATAGACAAATTAAGTATATTTCCATACCTAGTAGACTAAAGACATTGTGTCTACTCTGTGCACACCAAAAGGAAGACTTTTTTTAAATTCTTTCTCAACTTGAAAAATGACTTGAACTTGAATGAAATGATGAACTTGAAATGGTGATGCTGTGAGCCTATAATGTCTGTAGCTACAGGTTGCAGGTAGTAGGCGTTTTAATTAACCACTTGATTAATTACATTCGGAAAGAGAAAGGATAATAAAATATAACACACTCGAAAACCAGTGCGCTTCGAACAGATTTACCATACTATATGAACATGTTTAATATTAATTGCTTTAGAAATTAACAATTCCATTTTATAAGTACTTATAGCTTGAACAGCAATAATATTTACTTTCGTTATTTCAACTGTACTCTAATTATAAAGCGCTGCATTAAGAACGCGAAAACACACAGCAACACTTCATTTCCATTTCACGCAGGGAAAGTTATGTTCCCAATGACCACCGACATGTAGTAATACCTAAGTACATTTGTATATAATCTATCATACCTATATCTTTATAGTATGTTAAAGGGGTAACCCTTTCTTACCGTCTATCTGTCTGTTCGTTTGTAAGAGTAATCGCCGGAACTACTGAACCAAAAAAAGTGCGGTTTTCAAAGGTACAGAGACATCATTCAGAGCTATAAGTACTAGTAAAATAAGCTATTTTTGAGCTATGTATGGGAAGAAAAGTTATCGTCATTTTTATATTCCACGTGGACGAAGTCGCAGGGCTCCACTTGTTGTTTAAAAAACCCTTATTATGAGCTTTTTTATATTTCTAACCAACATATTGTTTTGAGGAGAAAATATAATACACACGGCCCAAGAAAAGAAAAACCATTTAATTTGTAATTATATCGTTTTCTAAACAACTTAAAGTAACAAACTATTATACCCTTCAAAACACTCGTAAAGTAACAATTAAAGTCCTTACTCAGCCTTAGTTTCTAATGGCTCATTATCGAGTAGATCGCAACATGGCGGCCGGTTATGCGCACGCGCTCGCTTGCGACACTTCGAGACACGCGATCAAACGCTTCATATTTATGAACGGGGAGAAAATCCTATGTCCTATTATAATACCTAAAACTAATATAATTCTAATTGATTTGTTATTAAATTTTCAGTGAAAATCCATCGTCAAAAATGTTTGTACCCGCATCGCTTATGGCTAATTGTTTTTTTTTACTGTTTGCTAGTTTCGAGTTTCTATGCAAAAAAGTGAAAAAGCCGTCTTTATAGCGTCGAATGTAATGTTTAGACATATGATAGTATTGAGTGTATGTATTTCTATTTTAAGTAAGAATACTTACAAACACTTTTGAGCTACCATGACACTTTTTTACTCTTAAAATAGTGAGAGCTCTAATGGAGGCTATTGCACTTGCACGCTTGTTGCCCTTTAATTTAGTTGAGTAATTTAATAAAACAGGTTATTACCTACGTCCCATTCTGTTCAAAGCATTATATTTAGAAAAAGGAGCTTACAATTTCTTCACTAATGTTATGGCGGCACCATAAAATTATATCTATCTAGAACTGAAAAAAAAAATGTTTTTTTTGTTTAGAGATAAATATTATCTTCTGTTTTAATGGGATCAAATAGTTATAAAGATCATTTCACTACATTCACAAAAAAAATACCTAGGCTGTGTTACGTTACGATTTCAGGCTACTCCGAGTTGTCCAACAGAATTGGCGTAATAATTTCATTCAGGTAATCTAACTACTACTACTACTACTAAAGTATTATGTATACGATGTGACTGTACTTTTAAATAAATAAATAAATTAACTACTCGACTATTTAATTTAAGTAATTCAAACCTGTGCGCCGGTTTTAATTAAGAAAAGAATGTGATCGCGTATCATGGCGACCTTGTTAACGCATTGACCACCACCGTCGACCGCAGCCGACAAAGCTGCAGCGTAGAATGTATACCTAGGTCGTGCGCGAGAGTTGATTTTGGCGCTACGTTGGCTTTGGCGTGGCAGTCGCTATGTTAATTTCTATCACGAGTGACCTCACGGTGCCAATCAAACTGGTCCGCTGGGACCGGTCGATAATTTGTAATAAGCCGTGGTCGGAAACTTTAACTCGTATTTGACCAAATACGAGTAGTTCTAATAATAGCTAATGCGTGTTTTTTTACAAACACATGTCTACACTTACCTATGTGTGTTACTTATATGTATAGTATAAGGTCCTGTTGATAATAGAAATGCCAATTTTTGTGTGTGAGTTGAAATATGTTTGTTACTTGATCACGCTAACATGGTGTGATGAATTTGAATACATTTTGATATAAACAAATTATTATCTAGGCTAGGACCATTGTGTACCTACACCAGTTAAGTTCATAAAGTATACAGTTTCGCTTGGCAAAGGCCTTCTTTCTCCATCCTTACATGAAATATAATAATATGTGTGTATACATTATGTACCTGAAAAAAAGCGAAAAAAACTAAACATACTTTAATGTAAAGGTGTTTTAAATGGCAACACTTTGTTAAGAAGTAAGTCGCTTTTCAATTTCGAATAAAGTTTTAAAAATATTTTTATTATCATTCAAGCTTCTGATATTTAATTTTCTGATCTGAGGTTGTGGTCCGAGAGGTGTCAAGTGGAATCGATTGTTCTCGCAGATTTCTCCGGCATTCCGGGGCTTGGTAGAAATCCGCTGTGTCAACATTTATGCGCTCATTTATTGATTTAATATTTAAATAAGACGTTCATGAATGTATTATCTTTTCTACTGCTGACTACAGTTGTCAGTCTATCTTAGCTACTTTAGCAAATTATCATTATACTACCGTGCGCAAAGACTAAAAAAGATTTTTGGATTGTTCGACTATTTTCCTATTTATTAAAAGGTGCATTTTGTTGTTTCATCAATATCATCACTTTTTTATGACAGATACATGTAAAATACGAGTCAATAATGTATAATGTCACGTATTGTAAGTATTATGTAAGGTATCTCATTGGTATCGCAGGGGGCTTTATTAGTAGTTTTCAAACCAAAGTGGTTGTTGATGTCTTTGTTTTTAGTAAAATGGTTATGCAACATCCAAATATAGATATACTCACTATGCAATACCTCAAACTCGATCTTTTCATCAATTAATCAGTCCGAACTACTATTAATATGCATAAAAACCTTGCTATATGTGGTATAAAATTGAATAACATGGAACGATGTATGGACGTAGGAATTGTTGATTCTTTCAACCGGACCTATCAGGTGAATCAAGATTAAGGTGACATTTTCAAGCTTTTATAATTAAGTCAGTCAAAGTTAGCAAAGTTGAAGCCGGTCTTCGAAGTTCTAAGAATATTTTGTATGCTTATTATTTAGGAGAAAATCCTTTTTTATCAAGTAAGTATTTAGATTAGACAAGATTAGTAGTTTTTAAATATGTACATATGTAAAACGGTTTGATGTAAATCTGGAGGCCAATAAAATTGCATACTTAATTGACTATCAGTAAAATAATTACAATATTTAGTGAATAAATATTGTGATGAGATTCCACCCCAAACAGCTTTGTTTGCGTCATACTGCTGGGCACAGGCCGCCTCTCATTACGAGAGGCTTTAGGCCATCATAGACTCATCATACATTTGACGGCCAAATTGGTCTAGTTGGTAGTAACCCTGCCTTCTGTTCCGATGGTTGCGGGGTCGAGTCCCGCTCGGGGCCAACTTTGTGTGATGAGCATGCATGTTTGTACTCGAGTCATGGATGTTTAGTATTAATATATGTATGTGTTTCTCTATATAAGTATTTATATCGTTGTTATATATCATTGGAGTTATATCATTGTCTAGCACCCGTAAGAAAAGCGTCGCTTAGTTTGGGGCTAGGTCAATATGTGTGATATTATTATGAGATACAATTTTGTTACACCGATATAAATGTACAAACGATCATATGTTTGATGGATAGGTAATGATCAACGCCGTCTATATAAACTACCTACTAGACTGACTACTGTTAGAATTATAAAATGTCTTAGTCAAATTATTTATTTTTTCAGATTGTATCAAATGAATTAGGTATACAAAATATAACTTGCCATTGATGTCATTTAATATAAATCAGCAGTCAATACCGGATGATTGCTTGATGTACCGATGATCTCATTCGAAGAATTCATTTGAACCAATGAGATATGGCACCTTGTCTTTGACAGGTCAATCTTGATATTATCAACGTTTGTTAATTATTTAAATTGGTATTAAGGCTAACCTTGAAAAAATCGTTGACATCACGTATTTTTATAGAGAAATCCTCTCAATAAATACTTGAAAAATAAATATATTTTTATATTTACCTAGAGCGACACCTTGGTAAGGTCAAACTTAGAAAAGTCAAAACTGAATACGTATTATATTTTTGAACCCAATTGTATGCTGATTAATATGCCTCAGTGTTGCTATATCCAGAGGTACAAGTCGAGAATGGGCATGGGGATCTACAGCAAAGCTATAAGCCATAAGTCCATAGCTATAAGATTTGGGTCCAGGAATACAATTCACCTAAACAAATTTTTATTCCCCACAAATGTTTTTTTTTTCAATGCTGCTGTCGGGGTTGAGGCCGGATTTATTCTGACCCTTTCCTTATAGTCGATATATGAACTGCCGGCCTTATGCATGAAAGACGGTAACTCAAACCACTAGGAGGCTATCATGGCGCGATACTGTGCGTGCCTCCTGGGATAATAAAGAAAATTGATGGAAAACGCCGGATGACGAATTAGCAACGAAAAAACAAACATTGTGGTTTGGTGTTAAAATCCATTTTCCTCTGTAGCTGTTATTTATGCTACGGGAACCAACGAATCGGAAGAGATAATTGTAATTGTTGAAAGATACAATTGTGTGCTTCCGATAGCCTTAGAGTATTCGGAAGCGAACTAGCATAAAGTTAAGTTAGAGTTACCTACTTACTATTAAATAAAAACCAATGGCTATAGAAACAATTCCAGTAATACGGGTGCCTTTAATATAAATCGGCTTTGCCATTTATCATAGATATTATTATCTAGAAACAGTTTAATAGGTACACTGCGAAATTAAAAAAAACAGCACCACATTGAACAGGTAGAGAAGGTAGGTCATTTTAAAACATTATTTTTTACGCATAAAATATGCAAACCTGGAATGGTTAAACTACTCATTTGTGACAGATTAATCGACAAAAGTTCAAAAGACAAGTTAAATCGTCGTTGGATCTCAGCCTATAAACAGAGTACATCACAATTGTGTCACTCAATGGACCATTTACGATCAAACCAACCTGCCAGCTAACATTGTGTTATTACAAAGGCTTTAAACGGATCATTAGCTTTCCATTCAACAATTTTACATTCAGTTTTCAACCTTATATCCACGGATGAAGGAAGAGGTTTGGCACGTTTTTAAGTTAATTCCTACCATAAAAGCGGATTGTGACGAAATTTGTCAGGGCGCGGTGTGTGGGACTCCCGTGCGCTACTGAATTTTAATTCGGTTTAAGTACCATGTACTGAGTTTTCCTTAAAATTTTCCTTTAAAGTGAAATATTACGGAACTTTCTATTTGATATAGGAATTCTGTTTTCTCGATGTCGTTTCTTTATTATTTTTAAATTAACATTATCTAAATGCTTCACACGTCTATCCAACGATTTGGACGAAATTTAGAATATTGGGGTTTACGAGGTCGTCAAATCGATCTAGATAGGTCTTACTTATATCTGAGAAAACTCAGTTTTAGCTATTTTACCCGACTCCCGAGCAAAGCTTGGTCGCCCAGGTCCTTCTATTTTTATAGCCTAAATATGAAACAATATAATGTATAGTGCTGAATTTTCTTACTTTTCAACCGATGAAAAAAAAAGGAGGAGGTTCTCAATTCGACGCGTATATATTTTTTTAATGTATGACCAGGCATATCTCCGTCAATTGTGAACCGATTTCGATGATTCTTTTTTTAATTGAAAGGTGTACCTCCAACTTGAACCCTTTTAATAATTTGGTTTAGTTCTGATGATGGGATCCATGACAAAACGAGGGAACTCCTCGAAATTTGTTAGCATGTGTATGATTTTGGCATCAATTTCAAAGACTACAGTGAGACTTACGTCCCATCGTACAGATGTTTGGAAATAAAAAAAAATGAAAAAAATTGAACCGACTTCAAACTCCGTCAGCCTGTGAAGTCGGTGTCAAGTGAACCACCCCAAAGCTATGACTATCTTATAGTGTACTTGACACCAACTACACAGGCTGTCGGAGTTTGAAGTCGGTTCTATTTTTTATTGAAATTTTTTTTTACCTTCCATTTTGAAATTATATGCATTTTTATATTAGGTATGTTACATAGGTAAGTAATATGTAATAGGCTATTTTTTAACCCCACATTTACTAGAAAACAGCACCTGTAGCAGGTACCTAGTTTATAAACCCGATATAGAGCACGATTGTAAAGAAACATATCAAAATTTGACGACCGGATTGGTCTAGTTGGTAGTGACCCTGCCTTCTGTTCCGATGGTCGCGGTTTCGAGTCCCGCTCGGTGCAAACTTTGTGTGATGAACACGAATGTTTCTACTCGAGTCATGGATGTTTAGTATTTATATATGTATGTATTTCTCTATATAAGTATTTATATCGTTGTCTAGCACCCATAACACAAGCGTCGTTTAGTTTGGGGCTAGGTCAATATGTGTGAAATGTCCCAAGATATTATTATTATTAAATAAAGACTAGTTATACAAAGTTACACTACCGATTATGTCATCGAACAAAATTAAAACAAATCATCAATAATTAACTATGTATAACTATTTCACTTTATAATACTAGAGACTGAGGCTGGTCGAACGTAGCCCATTTGATTTCTGAATCAGCTTTACCTTGTTGCAAATTGTATGCAATTCTATGTAATTCAATAGGGTGCCGATAAAAGTGAGTGTTTTGGGGATTTCTGTCAGTGATATCATCGCTATTCAAAAGTATTTTTAGCTAGTTTGAACTTTGGTCGGTTCAGTGGCTTGAAAAATACCAACAGTTTTCTATCGGAACCCATTTTTCTTCAATTTAATAAAACTTTAAAATTTTACAAAAAGTGGTCTAAGGTTGCACTTAATAATTGAGAGTATTCAATAATCATGAAAAATATTAACAAGATTCGTATAAAACATATGATTCGTGATTTCTTAATGAAGGCGTTATGTAAGCGAGAGAAACGCAAGCCTAGGTCACCCGCCAGACGTTGCACACTTCTGTCGCTTGCTAAATGTTATTTAATATAAATGTTATGATAGTTACTAAAACATCAGTGATAAGTGTGTCATTAAGTTAAAATAATTTTATTTATAAGAAAACTATGGATTTTAATGTCTGATAAGATAATAAACGATTTTTATTTTTATTTATTTAACGCACCAAAATTTACAAACAAAAAATTTTGGACAGCTGAAATTATACAATAACGCTTCAAGTAAAATTTTTCTGAAAATTATCAACAATAAAAAAATGCCGTTTCATTTATTCACCTCTTTACCAATTTTCTTTTTATTTATAAATTATAGGTACCTTATTTGATTAACAGATACTTCTCAATAATATTTCTAGCTATACATTTAATAACTTAGGTAATAGTTCGGTTTGTTTCGTAGAGTTTAAGCAATTATTAAGTAAGTAAGTGCTTATTTTTTCTAAACGATGGCAAAAACTTTTTGCTGTAACGCAAAAAGTTTTACTCTTTAATGGCTTTTTGGATACGTTCAGAATAATAAGAAAAAAACTATGACACTCAAGAAAAGAAATTGTCATATTATGTAAAATATGTATATGTAAATAAAATTCACAGAAAGTTTTTATATAGCGCACGCCGTCCGCATACACATACAAAACAAAAATAAAATACACATCCATGCTACGGCCGCTTCATTTCGCATTGTAATTAAACACATTTCCTTTTCGACATTTACGCGCGATCGGTTGCACAATCACTTTTTTTAACAATTACGCCATTGAAAATAAGAAAACTCACCGTTGAGGGAAAGTTTCCAAGCACAAGTTCACGTCACAATTTTTAAATGGTAACACTAGGAGAACACTGGTTGGTGGGAGAAAAAAAAATGGAGCACGGGTTCGATATTTGAAATTTAAATTTGAATTTGGAACGTCGAGCCGCGCGGGCGCTCGGCGAGGCGGCGGCGAGAGACTGCGGCAATCACCGCCGTCGACCGATATGCGCGCACGCACGTACGGAGATAAAATTGGAAAAGCGATTTTTTTGGGGTGTCCTGGGATTTCCCAAAGGTTGTAAGGTTTTCTTAAGTGTATCAAGATGCATTAACAGAATTTCCGTCGTACTAATACATATTATAATGCTTCACGGTTATCTAGATAAAGTAGGTATATAAAATGATTTTGATACTAGGGACTATACTAAAAAAATGCAGACATTTTTAAATTTAGGATTTTAAACTGTGTTCTTTAGTATAGCTACGTATATATTTGAACTTTTAAAAATAAGTGTTGGTTATTTTTTTATTCACACTAAAATAAAAATGTGTCCTAATAATGTACAAATCTATATTTATAAATTAATTAAAATAAAGCATTGAAATACAGATGAGAGGAGGCCTATGCCCAGCAGTGGGCCGTAAATAGGCTGTTGTAGTAGTGTAGTATTGAAATACAAACGTCAATCTAAATATTAATTGCGGTAGCCGGAGAAAGTGAGTAATTTAAATCAAATTAAGGAAATGTAATTGTAATTGAACTAATTGATATAAATGTATGAGTAATGTCAAATCAGCTGCCTCTTAATTTGTCTACAGCTTGTGCAGTCGAGTTCGCCAATGTGTGCGCACTTTTACATCTTACTACGTTGTAATAAGATCCGGGAGTGTACACATATTGATGAGCTCGACTGTACACAAAAAGGTAATTTTGTGTTCATGAACGATATATATAATAAAAATAAATCTTTGCATGTTTAGGTATTATAAACATAATGTCTCTTTAATCTTTTAGATGTACTCTTTCTTCTATAATAATTTCATGTAGAAACCTGTTATTGGCGTTACAAAAATGTTATAACAAAATTATTCTGTATTTTAAATTTAAGCTGTTGGTTTCTCAAATAAAGGAAAAAAAACAAACAAAAATACATTTTTGCGCGGACGCATTCCTTACTAATCTGTCAATTAATTATTTAATATGTTTTAATATCGAGATAGTAAAATATATTTTTTTAAATATAAATATTTTTAAATATAAATATTTAGTACAGAAGGTAAATCACCTCCTTTCCTTTTAAAATTAGGTACTTACAAAATCAAATTGGATATATTTTTATACCGATGGAAAATAAAGTTTTTGATAGATAGGTATGAAAGTAATCGAAATTCGATTCATTTTTGTTAAATTAACGAAATCAGCTGCGAATATAAAAATAAAATTCATAGTTTTATCAGGAGGTTCAATTCTTCATTCATTAGACATCAACGCGCGACGCTTTTAAAACTGACGAATGGAACCGGCCGTAGTTAGATATTTCGTACGACTTAGAAATACATACATATATTATGTCAACGAGTACATCTATCTGGGCCAGATAGCTTCCTTCGAAAACAGGCAAAGCAAAGAAATCGATAGACGTATCGAGAACGCCTGGAAGAGCTTCTGGTCCATGAAATCGCTAATGAAGGGAAACCTTCCTCTGTCTCTGAAGCGCAAACTTGGTCGTTGACTGAAGCTCAGAAGTCCAAGCTCAAGGTTTGCCAGCCAGCATAATGGGTGTTCGCAGAACTGATCACATCAGAAATACCGAACTGCGCTCCAGTACTCAAGTTGCAGATGTGGGTGCCAAGTCTGCTAAGCTGAAATGGGAGTGGGCTGGACACGTCTGTTGCATGCATCCGGACCGTTGGGCCAAATTGGCTTCCGACTGGACTCCACATGACGGCTTCCGGCGAAGAGGCAGACCAAAAAAAAACATACATATAAAATGAGTTTTTTTTTTTTTTTTTAATTTTAATACCTTGGATTTTTTTTTGAAGTAGGTAGATTCGTTAGTGAGCATAATATTGACTTACTACTAAAACCTATTTGCGTCCCACAGCTGGGCACAGGCCTCCTCTCATCACCTATGACCTTAAAAATGGTCTATTTAATTCATTATATTTATTTTCTTTGAAATCAACAATACATATAATACGGATATTCAATGCAGTATGTAGCCAAGCTTACGGAACTGGCGAAATATTTCCTAAGGTCGTATTTGTGACGTTGAAATACAACGTATCCGTTATCGAAAACTACTACAGGATCTCTTAGTAACTTTGAAAAGCTCTTATCTCAATCCACTGTCAATGTCAAAACACAACCTTATTCTGATACAAACAAGTTTAATTTTGAATGGGAAGGTTAGAGTCATAGAAGAATTGTGGTAAAGTAACCGGATGATTCGTAATAGGAAAATTTGAAGGTAATGCTTTGTTGTGATACAGAAAGTGATTTTGTATTGGCAAGGAATTGCAAGTAGTTCTGAGTTTTGTTTTTGAGAACATAAAGTGCTTATTTCTTTATGTTTTTTTTTCCAGAATGGTTTTAGTATTCTAAGGAAAAGAAAAATCTGACCTTATTATGACTCTAGCAAGCCAGTTCATAAATGACACGAAGATTTGATGGAATTTTTAATCGTTTAACTACTTAAGTTAGAAAAAATCATTTTAAAGTTTTTTTTTTTTTTTTTAATATATTTCGTCTGTGTCATTCTCTTTAGATCTAAACGTTTATTTAAAATTAGAGTATATTTACTATAATTCATTAAAATGATCAATGACTCAACTTATTATTAATAAATCCGCTTTTTCCACAACAAAATGCAAAATTATACTACATAGGTACTTTTATTACAAACAATTTCTATTGTTTTGACACTTAATCGAACCGCTGACAGTTTCATCGTTTTTATTTTCTCAGCCTGATATGCGGGACATTCATTTTATGAGAGTTTAACCATTATTACACTCGAAAAACGGTTGCTTTTGGCATCAAACGCCTGTGTCAGATACGAGTTTCTAAAAGTACGGTATAACCTTTAAACTCCTCTGCTACATTGATTGATATGTCATGTTTGACACTGTTTTTGACAGTGCTGTCACGGGTTGGATGACAGTCTGGCATATAGCGATTCAGAAAAAGGTGTGAGTTGACACATTGAAGTATGGTGTTTAGGATATATTAGGACGATCGTGCACGAGTGTTTTTTTTAAATTATTATTAAATTTGAAAAAGGTTTTGGATGCAAATGCTGGTAAATTCTTTTTCTGAAGTGTAAAAGTGCACCTATGTGGCCAATTTGCTAAATAAAATGATTGAATTTTGTTTTTTTTATTTTGTTGCCAAGCCTGATGTCCAAGATGGAATTGCCCCTATACCAGTAATTTCACCGTCTGCCTTACTCCCTTACCGGAACACAACAGTGCGAGGTCTGCTATTTGATGGCAGGATAGCGAGTACCACAGTGGTAGCTACATATTTCATCATCATCATCATCATTTCAGCCGAAAGACGTCCACTGCTGGACATAGGCCTCCCCCAAGGCTCGCCACTCAGACCGGTCCAACGCTACATATTTATTTATTTATAAAAGGCATAGTTACAAGTTACAAACAAACACATTGCTAAAGTATAATAATAAACTAGGAACAATAATAGTCTGCGACTCAATTACAACTACGCACAGCATTTGGATTGTATATCTGGACGGACCTTGCACCAGATCCTACCATCAGCAATAAATAAGGTAAGGAAAACATCCTTAGACAATTATACTGTTTTACTGACGGATAACTTTTTTTAACAGGTTTCAAAGCGTAAACCCCCTAAAAGTTTACCACCGTGATTCATGATGTTAACCCAAGCATGATCTGTAACACAAATGAGTAATTTGTCCAAAGAACTTGTACAAATTTCGGCGTCAATGCCAAGAGATGACTAGAACATTTTGAGAAAACACCGGTTACGTAAGTATCGGTATAAAAATCTGAATGCAATGATTTATTCAGAAAATTGGTCACATCTGGGTTATTTCGCATATAAATTATACAACAATACCTAACTCCCATTGATCTATTATAAGTAAGGATTCACAATCAGCCGGAGAAAAATGGCCCGTTTGGCGCTCAGTAAATTTGACACTTAAGTCTTATAGTGCTAGGTTTACTTTTGTATAAAATATTTATCTTGACACATATTATAAAGAGGCGTTATAAGCATATTGGATCGTATTTTCTAATGTCAGTTTGCTCCATATATTTTGACATATTCTGTTAGGCACTGTTCGTCCATATGTTATTATAGGTCAATGTAACTACCGTACTGAAATGGATTTTATTTGCTTTTTTATCGGAAAAGATTTTTATAACTTTGAGTTGGCTATTCAAATCTGAACTTAAATGTTGTAAACAGTTAAAGCCACTGAGTTTTTAAGGAAAGAAATACATCGTTACCAATACCTTCACGCATCTGCGGAGTAACTGAAAGGTAAGGTGTGGTGTAGTCCCCATTTTCAGGAGCCCAGTGCCCAGCAGTGGGAAACATATGGGAATAGGACTATGGCTGTGGTAGGACCTGGTGCTACGTCCATCCGGGTTGATACCACCGTCTTAACCGCTAACCTGTCGCCAAATAACAGCGCTCACACTGTTGTGTTCCGGTAAGGTATTAAGGCAGCCTGTGAAATTACTGGCACAGAGGCCTTCCATCTTAGACTTCGAGGTAGGCAACGCATTCGAGATCTTATAGTTTCTTAATAAGAAATCATATGTTTTCGGTGTCCATGGGCCGCAGAGACCGCTTACCATCAGGTGGCCTGCGTGCTCGATACCTAGGTATAGGTATAGGTTTGCGCGGGCTGGTTTTCCGCAACTCGACGTCAATATTGCGCCTATTTTGCGTGGTTTTGGGCTGGCGGGGCTACTCCTGCCAACCCAGCTCCTGAAGAAAGCCTAGCAGACCCTTGATGTTGCCGACGACTTCCTGGAGCGACCTCGGATTTCCGAGGTGTGTTGCCCGGTACGTGCTCGATACCTATCATACTATATAAAAAATTGTATGTCGTCACACGTGCGGTCCCCCTAACGACATTGGCCCACATGTCTATTGAGCTAGTGATCCCTCTGTTTAGTCTGCAATTAATGCTTCGGTGTGATTTAAGGCCCTGACATTATTGTTTCAAGTTCAGATATTATGTATGACTTGACTCAGAGAATAGTTAGCATTTGTTGTATTGTATCTGAGAATATGTCCACGGGAATTATTATTGGAATTTTATTGTGAGATTTAAAACTTCGTGGAATTATTTACAAATTATATACACCTGGTCTGTATATGGTTATAGTCACTGCAGAATTGAAAATTGCGTCTTCAAACTTCTAATAAAATCGATTAAAATCGATCCAGCCGTTTTTATGTGGAGGTAGGAGAAACACTTCCACTTTTATTATTTTTGTATCATTACATTATTATTTAAAGTGAAACATGGTGGATGTATGGAGAAGATTTTTTTATAGGTAAATGAAATCAAATTCTTAGGTGTGACTATCGATCCTTTTTTGAATTGGAAACCGCACATTTTAAATATAAACAAAAAGCTTTCAAGTCAATGCTATGCACTCTCTATTTTAGCAGAGTCATGTTCCGAAGATGTAATTAGAAGTGCATACTATGCAAATGTTTTTTCTATATTGACCTATGGTATTATATATTGGGGAAACTCTACAGAAGTTCAATCCACTTTTGTATGTCAAAAAAGTGTATAAGAGCAATGTATCATATGACACAGAGAGAATCGTTAAGAAATGTTTTCAAAGAAAAAGGCTTCTTAACACTTACTGGAATTTACGTGTATGAATTATGTACATTTATTCATAATAATAATAATTACTTTACAGCGCAATCTTCTGTGCGTGAAAATGTTCGATCACAATATAAATTTGACCTTAAAATGCCAATTGTTAGAAATAAGACTTTCAAAAGTAGTGCTTTTATATCTGCTATTCGGGTTTTTAATAATTTACCTATTGCTTTAAAAATGTTAAAAGGCACAGAATTTAAGCGTAAATTAAAGATATGGTTAATTAATCAAGTATTTTATAATCTAAATGAATTTTTCGCATGGAAATGATATTATTGGATTAATACTTAAGTATTGTAGTTCTTAAGCATTTAATATATCATTGTATACCCGAGAGGGTTACCGTTGAAACTAAAATAATTATTATACAGCACCATCTTTTGTAAAACACGGTTGAACAATAAAGTTTTATTCTATTCTATTCTATTCTATTATATATATAAATTAGTAAGTACTTAACGAATTGAATGAAAAAAAAAAAGAAAAAAACTACTTTTCATTTTATAAAAATAATCTAATCCCTCAATCAAGATCGAAAATACGATACTGAATCAAACTTTCGCTTCTTAATTTTCATCGTTAGAAAATACTCTAAGTACGCAAAATTTATTTTGTCAATATTTTCCCGTTATCTTTACTCGGAGAAAATACAATACAATGTAAAACACTTTATTAGACACCACACGTTCAAGAAACAGTACATACATAAACGTAATTACACAAAAAGTATATCAATAACTTTAAAACTTACCTATTATAAATAAACATTATTGTATTTCCATCTAGTTTATCCCAGGCGAGATCCAAATGAGTCAACACATTAAAATATCCAAATTACGAAACAGAACCTTGACACTCTTTTAACACCTCAGCCATCCGTATTATTAAATTATCATCTGCAAAGAATTCCCTCAAGGCACCCATGACGAAGGAAACCTCATTAAAGTCATCAATGACGTTTAAACCCACTCCAATAATGATTTCATGACAGCACAAAACAAGTAGTAGACAGAAGGTCCACCGAGCCTTCCATGAAAATATTACTTCAGGCTCCTGTGTCGGGTCGTGTTCGATAGAGCGTGAAGTAGCTAAATTTGAACTCTATATGTGACAGATTGCAAACCCCAGTTCACATATTCATATAATAAAGAATAGTTTGGGTTACAAATGATTATAGTTCGATATTTGCACTTGATTGTGCTGAATTTTAGCCATCTGTAGCTGAAATGATTCGTATTATAATTGAAAAAACGAGAATAAATGTGGCCAATCTGCTGAGTAAATTAATGTATTTGCTAAAAAAGTTATTATTATTACATTAGTGATGTCTCCATTGCCATCTATCTGGGAGTATTTAATTTGTGACGAGAGTTGGTATTTAAGAGCAACGATGACGTCACACGGACTTTCAACTTGTGACTAATAATAGACCACATTTGCCATTGACTTAAGACTCATTTTCTTTCAATCAGATGTAATGTAGCTCAAGTTAGGCCTTATTGCAAAGCTCTAAGGTTTATTTTTGGTGCAAATATGACTACCTAATAATTAAATTAGCACAGTCACGTATGGGTTTGGTATCGTTTGAAATGTAAACCACAAAGTGGACAAAATGCCTTTTCCGGTTTATTTTCTTAGCAGAATCTTTGCTTACTCTAAAATGTTAGAAGGAAAAATGTATAAAGACTTCTTCTGGGAATACAATTCTTAACTTTAACCTTTTTTTTCTAAAATACCTACGTAACCTACGTAATTCCGTTATTTATTTTAAGGTCAGAATTAGGTCCATTAGCTGATTTACGATGTAAGTAATATGAACTTGTAATACATTTCTGTTTAGCCTTGAACATTTTAGCTACGCTACAGCCTGTTTGCTGAAAAGATCATCAAATAATACTTATATCGACTAGAATGCAAACTCTACGTTCAAACTTAGTGTAAATAAAGCAATAAACTTTACACTTAACACACGTTAATATTATGTTATGTATAGTGGAGACGCCCTATATGGAGATATGGGGGACCATTGACCCTATGCCACAGTGGGAGAGAAACAGTATGTGACCTTTTTATAAGTTTTTAAGTTCTTAAATTAATTGCAAGGCAGGTTTCTAAAAAGGGCATTATTTCACTTTACATACATTTTTTTGGAAAATTTTAGACTATGAATTATAGATAGGTACCTACCTACTAGCAAAAAGTATAGACTAGGTATTATCGTAGTTAAATGTTCTGTTTTTATTAATAGTTTTCTCAATGAATAATCTACGCCCTGCTTATATTATGTATAAGTATAGGTGCTGTTATGACAAGTACTGCGAGAGTGCTTAGACGTTTTCCTTCTTGGCGAAATATGACATCATGATCCTGCAAAAGGACAAATTGAACCAGTGTGGGGTAACGACATTTTTGAACGCCCATTTTTGGGAAATCTGGACAACGGTACTTATCTCAAAATAATATTTACTTAATGATTTTTGTGTAATTTCAGTTAGGTTTACAAAAAACTACAGGGTAATGTTTAATTGTAATGCCTATTTTAGGTAAATGAAGAATATGAGGTACATTGTTCCTGTAGATCTATACAAGACCATATATAAAATCCTACACTATTAGCTTCTATACCTACTCAAATATCTTAATTAATTAACTTTGTTGAAACGTATACCTATGTTAAAGTGGCTTTTGCTTGAGTTTATTTCTGCAATACTTAATCGCGCATATGTAAGTCGTTAATCACAAATTAAATTGAGATTTCTTTAGGCCGATTAATTTATGCAGGATAGGCGTTCCGTTTAGGCGTTTGATGATTTCGTTAAAGGAAAGCCATTTGGAGGTCGGAAATTTTGTTTGCTTTAGTGCCCGATAAATATTTAAATTAAAACAAGATCGACGATTCTCTTGTAGTAACTTTAAATATGTATGTATTAATTACAAGTGCATTTTTCCATACTATAGTCATTTTGGAATAAAAATTTAGATAATGTCATTCCCAAACGTCATACAACTGACATGGATATAAAAGATATCATCGGTGCTTTATTTCAAGAATTACCTCCAATTTGAACTGTGTTTTTCGATTTCAGAAACATAAGTCATATGGCCCGAGGCGCCGCGGCGTGCGCGAGCGCAAGGCACGCATAAATCCGATAGGGAGCACATTCGTTATTAGTTAGTACTTACAATATAACCACGCTTCCGCGACTCATCTGTCTTCTTCAGAGTGCCACCAGGGTTACCAACTTTATAAGACTTTCATTCAAACAGGAACTAGCTGATGTCGCGTGGAACAAATCTATGTTTAATCTAGTACCATAATAAGTTTGTAGAAGTATCACGTCACGTAGAAGTTTGTAGTAGTCACGTTTGTAGAAGGCCGTATATATTATGATTGGTTTGTGCTAGCTTCTTCTCGCATCTCCACCCGCGTGGGATTCGGTTATCGTGTTCCCGCGGGATCAAAAGTAGCCAAATTTCATCTAAATCGGTCCAGCGGTTTAAAGACGGAAAGACACACACAAAGACATAATTACTTTCGTATTTATAATATTAGTACCTATCTATAGATGTTTGTTCGGTTTTAACCCGAGAACTACTTGGTCGGATTGCTACAAAATTTGCTATGTGGGAGGGAATTAGAGACACTGGTCCAACATATTATAGGCTACTTTTTATCCCGGAAAAGCGGACGAAGTCGCTAGTACTAAACTAAAAGTCATTTTTGTCTCTTTCTGTGTGTCCGTCTGTCTTTCGAGCTGATCTCCGGAACTATAGAGGTCGAACGCAAAAACAATATTTAAAAGTAGGGCAACCCTAAAATCGTTTATATCAGAACAAGAACAAACACAAACAAGTTCGGGGAAGTGAGAAAGTTTGCCGAAACCGAGATCAATTATTGTATCATATTCATAAATATTTATTAGAGACAGTTCTTAATTTATTACCGCACATTATACTTTTTTCAAAAACTGCGTAACATTATGAAGACTTAATTTTGTATTGATCGCTGCAATGATGAATGAATTATAATTAAGTGAAACCTCAATCCAAAAATGTTAATTAATAAATAATACATAAATAAATATCTTGGGACATTTCACACATATTGACCTAGCCCCAAACTAAGCAAATCTTGTATTATGGGTGCTAGACAACGATATAAATGCATACATATATAAATACTAAACATCCATGACTTGAGTACAAACATTCGTGTTCATCACACAAAGTTTGCCCCGAGCGGGACTCGAACCAGCGACCATCGGAACAGAAGGCAGGGTCACTAACAAGTGGACCAATCCGGCCGTCAATTTATTTATTCAATTAAAATCAAGACTCCTTCGCCAAGTATAAGCCAAGTATAAGATAGTTTCACTCAATGGCCAGTAGGCAGGGGTTTTGAAAAATAGATACTTAAATTTAAGATAATGAAAAAAACACATATAGTACACTTCTATAAAAGAAAAATATTTAAAATGCTTACGCAATTATTCACATCAATCATTCAAAGTATTTTAGACTTTTTTCTTAGGCTTATTTCCAATTTTCGATGTATTCTCATTTAGAGGGTACAAAACACTAAAGCGAACGGTAAGATGCCTAAAGGATCTCCCTGTGTATCTACTTAACGGTCCATTGTTCAGTCCGGACAAGACAAATAATGCATTGGCGAAATTTTGGAAGCGCCGGCGCAGTTTTGTCAAAGATTGCAAACTTATTTGACTCACGTAAAATACGTCCTATTGCAAGATCAGTAAGGTCTGATATCCTATTTGTGGAGACATTACTAATTTTGCGAGAGCGATTGTTGCCTTTCTAAGGAAATGCGGTGTCAAGTTACGCAGTGAGTTGTAAGGCTTATTTTGGGTTAAGCCCGTTACAGTGACGTATTGTTACTACTAAAAATAAAATAAAAACTGCACTAAACAGATTTTCAAAATTAATGGTATCTATCCTTTCCAGAAACAGGGTATGAAACCGAAACGCATTTTAAAGGTAAAAAATATAACACTCAAATTATTAAAAAAGTCACTAAGTATAAAGTAGGTAATAATAATAAGTAGGTATGAGAGTTGTAGGATTGATAACTTACCAATTAGGATTGATGATTCCTTCGTTTCTTGGTAGAGAACGTCAAAAAGGTTTTTCAGGCCATTCAAACCGAAAGCATTACCTAAATTACATGGTTTGTAATTTTCATGAAATATACAAACCACGGACAGAGTATCTGTAGCTATAGACTAAATCGAAGGACATGGCTATTCATTTTATTTAACCGCATAGACTTACAGAGCTACTACCTAAGTACCTATATATAATACATGACCAATAAACATTTCGAGGACCGAAAGAGGTCGTATATTAAAACGATACACTAAATTGCCATCGCGTGAAGAAATGCCTGTTTTAAATGTTCTAAATACGATCCCACTGATCATCAACGCACGTAATATTTCACGACCCTGTAACAAGCCAGAAACTGTGCCATACCGCCCGTGGCGTCTCTCGGGGAAAGAACCGGTTTAAGAAGACCTTTGATTCTAAATAAGCTCTGGAGATACAAGGGTCCACAACAAATAGTGGGGATGCGAATCGTAAATTTAAGGGTACCGTAAATGAAACCGAGTGACGTTGAGAAAGATTTCGGGTGGGAGTTTGTGGTAACGGAAACCGTTTTCTTGATTTCTTACAATAATAGAAGATTTTCGAATTTAATTTTGGCAATCGCTATTTTAGACTTCGAATCCACTAATGTGTTTTTGAAATTAGATGCTTGGATGCAAGTGACACTGCCACAAGACCGATCTGACTCGCGAGCCTTTACTGTATTTCTTTAATTTAACATTTATTTTGTACTCACCAAAACGTTCAAGATCGAGGATGATACTTGAGGTTCCCAAGGTGCTATACGAAGTCAGAGATCATAAATGCAATATATGCAACACAATATTCCAGCACCCATCGTAACATCCGTAACCCGATGACGCAAGATTACGGTACAAGTATTTATCACTGCGCAAGAGTTCCCGATACACCCTTAACTCACGCGCCGGCTCAATGTCCGAGACAGATTTACTGTTAATTTGACAAGAGTAACGGAACCATGCGTAGGTTTATGTATTGTTGTTTAATTATTAATGTAGCTTATGAGGATATTTTCATATTTAAACTTGACTACTTATTCCACGACCTAACCTTACATGATCACTTGATTAGCTGACCTGAAAAAGACCGCTGGGGAAATAGCTAAAAAGACCGTACGGATTGGAATGCTTTCTAGGAAGCCTATGTTGAAGGACATTGCTGATGTTGATGATTTCAAGATTTCCTTGCAAAAAAAGTCGGTAAATGTTCCTTCGATCCGGATTAGAGCACCATTAAAGATCAGGCTTCTAACTTACAAGCGAATATCACAACTAAGTGCGCCCATTACGATCCCTGTGATGCACGTAAGTAAGTAGGTGTCGTCGGCATATCGCGTAGTTTATAGCCACATGACCGATATCGCGGATCGTTTCGGTCACCCGGTATGTGCTGATGACGTATCTCATATTTATGGAGTATGCGCGCGTATTGTCGCTGTAGGTCGTGATCTATAGCCAGTTTGAGTGGATGGATGACGTCCCACAGGCACCCCAGAGTGGGTGTCGACTCAAAGTTATGATTCCGTACGAGGTTATTATTTAGGGGATCGCTTCGAGATAGAGTAAAGTACCCTGGGAGCTTTCGCGGCCGCTTTGCGGTGGATGCATTAAATTACTATCGTGTGAAGTGTCAATAGAGGTTCTTTAAAGATTTATACCAAGTGTTTCCCTGTCACAAAGTAATCTATTTTGCTCTTCTTGTTTGTTGTAGGTACCGGCAAAATCTGAAATTAGCTTCGTGCCTTGGGAAAGGTACCATTTGGATCCATTTAACAGATAAATCTAAAGTTACTCTGGCACTGGTAGTGCCGTTACGCACTGATTACTCATCGTCAGGTAACCCGCTTGGTTGATTGTCTATATAATATTTAGTCATTATTATTTAGTTATTTTGTCTGATATAAACGTACAGCTCAAACAACTAAATGGAATTGGCACACTGTTTGATCTAATATATAAAATTCTCGTATCACAGTGTTTGTAACCAAACTCCTCCGAAACGGCTTGACCGATTCTTATGAAATTTGGAGTGTATATTCAGTAAGTCTGATAATAGGACGTAAGTTGTTTTTCGTACCCAAAAAAAAGTCTAAGGCCGTACGAAGTCTGCAGGGTCAGCTCATAAAGTTTTTATGTCGTAGACATCCAATGACACAGAATTTTTGATAATTACACCCGCAAGGGGGCAAGCAGGGGTTTGGAAAATGTGTATGCTCTAACCGAATTCTACGTGGAAGAAGTCACCGGGAAAACCTGATAAAAATAATCCTGGCTCAAAAGACTTGGGGAGGCCTTTGCTCGGCTTTGGGACAAATCTGTCCCATTGAATGAATGAATGAATGAAATAGTTGAATGGAATAGTTTATTTGCTGTAAGTGTGGGTATTTACAAAGATATTATGTCACATATTATTATTATCAGTTCGCACACTTAGCTGCGCTCAGCATGCAAAAATTATCATAATTTTAAAACTAGGTTTAAACTACATTGTAGGTAAGGTACCTATAATATGTCATATTGATTGTTAGAGTTTTCATTGAGCAATAAGTACATGTATTTAAACTATCATTGTGTTTATTCAAACGTAACTGGACAAGCGTGGGGACAGCGGCCGAGCCCCTTTCGTCATGTTTCGCTTGTGGCCAGCAGAGGGCGTGCATATACAATATTAAAACCAATAACATTAACATCTTTTGACGACAGGTTTGGCTCAATTGGTAGTGACACTGTTCCGGCGGTCGGGGGTCGAATCCCGCTCGGGGCAAACTTTGTGTGATGAGCACGAATGTTTGTACCCGAGTCATGGCTGTTTAGTATTTATATATCTATGTATTTCTCTATATAAGTGTTTATATCGTTGTCTAGCACCCATAGTACAAGCTTTGCTTAGTTTGTGGCTAGGTCAATTTGTGTGAAATGTCCCAAGATATTTTTTTTATTTTATTTATTAACATCTTAGCTAGAGGTATTTAACTATGATAATATAGTACCAAAATTGTGTGTAATTAATTTTAGTCTATTGACGAGCAATTTATATTTTTTATATTTATATATTTATTTACTAGCCACCTCTCGCGGCATAATTGATAATAAGTCTTATTTGTAGGTATCATAATTTTGTACTTCATTCTATTCTAACCGCTTTCTATACCCCCTTACCCTTATGAAATGAAGACCACCTGACATTTCTATGCCATCATGTAGGTATATATCTTAATGAATAACAAAAAAGTTACTAAGAAGATAAGATTGTAAGTATTAATAATTCAAATGTCTTCATAAGCTCGATATTGGTAGTTTCCCTTTGCATTGTTGGTACAGTCACATTTGTAGCATTAGACCCTGTTAACACGGGCTACAATGTCCAATGGGCCGTATTACGACGACACGTAGGTAATCAGGGCTGAACAAATGCTAAATAATTTAACTCGGAAAAAGCAAATTTGCAGATTGGAAACTTTTAATAAGTACAAACAGTCTCTAAATTCATATGGAAAGATAAATATATGCTGTTAACTTCAAAATATTGCAGCACACACTTCAGTTTCCAAGCACTTTGTACCCCTTGCCGTGAATAAAGTAAAATTGGAATTTCCAAAAATCCGTTGCTAGCGGATGTCTACGTCATCATAACTATAAGTGCGCCTTCAGTTCGATCCTTCCAGTAGTTTGAGCTGTGCTTTGATGGATCAGTCAGTCAGTCTTTTGCCTTTTATATCTTACAATAATAACTATAATAAAAGGGTAATTTATCTGTCTCTTTCTAACTGTCTGTCTGTTTGTTACAGTTAATCTCCAGAGGGACTAAACCAATTTGAGTGCGGTAGATAGAGCATCATTCGGAGCAACATATAAGCTATGTGTCGGAAAGAAAAGTAATCGGCAATTTTATATTCCACGCAGATCAAGGCGCGGGGCACAACTAGTATTTAAATAAAATCACAAAAAAACATCTTTCATTTTTTTTGTATCTTACGTTTTGCCTCCACGTGGAAATGGCAACCCTATCGGCGCAGGCGCACGAGCCGCGAGGCAGTTCAATACGCACTGAATACAATGCGCCGCACGCGTATTGCGTTGTCACTTGCTCTCACTTTGCATAACTATTCATTGGCCCTGATGGACAATGGATATTTGTTTTTAAAAGACCCAAGTGATGAATTATGAAAAAGCCCCAAGGTACAGAAAAACTGAAGTATTCAAATTCACCTGGGCAGCCAATTAATTTTCTTTTTTTTCAACAGGCTTTGCAGAACTCTCATAGTTATATTTGCGGCCTTTTACGATAAAATTGTTGTCTAGGATTTGCCAAGTAGATGTTTTATACATTTTCTTTCAATGATTCTGTCCACAACACATCGAACCAAATGAGGAAAGAAAGATCTCTATAATAAATTAACTAATAATTTCTCAATGTAAATAGAGATCTCTACATTTTATCAGCTCACTACACTTTCTTTTCCTCTACTTGCTACTTTCCATGTACAATATTCCATTTAAGTACCTAGTGCATTGTAAAGCATGAAATAGATAGGGTGATCTTGAAAGCTATAAACTTGACTTGTGCATTTTTATCTGAGACTACTGAAATAAATTGGTAAAGCTCTTGATAGGCGCGCCTAAGTGAAAAATATAATAGATATTTCTAGTAAAATATTACCTTCGATTGTCTTCGACTCGCGCCGCATAATGCAAACAAAATGATTCGTTTCTTTGGGCTTTTAATGGCAATGTTCCTTAGTTAGACAAGCTCATTATTGGAAAGCCTGGATATTTTGCGATTTACTACCTAGTTTGATTAGGTTTTTCGATATTATTTTTATGAATCTGAATAAACTAAAGCTGGCATGAAACTGTAAAGACATAAATACAGACACACTATTTATTCAGCCGTAAGTCCACTTGACTTTATTGGCCTCCACTCACGAGAAAAAAAACATCAAGTAATCTATTATATATCCCGCGCGACCTACCGTGTAGCCAATATGTATACGAATAAATAACCAAAGAATCAAGTACAAAATCTTCGATAAAAGAACAACCTCGCTCGAAACTTGCATTCGAAAACGTCACGTGTTCGAAAACAAACGACGATCGGCTACCATTGCTACCAACCTCCAAGTCGCAAGAAACGGTCCAATAATATAAAACAACGCCGCCTCCCAGCAAAGCTCTATTATATTGTCAATGGACCCCCGTATACGATTACACGATGTGTTCATCCTACCACAATCTGTCAGTTGCTCGCCCTGTCTCACAATAAATATGGCCGATTTATTCGCATGCGTTCCATTTAATTTATTAGCATTTTGGACACAATATGGAGATCCGATAAGATTCAGAATAGGATACTAGATACGTCTTGAGCTGAGTTATAAATAAAAGTAGGATTAGATGGGGAAAGTGTTCTAGGGTTAAACAAACGTATTCCTTAGGGTTACACCGGTATATTAAAAGGTAAGATACAAACAAATTAGGGAGCCCGTTCATATCCTAATAAAACGATGGATACCTTCCCTCAGTCAGAAGCATGTTGAAAAGCTGTCTCATTGTTATCCGCATTGATCACGCTTCTGATGTCACAAATGTATATATATGGTAGAGGAGACCACTTTTCAGCAGGTGGGACGTCTGTCTATTTGTCAATAAAATACTTCTATTGCAACACAAAAGGGGAAGCATAGCGATTCCTTAATAGTACTAGCACATAAGCTGTGATCAAAAGATGAAGTACACGAAGTATTCTAACCACCATATTCCAAATTGTCCTTTAAAATATTACATCCACGTTTTCCCTGATCTACCGTCCCCTTGTGGTCCGTGCCGCCCTGGGGGCTATTCAAAGTACGTGAGAATCGGACGGGCATGCGATACTCGTATCTCGGTGGCGAGCGACTTGACGACGAATGGGCCAGTTTGGAGCGATTGAGTTATAAATAGGTCTCGATGCTTTGATACTTATTAGGGACACATAGGATTAAGATGGTTCAATACAAGTTGAAAACGAAACGTATTTATAGTAAGTAGGTTAGGTATATTGTAGCATAACTAGACAGCTACTTGAATTCATAAGTTGCAAAGCATTTACGGGGTTAGGTACATTAGAAAGATTTGAGATCTCCTAGTCCACAAATTAACTATCATCAAATAATGGATATTAATAAATATTAGAGCGAACTTTCTGCCACTATGCATTGCCGCGGCCTTGCAGAAAACTGTTACGTACTATAGTGTCTAATGTCCTCATAACAACTGTTACTGAAACTAAGCCACTTTATTTATATTTTAACTTGGTCCGTATTTAAAAAAAGAACACAGGAATACGCCCCTTAGTACAGCAATAATGTCTCATGTTGAGCCAGCCGCACGCGCAGCAAAGCGTGCCGTGTAACGTGACCTCGGCAATTTGGATCACATGCTGTGTGTCCGCTGGATTTATTGCGATAACCCTGCTGGATTGCAAGGTGTGGACGTAGAGGGTGGAAAAACGTTCGATCTTTTGGGAATACATCAGTATCCCGGCTTATGTACTTAGATAGTTGCAGAAAGCACACCGCGGTGTTACCCATAAATTAATATATAATTATTAATATATTTAAAATTCAATTCAATTTCAATTTGAATTTACCACTTTGCTTTTCGGTGAAGGAAAACATCGTGAGGAAACCTGCACGCATCTGCGAAGTAATTCAAGGATGTGTGTGAAGTTCCCAATCCGCACTGGGCCCGCGTGGGGACTATAGCCCAACCCTCTCTTGATGAGAGGAGGCCTGTGCCCAGCAGTGGGCCGTAAATATGCTGTTGTAGATTTAAAAGTTAAATTAGCTTATATTAATTTATCGAGCAAATTTATCTACTTACCGATTGCGTAACTGCTACATAAATTATGGTGATTTTTTTAAAACTTTAATTAAAATAATCCATTTTTGTATTCATTTTCATCATGATTTCATCAGCAGATATTTCGACCCCATATGAATTTTTGCGTTGATTTCAATCAAATAAATTTCGTATGTATATTAATGGACTAATTTGGCGACCTCAATTAAGGCCTCGATGGTGTATTTGGTTGCCCGCCCTCTGGCTCGGATATCCATTGGAGGTGTGCAGGTCCGAATCCTGCTTGAGACCGTAAATTTTTATAATTTTTTTCTTTGATTTAATTTCGTTACGCGTTTGTTTCTGCTAACTTACAAATATTAGGTTTGAAAATAAGATCGTATTTGTTGTTGAATTGAACTGAACATTATTGAAAGGGTGTTATCCCCGTGTCGCAAGCCCCAGGCGCCGCACGCGCACCGTAATGAAATCATAAGTCACGATCTCTCGGCATCTAACCACCAGATTCCTTACCTGCAACAAACGAAACACAACTTTAAAATAACCCTGTAAGAAACAGAGTGCATTAGCGAATAAAATGCCCTATTCGTTTTGAGAATGTGCCGTTGAAAAGTTTAGGCTAAAAGCATTTGAAAAGGTCCTCGCGTGAGCTAATTTAGCTCTGACAGATGCGAAGTGAAGTCATTCAGATATCCGATCAAAAACGGCTAGTGTTTCAAAATCAGTTTAAAAATAGTAAGCAGAAAAATAAACGACTAGACCAAGGTCAACCAAAGCTGAAAAGAAGTAAGGGATCTTTCAATCATTTAAAATTCATCATAGCATTTTGTACTTTTGTGAATTGAAATTTTGTAAAAAGGAAATACCACAAAATTTACGTGATACAGGCAACCTAAATAACCGACTTTAATAAAACTAGAATGTTACACTGACATAGTTTACTTCAAACATTCAATTGACCGAGGAAATAAATCGGTACCTCGAATCGATGCCATTCACTTACATAATTTAATCGATTTCCGTCGGACGTGGGACGGTTGACATTTAAACTTGCTTTTGAAAAGCGACGTGATTCTATTTCTTATCAAATATATTTAGAAACTGCAGCTATTTCAGTTTAATTCTAGAGTTAAAGTAAATTGTACCTTATACACTCAGAGTAGAATTTACCTCTTAGCTTTTCTGTGAAGGAAAACACAGTGAGAAAACCTGCACAAATCTCCGAAGTAAATCAAGGATGTATGTGAAATCCCCAACCCGCACTGGGTCCGCTAGGGTACTGAAGCCCAAACCCTCGCGTGATGGGAGGACACCTAGTGCCCAGCAGTAGGATGTAAATATGCTGAAAGGTGATGTGGTGGCACTGAGATTGACATTAAATATAGGCTCACCAATAGGCCACTGTGTTAATCCCGATAACTAAGTATTCCCATGGGATATTCATGCAAATGTTTCACGTTTTCTACAAAAAAAATGTTTTTATATATCTGAACCGCCTAAATCTACATATATTATAAAACAAGAAACTGACTGACTGACTGACTGATCGATCAACGCAGAGCCAAAGCTACTGGTCGTAGAGAGCTGAAATTTGGCAAGCAGGTGCTTTAGGAATTTCTCGAAATTCCCACGGGAACGGAAAAAAACGGAATTTTACATTTTAATATTTCTGCGCATACAAAGTTGCGGGGAAAAGCTAGTCATAAATAATTTATTGTGTAGTGAGGTAATTTAGGCCATAAATGCTGGTCTTCAATGTTATGCCTATTTAATAATTTGGGTATCCCTGTAGTGAAGCGAAAATCATTTTACGATAAATTTTCAATTTATCGTGAAATGATTAGGCACGCGTCTCATTTTTCGTGCTTCCTGCTTTAAGAAACAAAAGCCAATGTTAATCTGGATTCTTATTGTTATGTAACATTAATACCATTAATTACGGCAGATTAAATCGTCTAACCCATTTGATTATCTTTCATTCATAACATTTGAACATACAATTATTTAAGCTAAATCCATTATGCAAGTAATCAAGCTCAGAATTTACTAACAATAGGATAGTGACACTTAACTATAATAACGACGTAAACGCCAATGTAAAGTACAACTCTTAGGACATTATGTGTTTAATGTATGTCCCTACAAAGGCTACAGGCATGTCAATTAACAATCGAATATTACAAGCAAGACCCAACTTAGGAGGCGCGCGGTGAAGCACTTAAGCCATTTACGAAGAGTCTATTATTGCTTAATACCACGCGCCTTCTAAGTTGTGTAAACCTGTACTACATATGGTACAGTCGAGTTCGCCAATATATACACACTTTTGCACCTTACCACGTTGTAATAATGTCCAAAAGTGTACACATATTAATGAACTCGACTGTACTATCGACTACATGACCATGTGAAATCATTCAGCCAACAGTTCATGCGATTGATTTTGCGAGTTATCTAGTGAAAGGTGCGCAGGAGTGCATTTTGCGGCGTGGTCGCCAGTACTAGCTTGATTGACCCTATTGACTGGCCTACTTACTGAATATAAATGACGCGGTTCAAGAAACCAGCTGACTTCTGATACCATGAAAACCATACTGATATATATCTATCTTATCTTATCTTATCTATACTCTATACTAATAATAAGTCTGTAGAAGAAGTCGCATCTGAAACTTGAAAATTAAAACAAAGTAACAAGTCGTGGAGACTATATAAACGATCCTACTGAATACAAAATAACGATTTTTAGAAAAAAAAACATGTAATAACTCGATTTTTGCAAAAATATTAAACCCGACTGCAAACAAACTTTTGTTTTCACATAATATTATATATATATATATATATATATATATATATTAGTAATCCATTCATTCAACCCTTCATTTCGATAACCCACTCGAGGCATTGACAAAAAAAAAATTTTTTGAATACGTTTTAAACGCCTCCAAAAGTCAGCCATTTTGTGTTTTGCAATTTTGATTTAACCAGTGTCACTCTCACTATTAAGACAAATCTAACGACACCTCGCAAGCTAAAATCCATCAAGCCATTTAGGCTGCACAGCGTGCCAAAAAAATATACATACATACATACACTCGAAAAACATACCTATCCCTTCTTCTGGCGCAGGTGGGTAATTACTGGACGGATTGCAACGAAATTTGATATGGCATAACACTGGTCAACCACGTAGGCTACTTTTCATTCCGAAAAAATGGATAGTTCCCGCGAGAACGCTATTTCCGGATTCCACGCGAACGAAGTCGCGGGCAGAAGCTAGTTAAGAATAATGGACGAAGTTGAAAGGTCACCACCGCCTACATTACAGGGTACTATGCCATTCTTCTGAATAACACTTCCTATTAGTTAAGAGAAATAGTAGATTGTATGACTAGGGAGCAAAATGGTAATTAAATGCCTCAATATCTAAGGATATTGATGTTTAATCCGCAACTTAAGGTGGTAAGAATGGGATGGAATCACTGGAGTGTCATTTAAAATATAAGGAAACTTAGTAATATGTGTTAATTTAAGTAAACCAAGTATGTCTTCTTTTCGAAAGATAAATGCCACTTCCTGCGGTTAATGTCAGATTTCAGTTTTGGAGCGAGATTTCGAACAAGGTTACTTGTATGTCAGTTATTTTAACTGACATGGGTACCTTGATTTTCAAATTGTAAGGTCAAAATGACACGGATTTTTTATAAAAATAACTAACGCTTCAGTCGGGCACGGGTAGACTAATGAAGAAATTTTGGTTCAAATATTTCACTTTTCCGTTAAAACCTACTTAAGTTTGATACTTTCATAAAATTATTCATACCAATAAATATGTAGGTAGGTATACCATAAAATGCAAATATTAGTACTATCTATGATCGCAAATCTTTTATTTCATAACCTTTTAGCATTTCAACAACGAGCAAGGACACTAAACTAATACATGACAAATAATCGTTTCGAATCCGGTCCCAATTCAATTGTTCGATTTCAAATCGATTGGATAATCGAACGGCTTTCGAGTGCAGTCAAAATTGCATTATGTTTAGATAACATCGATTTTTGTCATTGCTTTAATAATCCGTCATCAATCATTACCCGTTTCAGGCATATCTAAAGTTAAGGTTATATGTTTCTTAAGTATATGTATGTTCCGTAAGTATCGTACAATCGTACCTACATGATTAGTTAATCGATGTATTTACTCATTTGTCATTTCATGGTGACCCAATGGGGACTATCGTTTCTTTGCTCACCAGTTGGCGCCACTGTAGACTGAGGTCCAGAGGTATAGCTGTCAAAGGCGACTTTATAAGATCGGCGCCGAAACAAACTTTTCAATCTTGAATCTCATTAAGTTTATTAATTATAAATAACTATCATCATATCGAGCAGCTATGCCGCAATGTTGTGCAGTTCCGTTTAATTTGGAAAAAAGAATTTTTTTTCAAAGCGTTAACATTTATAGCCCAATAATCCATATTTGCGATAATTTCACGAAGAAGATCACTTTTCAACAGGTAAATTAAAGAAATTATGATTTATATCACGAAGCCCGCCAAAACCAGTGAAAACTGAATGTTATTGGACCTCACGCGACACTAGCGCCCCTAGTGGCAAATTCACACGCGATAGCCCCCATTCGTGTATTCTTTATTTACAGATCGTTCTATTAAGACGCATTTTAAGAACTTACGTAACGGTGTCTAGAATGTCGTCAAACTTAATCTATACTAATATTATAAATGTGAAAGTGTGTTTATTTGTTTCTTTGTTTGTCCTTCCTTCACGTCGAAACGACTGGACCGGATTTAAATGAAATTTGGTATGGAGATAGTTTAGGACCCAGGGAAAACATAGTCTACTTTTTATCCCGGGAAAACGCAAAGTTCTTGCGGGAACGCGATAACCGAATTCCACGCGGGCGAAGCCGCGGTCTTCTGCTATTTAATAATGTCGTCTAGGAATAAAGCAAAAAGTTAGTGGTAGGTATGTTAAATCAAATTGAGTAAAATGGTTGGTTTTTTCACCAGAGGATTTGGGCTATGGACCCCACTCGGGCCCAGTGCGGATTGGGGACTTCACACAGATCTTTGATGCCTTATAAGTTGCGTGCAGATTTCCTAACGATACGTTTATTGCTCTTGCCCAATACCGCATAAGAAAAACATACACGAATTAAAATTAAATGTCACTTGATAATTCTAAATTCAATTGTCTCCTTACAAACCAACTTAAAAAAGTAAGCGGGTAAGACTGAAACTATCGCGGTCTCGTATAAACTTTCTAACACTCGAATTATAATGGCGACGTCTGTATCTGCAAATTTAACTTGGTTTTTAACGTATGGACAGTTCTGTTGTCGGCGTTGCAGTTAAAAATCTAAGCGAATCCAAAAGGTCTTTGTCTTTTGTTTAAAGCTTTGGTATTTCAAGCTTTGAGACTTTTAACATAAAGTTTAAAATATAACTTCTATCACATATAATATAAGTCGAGTTGACAATTCAGTTTTCAAATTATGTTTATGTAATAGCGTCGCCAGCGGCGTTTTAACCGACTGTTTCATAATGTAGGTATTGTGTGTTTAAGCCGGTGATTGTACACGCCCATTTAATCATTATAACGGCAATGCAATCATTGGAGATGTTTATTTAAAAGATGTTTTTGGATTATGATATCAAAATTAGTCCAGATTTAAACATAGGTACACTCAACAGCAATGAAAACAGGTCATTTTGTATAGGATTTTGCATACGAACTGACCCGTTTTCATTGCTGTTGACTGTAGTGCTCAAATCACAAATCAGTCTGAGATTCAAGTACCTTGAATATCATGAAGACTAACTCTTCTAAAATTATGTAACTATTTTTGAAAAACATGCTGGTAGTAGGACCGTTTTAAGGGTCCATCTGGATGACTACCACAATCTTACCCGCTAACCTGCCGCCAAATAGCAGTGCTCGCACTGGAGTGGAGTAAGGGAGTACCTAAGAGAGCGGGTGAAATTAACAGCATAGATGCATTCAATCTTGATCTTTCAGGCCTGTGTGCTGGTATATTGCCAACAAATGCCATAGAATAGATCGGAGATCTATTATCGATGCTAGCCTCACGAACTTGAAAACCTGTTTTTTTTTAGTAAGTAAATTTTATAAATAAATAAATAAATATCTTGGGACATTTCACACATATTGACCTAGCCCCAAACTAAGCAAAGCTTGTACTATGGATGCTAGACAACGATATAAATACTTAAATAGAGAAATACATACATATATAAATACTAAACATCCATGACTCGAGTACAAACATTCGTGTTCATCACACAAAGTTTGCCCCGAGCGGGACTCGAACCCGCGACCATCGGAACAGAAGGCAGGGTCACTACCAACTGGACCAATCCGGCCGTCCGTCATTTTCAGTCAAGTCTTCCTGAACTGAATACCGTTTTTTTACTACGAATGGGCTTGCGTTTGACCCTAATCACACCTGATGGAAAGTCACCTACGCGCCTAAATGTCCCTTCAACGCGAAAGGCAGTACTTGTTGCATCATTTTTGTTCAAAGTTAAATAATATAAATCACGTTAACAATGACGTTGAAAGCTTTAACAGCAAATAAAAGCAGGGGCAACTACCATTAAAGCATTTTTATGGGCCATAAGAGATCGCGATACTTTTTTCATGACTCCTGTCACATTTATGCTTCGCCGTGTTTAACTTAGGCAAAGTAATCATTTTAAAACGCTTTGTTGGTTTCTTCTCCAATGTTTTTTTAGGGAATCTTCGTAATCGAATGGATAGATTATATCTTACGATGTTTTAAAATGTTCAATCTGTGTTCAATCAGCGAAAAATTTAAAACTTAATTGGAACGCCCACAATCGTCAAACTCGTTGTTAAGGAAATCAAATCAATGCACACCGAAGAAATACCGGTTTTCACCAAATTAATATACTTATATGAAGAAGACTTGGGACATACCTACAAGCACATTAACCAAACGCGAATTCTAAGTCTACGCGTGACGAAGTCGCGGGAAACGTATAGTTACTTACTTATAAGGACAAAAAACTCGCGTCCAGCTGTGAACCACTTACTTCCTTTGTCATACTCTCCATTTCAAACCATTAGTTAGCCGAAGGTTGCCTATAAACCAACAGAAAACATTCCACATATTGACTTATCTCTTCCTGGTCCATAAATAAAAGTAGATCCAAGGAAAGGTCACATCTCGCCCATTCGCGTCACTTCCTACAAAGAACTACACGTGGCGTCATATCATAACATAACTCCACAATTTTACTTTGATTCTTTTGCAGGTGCACCTGAGTCATGTTGGAACCCCAATAATTACTCCCAGAACACACTGTTGGTGACCGAAGACTATAGAATTTCTTAATTTGGCATTGGTTTACGAATATGACCGGTTCACCACCTTAAAGTATCGGCTTCTTATTCCTTCTCATTTTGGACCGAAGATTAGTGGTTGATCTAAATCTAAACAAAAGAAAACGGTGTTGGTAAGTATTTTTCACAAGATTAAACTTTCAAGTAGTAAAACGTCCGTTTCCTTCCTTGGGAAGTCCTCTTTGGAAAATTTCAACTACGAGTATTTTTTTTTTATATTTCAAGTTGTAGGTACCTACCTGTATTTGTCACCTCAAAAGTTGTTAGCCTCAATAAAAAATAACAAAATCTACCTAAAATCGGTGTCAATGCTCTGACTAATCAAAATCGAAATAAACCCCAACAGAAGATTAATAATTGACTTTTTTATAAAACGAAATACCTTCACAAAGTTATCAAAAGGGCTAAAAATAAATGCGCCGACCGCGAAACCATTTGCAACTCGGAGAGGAAAGTCTTTTAAAAAACCTGTCTTATCGGGATTAGGTTTTAGGGGTTCCAGAAATAAGATAAAAGTTAACATTTGGCACTTAACTATAGTACCTATAGTCTTGAAATTTTATGCCAAAGCCATTAACGATTGTCTGCTTTATTTTTTAATCTGACGCGACCATGTAACTTTTTACCCGACTAGAATTATGTTTGCTAGGGTTATGTTTTTCGAGTGTATGTATGTAAGTATGTATATTTCTTTGGCACGCTCTGTAGGTGTCGTTAGATTCATCTTAATTGTGAGAGTGACACTGGGTATATCAAAATTGCAAAAAAACAAAACGGGCGACTTTTGGAGGCATTCTAAACGTTTCCAAAAATGTTTTTTTTTGTCAAAGTCTATCGAATAGGGTATCAAAATTAAGGGTTTAATGAACGGATTACAAAAATATATAATGTAACATCAACAGTTTGTTTGCAGTCTTCAAAAATCTTGTTCAAATCAAGTATTAATTATTAAAAATTGGTTAAAAACAGCCGACCACTATTAATGGAGAGGTATGTTATATGGAGAAAAATATAATAGGTTATTTATTTAGCACTTATTTATTACGATGCGTAGGTATTCTAGTAAATATGTACGAGTCCTTTAGGTATATCTGAAATTGATTTTCTACATATTTAATATGTCCAATGCAAACATAAAAACCTGCATTTTTAATAATTATGTTAATTGCTTCGTTTTAGACTAGAAGTAAAGAACTGAATATGTAAGAAAGGAGGTTAGATGACCCTACCTTTCGAGGTCCTTGATCGGAAAATGGCGAATGCTTGACATGTTCCTTGTAAGTAGGTATTTGTTTTTTTTATCGCATTTTACGCGTGCACGGATTTTCGATAAATAAGCCTAAAAAATGTCGAAACGAGTTTGTATTTATATGCTGATAAATATCATTTTCTGGCCACCAGAAAATTATATTTGCAATAAACGAGCGTTCTTAGCAGCATAAGCCAAACGAATGTTTGGGATGACGGTTACTTTTGTGTTTGTTTGGGAGCCGTCCACCTGATGGCGTGATAAGACCTTATACCTACATTATTAGGGTGATGCATTGATCTATTATAAGTAAGGATTCACAATCAGCCGGAGAAACATGACCCCGTAAAAACGGGTGCCCGAGCTGTTCGGGCACCCGTTTGGCCTTCGTTGTAAAAAGGCGTTAGCATATTGGAACGTATTTTCAAATGTCAGTTTGCTCCATATATTTTGACATATTCTGTTAGGCACTGTTCGTCCATATGTTATTACTTATTATAGGTCAATGGGGTGATGTATGTATACAAAAAATGACGCCTCTTTCCAAAAAGACTCCTTTCTCCAATTTGGCGATGATCGACGGCAAAAAAAATCTCTTCATTGATACAAACAATAGTTAAAATTGGTATTTAAAATGTAGAGATGAAAAGTTAATAAAACTTGCAAATTGACTTTACCTTGCGGGTAAATAAATCGTTTAGGTAGGTAATAAAAGCTGCATTACTTCGTCAGTTTATTTTCTCATCTCATCAGATATATTATACTCGTACTTATCTATTTATTTATTTATTTATAAAAGTTTAACATGACATTACAGTTAACACCAATGCGTCATGAAATCAAATAAAACTATTTAGGCGACGAAACGAATATCTATGAATATCATGGTATATCTGAGTGAGAAGTTACGTAAAATTATACAAAAGTTGCAAATGAAAAAATGATTTTTTACATAACATGCCTAAAAAATCGCGAATATTGATGACATTTTAATTATTTTAAAATATGCATGCTTTAAGCATTATTATTTTATTTATTTTAGAAGGTATTTTACTGTATTTTTTACCGATACCATTTTACCGATATCTTTCATCCGTTGCGTAAAGGTACAAGGAAGAGTTGCGTAATATTTGAACATGCGAATTCTTTGCTTCTTTGTATACTATGCAAAATGCCGTGTTATCCAGCGAGGTCGTAAACTCGTATTTTTCGAATTCCTACACGGTTATTTACTCGTTTGAATGCGAATGACATGCGTGTGATTGTTGCTTTGTACTTTATAAAACATACAAATATATTTTATGTGTACGTAAAGCACATGCATTTGGTTGGTGGTAGGACCTGATGCAGGGTCTGTTTGGATAGGATAGCAGTGCACTGTTGTGTTCCGGACAAGAAAGCCAGTGAAATTACCAGCATAGAGGTAACTTATGAATTGGCTTGTATGCTCGTTTGTCAACCAAATACTTACATAAAAAGATTGCCCAATTCGAAGTCCAGGTTTGCGGTCAACGGGAAGTAATTTATGTAATGCTCATGACCACCATGATTCCTCTGTTAACTACGAGATGAGTTTATTCTCTGTAATCGTCTGTTCCGCAGTTGCGGTTCTTGGCCGGAACTCGTGCGTTTTCCATCTACGTTTACGTTTACTACTTTACGTGTTTCTTACCCATGATCTTATCCTCACATAGGTGTTATCATCAAAAGTTAAAGCGTCCTGCTATCTATTTTAGACAGTACTCCTTTTTTTAATTGTATACATAATTATTAGTATATAGATTTAATCACTCTGATGCTTAAGGAACCCTCCTTAAGGGGGGGACTTTTGGTGGATGAATATAAACTATGTACAATTTTGTACTCAAACTAGAGGCACTGACCTCACGCGAACTACATACATTTAGAGTTTCATCGGTATTTTTACACTGCACAAGAAAAAAGAAGGTATTAGAGGTATAATCCCAAGTTCATCGCACCGTTTGCTTATAAAATAACATAATGCAGCTTTTGCATCACAAAGCAGGTAACGGGTCAACTTATTGATGTGAGACACTGGTTTTATTGTTTTCCCAAACTGTGACTAATTTTTGCGAAACCATCAATCTGTATGCAGCTGCATACAAATGGTCAATAAACGGTAGATCGAAGAACTCTTGTGTCTATAGGTTTTCAATCATTAAAATTAATTATTGCCGTATTGGTCCAGTTAGTAGTACCCCGCCTTCTGTTCCGATGGTCGCGGGTTCGAGTCCCGTTCGGGGCAAAATTTGTGTGATGAGCACGAATGTTTGTACTGGAGTCATTGATGTTTAGTATTTATATATGTATGTATTTCTCTATATAAGTATTTATATCGTTGTCTAGCACCCATAATACAAGCGTCGCTTAGTTTGGGGCTAGGTCAATAAGTGTGATATGTCCCAAGATATTATTATTATTATTATAACTGTAAACATGACACTCAAACGTATTTAAATATGTAAATCGGTTAAAAATGTATGAAATATATATTTTACTAGCTTCTGCTCGCGACTTCGCCCGCGTGGAATTCGGCTATCGCGCTCCCACGGGAACTATGCATTTTTCCGAGATAAAAAGTAGCCTATGTCCTTTTCCGGGACTCCAACTATCTCCATACCAAATTTCATACAAATCAGTCCAACGGTTGAGGTAACAGACAGACAGACAGATAGACAGACGACAGAGTTACTTTCGCATTTATAATATTAATATGGAAATATGGATTTCCCAACGGACGCCCTCTGCCCCTCCGAGGGTATATGAGGATGGATAGGTAGGTAGGTACATAGGATCTTGAGTCAAGTAAGTCATACATTATTAGATCGTTCAATAACTAAATGGAAAATTTAGTTTTTTTGTTTTCAGTTATTTTCTTCGAATTTTTCTACATAAATATTCAGTGTGTAAGTAGCTTTTTAGAATCGGTAGAAGATTAAAAATTATTTTTATTTCGTTAAGTTTGGTTTGATAAAGAATAAAAGTAAAATCAAGCGTATTTACCTGAAAAATAATAGAAATTAATACATATAATCTCACTTAACCTTTATTTATCTCTAAAGGGATTGTTCTTATCTTCAGAGTCGCCAATTAAAAATTTGTCCTTTCGATAAAGAATTAAATACTCGTTACTAAATCGGAACCTTAAAAGGCATGCGTAGACTTTTAATTATTAGCACTTCTTTTATTGCAATTATAAAGTTTTATCTATATGTACAACGACGTGATACGAATGAAATTAATTTGTAACATATAGATTTTGTAACTTATTTGCATATATGTATTTATTTATTTGAACTTTATTACACATACAAACTATATGCAATTGGCGGACATAATACTTAAAGGCATTTTCTACCAATCATTTAACCACAAGGCGTACCGATAATATTAATAATAGATATGTAGTATTATAAATACGATATTTAAAACAAAAAACGAAAAAGTAGAGATCTTCTACTATCTAAAGTCCCGCGCCTTCACGTTTCAAAACGCTTCAATGTATTTAAAAAGCACCACCAACACTCTCAACACATGTGTGCGTGCTGAGACAGCCATCAACTATGCGTTGAGAGTATTGGTGGTGCTTTTTAAATAATAATAAAAAAAATTGAAGCGTTTTGAAATGTGAAGGCGCGGGACTTTAGATAGTAGAAGATCTCTACCTTATCCGATGTTCGGTTATAGGATTTTTTTTTAATCCACAATATATTTATAAACCCTCCCCTCGATGACGTCACCAGATCGGATCGCGCATGCTTATACCACCAACATGCGCTTACGCATTGCAACACATCGCCAAGTAGGAGGTGGGACCATTCTCGATACGGCGACCACCTGAACGCGTTCCTGCTACGATGGGGTGTAGGTAGGTACACGAGAACAAAGGGCTCATTCCCATAGGCAATTATACCTTTTGGATACAAACTTATATTAGGTACTTAAATTAATGCGTTAAAAAAAATTAAAACAGAAAAAAATGATAAGTTTTTATTTCTTTAAAAAAAAAGGGAACCGCTTTCTAAAAACGAATCCACTGAAAATCACAAAATGATGTTTATTTACCCCACCCCTATCCTCAGCCAGTCCCTATCATGTCTCCATGGTCCTACTCCGAAAAGAAAAATACGAAAATTAATAATTATCTGAGCTTAGTATTTGAAGTCGGTGCCAAACCAATTGTTTTTCGAGGCATTATTATTATTTTATCTGTTTGTGCATCGCAGCACTAATTTCATTTTCGTTGATTTGGCACCGACTTCAAAAACTAAGCCCAGATAAATATTAATGTATGTATTTTTCTTTTAGGAGTAGGAATAGAGACAGGATAGGGACTGGATGAAGATAGGACTGGGGTATATCAAAATTATTTTGTGATTTTCAGTGGGTTCGTTTTTTTTAAGGCGGTCCTTTTTTTAAGAATTAAAAGTTCTTTTTAGTTTTGTTTTTATTTTCTTTTTTATTTCTAACTTTTTAGTGAAGGAACAATCACTAAAAAGCAGCGTTTCGATTAAAGCTCCCAGGCTTAATTTTCTCCGCCATCTTTAACTAATTATCCTGATTTGTCATCGAATTTACAAAAAACCATACCGAATTATATAATAAAACCTTCCTCGAAAACCGCTCTATCTATTGGTGAAAATCGCATCAAAATCGATTCAGCCAAACTGGATATAATCGCGGACGAACATACATACAAACATAAGGGTCAAACCGCGAACCTCCATTTTTCACGGAAATAGCAAGATGACAGTTGATTGGCGCGAATTTTCAACGATAAATAGCATAAGCTTATTCATAACCCACAAGATGCGTGCTGTACCTCGGGCTTTACTACTTAGTGTTTGCAAACTAGTGGTATTAAAAATCAAATAACAATGTGTTACGCTCGCTGTTGTAATCAAAGTGCGTCGTTCGGTGTCCCGTATGGCCAATGTTCGCGAAACCCCGCATCAAGGCCGACGCGTCAGTGGTCTGGTGGAAACGGGCTGTTCAGAGGGAGAGCCGGAGCCGCGCTGGAGATCGGGGAACCGGCGAAGCTTTGTCATATTATTTTCATCTTATTTGGTGAGACCGTTTCATAAATTTTCTAGAGCTTTATCACTGCATGCATGTGTCCACTTTATTCGGGTAACAGATCAACAATAGTTACGAATGTTACGATAAACATAAACCTAGAAAGACATATAGTCCGGTGGTAGGCAAGGTTGAAAACTTTCTGTATATTTTTACTAAGTATTGATAGAAACGTCTTATAAGCCCTAGTTACAATTTTAGAACAGAGACCAATTAGAACATATCTGCAGATCCCATTGCATAGAGTAGGTACGTAACTTATACTAGGTCCACATATTTGGTGATAACGGATAAATACGTCCTAATATACACTACATCTACGACCATCAAAATTGTTTACACTTGTTTTAAAAAACCCAAGCCAATAGAGGCAGGTACCTAAGTGTCCGCATTGAAAGAGCAGCTTGTGCAACGACAAAAAATAGGGTGTCTTTTGTCTTACCCAACATTTGGCCAACCATTAGGTACCTGCTAAAGTTTGCTTGAAACTAGTGACTCGGCACAAGAGGTATTGTTTATATTAATTATTCACCAAATACTTATTGTATAGAGTAGTCAGATAAAACCTTAATCCATAGGATATCAAGATCCCAAAATGCCTGAACTTGCACAGATGCCCCGAGCCGAGACGGAAACTGTCTATTCCATGCACTATTACTACATTAACTAACCATGTTATTTGGAGAAACATAATTATGACCAATTGAGCACAAGCACAAGCAGCTTAGGAGTTCAGCAAAAGACAACCTGAAGCCAAGCTGACTTCCAATACCATCAATATTGTCGCATTGGGCGACATTCGCGCAACATTCGAGGACTTCGATAGACTGCGGGAACGGCACAAGATCAATTGAAACCGGACTCACGCCGTACCGTCACCGTCTCCGTGTAGAGCTACATATACGCGCAACGATCAAGGACTTCGAATACTCCGATGGACTATGGGAGCTGCGCAAGATAACTTGAAGCCAGCCTAACTCCGTTCCGGATGAAGGACTTCGATTGACTGCGGGACCTGCGCAAGATAGCTTGAAGCGAACCTCACTCCGTTCCCGATAAAGGACTTCGATTGACTGCGGGACCTGCGCAAGATGACTTGAAGCCAGCCTCACTCCGTTCCGGATTAAGGACTTCATTTGACTGCGGGACCTGCGCAAGATAACTTGAAGCCAGCTTCACTCCGTTCCGGATCATGGACTTTGTTTGAATGTGGGACCTGCGCAAGATAACTTGAAGCCAGCCTCACTCCGTTCCGAATAAAGGACTTCAATTGACTGCGGGACCTGCGCAAGATAACTTAAAGTCAGCGTCACTGCGTTCCGGATAAAGGACTTCGATTGACTGCGGGACCTAAATTGTCTTGCACATAGACAGAAGCCGTTATTTAAAGAAAGAAGACTGCGGGACCTGCGCAAGATAACTTGAAGCCAGCCTCACTCCGTCCCGGATCAAGAACTTCGTTTGACTGCGGAACCTGCGCAAGATAACTTGCAGCCAGCCTCACTTCGTTCCGGATCAAGGACTTCGATTGACTGCGGGACCTGCGCAAGATAACTTGAAGCCAGCCTCACTGCGTTCCGGATCAAGGACTTCGATTGACTGCGGGAACTGCGCAAGATAACTTGAAGCCAGCCACAATCCGTTCAGGATAAAGGACTTCGATTGACTGCGGGACCTGCGCAAGATAACTTGAAGCTAGCCTCACTCCGTTCCGGATAAAGGACTTCTATTAACTGCGGGACCTGTACAAGATAACTCGAAGCCAGCCTCACTCCGTTCCGGATAAAGGACTTCGATTGACTGCGGGACCTGCGCAAGATAACTTGAAGCCAGCCACACTCCGCTCCGGATCAAGGACTTCGATTGACTGCGGGACCTGCGCAAGATAACTTGAAGCCAGCCTCAATGCGTTCCGGATCAAGAACTTCGTTTGACTGCGGGACCTGCGCAAGATAACCTGAAGCCAGCCTCACTCCGTTCCGGATCAAGGACTTCGATTGACTGCGGGACCTGCGCAACATAACTTGAAGCCAGCCTCACTGCGTTCCGGATCAAGGACTTCGATTGTCTGCGGGACCTGCGCAACATAACTTGAAGCCAGCCTCACTGCGTTCCGGATCAAGGACTTCGATTGACTGCGGGACCTGCGCAACATAACTTGAAGCCAGCCTCACTGCGTTCCGGATCAAGGACTTCGATTGACTGCGGGACCTGCGCAACATAACTTGAAGCCAGCCTCACTGCGTTCCGGATCAAGGACTTCGATTGACTGCGGGACCTGCGCAACATAACTTGAAGCCAGCCCCATTCCGTTCCGGATCAAGGACTTCGATTGACTTCGGAACTTGCGCAACGTTACCTAACCTAACCATCTCCATAGAGCGACATACGCGCAACAATCAAAGACTTCGATGGACTGCGGGAACCGCACAAGATAATTTTAAGCCATCCTCACTCCGTATTGCCACCATCTCCGCGTAGAGCGGCATACGCGCAACGTTCAAGAACTTCGATCCAAGAACGTCGGGATAACAGAAAACGAGGAGAGAATAACACAACCTTTTCCTTATTATATAATACACACAAAGTATAGTATCTATCCTCTGGTTGCTGGCTGGTTTTACGTTGCCTGTATACGGGCTGGCTCTACACCCTCCTGTCTCTCCAAGCTCCCGCTCCACCTACACTTCCGTCCGTATCTACTTGGCGCACCGGTAGCTCGGATAGAGGACACGTATTTTGAGGGTAAGGGGACGCAGTCTCAAGGATCTTTTTGGCCGAGGCTGGGAGTAGCGTGATACGCTAAGGTGGCATGCCGCAAGATGTGCAGTAGCTTCGTTCGGCATCTGCATGCCTAGGTAACCATCATGTGATAGCATACATCTCCCAGCCACCCCCTTGATCACTAAGACGGCCCCCCATTGCCCTCAGAATCCGACCTTTGGTCCTTGCAGCAATTGCTGGCTGGTGTTGTCACTTGAACTGAACTGAACTGAACTAAGCTTATTCATAACCCACAATATATCTACCTACCTAAATATCTGATGTCAAATAGCCGTTATGCCAAATGAAGACGAAGCCGTATGATGCGGTAACCGATGTCAATTTCGACGCGGGGTTCGAAATGAGACAGTATCTACTTATTCCTATCGGAATGGATATTATAGACTTACAGTAGGTGTCTTAGTAGCAATAATCTTCTATTGCTGTGAAAACATGCACCGCAAAGTCAAGCGAGTGGAAATAGAACATCCGTATTTATAGTTATTACCTACATGCACAAAGTAGGACTTTACTTATGTGATAAGTATGGTGAATTGATGTAAGTTCCATATTTTCTCAAATTATGTCACTTTCGTCATACTTGTACATCGTCAATTAGCGAAATTGTGATTTTTATATCAACTTGTGTAGGTCTTAGCGATTTACTAAAATAAAGAAAGTTGTTGTGTAGTCAATTCGACTCATTGGCTATTTGGCTCTCAGATTTCGTTGCTATGACTAAGTCATTGACTTTTCGATCTTCCTTCTGACGTTAATGAGAAAACAACAGTACTTAATAACTCAATTGGGTTTTTGCACAGATGTTTAATTGGTTCCGATACGAACGCCATTAGAGGTGTCATACAAACACAACTGAGAACATGCAAGTAACAAGTTAAAATTAATAGTATAATAGTATCATTGAAACCGATATAATTATCGCAACTTGACCATATTTCAAAGTTAAGTTCTATTTCTTTAATAAAAAATCGGTTCTCTATAAATTCGGTTTATGGACGATAATTTTACGTGATAACGCCATAAGAAAACATTAATTAAAACGGGACATATATATCGCCATGAGGACATACATGGACATACATTGCGTCAAGTTTTTTGGTGGGCGCAGCCGGCGTTCATCAATTTATAAGACGTTATCACGTCAAAAATGTATAAGCGTCTGTTTTTATGGACAGTACAAGTTAAAAGTTTCCATGTCCAGATTAGAGTGAATAGGCCTTAACTAATCGAATGCTCTGGTTTCATCAATGCTTTCCATCAGGTGAGTCAGGTGAGACAGATGTCAATACTTAGTCACATTTGAATATTATAACTATTTATAAATAATAGTTTAAACGTTTCGTTTTTCATACAAAAGTTAATTTTCCTTGCAAGTTCCCTATTTGTATAATTCGTAAGTAACGAGGTTCTGCTTATCTGACATCCAAAATTGGCCAGTTCGATTGTTTGGTTTTGAATGTGATTGTTTCCTGGTACAAGAAGGCCGGATTAGTTAAATAATGTCGCTTTGTCTCAAAATAAATACTTAAATAAATAAATATCTTAGGATTCTTGGGACATTCACACAAATTGACCTAGCCCCAGACTAAGCAAAGCTTGTACTAAGGATGCTGGACAATAAAAAATAAACACAGGAGAAAGTCTTCCTTTTGATTTTAGAACTCGGCTAATAAACGGAACCTTATTTCTTTCTAGTTTATCTCCCATTTTAATTGCATTTCTGGAGTAACCTTGCTCCTTCTATGTTACATCCGGACCCCCAAGGTAGAGTGGTAGAGAATGTCGGTAGTTATTAAATTCACGAATTCTCGTTTTTTTCGTGCAGATAAAATAATTAAATTAAACAAACTCAGCTCTTTGTGAGCCACGAACTATGCACATACTTTGCTTTCAATAAAAATATACCTTTAGAGGGTGCACCCACGGGTGACTTTTGTCCCCGTGACAAAAAAGTTTCTGTCACTCAAAACTGAAGAAATTGTCGCGGGTGACAAAGATCACCCGTGCGCGCATCTCCATACATCTCCTTGGACTTGACAGAGTGACGAAACTGTCGCGGGCGACGATAGTCACCCGTGCGCGCTCCCTCTTAAAGTTGTATAAATTTAATCGGACAGATTCATGTTTTTTAAATCCAGCTCAAGTTTTTAAGTTTAATGTCTCATAAGTTAATTTACATACCTACCTTTGGGGGTTGCTCAATGGCCGTCGTCCAAGATGGTTGACGTTTGTTGAGCTTCCCCATTTTTACTTGATTTATCGTTTATACCATACATTTATCATTATTACCGTACACGTTCGGCCTGTGGGCCAATTACTTGACATTGGCGAAATTGTCTTGCACATAGACAGAAGCCATTAATTAAAGAGACTTGTAGGTATCTAAGACACCATAAACTTTACGTTAATCGAGAGTGTTCTTTGAAGAAAATTAGTACAGTAGTTTGACGATTGTTAGCTCTGTTCTGTTTCTGATGGTATGTTGGTTTATTTTTTAGATTACCAATTTATAGCTATGTTGAAAGTGCGAAGTATACGTTCTGATTCTGACAGCGGAAAAACGCGGAACCTAATTCACGTGTACAGTTCACGCCTAAACACCTGACAGGTATGTACAAATCAGATACATAAAGTTCAAGGCGCGCTTAATAACTAAACTGTCACTAATTACTTTGTGTTATAATACTTATAATTAATCAATTGTTATGGATTATCAGATCGTTTATAATCTTTGTTGTGTTCAATTAAATGTTGTGTTATATATCGTGTGTTCGATTTAATTACTGTTTCAGTCTTGTCCGTTACTAAACAGTAAAGGTTACCAGTTGGTAATTTGAGAAACTATATAATATAATAGTAAGAATTCCTTTCCTACGGTCGCTTCACCTTATTTGAGCTCTGATTTTAAAGGTATTTTTTTATAATATTTTATAATAATCGCATAATTAGGGGAGAGGGGGGCAGCCTGGTACACTTTTTACACTCCTTGACGTATTTCAAAATATTACCCATAAAAACCAGTTTTAAGCCTCTACACAACAACGTACGTTATTAACCTATGTAATTAATGCAATTGCACATGTCTAAAGCTAAAGACAAAGGTACAATTATGAATTTTGCAACTCAAGGAATAATGTTCAATACTGCCCCAAGCGTGGGTAGCTTTGAATTTACTTGGGGCAGATTTGAAATCTGGATTGTAAGGCAACAATATCGAGATATACGTGTTTTTTTTTACCTGTACTTAGTACAGTTAGTCACTAGAAATGGTCGTATTAACATTTTACTCATATAATTTGCAGTTATAACTATGAGGGGGTACTTTTGACCAGAAATGTTTTTTGTAGTGTTCAAAGGTGCCTCAGGAGGGTACCTTTGTAAAGTATTGAAATTCTATTAAAGCTGCCCCCTTGAGGCAGTTTTGCACACACTATTGTTCAAAACTACCCCAACAATGTAACAGGGGATAGTGATTCAGTATTTATTATGTTTTAGTTGTAGTTAAATAAAAATATATAAAACGTCCTAATTAGAATTTTCATTTTATCATATAAAACGAGAGAAAAACAGACAATAGAATCGACTACCATACTCGTTTAAGCAAATCTTGTCAGTAAAAAAAGGCGGCAAATTTGAAAAGTGTAGGCGTGAAGGGATATCCTCCCATAGGAATTCCGCGCCCTTTTCTACTGACGTGATTTGCTTGACCAATTAATTCAGGTAAATGCGTTATGAGCATTTACTAAAATAACTAAGATAATATTATTTTGAGTTTACGTACCTACCTACATGTCAGTTTATATCGGGGCAGATATGAACATTTCTTATGACCGGGGTAGTTTTGAACAGATTGCTAATCAAAACTGCCTCCTAATTTTTTTTCAAAACTACCCCAACACCTATTTAAAAAATAAACATCGATATCTTTCAAAACAATTGCAAATTCTAAATGTTTATTCTTCGTCACTAAAGCTAATTCATTGTACTATCGAATAAATTAAGTTTCACTTACCGCTTCCTTCAAATAAAGCCTGAAAATCCTTAGACACGGGGAGCAAAACCGCTAACAGTTGATATCGAAATCAAAATATGCTACTGGTTTGTTCATGTTCTGTCAAACGTCAAATCTGTCAAGTGACAGTTGTGTGGGTCAGTGTTGCGAGCCCAAAAAATGGATTTGGACCATAATCGCACTAAAAATACGTCTTTGAACGCATTTGTTCTAAGCTGCCTTCAGTGATAGCTGCCCCCCTCTCCCCTACCTAGTTTGTTTGTTAATTGAAACTTACTAAATATAATTCTGACCACGATATTTAATTTTGTTTGAAAAAGAGTCTATAAATAAATTGTGAATATTTTACAAGATTTCAGATTGATCGGCAAGAAGTCAACTCGATTGGTATTTAGGATATCCTCTTAGGCACTAAATAAGACGAGCTTTAAGAGTATCACAGAGAAATGTGCTAGGTAAAGGAAAGAAATGACTACGATGTTCCAAAAAAAAAGTACCCGCAGTCATTTATAGAAAACTAGCCGTTTGCCCGCGACTTTGTCCCGCGTAGACTTAGAATTTGCGTACTCGAGCCGGTGATACTATACATATAGATGGTTATAGTTAGAGAACTATAGAAAAAAGTGGTTTGACCCGTAGAAAACCCGTCCCCGTGGAAATATCGGAATAAAAAATATCCTATGTTATTCCCAGGGTCTCAAAGTATCTCCAAACCAAATTTCATCCAAATCGGTCCAGTCGTTGCGACGTGAAGGAAGGACAAACAAATAAACAAACACACTTCCACATTTATAATATTAGTAAGGATATCAGTTAGCAGTTTTTTATAGGATAGCAGTTTTTGTCATGCCAGTTAAATTACCGGAACTTTTTATAAGACTTTGCATTCTGTAAGCAGCGTATAGGAAACCGAACGAAAGGCTTCACCGGACATAAAGGTCTGCGCGTGGGCAGGTGCCAAATTCTTTGAATTAACTTCGGGGTGTTACTTCCGGTTTTTTCGACACGTGCACACACTTTTTTACAAGCTTATTAATCTTATTATGCTTGCAACTTTACCTTACTTAACATGATATACAGAGTGAAAGTGCCTTGCTTTTTCACGCTTATACTGCTGACCCAATGTAGAAAAAAAAATTAGGACGGTAGGTAGCCAATTAGTTAGCCAACAATCTTCGATATGACGACAACCTTTTCTCATCACACTTTTACTTTTGAAGGTAATTTTTTCTTAAAATTACCACTATAAAAAGTATTTTCAGGTGATTAATTAAACATGTCTTCATACCGTCATGTCTTAAAAAAGCCGTGGTGGCCTAGTGGTTCGACCTACCCTACCGCCTCTCATGACGAGGGTCGGGGGTTCGATTCCGGCTCGAACCTCTAAGTTTACTTACGTGCGAAATTCAATTTGAATTTACCATGAGCTTTTCGGTGAAGGAAAACATCGTGAGGAAACCTGCAGGCATCTGCGAAGCAATTCAAAGATGTGTGTGAAGTCCCCAATCCGCACTGGGCCCGCGTGGGGACTATAGCCCAAACCCTCTCGTGATGGGAGGAGGCCTGTGCCCAGCAGTGGAACGCAAATAGGCTGTAGTAGTAGTAGTCTTCATATCTAGATACCTACCCAGACTCAGACATAATGTGGTGAATTCGTATACTTATGTTTTAAACCTAGATGTTACAATCTTATTATAGGTGATGACGTAAAAAACTACAGAATTTATCTTGATCTTTGTAATTTTTTTGACAACAACAACAATACTAAATCTAAATACATAGTATATTATATCATACTAGCGCCATCTACCAGTTATGTACCACACTACGGAACAAACTACATGACTGTAGTTTTAAAGAAATAGAAAGGCACGCATCGCATGACAACGCGTTTCCAACATCGCCCGCTCACTTTAGCGGCGCTAGTGCAGCACGTATTGATATCAGCTGTTAGCACAGATAGACTCGATATACTACTAATAAGGGCCACCGTATTCCTGCTCACTACTTGGCGCCTCTATCTGCAAGGTGGCTGTCAATGTCAACGTTTTGTCAATTCATACAATAGTGCCAATGTCACTGTGATGACGTTCCGGAGACCTCAGTGTTGCCGATTTAGCATGTATAATGGCACATAATGTGCTAAATTGGCAACATTGCACCTCGCAGGACAGCAAGCGCCTTTAGCGGCGGAAACACTCTTGGTGACCCTCATTGTTCTGTGGCTGTTAGCTACGGCTCTACGGCAGAACTAGTGTTGTTGTCTTGTCTTCTTCATCGTTTAATAAAAAGAACATGATAAATCATAACCTACCCCCAGCTACCACTTCATTCTTGATTTGTAACTATTTATTACTTATTTAATATTAGTAAGTATCTTCTTCACGTTCGATGAAAATTTCTATGGAGATATTTGGATTCCCGGGGAAGGACATAGGCTAAATATATAATAAGTAGTTCCCGAGGGAACGCGATAGACAACCGAATTCCACGCAGGCTAAGGCGCGGTCAAAAGATAGTTCAAAATAAATCAGAAGTAATTATTTATTCAGAAATTTACTCAAATTTAGTCAAACCCTATTGATAATCTAGAATAGTTTAGAAAGGTAATAATTTAACTTTGAAATATGCCCAAAGCTTGGGCAGTGAGACTAGGTACTGACTCATAGGCTGTTAGGCAATGTCTAGCCGCTAAGTTACTAAGTTTGCCCTAAAAGGTAACGGCCACCTCACCGGTCAGAACATTAGGTAATTGGTCTAGTTATTTGTAGTATTATCAGATTTAAAATTTAGGTCGGACACTAAGGCTGGTATCAAAAATACTGCTATTAGTTAGCTTAAAGCAAAAAGCGGAGCATTTAGTGTCTTGCAGTTATTAACATAATAGTGAGAATAGTTTTAGTTTAGTTTTAATATTTCTATCTGCATCAAGGTAGGAATGAAAATATATCTAAGTTTATTTATGAGCTCAACCAGACTTGAGACGTTTAATTGAGCAAAAGTAAAATGGGTTTTCAGTGATGCTTTTATTTTTCAGTCAATATTTTTCAAGATAAATTTTTAAAAGTTCAAGTCTTAAGCAAAGAAAATCAGTAAAAACCTGTTCTTGTATATATTTTTGGTTTACACAGTATAATAAAATACAGTAAAGCAGAATAGATTTGTTAAGTACCTTATGTACCACATCCTAGTAGGTAAACCATACAGACGAAACTACTGGTCTTAGGAAGCTGAATTGACATGTAATTGAATTGAATTGGCATGTACCTAGGTTTCTTGGGAGTGTAGGGACGCATAAACAATGCACGCAAGAGAGAATTTCCCGACATTCCCACGAGAAGAAAAAACGGGATTTTTACATGTTGATGTTTCTGCGCATACGTAACAAGTCGCGCTCCTCTGCTCAAACTACTCGTAAACTTCATCGATGTCAAGGGCAGTGTCATAAGTGGGTGTACAAAATGCTCCTTGCGATAAAAAGAAGTAGCCTTAAACATGTATGTACCTACTGAATGAATTTAACTTAATTGCACATTAGTAAAAAAACGAATACAAAAGGCGAACTTAATGCCATAAGGCATTCTCTACCAGTTAACCTTTGGGAAAAACAGAAATTGTTGTGGCGGTGCAAAAAAATCCATTACGCAGTACACAAAAGAAAACATACTTATACAATAAAAAAAGATACAATAAATATATAGATACACATACCTACTTATATAAAATAAGGCACATATACATGAATATATACACAGATACATAAATATATACATATACACATGAAGATGCCAAAGATAAAACAAGTGACATGATGATCAATTCTGCTTACATAAAAATGCACGAACTTGCCTCTATAGATATTTTGACATTAGTATTATTGTGAGTAATTTATCGAAAAAAATACCTAGTGAGGTATTTATAGCTTATTTTAATCTGCAGGTTTTTGAAACATAATTACCATGTAGGTATCTGAAAAAACAATTAAAAGGAAGCTGAAAGAAATAAACAGGTATTGCTACTGTGTTCTTTACACTATGTTTGAGCTTTAATTTATACGAGACGCCAAATTCTAATTAGGTAGTTGGTGATTCAATGAGATGTATCTAGGTGAGTGAGTGAGATGGACTGACCTTCTTTCTCGCCTCTTCCTCTTAGACGTGCTGGTTCCCTTGATCGTGCGGTATAGAGTCATCATCTTGCTCAGATTCACTTCAACTTTCACTTAATATAAACTTAATATTTTTCACTTACTTACACTACACTTATTGGTAACACTCAGAACTATATACGCACTGGATGCGAACCTGAAAAAGAAAGGACGTTATTTCACTTAGAAAATTAAATATAACCACACACACATTAGGTGTTGAATCATTTCTCTGAATTTATTGACATGACGATTTCTTTATTAAATTTTGAAGCAAATTTTAATTCAAAACTTGCAAAAGACGTGCTGTGAATGTATCAAGCTAACTAAATGGGGATAATTTTTTAGTATAATTTTAATAATTTCATTCCTTTAAGGCCAGATTCGTCGAATAGTCCATACAAAATTCGAATTCATCCCAGAAAAAAAACATTCAATGTATGTATGCACTATTCGACAAATAAATCTTATCTTACAATTGAAAAAGCAGCCCTAAACAAAGGAATACAAATTCGTTTAATGAATAAAATGATAGGTAATTTCGATTCGGTGATTCTTAAAAAGAAACTTATAAAGTTTGACTTCTAATCCATCGAGTCTACGAGTATTCGCAATAATTAGGTAAATAAGGTACGCATCTGTTAAACTAATGATTGTCTTCAAAGCGATCGAACTCACATATTAAAACTTTCATTCTCCGTGACCCGACGCAGTGTCACAGTGAATCAGTAGGGCCACACTATGTATGCCCGCAGGCCGGCACCGGTCGGCCTACTGACCGCACCGACTGCTCATTTGAATAACGTTGGACATAAATTTGATAATTTCAATCACCTTGAGCGCCAAATTAACTGTGTTGTCACTAACATGTGATGTGGACATGTTCAATAAATTGTAATTGACCGACTTTGCCCAATATTGAATATTACCAAGAGTAGGTATGTAATGTACCTATACCACGTATGTAGTTTGCCACGTATTACCTACCCAATAAATAAGTATGCGTTTGTGATATTTTATTTATTGGATAAATTATATAATAATACTTAAATAATAATAATATCCTGGTATGTATGTGCCTGGTACATATTACACATATTTACCTAGCCCCAAACTAACTGACGCTTGTATTATGGGTGCTAGAGAATTATATAAGTACTTATATAGAAAAATACAAACGTATATAAATACTAAACATCCATGACTCGAGTACAAATATTCGTGCTCATCACCGCCATTGCCCCGAACGGGACTCGAACGAACATCTTTCATTGAATTCAGCTAAAATTGCACTCGTCACGAATGTGGAACCAGCAATTCTTTGTTTCCACTTTGCAAGAAGTTGTATGTACTTGAAATAATTAAAATGGATGTGAATATGCAATTTCAAGTGTGCACCGAGACAATGGGTTGAGGTTGAGACAGCGAGTTGACAATATGCAAGTTACAAGTGACCACCTTGCGTTGCTCGTTTGCATACGATTTTATTTCAGAGGTGTGCCATGTTTTGCTGAAAATCGGAAAGTAGTATTCCGAAATTTCATTCGTACAAATGATATTTCAGTTCTTTGAAATAACGGAAATAATAGTAAGAATAGAATAGGTTAGAGTTCATATAATCTATGATGTACTTAACAAAATTTTAGCAGGACAAAATGTGCCCCTAAATCTGGTTTTGGTACCTTTAACATTCCACTACTGGACATTTATAGGTATCGTTTTTAAAGTTAACTTAACATTTAGTAAAGAAATGTACCTCTCTACCTCCTGCAGCATGAAAAAATTTAGGTACAGTCAGCAGCAGAAGTAGATAAGCTGTCCAGGTGTTCAAAATACACACGCCCTTAAGGTCTTAAGAATAAAAAAATGTATATACTTATGATTTTTATCATTTAGTTTTACAAAATATTCTGAATATAAAAATGATTCTTAGTCATTGACCTATAATAAGTAATAACATATGGACGAACAGTGCCTAACAGAATATTTCAAAATATATGGGGCAAATTGACATTAGACAATACGTTCCAATATGCTAATAACGCCTCTTTATAACGAAGGCCAAACGGGTGCCCTAGCTGTTCGGGCACCCGTTTTGACGGGCCATTTTTCTCCGGCTGATTGTGAATTATTTAAATGTAACAACTTTGCTAAATCAAAAGTCTTGATTAGTCAAGACCATATTTTATTAGGGCTTGCCTAATTATCACATTAGTTACACTAGATAAACAACTGTAATTTTAAAGCAGCCTCCACTTGCATACATACATATAGAAATATTAACCATAAAATGTCCGTGTTGTATCGCAATCCCTTTACAAAATCTGCCATAAATTTTATTGCTTAAATGCTACCTACCTACTTAAGATTATGTATGTAAGGTACCTATGTTGTAATATGTAACAACTTTATGAAATGTATGTGTTTTACGTTCACATTATCATTCAAAGATGAATAACAATGATTTAGTGTATAACAGCCAAGCAAGATGGCGAGATAAAAATATTTTCATACTAAAAAAAAGCATTAACGTATCTATTGGCACTTGTTTCTGCGTCATTGACAATTCAGACATCACCAGTTATCACCTAATCGCTGCTCTTGCGGCATATCCGTCAAAACGTGCTTTTCCCTCATGCAATATGCATCGCGAGATTATTTGCATAAATACCAGCGCAGGCAAGAGTGGTCCGGACGGGCATCTGGAAGTTAATGAATAACCTTGTTGTCTACTGTGGTTGGAGACTACACAGTGATAAATCGATTGGTTCAATTTTAACATCCTCTAGAACAGGAGTAGGCATCCCGGCGCGGCCGACCAACTATCCACTTGCGGCCAGCGGCTATTTTACATGATTGGAATATATTGAATACAGACCTCTCCAAACATTATCTATCTCCGACCTATAACCTCAAACCTCTCAAACAGACCTATGAAACCACAAGGAGCTTCGCAGGCCCGGATCACGCCGAATGGCTCGTCTGCGGCTCGCCAGCAACCGCTCGCCTATGGCTCGTCTGCAGCTGTATAGCATTCGTTCTCGTAAGACCTGTCACACCGCTTACGAGCCGCGTGGCTGCTGCGCGGCTGCCGGACGGTTCGCAAGCGGTGTGAGTCACGTTGCTCATTGAGGTGGGTTATCGCATTCACTGCCACTTCTGTCATTAAGGGAACATTGCAACGCACATGTGCGTTCGAGGCACTGCGGGAAAGTCAGCAAAACGCATATATGCGTCGGTGGCAGTGAATGCGTTATTGAGAAAGAACCGTACCGAATTAACTCATTTATTATTTGAATGTATAAGCATCGTTGATTCAATGAAATTTCGTTTAATTAAACGGATACACGCAGGAAAGCACGTATCGATCCATCGGCGAATTCAACCGATCCGCCTGCGCCGGCGCATGGCGCAACTTCGCCTTGACTCCGCTTTTTACGTTTTCACGCGGATTCCCAGCGATTATACACAGCCGGTGTTGATTGATACATCAATGGTTAGTAAACACTAAGCAGTAATAATAGGCTGGGGACCTTTCGAAAGCAACGAATTCATGATATCTCCACTGCTGCTAATGCTATGCGTGGGGATGATCACTTGCCATCAGGTGGGCCGACGTTAGCCTTATTTACAGAGAGAAAAATAACTACATACTACTTTAAAAATATATGATTTTTCTCAAGAAAGCTACCTAGGGTACCTATTGTTTCAACATTAGTTGAAGCTCTACAGTTTGCTAATGCAAACTGAATTTTGAGTGATAGCAAGGAAACAATATTTATTTCAACTTTATTTTACAAGCAATAAGCAAATAGAGATAAATTCTGTAATTGTAAGCAACTAAAGCACCTAAGTACTTAATTCATTCAGTTTCAATCAAACTACAAGGCACAAGGTGTATTGAATTCCGATCATGAATGGGAACGGACCATGCATAGTAATGGTGACACACAAATTTGGCCTTTATGAACTTTACGAGCCTACGCGTATATTTTCCAAATGCCGTGCACGACTTGAAGGTTCGAGATTGTAACTCCACTAGGGCACCTGTTACTTACATTATAATTCCCTTGGGTACTTAACGTAGATACACGTAAAGACCTTACTATGCAATATAATAAACCGATTGCTTATGTTTAACCCGGTTTTACTCTGCCACTTGGTCTTTTATGTCGAGAATTGAAGACAATTTAAATCTTTAGGAAAACGGTTTATTTATTTTTGGACAGCTTTGAAGTGAACAGTGTTTTTCAGTGGAAACATTATCTGTAAAAAGTAATACTGTACGTAGCATTTTGTCCGCGATTGCGCCAGCATCTTACTCATCACCTCTGCTCACTCACTCGACGATTTCGAAATACAATTGATCTCGTGGTGAAACACGATGACCGAGGGTGTCTCAGTGACTTCTAAGAACCCACGGCAGAAATAACTTCAGTATAAATTTTACATTTAAATCGTCGAATCCGACTCGGTTGGGCAGCGTTCGGGAAGCTTCGCAGTGTCTTTTCGTCCAAATTACCGCAGTGTCTCAAGTCGAAAGTCTTCGACCAGTGTGTGTTGCCAGTGATGACTTATGGTTCCGAGAAGTGGGCGCTCACGATGGGTCTCATAAGAAGGCTCAACGTCACTCAGAGGGCAATGGAAAGGGCTATGCTCGGGGTTTCTCTGCGTGATAGAATCAGAAATGAGGATATCCGCAGCAGAACTGGGGTCACCGACATAGCCCGAAGAATTGCGAACCTTAAGTGGCAGTGGGCGGGGCACATTGCTAGCAGGACTGATGGCCGATGGGGCCGGAAAGTTCTCGAGTGGCGTCCGCGAACCGGGAGACGAGCTGTCGGTAGGCCTCCAACAAGATGGAGCGACGACCTCGTGAAAGTCGCGGGAAACCGGTGGAAGCAGGTGGCACAAGACCGGTCGGAATGGCGAGCCTTGGGGGAGGCCTATGTCCAGCAGTGGACGTCTTTCGGCTGAAATGATGATGATGATAAATTTTACTAAATTAAATAATAATGAAACTAACCGCTAATTTTATTTTAACTGTCTATGGACGATGGCAAGCACTTTCCATCAAATTATTTTTTCCGTCTAAAACAATAAATGTAATAAGCTAAGTAATTAAATACATTAACAGTTTCAAATTACTTAAATAGGTATCCATCTTGAATTTCTATCTGGTAGAGCGTGCTTAGAAGCCTGGCAGAATTTCAATACTATTGTGCATAATGGCAAAGCTGATTCTCTGAGGTGCACAACATTCGACGACTCTGAATTACGTGTCATCGTTATTGAAACAAAATATTCAATCGTGGACTAACATAACCGTCACCTGAAAAGCTGATAAGTATTGTCCAGTCTAGTTAAAACGAAAAAAAAATACCAATTTGTAAAATTATTAGGTAAACAGGCTCCGGCTGTGTGTTTAATTTCAAATTTAATTAGCTATCAGCACAGGTATGAGTGTGCTACAATGAAACAAGTTTCTTTTTACACGCAACTGTAATTACAATTCATAAGAGTAGAGCGGTTTTATGAATCAAGACAAAATGCGACTGTGGCCATAATACGTATAGGTATTGAATCGTTTTATAACGGATTTATTTCAAGCCATTCTCAGATGTCATATGAAAAATTAGTCGCGAGTAATATAACCGCTAAAGTAACTTGAATTCTAAAATATTTATTAGTGATGCCGGGTGGCCGTGTAGCCTAGTGGTTTGTCCTACCGCTTCTCATGCAGAGGTCGGGGATTCGAATCCAGCTGCTCCCACCTCTGAGTTTACTCATGTGTGAAATTCAATTTGAAATGGTAAATTCAAATTGAGCCTTACGGTGAAGGAAATCATCGTCAGTAAACCTGCACGCATTTTCGAAGTAATTCAAGGATATGTGTGAAGTTCCCAATCTGCACTGGGTCCGCTTGGAGAATATAGCCCAAACCATCTCGTGATGAGAGTAGGCCTGTGTCCAGCAGTGGGACGCAAATAGGCTGTAGTGGTTAATTAGTGCTGACATAGTTGAAAAAAGGTATTGAATAAAAGGTAAGTAACACAATAAACCATCAGGTAAACACTACAAGTAGGTATGTTTGTGCTCAGTGGCCATGCCAATGTGCCACGCGTTCGTGATAATTGCTCGTCAATGGAAATCGGTATACAGTTGTCGTCGCTCGTTCGGATCCAATTTGTACACGACATCGGCATTACTAGCAACACGCCGTTAAACACAGACAGACGACATTGATGTCATTGAGACGAGTAATAAGTACCTAATAATAGACGTGGAGATTCTCAATGGCCGTCGCCCAAGATGGACGTTGACGTTTGTTGAGTCTCTCCATTTTTATTTTATTAATCATTTACACCGTACATTTACCTTTATTACCAAACAACTTGCAGGCCTGTGGCCCCTACTTTGATATTGGCGAAGTGTCCAAGACAGAAGCCATTAATTTATATAGAATAGAATTGTAGACGTATTAAACAATAGATTCTAACAAGGGGCCATGTGCTGATTGTGGACTTCACACACAAACTTGCAGTTCGCAAATTTGGTGCAGCCGTTGTTTTACGTCACGGACTATAAAGCTATATACCTACTTACTTACACCATTTCGTGATTAGAGGGTGCTTGGGATCCGTCATCATCATCATCATTTCAGCCGATAGACGTCCACTGCTGGACATAGGCCTCCCCCAAGGCGCGCCACTCAGACCGGTCCTGTGCCACTCGCATCCACCGCGTTACCGCGACCTTTACAAGGTTGTCACTCCATCTTGTCGGAGGCCTACCGACAACAGCTCGTCTACCGGTTCGCATCCGATCCGGTTGGGATCCGTATTGGGATGTAAGTAAGCAGTTGTGTCGTAGATGGTTGGTTAGGTGGTACGTAATGTTCGGAATTTTTCATATCGCAATTTTCGCAAGCCATTTAATTAGTTAAATTACGTTACAAGTGTCAGGTTATTACTCAAATTGATTAACACTTAGCCAATGTATATGTGATGTGGTAAAGTCTAGAATCCTCTCTTTTTTCGGGCATATATCGAGACGTGGAGAGTTTTCCATCGAACGACTGGTAGTTCAGGGCAGGGTTGAGGGCACCAGGCCACGCGGTAGCTCCCCCATGAGATGGACCGACTTAGTCAAATCTGCTACAAACCAGCCCGTGCACGAGAACACTAGACGCGCAGCCGTGAGAGAGGAATGGCGCCGGGTGGTAAAGCTCGCCACTCAAGACACGACGGCCACGACCACTCTGCCAAGAGTGTAGCGACAAAGAAGGAGAATATATACGCATCCGTACGAATACACATTTCACATTTGATATAGACGTTTTTGAATTTATTCTTTTGAAAGAGTGATACCTACCTTCTAATATTTTATGGTGCGTGTTACTACGAACGTGCGTTTTTAAATTGCAGTTAGGTAGGTACATTGAAATTAACATAGGATTGTTTAACGAGGTTGCATAATGTAAATTTATAGTTAACACTAGCTTCTTCCCGCGACTTCTTCCGCGTGGAATTCGTTTATAGCGAGGATGTGGAAACACACAGACAATTGATATTATTCATGTTCAACTAGAGTGATTTTTAGCTTTCTTTTGAGGTAGGAAAAAGCCTAAAAATAAGCAAATTTTATTTCAGCACTAGTTTAGGTTTTTTTTTATGTGTTTCTAAAGAACAGATAACATAGGCTGATTTCCACCAACGCTGATAATGTCAGCCTCTATAACTAGAGTTAAGTTGATACAACTAAACCTGAGTTAAGAGGCTAATTGGTGCAAGTGAGCCTTATTGGACTAGATGTTCTTCTTCATTGTAAAAGTAAATTTTCATACAAATTTATTCGAAAGCTTATTCTGTGGACAGTACCTCGCAGCATCATCATAATGTGTGAGCGATTTCGCGAAACGACAGCAATATTTGCTATAATGCGGTGGTTTGTGTTGCTCAATACGGTAGCCATGTTGAAATATTCATTCGTCATATATACTACTAGCTCCTGCCCGCGACTTCGCCCGCGTGGAATTCGGTTATCGCGTTCCCGCGGGAACTATGCGTTTTTCGGGGATAAAAAGTACCATATGTCCTTTACCGGGACTCCAACTATCTCCATGCCAAATTTCATCTCAATCGGTCCAGCGGTTGAAGCGTGAAGAGGTAACAGACAGACAGACAGACAGACAGAGTTACTTTCGCATTTATAACATACTAGCTTCTGCCCGCGACTTCGCCCGCGTGGAATTCGGTTATCGCGTTTCCGCGGGAACTACGCGTATTTCCGGGATGAAAAGTAGCCTATGTCCTTTCCCGGGACTCCAAGTATCTCTATGCCAAATTTCATCTTAATCGGTCCAGCGGTTGAAGCGTGAAGAGGTAACAGACAGACAGACAGACAGAGTTAATTTCGCATTTATAATATACTAGCTTCTGCCCGCGACTTCGCCCGCGTGTAATTCGGTTATCGCGTTTCCGCGGGAACTACGTGTTTTTCCGGGATGAAAAGTAGCCTATGTCCTTTCCCGGGACCCCAAGTATCTCTATGCCAAATTTCATCTTAATCGGTCCAGCGGTTGAAGCGTGAAAATGAAAATATTTATTCAGCAAATAGGCCACATCTGGGCACTTTTACACGTCACTTTTAAATACTACTACTACTACTACTACAGCCTATTTGCGTCCCACTGCTGGGCACAGGCCTCCTCTCATCACGAGAGGGTTTGGGCTATAGTCCCCACGCGGGCCCAGTGCGGATTGGGGACTTCACACACATCTTGCCGTGGTGGCCTAGTGGTTCGACCTACCGCCTCACATGCCGAGGGTCGGGGGTTCGATCCCGGCTCGCACCTCTAAGTTTACTTATGTGCGAAATTCAATTTGAATTTACCACTGAGATTTTCGGTGAAGGAAAACATCGTGAGGAAACCTGCACGCATCTGAGAAGTATTTCACTTTTAAATGAATTAACAGAAATGAATTTACCAGCGCTTCCTAGACCCATTGCTTGAAAAGAAGCGCCGCAACAAACTCAGCAGAAGGCCTTTTTTCAAAATTTAAACATATAGATTTACATTAAATTTACGTTAATATGTATAAAATACATATATAGGTACATACTAAAATGTGAAGAGGTAACAGACAAACAGACAGACAGAGTTACTTTCGCATTTATAATATTAGTATGGATACTTAGGTTTTGCCTATAGGATAATGTAAAATGCATAACTAAGTACCTCAGAGAGATCGACAAACCACAACAAGAGACCTCGGCATTAAGAAAACATTTTTGTGTCATGTTTTTATGTGGAAGAAAATGAGATTGCGAAAACAAATCTTTCCATTTAGTTAAGTAGTCTTGTTTGTCACTAGGTACATAGTAAAAACAAAGTCGCTTTCTCTGTCCCTATATCCCTATGTATGCTTAAATCTTTAAAACTACGCAACGGATTTTGATGCGGTTTTTTTAAATAGATAGAGTGATTCAAGAGGAAGGTTTAAGTATATAATTTAGTATAGTTTAACACTCAATTCTCTCGGGAACGCTATAACCGAATTCCACGCGGACGAAGTCGCGGGCAGAAGCTAGTTTAACTCTAAAATACCAACAAACACATTGTAGTGTTTTTACGAACATATAAAAATAATAATCTAAGGAAAAAACTCTCTTTTTATGTAAACATGTATGTGTGATGTTGCAAATAAATGTTTCTTTCTTCTTTCTTCTTCTTTCGTTCTTTCTAAAAATGCATTAAAATGACTAAAACATAAATAAATACATAAATAAATATCTTGGGACATTTCACACATATTGACCTAGCCCCGAACTAAGCAAAGCTTGTACTATGGATGCTAGACAACGATATAAATACTTAAATAGAGAAATACATACATATATAAATACTAAACATCCATGACTCGAGTACAAACATTCGTGTTCATCACACAAAGTTTGCCCCGAGCGGGACTCGAACCCGCGACCATCGGAACAGAAGGCAGGGTCACTACCAACTGGACCAATCCGGCCGTCAAACATGACATGATACATAGCTCATCATCATGATCATCATCATCATCATTTCAGCCGAAAGACGTCCGCTGCTGGACATAGGCCTCCCCCAAGGCTCCCGGTCCTGTGCTACTCGATACATAGCTCGGTCCGTCGAAACTCGATCCACATAACTCAAAGCTATACTTACTTACTTTAATAAAATTGACTCTAAGTATCAAAGCAAAGAAAAAATGTATCAGAAATGAGGATATCCGTAGTAGAACTGGGGTCACCGACATAGCCCGAAGAATTGCGAGCCTTAAGTGGCAGTGGGCGGGGCACATTGCTCGCAGGACTGATGGCCGATGGGGCCGGAAAGTTCTCGAGTGGCGCCCGCGAACCGGGAGACGAGCTGTCGGTAGGCCTCCAACAAGATGGAGCGACGACCTCGTGAAGGTCGCGGGAAACCGGTGGAAGCAAGTAGCACAGGATCGGTCTGAGTGGCGAGCCTTGGGGGAGGCCTATGTCCAGCAGTGGACGTCTTTCGGCTGAAATGATGATCAAAAATTGTGTATCAAAGCAAAGTAGCTGGCATTGATGATGTTTGTCATCAACCTGTCAGCTCCTGGCCTCGTCGGCAACTTGTTTGACTAAGGTGTTGGTAATCTTACTATTGTAGTGTTAGTGTTGAGTCAATAACAGTGACTCCAGTGGAGTTTCGTTTTCACTCATACGGTGGCCAAGTTAAATAAGCCGTGGTGGCCGAATGGTTCGACCTATACCGCCTCTCATGCAGAGGGTCGGGGGTTCGATTCCGGCTCGCACATCTAAGTTTACTCGTGTGTGAAATTCAATTTGAAATTAACCACTGAGCTTTTCGGTGAAGGAAAACATCGTGAGGAAACCTGCATGCATCTGCGAAGCAATTCAAAGATGTGTGTGAAGTCCCCAATCCGCACTGGGCCCGCGTGGGGATTATAGGCCAAACCCTCTCGTGATGAGAGGAGGCCTGTGCCCAGCAGTGGGCCGTAAATAGGCTGTAGTAGTAGTAGTAGTAGTAGTAGGTGGCAAAGTTGCAGGAGTAGGTCAAGACGGTATACGGGTGTCATTTTTTACATCTAGCTTACGAGAATTATGACAAGATACTATGTTTAGGAGTTTAAAGCTCGAATAAGAAAATATTACCTTGATCGACGTTCAATCTTGTTATTTTATCATGATATTTTACAGTGATTTCTACAAAATCAGTTAAGCGGACTGAAACCGAATGTTTAGTTTGAATTTTACAGGTTTTTAAAATTTGATTTAATTTTAAAAAGTCTATTGCCGCCTTATATCACTATCATTATACAAAGTCCCTAACGCGCCTGTCTATCTGTTCGCGATAAACTCAAAAAGCAGTGATCGGATTTTCATGCGGTTAAATTCGAAGCAAAAAATCAGAAGTTATTTGTCAACATAAACCTACAGATTGAAGGTCAGTGGGGCCAGCGGCATACACTCAACAGCAATGAAAAAGGGTCACTTTGTATGGAAGATCCTATACAAAGTGACCCGATTGCATTGATGTTTAGTGTTTTTCACGGCAATTACCCAAGTTACCATATATGCAAAGCGGTCCAGAATACGATTAGATTGGTAAAATGATATATTCCGTTTTGGACGGAAAATGCCGTCGTAAACATTAAATTTAGAGATGATGTAAAAAAGTTGATTCTATTTCACTATTATTAAAGAAACATGACTTCAATTAAAATTTTAAGCTGAATAATGTATCAGGAAAAAGCGAAAAGTACTTATAAATTTATAGGTAGACTGCGTCAAGTAATCAATGGATATTTTTTAAGGTAGATACCTACTTCGATTCCTACTTATTTTTCAAGTATTAGTATTGGCATCTGTGAATTATTAACAAAATGATTAAAATTCGTTCATCGCCATTGATTATCATTGAGATAAAATCGATGCCGAACATCGTAGAAATCGATAACCGAGGAAAGGGAAGCGCATGCGCATGCGTTGTGCAACGGACGATCGAAAGCGACCGTCGGGACCGGCGTACAGTCAGCATGATTGCATATCAATAGGGATATATTTAGACTATCCTATACTATTAAACGAGCAATATCCTACCTAGATCGATTTCCCACTCCCGTAAGCCCCTATATTCTAAATTTCATCGAATTTGTTATTGAATATCCTTTACAAAGTGAACCGTTTTCATTGCTGTTGAGTGTATATATGTTTGTCATCGCATTCTCGAAAACGGCTCTAACAATTTCAATGAAATTTAGAATATAGGGGCTTACGGGGGTGGGAAATCGATCTATGTAGGTCTCATATCTGGGAAAATTAGTTTTTAGCTATTTTCACCCGATCAAAGGTCGGTCGTCCGGGTACTATTGTTAATATGCCTTAGGGTTGATTTTTCAATCATCAGATAAAATGTATACTTCGGATAGTTCATGCAAAAATCAAATTTATTCCGGAACGAACAAAGTGATTCATTCATGGAACAAGCTGCCAGAAGACGTAATTTCAGCACAGAGCATTAACCAGTTCAAGAACAGACTTGACAAATTCTTAAACAGGTCAAGAAATACTTAAATTGAGAACAACTGGGATACAGGCATTTATCAGTTGATCAACTGCCTGCCTGTCAATATAATATAATAATAATTATTATTTTTATTATTTGTATGGACTATTCGACGAATAAATTTTATCTGACAATAGAAAAATCAGCCCTAAGTTTTGTATTTTATCAGATTACAAGCTTCTGCCCGCGACTTCGCCCGCGTGGAATTCGGTAATTGTATTCCCGCGGGAACTATGCGTTTTTCCGGGGGAAAAGTAGCCTATGTCCTTTCCCGGGACCAACTATCTCTATGCCAAATTTCATCTATAACTATAACAAATTATATACGAAAACCTTCCTCTTGGGTCACTTCATCTATTAAAAAAACCGCCTCAAAATCCATTGCGTAGTTTTAAAGATTTAAGCATACATAGGGATATAGGGCAGAGAAAGCGACTTTGTTTTATACTTTGTGGTGATATATACATAAAATATTACACGGAATTATGCACGTAGACTTATATTAGATAAAAATGACCATTATATCAATTAGGTAAGATAGTCATTCAAGATTGCAATTACTTAATCATAAACTTTCAAGCCTTTACATGTCACAAGATAATAAAATATGTACTAAAATGCTAGTGTCAGAGGTAGGTAATTAAACTTTCACTAATATGACATCATGGCGACCCATTTTAATACATAACAAGAGTTGCAAATATACCTAATTATGTATTTAATTACACACTAGTATCGCCAGTGATAGTCCGCATAGTTTCATTCTAAACATTCACCGCGCAAAGAGATGATTTCTGGGGTTCATTTTTCCTATAGTGTGTTTGTTCATGACGAAGCATGGTGTGGATATTTTAATCCGTATTATACATTTATTTATGTTACTTACTGAATAAAAATATTTTTTTCCGGGGCTGATTATTATGTAGGGTCCCAAACACACTCACTCAGGGAATCTCCATACAAAATTAAAAGTCCTTACTTACCTAAAATCGGTTCTGTCCTTTATGCGTCAACTTTATAACAGGCACAGTTTTTTTTCATAATATTGGTTTAGATTGATAAATAAACTAGCTTCTGCCCGCAACTTCGCCCGCGTGAAATTCGGATATCGCGTTCCCGCGGGAACTATGCGCTTTTCCGGGATAAAAGCAGCCTATGACCTTTCCCGGGACCCCAACTATCTCTTTGCCAAATCTTAATCGATCCAGCGGTTGAAGCGTGAAGAGGTAACAGACAGACAGACAGACAGAGTTACTTTCGCATTTATAATATTAGTATGGATAACATGGATAATGGATAACGTGGAATTCGGTTATCGCGTTCCCGTGGGAACTTTGCGCTTTTTCGGGATAAAAATAGGTCCTTTCCCGGGGCCCCAACTATCTCCATGCCAAATTTCATTTCAATCCGTTCAGCGGTTGAAGCGCGAAGAGGTAACAGACAGACAGACAGACAGACAGAGTTACTTTGGCATTTATAATATTAGTATGGATGTTTAGTAGAACGTGAGGCAATGGGTTATCAAGGAAGGTCCGTTTTAACGTTGGCTGATTTACAAATATGCATTATATAAGATTGAATGCGTTGCATGGATTAATCGTCTATTTGTTTTACCAATGGTTTATGATTCAAGTGTGATATAATATAATTCCAATTATGATTAAAAAAAAAAAAATTATTTATTAAATATTTTGAAAAAAAAAATACTGATTTTCTAAACTAAATTTAGAAACTAGAAGTCCATACAAAATTCATAATAAATAGAAAATATTTACCGTAATTTACGAATAATGAATTTCAATTGACTGCATCTTAAATGAACTGAATAAAAAGAACTAAATATTTCGACGTCTAAAATATTTGCATATTAAATCTTCAGCTTTTCTATGTTTTCTAATCGCGTGAGGGTGTGAAAATATTTTCACAGATACACACTTTTATGACATGCGTGATTTTTGTGTAGGACGAGTCAACTTGAAGAGTTAAAACAAATAGAAAACATTCCTCTCTAGAGGGAAATCAACTCATCATAGCATAGAGTCATACACGTGTGGCCTGTAATAGGAGAAAAAAAATTGAATATGTTGTATTACTGGCTATCAAAAATTTTAATATTTCTTTTACCATGCTAAGTTCCCTTTGATGTTTGTCACTTCTTTAAATAAAGTCATTTCCAACAAAACAGACTCACTTCAACTCATCAGTAATTAAGTCCAAATGGTTTAAATACATTCTAATTAAAAATAAAATTTCCGTTATTTTCTAACAAAATTAATCGAGCCCGCAATGTATTGCAAACATATTGTGCCCAGTCGTAATATTTGACATTTGTCATTCATGATTGTTTTCAATAATTTGAAGTACATTGACTGTGGGTTTTAACTTTAAATTACTTGTCTCCGATTTTAAGGGCTTGGAAGCATTAGGATCAGGTCGAGGTAACAGCGGATACAATAAGGAATCATCGTTAAAAAAAAATGCTCCTATTAGGTTCAGGCCATACACCCGTTATACTTATATTAAAGCATTGACCATAAGTAATAACATATGGACGAACAGTGCCTAACAGAATATGTCAAAATATAAGGAGCAAACTGACATTAGAAAATACGTACCAATATGCTAATAACGCCTCTTTATAACGAAGGCCAAACAGGTGCCCGAGCTGTTCGGGCACCCGTTTTGACGGGGCCATTTTTCTCCGGCTGATTGTGAATCCTTGCTTATAATAGATCAATGTATTAAAGTATTTTCAGAAAATTTCACAAATGTTTCAAAAGTATACCTAGATTAAAACATTATCGATGATAAGCTGCATGGTATGTAGTGTAGCTTCTTATTTATTTATATCCACTTGAGAAATTAAAGAATATTGGCTATGGGCAAGGGCCTACGGCGACTTTTTATAGCGATGCCACGCGCTATTCATATTGCTATCCTTTTCTTACATCAAAGAGTAAAAAGGATAGCGAAATGAGTAGCGCGGCAGCACCGCTACAAAAATTCGCCGTGGGCGAGGGCCCTAAACGTAATCATAAAATGCGTGCAATCTACATTATGGGTTTCCTTAAGATCCCACTGCTGGGCAGAGGCCTCTACTCATCACGAGAGGGTTTGTTAAAGATACGTAGATCCTAATTATTGTAAATTATGTGTTTACAGGATATGGAGGTATCAATGCTAACTTGGTAACAACAAACCATTTCACTGTGACGCCACAAAAAACTCTCTTACCAACTTGCATACAATTTAACGCAGTATAAATAACTCGATTTTTGCAAAAATATAAAACCCGACTGCAAACAAACTTTTTATTTCACATACATTTTATATATATTTTTGTGATCCATTCATTCAGCCCTTCATTTTGATTTAGGCTATGACAAAACAATTTTTTTGGAAACGTTTAAAATGCCTCCAAAAGTCAGCCATTTTGTTTTTTTGCAATTTTGATATACCTACCCAGTGTCACACTCGCGAAGCCGAATCTAACGACACCTCGCAAACTAAAATCCATCAAGCCATTTAGGCTACACAGCGTGCCAAAGAAATATACATATATACATGCACTCGAAAAACATAACCCTCCTTCTGGCGCAGTCGGGTAAAAAGGTGCCTATTTTTAATTTTACTTACGTTAGACATGGAACACAGAGTATGACTAACAGATCATCGGACGAAGGAAACTTGTATGCAAATTAAACCTCTTAATATTTTGGCTCTTCGACGTTTGCGTAAATTTTGCATAAGTTATAGATTTACTTGAACTCGAAGCCGGATTTACTTAACTAGGTAAAATCAATATTTTTTAAAGTAGGTAAGTATTTTACGACTAGCTGCGTTAAGTTATTGCGTTTTCATTTATTAATATTAGATTTTCTATTTTCAAAATATTTTAAAAGATATCGGACTTTTTTTGTTTCATATTTATTTATTTGTTAAAATCCACTTAAATTTATTCGTCAATTGTTTTATTATTTTCAACTGATTCCTGAAAAATTCTGCATAAAAATACCTACCTAAAATTTAGTAAAGAGGAAGGTTTACATATCGGCTTCACTCGGTAAGTTCCGTAGTTCAGTTTTCTTCAACAGTCAGTCTTAATTAAAAAGGTAGGAACTTTTTAAATAAATGTAGTCTACTCACCTAATTAAAATTATACACAAACGGATCTTCTTAAAATGAATCATTCACTTTCACACACACTTAAAAAAGTACCCACTTATGAACACAAAAAACAATCGCCGATTTTCAAATACGCGACGCGCAATCAATTTGCGAATTTCACTATTATTAGGATGAATGTAAGGTCGCGTTTGAACGCAGGTGTCGTTCAATGAAGCGCGCGCAAACCACACGTGTTGGCGGCGTAGCGTGCGCCGATATTTTGCGCACCTGCGTCTGCGCCCACCGCTGGCCCGAGTGGGACGGAACTGTGGTTCTGGTTTCCTTTTACAAAATATTTTCTTCAATAAAAACCCAAATCGAGAGTCAACATATGCCCTTAGGTCAATAAACTTGGTGATTTGGACAACTCTAACTGTAGCGATCCATAAGGGTCGAGCCTCCGTTATCGTTTAGGAAACAGACAGAAACAAAAAAGAATACTCTAAAAGAAAGATATCTCTACGACAATAAAAAAATATTAGAGTTAGGGGAGGAAAGCGATTTTTAAATAATAGGCAAATATATAATGAAAAAATATATAAAGATATCCCCAAAAGAACAAAAGCCCTAATAGGTATACCAGTATGATGTGTAATGATCCAATTTCGGACGGTATAGGTAACAGTTATTTGTATGTTTCTAATTCCATAGCGTCAGAACGATTTAGAACCTTTGTTTATGGCCAGCCAAGAGTACCTACAATAGGTCCAAAAATACCTGCGTCTGTGTAACCTATATAAGTATTTCTTTATATATTTAAAAAAAATCCAGTACTTGCTGGTAGACTGAGTGGCAAAGTGAGTGACTGACAGACAACGCACAGGCGAAACAGGTAGCTGAATTTTGGCTTGCAGCCTTAAATTGGGGAGTGTAGAGCACTTCGAGAGAATTTCCAAAAAAAATTACGGGATTGGAAAAAAATGGGACCAACGCGAGTTATCTACGACCACGATTTAACCTGTCAGACTATTCAGACACGGCTAGTTTCTATTGAAAGAGGTTTTACTTAGTTTTATGTAAAAATATCTATTTTCTTATCGCCAACATTACCAACAATAAAGAAGAGTGGAAATTGTCTTCTACGAGTTTCCATTTTATTACTATAATAATACAGAAACTGAAAGTAAAAGTGTATCTTCTATCTAAAACGGTGTTCATTGCAGCTGATCACACCAACAACACAATCTTGCTTTCTCTCAGTCTGATTCGATCCCGATAGCTCTATTTAGCAAGAACGGCTGATCTAACAATATAATTGTATGAATGATGAATTGATATATAACTAGGTATATAAAATCACGCCTTTTTCCATATGGTTTAATTATTCCTCGTGGAAAAAGTTACTCGAGCGATTTTTACTATGCAACTCCAATTATCGCTTTATTTTTATAAAGCCGTTAATACATTTAGATATCGTCGTACAGAACGACACAAATTAGAAGGCGCGCGGTGAAGCACTTAAGTCGTTGCCGCAGAGTTTATTATTGCTTAATCCACGCGCCTTCTAAGTTGTGTAAACCTGTAACGGGTAGATACTTATCGTTATTATACATATGTCGTACATAAGTATAGGCACATCAACATCAACGTATGCTAAATGTTAGCTCAATGATCCTTCAAAACGACCTCGTGAAACTTGGTCAAACACCCACATTAGGATGAGATTTGCTCAAAATCTTCTCAGATACGGTACGAGTACCGTCATTGAATACACCTTCTTGCTCTTTTAAATAAAGTATATTTTTATCAGTTCGCCTGTTTAAGAAGTTTTGCAGCACATAAAGAGAATTGATTACATTTGGGTAAAAAGGTTCGGCGCTTGCTGAGATCATGGCTCCAATGACATTAAATTAACACATTATGGCCATTGTCGTTTTATAGGTATCTTAAATGTCTGGGTTTCGTATGTCCTGTATGCTTAAACGATAAAAATATATGCAAGGAATGAGTCATTGAAGAATATACTCGTAAATTAAAAAAAAAAAACCTGTCTTTTGTATTGATTTTACATATTTTATGTAAGTAACTTTATGATGTAACCATGTGCGCTGATGATATTCTCTATTAAAAGAAACACTATTTGGATGAAATTTTGTATGATTGCATCCTTTTTTTACCTTGGGAAAATGCCTTTACCCATCCCTTTCGGCCGGGGGACCAGGACGGGTATGACGGTCTCCCTACCGTCTAAAAACCCAAGGGTTTACTTCATGCCGCATGATGACGGGGTGCGGGATCGCCGTGACGCATTCAACCACTGCCCCATCGCGGCCGCCCACTTGAGCGGGACTCCTCCAGGTCGGGGCTGGAAGCCCCCCACCGCTGGAGGCGTGCCGAGGAGACAAGATACGCTGACCAGCTCAATGACTTGACCCACGGGCAGAGAACCCCCCGGTTCACCACCCGAATCCTCAATATGATTGCATCCTAACCCATGTTTAAGAAAATTCCAACTCCAGTTTTGTCTAGTCGCGCTAGGCTAAACGGTCTCGAATTCTTGACTGTGTAGTCACCCTGGATTATTAGGTACATAATACTAATTAACCCTTGTTTAGATACACTTCTATAATTGTGCATTCGATGACCAGTTTACGGACGTCACGGATAGAGCCTGTACTTTCGACGCACTCCGTCCGCCAATTATTTACACGCTTTCTTTATAATTGGCCAGTTTTCATAATCAGACGGTAACCACGCGTTATCGACGCGTATTCATATTACGATATGAATCAAAATTGCAAAACAAACAATAATGACATTCTTCACATATTGTCACAGGGGATGCACCATCGATCGTGTACGCTTCTTGTAATTATAAATACTTACCTACTATCAGAGACAACATAAGCTTATTTTTTCTATGATACTAGGTATTTACAAAATATATCTACAGTTTACGCTGAAAGACAAAATGCTATATCTAACTAAGTATAAAACAGTATCTACCCGCCAAACTTTGCGGGGTGAAAAAGAAAAAATATTAAATTCTTTTTTTTCCATAGGCATACTATGAGACAAAGCTACTTTTATCGATTAATCCCAGTAAACACCAATATTTACTCATTGAACTCGTCCAATTCGTCATCTACCTATAGCCGTATCAGAGACAGTTTTTAATAAAATATACAATAATATAAACTCCTTTAGTTTAAATTCTTTAAGAACACATCAAAAAACATCTGTAACGCATTATGTACTTGAAAAGCATACCTGCAATATTTCTACATCAAACGGTATAATTTCGGCACTATATCAACAAAACAGTGTCTCTGAATTAAATGAAAATAACTTTTAGTTTTTCTTGCTATTGAGCACACAAACTAACCACATGCCCATGCCCGGTTTGTGTGTCAAACGGCATTCTTCGCCGGTGCAACCAGTTCAAGCAACTAATTTGAGTTTTTATCGGCTGCATATAGAGCTTACAATCATTTGCCACACGTGTCAGTCCGTAGGAAGTTATAAATATTGGCCGGTGCGCTATGGATGCTAACGGAATGGACCCTTGTTTGGGAGTGACCGTTTATCCTTTCATTGATGCTTCTGTCATTACTGTCCATTTATGTACCGTTAATATCATCTTCTCTGGTTGAAAATACAATCATTAAGTATGGTAACGCTAGAAACCAGTCCAGCATCGACCGCATTTTATCAGATTACGAAGCTTACCAGATTGTCCTGTCTTCTTGGATCTCGTCTTTTTCGGTAGATACGCGGCTGCTGTGCGCGGCTGTCATAAATTCTAAATCTCTCGTGACTCCATCGGCTATTTCTAAAAGAAATGTATACTTACCCCACCAACTGCCACTTTCTTCGTGATATTATGTCTTTCGCTTCGGCCTAAGCCCAAATACCTGAACAAAATGTAATTAAGTACAACTAACCCGGTAACTGCGTAAGCATGTAACCATTACGCCTCAATGGCGATTGGAAAATATCTCATAATCCTCGGTGACATTATTATCATTGCAGTCAATAGGTACTACACCGATCCTCGCGCCACACGCCTTATTCCCGTGGACTCACCAGGTGGTCGCTCCATCTTGTTGGAGGCCTACCGACAGCTCATTTCCCTGGCTTCATTTCTGGCTCCATCGGTCACCTTTCTGAGATCAAAGTGACCCCGTTATTCTCGTTATGTAATGGTGGAAAGCTCGTTGTTTCATTTGACACCTAATGACCATAAGAGATGCGATCTCGCGTGCCCGTACCACATTTGGTGCGTACGCGCAGAGGGTGTTACGAGGTGCTAAAGTTACCTCGTGACGAGACGATTTGGACGGACGACGTGATGGTACACTTTTTTACAAACAATAGATAAAAAACATTCAGTACCTAACTAATACTACTGACTCTTCTCATTTATTTTTGGCTCTCCAATTTCTTAAGCGTAAAATGGAAACAACAGAACTGATTGATCACCAATTAACTTGTTACGCCAATTCCGCCAAAACGGAAAGAAAACGTCCAAGAAAATATAACCCGGCCGCTAGTGGGTAGCACTTTCATTGCCCATTACAATTAATACACTTCAAACGACGATGGCTGGACATGCCATAGTCTCGTTACTCATCTTGATGGCCGCATTGGTGCAGTTAGTAGTGACACTGCCTTCTGTTCCGACGGTCGCGGGTTGGAGTCCCGCTCGGGGCAAACTTTTGTGTGATGAACACGAATGTTTGTACTCGAGTCATGGATGTTTAGTATTTATATATGTATGTATTTCTCTATATAAGTATTTATATAGTTGTCTAGCACCCATAGCTTTGCTTAGTTTGGGGCTAGGTCAATTTGTGTGAAATGTCCCAAGATATTTATCTAGGGGAAACGGCATAGCTGATCTACAGTAAGGTATAACCCGTTCAATGCACTTTATAGTGATTTTACGTCTACATTATTTTTCACGCTGTATTAGTTATAAACCAAGTTTTATCGCAACTTTAGGCTAATAAGGCGTTAATCCAAAAAAAAAAACATTTCTTAACTAACGACACCATTATATGTAGATACGAGTAGGTGTACTCGTATCAAAAACACATTTATAGATAATCTAATGCTTAATCTAGATTAGAAAAGCATCTCAAGTGAAACATCTTAATTTTATTTTCGCTGCATATCTGTAGAGCGATAGGATTCTTGGCTTAACGTCTTCGCAATAAGGTTTAAATTAATAACAAATAAAACAGTAGCACTCGTAGTGAGATGATTCGCGGTTGCAAGGTGATCACATGTGATTACTTCAGCCTGCGCCTGCGATTAAAACGTAATAACTTCTTTGCAGAAACTTGGTCAGTCATTTGCAATTTGAAAGAAAGTGTAAGAAAGTGATCATTTTGCACGTAAATCGGTTTGTATTAAGTTATTATACGAGGCTAGCTTCTGCCCGCGACTTCGTCCGAGTGGAATTCGGTAAGAGCGTTCCCGCGAGAACTATGCGTTTATCCGGGATAAAAAGCTTTTGTAGCGTATATTGACCAGTGTTATAAACTACCCCCGTACCAAATTTTGTTGCAATCGGACCAGTAGTTTTCGAGTTTTTGTGATAAGTATCGTTTATATGATAGTTTCATTTAATTTTCAAGTTACAGATGCGACTTCTACAGACTTATTATTGTTAGATGTATTGATTACCGTCTGTTCTCTCTATTTCCTAATTGTTTTATGACAAAGCAATTATTAGCGGCGTCGGTAGCACTAAGTGTGTAGGTAAGTATACGTGATAACTGGTAACTTTGATCATGCAATGACATGCCTAGTATATAATGCGTTTTGAAAGTACCTATGATAACACACCATAACGTTCATCGTCAGTGAACTCCGTAATTAGGTGCCTCCTACTGTTGCCTACGTTTGACTCCAATGGTTGACTCAGCGAGTACAGTCAACTACATAAAGATATATCTACACAATGTTACAAATTCATATAAAATCTTCCGTTACGACTGACTGACGGACGACATCCGAAACTACTGGACGACCAGCCACGTCCACGTTGCCCTTTGCGCAATTTGCAATGAGGTTAACGTGAGCCGTGTTGATGTTACCGGCGCATCAGGCTTCCTTTTGATTTCGCTTCAGATGTGAAGCGGCCCGGAATTAGAACTCGAAACAGAGTTGTTGCAGTTATTTCCAAAGTTCCTGAAGGTAATTTGGCCGTGGTGGCCTAGTGGTTCGGCCTACCGCCTCTCATGCGGCTCGGGGCGGGTCGGGGGTTCGATTCCGGCTCTTTACTTATGTTACAGTTTACTTATGTGCGAAATTCAATTTGAATTGACCACTGCGCTTTTCGGTGAAGGAAAACATCGTGAGGAAACCTGCACGCATCTGCGAAGTAATTCAAAGATGTGTGTGAAGTCCCCAATCCGCACTGGGCCTGCGTGGGGACTATAGCCCAAACCCTCTCATGATGAGGGGAGGCCTGTGCCCAGCAGTGGGACGCAAATAGGCTGTAGTAGTAGTAGTAGTAGTAGATGATAACTATCATCACGAATCATACTTATCTTTGTAGCGTAGTACTGTACCCCGCGTAGGTCGCCCGAACAACTAGGCACCCACGACGCTGCATTGAATGAACTATCCTGGTAGGTACTTGTGACCTTTCTAAGGTTGATTCAACCTAGATATTCCTTGCTAATTGAGTCTCGGATATTATAAAAGCCATGTTGGTGGCCTAGTGGTTCGACCTACCGCCTCTCATGCAGAGGGTCGGGGGTTCGATTCCGGCTCGCACCTCTACTTATGTGCGAAATTCAATTTGAATTAACCACTGAGCATTTCGGTGAAGGAAAACATCGTGAGGAAACCTGCACGCATCTGCGAAGTAATTGAAAGATGTGTCTGAAGTCCCCAATCCGCACTGGGCCCGCGTGGGGACTTTAGCCCAAACCCTCTCGTGATGGGAGGAGGCCTGTGCCCAGCAGTGGGACGCAAATAGGCTGTAGTGGTAGTAGGATTATAAAATGTATCTTAAGTATACCTAAGTATTTCCTGTCCGAGCTTGCACAGGAGAATTAGATCATTTTCATTTTGACAGTAAAAAACATGGCCAAAAGCATTATAGATCAATTATTTTAACCATTTTGCGAGTTTTAGATACACTATCGTACGGAAATTGAGTAAGTACTTATATATATTTAGATTATACATGGTGGGTCAGAAAATATGGCAAATAATTAACCCACAGTATCGGCTATCGATTCTAAGTATATTGTATAGGTCTTTAATTTTTTTTGAGTTGATAAAAAAAAATATTTATTTATTTATTTTATTATCTTTATTTCACAAAATCTACAGCACTTATGATATAAACATGTTTATCTTATTGTTGGACCCTACTGCCAATAACAGATTTTCATTATTTAGGCTTACCATTAATAGGAGTGAACTTTATTGATTAAACGATACTGTGTACTTTATTGATATTGTGTATAGAATTCAGGCGTCGCTCACACAACCAATCCCATATACAGTTTTTTTTTACCATCTCAAAAACATATACTTAGAATCGATAGCTGATACGGTGGGTTAATTATTTGCCATATTTTCTGACCCACCGTGTATATGTGTAACTATATAGTATACCATAAGATGAAGGAGATTAAATATAATCGTCTCCTTCAAACTTGTTCTTTCTTCTATTCTGTTATTTTGAATTTTCAATCACTCTGGCTACCTATCCTTTCATATTAACGCAAGGGCTATATATTCGAAGTCTTTATAGGGATCTCCCTGTTCCCTATAGGATCGCTCACGCGTCGCGTGAACTTTAAGCAGCTAGATTTAAAGTTCAAATTGACGCGTGCGCGATCCTATCAAACTGGAAACATGGAGATTCCTATTTAATACTTCGAATATAGGCCCAGATTGTTATAATCTCTGCACTGCAACCTCCATAAACCCTCTTAAGTATGGAGGTTCCCTAAAGTTGGCAACGTCGCATATAACTGTCAAATGTTTCGCTGTTTTTATTTATTTCTCAATATTGCTGAATTAAAAAGGAAGATATCATTTTATGGTTGAATGAAGCGTCTGTTTTTATATTTGTTGGTTAGGCATTCAAATGATAAGATCACATTAAAACGCATGGAAACTGCGATGGAAAGTTTTCAAAAGATATTACTTCCATAATACTAAAAACTACGTGTTCTATGATAACTGTTGCAATTCATACTTAATGTTTTATTCAACCATAGAGCGATAATTCATGTTTTCATTCAGTAATATTCAGAAATTAATGAAAATAGCAAATTATTATATAGCAAAATATAGCTATTTGCGACGCTGCCAACTTTCGGAGTAACCCTCTTAATAAGCAACCATTGTAATGAATTCTACGAACGATACTCGCGCCTTTGACAATCTTATGAATGAATCACTATAATAATGGCAGACGAACGTGGATCCGTCACTGCAGGAAGCCGTTTGACGAGGCTATTGAACTTGGTCTAGAAAAACTTAACAATGGCGACACTTAATTGTGTCTGATCGCAAGAGCAACTGGTACTAGCCGCGTTTAAATTGAGATTATAATTATCGCGATGGAGAAAGCTCACTTGAACAGTACCTTTAGTATTTTTTTAAATATCTGCCGTAAATAATGGAATGATAAAAGTAGGTAATATGATTTATGTAAAACGGGAATCTATTGCTAAGACTCCTCTGTCCATCTGTTAGTCTGTCACCAGGCTGTATCACATGAAACGATAGTTAGACAGTTGAAATTTTCAGAGATGATGTATTTTTTGTTGCCGCTATAACAGCAAATACTAAAAAACAGAATTGAATAAAAAAATAAGGGGGCTACCATACAACAAACATGATTTTTTTGCCGTTTTTGTCTGTCACCAGGCTGCATTTCATGAACCGTGATAGTTACAGATGACGTATTTTTATTGCTAAAAAAACAGAGTAAAATAAATATTTAAGGGGGCTCCCATACAACAGACATGATTTTTTTGCCTTTTTTATAGATAACTAGCTTCTGCCCGCGACTTCGTCCGCGTGGAATTCGGTTATAGCGTTCCCGCGGGAATTGAGCGTTAAACTATAACAAATTATATACGAATACCTTCCTCTTGAAACACTCTATCTATTAAAAAAAACGCATCTAAATCCGTTGCGTAGTTTTAAAGATTTTAGCATACATAGGGATATAGGGACAGAGAAAGCGACTTTGTTTTATAATATGTAGTGATAGTACGGAACACTTCGTGCGCGAGTCCGCCTCGCACTTGGCCGGTTTTTTTATTCCAATTTTATGACGTCTCTTAGCCGCAGCTCTTACTTCACTTAGCGACTGTACCTACACCAATGTAACATGCCGGACATTTAAACAAAAGTTAATTAATTAGGTATTGTCCATAAAACAGGACATTAAGTAAACACTTTTAAATCTCAGGCTATGATCCAGCCAAATAAAACATCTAGATGGAGGCTCCTGATTAGAATGGCTGGTTTCCCGAAGGTGGTAAAAAATGCGAGTTCTGTTTTTTTTTACCCGCCATAGATTTAAAGGAAATACCACATCACGCTGGCGAGTTATTTGTGGGTTGCAACTTGTAAAGTTATTATGGGATGGGATAATTATAAATGTAGCGTAATGCTGCCTACGTTACGTCACACTGCGCCGGGCACGTTTGGGCTATAGTCCCCAGAGTCCCCACGCGGGCCTAGTACAGTCGAGTTCATTAAAATATGATCACTTTTGGACCTTATTACAAGGAAGCAAGGTGTAAAAGTGTGTATATATAGGAGAACTCGACTGTACCTACGATGGGGTCCTTGAATTACTTCGTCGATTCATCGCGATGTTTTCCTTCACCCAGAAGCTCAGAAGAAAATTGAATTTCACACATTTATAAACTCAGATTTGCGAGCGGGATTCGGTAGGTCAAACTAGTTATTATTAATAATGATTATATCAAATGAATATTAAAAATTAAAGGAGTCCGCCAAGCATGACCGAAGATTAATATACAATGTATATTATTATTAACAACTGTAAAACATGTGGAATGCAATAAACGATTGAGTATTGAGTATTAAGATAGGAAGAGTTGTAAACACGTCTCTCATACCTACTCAAATGCAGGGCCTATATTCGAAGTCTTAAATAGGGATCTCACTGTTCCCCATAGGATCGCTCACGCGTCAAGTTGAACTTTAAATCTAGCTGCGTAAAGTTCACGCGACGCGTGGGCGATCCTATAGGGAACAGCGAGATCCCTATTTAAAGACTTCGAATATAGGCCCTGGGATGATTTCGTCGTAAAAAGCCGGAAGAAGGCTCTGGAGGAAACTTAGATATCTAATTAGCAAAATAACTAAATAGAAACCTTCTTAATTAATGTTAAATATTAAAAAACAATGTTTCAAGTTTCGTAGTCTTCAAGACTGACAGGAGTAAACTAATTAAAATTGAATTAACATTTGTTTAGATAAGTACCTACTAAATCAGAATCACTCGCTTACTTACAGACCGCAGCCTTAGATCCACAAACAAATAAAACCTAGGATACAAATACTACCTGCAGTTGAAGATAAAAATGGAAAACACCAGGACCCAATTAAAATTCGTGGTCCCGACCTTCCAAATGTCGTGACCTAGACGGAACGGACTGTGCCGTTACAAAAACTGCATCTATCGTAAACATCTTCGTTTTTTCGCATTTGATAACGAATGTTGGCATTTATGAACTTTATGATGATTGATTCGTCAAGTAAAATGTTGATGAATGTGATGCTGCTGTTTTAAAAGTTTTCTCAGTAAGTAGCGGTACCTTAAAAATTGTTTTGCTACTTTTAGAATGGATTATCTTATATCTTTTCAATTCAACATAAAAAAAATATAACTTAACTAGTGGCCAGGGGAACTTCGTATCACCACGGATCCCATGCAAAGTTATTTTTCCTTTAGATTATTCCTTTTTTTTTCTTTCTAAACCTTCCCTGATCTGAACCACAGGGAATAGAACAACAAATGAATCAGCCAAATCGGTCCAGCAGTTCGGCCTTAGCCAGACTAACACAAGGCAATTCATTTTTATATATAACTAGCTGACCCCGCGGACTTCGTACCGCCTTGGTTTTTTTTATAAACCTCACGGAGCCCGAGACCTTTCCAACGAATGCAAAACCGTGGAAATCGGTTCGTGCGTTCTGGAGTTATAGCGTCAGGGAGGAAAACTCGACTTATTTTTATATAGTAGAACTAGCTGACCCCGCGGACTTCGTACCGCCTTAAACCTCACGGAGCCCGAGACCTTTCCAACGAATGCAAAACCGTGGAAATCGGTTCGTGCGTTCTGGAGTTATAGCGTCAGGGAGGAAAACCCGACTTATTTTTATATAGTAGATTACAATTTAGGGTACCTACGATTTATTCACAAATAAGGACCTTCTTGACCACGTACCTATAATACGTAGGTACATCTCAAATAGCCTTCAAGCATGTATGGCTAATTATAACATACAAAACATCCGACCGAGAATAATTTTATTCGAAACGCCTATCAATAAGTCTTCAATATTAAATATCTTCTTCAATGATCAGTCATTAAGCGATAACCAAACTCACTTATTGAAAATTTGTTTTCATAAACGGCTCTATACAGCTTTAACTATACATTGCAAATCACTATTTAACAAGTCATGATATTTGGAGGATTAGTTTAGTAAGTGATTAATAATAGTGATCGTTATTTAGTGTGATGTGATGCACCCACGCATCTGCACACAATGAGATGAGTGTTGTGTGTCAAGGTCGGTGAAGACTTTGGTTTTCTGCTAGCAGTATGGTACTTACTTGATTTGATAAGACCCACTTGCACTAACCCGCAAATCTCGGATTAGGCTTTTATTTAACTCACGTTTTGACTTAACTCGAGTTACAGGATAACTCCAGGTTAGTAGCGTTTGCAAGTCGGCCTAAGATGAGTGTCCATTATTTATCTACAGGGCTGTTGATTGCACCAAGCTGTTAACTTCGGGTTAACCGCTTAACTCAGTTTTATTTGTATGAATTTGACGTGGGTTAAGAGGCTAACCCGAGGTTAGCGGCTTGGTGCAAGTGGGCCCGAGTATACTAGTTACGTGTAATGAGTTTTTAATAATTATACACGGTGGGTCGAGTCTATGTATATTGTATAGGTCTTATTTTTTTTTGAGTTGGTAAAAAAAATTGTATATGGGATTGGTTGTGTGAGCGACGCCTGAATCCTATACAATTTTTTTTTTACCAACTCAAAAAAAAATTATACAATAATTATTTTTTTTATACATGGTGGGTCATACATCCTATAGCAAATAATTAACCCACAGTATCGGCTATCGATTCTAAGTATCAATATACTTAGACTGCGAGGAACTGACAAAATCCTGTAGTCAGTTACCCACACCGTGCTGATTTTTTTTCTCTTTTTGACGATTTTATAAACCTGTAGCTCGTTAAGTAACTACAAAATATTGGTCTTAGACTAAAAATGGATAGGCCAAAAGTTGTATACGGAATTATTGTATACTTACAAACTTTTGTTAGAAAAAATCAGGGGCTCTATTCGAAACGGTACATGTATAGGGAGCGTCCCTATCACTCAATAAAAATACACTTTCTCCCTATTTAGTTAGCGAGATAGTAGGCAGTGACAAAATCTCCTGATCCCCACAGCTATATAACATACTAGTCTTGGGTCACCTTTTTACATATTAATCCGAACTGCATTAATTAATAAAAAATCCTTCCCCGATGTTGTCTCAATTAAAATTGCCACCTACACTGCGCTAAACCAACATAGAAGTGCTTTAATACATTCAAAGTAGCCCCACTTACGACTTATCAGCACTAGGCGAATCTAACGAGCTAACCGCCTAACAACGAACTAAAATGTTAATGCACCGCCCACGAAACAGTAACAAATAGAAGCCAAACCCGCTACATGCTTTAATTGGTCTAAAAAGACCCCCTTTGTTCAAGTACAGTATTTAAAGATATAACTAGAGAGTAATGTTTCAATATCTGGAAATCGGAAGTCACGATTGTTAGGTAGGTAAATTCCGAGAGTAAATAAAATAGGTACTAACTTGTAACCATGTCAATAAGGGCCACCGTATTCCTGCAATCAGCCGTGGTGGCCTAGTGGTTCGACCTACCGCCTCTCTTGCAGAGGGTCGGGGGTTCGATTCCGGCTCGCACCTCTAAGTTTACTCATGTGCGAAATTCAAATTGAATTAACCACTGAGCTTTTCGGTGAAGGAAAACATCGTGAGGAAACCTGCACGCATCTGCGAAGTAATCCAAAGATGTGTGTGAAGTTCCCAATCCGCAATGGGCCCGTGTGGGGACTATAGCCCAAACCCTCTCGTGATGAGACGAGGCCTGTACCCAGCAGTGAGACGCAAATAGGCTGAAGTACCTAGCTAGTATTCCTGCTCAACAGTTGGCGCCAATGACGTGTTAGGTTTCGCAGTGAATTTCAAAGTAGGTAAGTATGTCATTATGTCACTGTTCAAATTTGAGAGTTTCGGAGACATCTCAGTGTTGCCAATTTAGCATTTATATGGCATATAATGTGCTAAATTGTGGTAAAAGTGCGCCTCTGTGGCCAATTTGCTGAATAAATGATTGATTGATTGCTAATTTGGCAACACTGAACTTCACGCGACACAAGCGCCTCTAGCAGCAAATTCCTACGCAATGGCCCTCATTGGGAGACGAGACGTGGAGTCGGTAGAGCTGGTGAAAGTCGCGGATATACGGTGGATGCGAGTGGCACAAGACCGGGCAGTGTGACGAGCTTTTAACTATGGCAATTCCGGTTGCGGAATTTTGGCTCAAATCATGACGGTGAATTGGTGATGTCAATAATAATATAAAAACTTTAAAAACTTTGAAAGTACCTAATTATTATCAATATAATTTCGCATTCTTCAAGAACTTCTTCACTGTGACATTTGATAATGTCTTACAGTATTAACGTTATCCAACTGATCCTAATCCGACTATATTACTTAGTATACTTAGGTAGTATGAGAATCACTTCATAATTAATTCAACTACTTTTGGTGCCGACTGTATCCAACATTGTATTGACTAGGTTTGTTTCGATACATTTATTACAATTAAGGCTTGTTTAGTGATCTGGTAGTCAGACATTTGAACTCGAGTAAGGAGTGCTTGTAAATAGAGTTGTCATCTGTATATAGCAGGATATGTTTGGCTTTTTCGAGTTGTGTCCGGCCAAATATTCATGTCCGGCCTGTCCGGCTTTTGATTGGCTTTTTGGTAGTGCCTCAAGCGAAGCAATCATCATCATCACTAATGTCAGTACTGATCGAAGGGAGTTGAAATTAGGTAATTGTAGGTTCCTTTAGGAGTGTAAGGGAACCCTAGGAGAGGATTTTCCGAAATTCCCACGGGAACGGGAAAAATGGGGCTTAACATTTAAAAAAAGGTATGTCCGGCTTTATAAAGTTGTGTTTGACTTTTAGTTGTGGACGTTGTGGTTATGTCAGGCTTTTAGGGTAAAATGTCCGGGCTTTTTTTCTGGGCAGAGTCCAACTTTTTCATTTTAGGAGATGGCAACCGTACTTGTAAAGCCTTGTCTTTCCTTAGCAAACACCGTTAGATCAAAATAAACAAAACGTACCTATCTATTGTTTCACTAGGTGTACAGAATCCTTTTTTCAAATTCCTTAATCATAAAATTTAATGTTTTTTTATAAGAAGTTCACTGTCAATGATCGAACTATGATGATTAGGCTATTCGCCTCCGTCCATTATATATCATGGGTTTAAAGGTCAGTTGTTTTTTAATATAATTCCATGCTAATTTTTAGACATGTATCGTCGATGATGACGTGGACGATGGGGCGATGGCTATAGACAGGTGGTCTCGGATTGTAGTATTTCTGCTTTCCGTATTAGAGAGAATCTACATTATAATATATCTCGCCACCTTGTTCTCCTTTCCATTTCTTAATTTGAATGATCGGCAAAAGAAAGTCACTTTCCCTTGAATACTATTCGTACCAATCTATTGTCAGTCTTTGATTGTATATTATTTATGCTGAGAAACGTATGTCTTCGTTTGCAGTTTAACAACGATTCCAAAAAGATTCAAAGGTCAGACGCAGGTGCGGTCGCCGCAGGCAATTTTTGTGTTTTTTGTTAATTATTGTTGATTCTGTCATAGACAAAGTTTCGTTTTTAACGATGACCTTATCAAATTCTAACCTGATGACTGACCGTCTCTAAATATTAAACCTTGCTTGATTTTTTGCGGTAATAACATATATGCTTCGTTTATCCATTTATTTTTATAAACTTCAAAAACTATCGTAAGATTTACTTTATTGGATCCTAATGATTACGTCATCATTTTGAAATATTTAGATAATTGAACTTAAAACTGGTCACTATACTACTAGAGCTGTTCAACTGGCTTGATTAATTAGCAACTCAAGGTAAGCGATGCGTCAAACCAAATTGGTCTGATTTGAAAACCTGATGACATTGCCTACGATTTTTAAAAAATCCAGTTTTTTTTACTCGAATATAGGTTAAGCATGTTTACCTGTCGACTGTCGTGGTTTTTGTCGTGGCATAATATGTTATTGATTGATTAAGCGTAGGTTGTGTAGGCAAGTAGTTTTTGTACGAAAGTTCGTAGTGAATTGTGATGTGGAGGTTTTAAGAAATAAAAATATATATATTTAAAGAGTAGGTATTTATTAAACGATTTTTAATTTGCTAAAGAAAAATATAAAATTAGTTAACTTCAAAATATGTAATTTTTATGACTAAAAAAGTCAGATGGGAATATTTTTGACAGATACTTACTTATAAGCGATAGTGTCAACTTTGAAGTGACTCGATTCTTGGTGTAAAACCACAAATTAATCCATACTTCCATACTATCCATACTTTATTATAAATTTGAAAGTGAATTTGATTGTTTGTCCTTCCTTCACGTCGCAACGAGTGGACCGATTTGGATTTTTTATCCCGCGTATAAATATTCCACGGGAACGGGTTCTCCACGTGTAATTTTTCAATACTTCTATAACTATAACTGTCTATATGTACAGTATCATCGGGTACGCAAATTCTAAGTCTACGCGGAACGAAGTTCGCGGCCAAACGGCTAGTAAGTAATAACTTTAATTGTCCCTATGATTAAACCTGCAGTAGCAACGCGACCCCAGCCAAGGTCCACTTGGCGGGTTTATCCTTGGTCTTCAAGTTGAAGGTCCACACGTAAGTGGGTCCGCGGGTGCGCGTCTTGTACACCGGGCACTCGTACATGTTTCGGAGGTCCTGCTTGTCTTGCGTGATGGCCTGAAAATACGGAATTTTTCATTTTGACGTTGAACCTAGGTAAGTATCTATTTGTTGTTTGTTTTTGCTGTCGTGTTTGTGATATTATTATTTTTTGTGCATTTTTTGTTGTATTTTTTGCTGTAAGCTGAGCGAAAAAATGTTTTTCTTCTTCTTCTTCTATTTCGTGGGTCTAGTGGCAAATCATGATCGATCACAGATCTTAAAAAATCAGCTTTAATTCTTTGCCTTGAATTCGGTATGGTGGATACCTAGCACCCATAACAACCTAGTTTGCTTTATTCATATCCACTATCCAAAGGGTGTTAGGTCGAGCTATTTAGCGATAAGACCGACTGCTGTATGCCAGCCAACCTTCTTATGTGGTTAGCTTTACGATTCGTATGCAGGTACTGTTTCTTGTTGAATATCTGGTGTGAGAATGAGTTCATAAGCCCAATTTAGATGTATTTTTAATAAAAACATTAACATTCCAGTAGGTAATATAAAGTCCCTCCCCTTTTAAGGTAACGGCCAAAGATACGTAATTATTGAGTCAGTGAGGACTGTTAATTCAGTGGGAAATAGCTCTAGCGCCACCTCCCAGCATAGTGCCATGTGGGAACAGGCAGTTGAAATGTGTACGAAAATGTGAATGAAAACAGCAGTTCTTCTGGCACACATTTATATTAAAACGCAAGGGAATATCAAAAATATTTAAAACATAGTATTTTCGAATGGCTTTCCATCCATCCATCTATCTACAACAACGTATCTACGTCCCACTGCTAGGTACAGGCCTCCTCTCATCACGAGAGGGATTTGGGCTATGGTCCACACGCAGGCCCAGTGCGGATTCGGGACTTCACACGAAATTTTCCTTCACCGTAAAGCTCAGTGGTAAATTCAAATTAAATTTCGCACATAAGTAAACTTAGAGGTGCAAGCCGGAATCGAACCCCCGACCCGATGCGAGGCGGAGGTCAAACCAATAGGCCACCACGGCTTATGGCTTTCAAATATATTTCACTCGACTATTTTACTATGTACATTTTTGCTAAAATTCTGCCCTGAAGTATGAAAACACATATTTTTAAATGGAATTATATGAGTTGTCTAGAATCCTACACAAACCTATAAAACTACTTTTAGACAATATCCGTTTGCTGATCGTAAATTTTATAGTAGGCGTGACAATAATACGAGTAGATAATAGATATATCTAGTCTAGACTATCGAATGACCCAAATATCAGTCTGGTGCCATTTCAGCTCGTTTTTCTATCCATAGTTTCATAATCCATATTAATATTATAAATGTGAAAGTAACTCTGTCTGTCTGTCTGTTACCTCTTTACGCTAAAACAGCTGGACCGATCGAGATGAAATTTAGTATGGTGATATTTGGCTTTCCCGGCATTTTCGAGGATAAAAAGTAGCCTATGCACATAGGCTACTATGTACATAGGCTACTTTTTATCCCGAAAAATCGCATTGTTCCCGCGGGAACGCGATAACCGAATCCCACGCGGGCGAAGCTAGTAATATTATAAAATAAAATACAACGTTGGCTTGACCAGTTTCTTTTTATGCGGACATGGTTGTAAGGCTGGAGAGTGACATACTTATGCTATTTATTTACCACCGAAATCATCCCCTGAAAGAATTGAAAAGGGGAGCTGAAATTAGTTAGTCTCCCACAGTAAAACCCGCCTAGATCCCGCTCCTGTAGGAATTTCAGGGATATCCTCTCTTAGTGCTCCCCTACAACACTCACCAAGAAACATGCCAAACATCAGCTTTCTACGACCAATTGTTTCCGCTATGCGTTGATCGATCAGTTCTCAGTCAGTTTCTTACATTTATAAGATTCGTCATGTCATCTGAAAGACATCCACAGCTGGACATAGACCTCCCTCAAGGTTCGGCACTCAGACCGGTCTTGTGCCACTTGCACGCACCATATTCCCGCGATCTTTACCAGGACCTATGAAAAATGTTCCCAGAAGTTGGTCTCATACCCGAACGTTGATCACAGGCATGGGTGGGAACAGTTCCTTGAGCCGTGAATCCATTACGATTCCAGCTTGTACGTCCCAGCGGGCGCCTTCCATCAGGAGGCCGTGGACGTAGGCGCCATCTGGCGGTGCCGACCTGGAATCAGCGATCCTGCCGTGAAAGAACCGGTGTTAGTATGACATGCAGTGGCATAGGGGCATATCCCATGCTCATGGCAGACATAACATTTATCTATTAAGAGTATTTGAAAAATGTAAATCCGTAACGGGCAGTCAGTTGGAACCTATACATTTTTAGTTTAATCTTTGTAGTGCTGTGGATTTTTATAAATAAATGAAAAAAAAAATACATTGTGGAATCAAATCATGCTTCATTTTGATTCGACGTAGAGTGTAATTACGTAAGGTAACGGCACCAGTGATGGACAAGAATCCAGGCCACTCCAAAAATAACAATCGAACCCTTATCATAAAAGCAGTAAGATTGAATAACAGATGGCCTGTCCATGAATGGACACAGTGTTTCCAAAACGAGGGTGTTTACCTTACTAGGGATTGGTCTTTTGGTATATAATATAAACATGTTTGTATTTTATGCATGTTCCTGGTGAACTTCTTTATCACATGCGAAAGAGATTACCCCTTTATATTTTCGTTAAAGTGACAGTCAATTAAATATTTCCATTGCATCATGCATTGGTACCTACTTATACCACGCGAAGGGTACCTAAGTAAACCCTTTGCGTGCAGGTAAACAAAAGGTAAATAAACAAAGTGGTTTATGATTTGGACAATCGCGACACAAAAATATGCAGGTTTTTATTGCGTAATTGCGAATGCAAATTCATTCCGATGTTCACCTTGGCATTCATCACTAACCAAATCATATGACAAAAAATTGCTAGGATTATCAATATATGAGGAGCATTCACTGCAGCAAAAAATATTAACAGCTATATTTTGCAGTATAAGTAGTTTTTATTACCGTTAAGTATATTCGTACTGTAGCCAAACTTCAAAGTAGATAAACATACTGAAATAAACTACAAGTATCGCCATTACTTAGGCTTTATTCAGCTAAGAATTCTACGGTGTATGACAATCGTGTCAGTAAAACATATAGACGAATAAACCACTTGTGACAGAATTCAGAAAGGAGTATGAGTACTATATCATTCTTCCCCCCTTGTGTGTTAATTTCCTATACGTCCCACAGAGCTGATATAGTCTGTAAGGTAGGCAGGTGGCCTTCTATTCCTGCTCGACCTTCTGAGCTCAGTCGTGTCCGGGTCTTGTTGAGAAGGCGGGGGTTGACTCGACGCTGGTTCAGGACATGGGTGTTCAAGAGCTTCTTCATATATTTCATTCGACGTATCAGTATTATCTTCGTCGGTATAGTTATTGAGCTCACCATCGCTATCGTCGACAGGAGGGAGTGGTGCTAGTTGTCTGTTAGATACAGTCACTGTTTCGTCATTATTACGTCTAACGTATGAATAGTACGGGTTACTTTCGAGGAGTTCGACTTCTTCAACTAGCGGATCCGTTTTAGACCGACGGACATTCTGTTTCATTAACACAGGACCAGGCGTTAGCCAGCTAGGCAGTGAGTCTCCGTTCGGTGAACGCCTTACATATGTAAAAAGTCTCTCATGGGGCGTTGCGTTAGTAGCGGTACAAAGTAGGGAACGTATACAGTGTAGTGAGTCTTTCAGTACCGTTTCCCAATTTTCTATGGGTAAGCCTTTGGAGCGGAGACTGAGTTGTATTGTCCGCCATAGAGTTCCGTTGAGGCGTTCTACTTGTCCGTTTCCTTGCGGATTATACGAAGTAGTTCTAGAAGACGCTATGTTTGAGTGTCTAAGAAAGTTTTTGAATTCTTCAGACATGAACGAAGAGCCTCTATCGCTGTGTACGTAAAGTGGTTGTCCAAATGTAAGGAACAGATCTTTGAGGCAATTAATCACGGTAGAGGCAGTCATATCCTTGCATGCATACGCAAACGGGAATCTGCTGTATTCATCGATAATCGTGAGAATATATTTGTTCGCCGTGTTAGACGGGAGCGGACCTTTGAAGTCTATATTAATCCGCTCGAAAGGTGACGTCGCTTTGATTAATTGTCCTTTTGCTTTCATGAATCGTGGCTTGATCTCAGCGCAAAGTTGGCAATTGGCAGTCATTTGTTTCACGTCGTTAGCCGAATACGGTAAATTTTTAGAACGTATCCAGTGGTACATGCGAGTGACGCCTGGGTGACAGAGTCCATTATGCAGTTCTTTCAGTTTATTTATATTCATGTGCGCACAGACTCTAGACAAGGCGTCGGCAGCAGAGTTTTGGGAACCCGGTCGGTACATGATGTCATATTTGTAGCATGACAGCTCCAATCTCCAGCGAAGAATTTTTTCGTTCTTAATTTTACTATTGTGTTTTTGATTTAACATGAATGCTACTGATTGTTGGTCGGTTATAAGAATGAAATGCCGACCAGTTAGATAGTGCCTCCATTTTTTCAGACATTCAACTATGGCACAAGCTTCTTTCTCTATTGAAGATTGTTTGCGTTCGGAATGAGACAACATTCGAGAGAAGAAGGCTACAGGTCTGCCTTGTTGAGAAAGTGTAGCCCCTAATGCGTATTCAGAAGCATCCGTTTCAACGGTAAACATTGCATTTTCATCTATTGTAACGAGAGTCGCCTTTCGAATATCCGCTTTCAACTGTTCGAAGTTTTCTAGGATATCGCGCGATAATGGAAAGTTTGTTACGCATGTTAACGGTTTTATCTTTTCTGAAAATTTGTTGATCCATTTGGCATAATGAGCAAAGAGTCCTAATGTTCGCTTAAGTTCAGCAGAGTTAGTAGGCGCAGGAAGTTCAAGTAAAGGTTTCAGTCTTTCGCTGTCAGGCCTAATGGTGTTGTTCTCCACGGTGTAACCAAGTAGATCAATTTTAGTTTTGTTGAAAACACATTTTTGTTCATTAAGAGTCAAGTTGTATTTTTTTGCAGTTGTTAGAAACTTTTCGAGGTTGTAGTCGTGTTCGGCTTGAGTTTTTCCACAAACTGTGACGTCATCTAAATAAGCAAAAGTTCCTTGGAGTTTTTCCGTATCTATGATAAATTGAAGAGTGCGTTGAAATGCAGCCACTCCATTGGTAACTCCAAAAGGTATTCTTGTAAATTGGTATAGTTTGTTACAGGCCTCAAATGCGGTATATACCTTTTCGCTTTTGATGATCGGGACCTGATGGTAAGCGCTTTTAAGGTCGATTTGACTGAAGATCTTGTATTTTGAAACTTTGTTTACGACTGTTTCAACGTGAGGTAACGGGTATGCATCTAGGTCTGTAAACTTATTTATTGTTCGTGAGTAGTCAACTACGAGGCGTTTCCGATGGGTGCCTCCGCCTGTTACCAGAACCTGTGCACGCCAGGGAGACACACTGGGTTCTATTACCCCATCATCGAGTAATTTTGATATTTCATGAGAGATAAAGTCTTCGTCTTCTTTGCTGTAGTGTCTACTTTTGACAGCGACGGGATATATATTTGATGACAAATTGGTGAAAACCGACGCGGGAGGTACCGAAGCTTCCATCACGTTGCAGATTTCCAGAGGTTTCTTCGGGCCTCCAAAGTTGAGCTGTAGACTCGAATGATCCTTCAGCAAGTCGTGCCCAATGATGACGTCAGCGCATAGATCATTAACGACGAGGAGTGGGCGCCCTTTGTACGTATGTTGGTTTATGCAAATCGTTGGGAAGCAGATCCCGTCGACAAATGAAATATGATTCAGTGATGCTAGGTTGACGATTTGCTTGTAAGGTTTTTGGTTTAATTTCATTAATTGTGCAATTCTTTTATTAATGAAGCTAACCGAACTGCCCGTATCGATCAGCGCTTCCGCTTTATATTGATTTACCATAATCGGAATTGTTGCGCTCCTAAGGCTTGATGGAGAAGCAGCGGAAATGACACTGGAGCATGTGTTTGGATTCGTATCTACGTTATTTTCAAGAGATATGGCGTTGCTCGATGTTCTTCCTGATCTGCAAACGCTTGCGACGTGTCCTTTCTTGAGACAAAGTTGACACGTGGCGTTACGAGCTGGGCATTTTATTCGCTGATGAATGTTTCCGCCGCAGAACCAGCAGTGTCTAAGATTTTGTGAAGGTTCTTGTGCTGATGGAGGTTGCGGTCGTGATGTGGCTGCGGCTAGATTTGGTTGAACGACTTGAACGTTTTCATTGGAGTACTCTGGAACGACGGCGCTGAGCTGTGAAGTATTTTTCATGAAATTGGAATCTTTTTCAGCAGCTTCAAGTGTGACTGCCTGATTGATAGCTTCGTCGAGAGTGAGTTTTGAGTTTTCTAGTAGTCGTTCTCTTATTTTGTTGGACGCTAATCCGGAAATGAGGGCGCTACGTATGGCTTGATTCTCGTGGTCTTGAGCCGTGACCATCTCAAAGCGACAGTCTTGAGCTAGTAAACGCAGCGCTCGCGTGTAGTCGGCGATAGTTTCATCGGATCTTTGTTTACGATTTGCTAGTACGTGGCGGGCCAGGACGGTATTCTTGGGTTTAACATAAATATTTTCGAGGATTTGGAATGCTTCGTCGTACGTTTTACAAACTTTGATGTGTCGATAAACTGAAGCAGACAAAAAATTTACTAACAGTTTATGCTTTAGCAAGTCCGTAGTCCCCTGCGGAGCTTCTTCGGTTAAAAAGCTTTCAAATGTAGTTCTCCAGTAACTCCATTTCGAGTCGGCGTCCGTGGCGTCCGGTTCCACGTCGAATTTGTCGGGCCGCAGATATTTGGCCAACGACGAAGTAGTAGAGTTGGGTTTTTCCGACATATTTAATTATCTTAGCTGAATAAATTGAAATAAACTACAAGTATCGCCATTACTTAGGCTTTATTCAGCTAAGAATTCTACGGTGTATGACAATCGTGTCAGTAAAACATATAGACGAATAAACCACTTGTGACAGAATTCAGAAAGGAGTATGAGTACTATATCACATACCAGGCTGTCCCATAATAATCTGGCCTGACATAGTTCTAGGCTACTTGTCACTATAAATTTGGCTTTGATTGATCGGGCATCTCATTGGCATTTAATAAACAAAGAACTGTTAATCTGTTTGCATTATTTTCAGTTTTAGGGTAATTTGATTGACGCGTGTCGTGTGAATATTCAAAAGGTCAAAATGTGAGTGTCGGAGCGTGATAAAGTTTTTGTACAAAGAAGGTTTAAGTCCCACCGAAATCAAAGACCGTTCGGATGATGTTTACGGGCACTCTTTGCCTTCCTATAGCACAGTTAAAAACTGAGTGAAAGAGTTTCGTCATGAACGTGAGAGTGTTGAAGACTTTGGGTCATCATGGTCGACCCATTGAGGTACTCACTTCGGAAAAATAACCCTCATCCAAAAAGAATTTTTAAATGATCACCGATTGAAAATAAGGGAAATAGCAGCAAGACTTGGTCTATCTAAAACCTTCATCCATCGTGCTATCAATGCCCATCTTCATATGAGTAAAGTGAGTGGAAGATGGGTGCCAAAACTTCTGTCAGCAGTGCAAAAAGAAGAACGAGTGCGATGTGCTTCTGAATTTTTGGACCTTTGTGGCGATAACCCTAAGAACATAATTAAGCGACTGGTTACAGAAGACGAAACAATGGTTCTCTGTTATGATCCTGAGAGCAAACGCGAGTCGATGGAGTGGCGTTTTAAGAACGAGAGGCCGCCCACCAAAGCGAAGGTGCAGGCAATGGGCAAAAAACCAATGTGCACAATTTTCTTGGATTGTAAGAGTATCCTGATGGTTGATTTTGAGGAATGCGATACCGTATTAACGGCGGACATTATGCGTCCCTAATACGTACACTGCGGGCTATCATCAAAGAAAAACGAAGAGGCAAGCTAGCAAAAGGACTGCTGTTGCTTCATGACAATTCTCCTGTTCATAAGGCTGCAATTGCCAATGCTGCGGTATGCGAGTGTGGATTCACTGAGCTCGACCATCCCCCGTATAGTCCAGACATGTCCCCGAGTGTCAATTTTTTATTCCCCATTTTGAATCGGGACTTACGAGGAAATTTTTTTTCTAACGACGAAGAGCTGGAGACGGCCGTTTTAGGGCATTTCGAGGACTAAAAACCAGAGTACCATTAGAATGGTTTAGAAATGTTGGTTCGCAGATGTCAGAAGCGCATTAATATTAAAGGAGACTATATTAAAAAGTAACCATAGTTTTATTTCATTTTTGTAACTACATCTTACTTAGGCCAGATTATTATGGGACCTACCACGTACCTAGATAGTCGATCGTATTTGACCTATATGTTAACTTATAATAAAAATATTAGGTATCACAAAATACTCATGTGATTCCTTGGAATAGTTTCCATGGACTAGATAATTAAAATTCAATCCTTTATTAAGGAAATTGGACACATTCGGGAACGTTTACACGTCAGAAAAGTAGATAAATGAATCTACCATCGCTTAATTACTAACCTATTGCTGAGAACAAGATAAACACACTCAGCAGAAACCTTTTTTTTCGAAATTTCACAATAGACATTCTTACAGTGATATTAATTTGAACTTCTGATTTTCGCTGTAATTGAATTAATTTCTTAATTAATTTGCTTGAAATTAATTCATTTTTATACAAATTTATTTACGTTGGGGCATTTTATGACAATGACGTCATAGAGTACTCACGTAAACTCCTCCTTCATTTTCTTGGTGACGTCACATTGTAGGCACATTTTGTCGAGGGGAAGCTCGTAGCGGCGAGCGGTGCTCTGCATTATCGCCGTCAGGAGACTCTGGGGGTTGAAGAAGCCAGCCAACCATACTGACGATGGTAGCTGTATAATAAAAAACTGTTGTAGAATAGAATTCTTAAGAAACATAATGCTTTAGCCCAGTACAGGGTTCTAATCTACACTTACCACAAAATCAGTAGCCCAAGTTTCAAGCTCTCGCAGTCGAAGAAGTAGGTCAATGAACCAAGCGGCAAGACCAAGCAGCGAGGGGTAAGCCCTATTCGCCCAGATGGCAGGAACCTGATCTAAGAATAACGCATTCTCCAGCTCTTCCATCACCGAAGTTATGGTCAGTTCTCCCTGAAAATTTGATATTTTGTATTTACAGTTACTATCGAATTATGGCTGTATTCCTATTATTCTTTGCTCAAATTTTTGCTTATTGCTTCGGCATATGAGGCTAAATACTTACCTTCAATCCAAGGTCTAGTTCCCTCAATGATCTCTTCATCTCGCCAGTCAAGTAGTTCATTCTCTCACACTCCTGGAAGGCCACTATAACGTACGGAGTCCTCTCCTCTACTTTGCCCATTATCTCTGTCATGTTGAACTCTTCTGGTAGCTTCTCCATAATCTCGTCTAACATTTGTTTCACCTGTATTTTCAAAGGCATGAATTAATAAGCAGTAAAATCTATGCATCCTAGATAAAAATACAGTTCATACTATGAATAATTAAAATTCATTTTAATTGTCAAAACTTTTTGAAGCCGTGGTGGCCTAGTGGTACGACCTACCGCCTCTCATGCAGAGGGTCGGGGGTTCGATTCCGGCTCGCACCTCTAAGTTTACTTATATGCGAAATTCAATTTAAATTTACCACTGAGCTTTTCGGTGAAGGAAAACATCGTGAGGAAACCTGCACGCATCTGCGAAGCAATTCAAAGATGCGTGTGAAGTCCCCAATCCGCACTGGGCCCGCGTGGGGACTATAGCCCAAACCCTCTCGTGATGAGAGGAGGCCTGTGCCCAGCAGTGGGGCTAAAATAGGCTGTAGTAGTAGGTAGTAGTAGTTGTAGTCAAAACTTTTATTACCTTATCTTCTCTGGTCACAGTTGCTGCACCAGACGCTTGCGCATCTCTAGGTTGCATTTCAAAAATCGTCCTGAAGAGATTCTCAGATGTGGTGGTAAGGAATCCTATTTCAGCATTAGGGTGAAGCCCGTATAGGTAAGGAGATTCAGGCGGCATGGCATCTTCTATGTACTGGTGGTAGCCAGCATAGTCCGTGTTGGGAGGTGCTGAGAACCCTGGAGCTAACTGGAGTTCACCATCAACCTGTTTTCACAGATTTGTAAAATTTTGGTAAGTAACTGGTACCTATACAGCTTACCTCAGAAACGGAAGTGACCTATAACTACGTTTGTTAACACTTTACTCACTAATTCCGATTGCATAAGTTCTTCTAAATAAGCGTTGCAAAGTCTCCGATCCCAATCATCCGTGATATGTCCACCGTACATTATTTCACCAAAAAGATATCTCAAATCTTCCCAAGGAACTTTCGAATTCGCTTCCAAATAGTTGTACAAGACAAATACGCTGATAGTAAGATCGCCTGCAATGTTAGATATTGTTATAAAACAACCAAAAAAAAAACCATTCACACCTAAATTCATTTACTAATACAATTACTTACATATATATAATATATCTCTTAAGTAGAGATTCTCTACTTACCAACATTAAAGGGATAAATCTTATTCCACCCCTGAGGCCCGAATTTTCTTCTTTCAGCAACTACAGCATGGAAGTAACACAAAGCAAACAGAATAGCTTTAAATTCAGCCTCTTTGCCACACATTTCCAAAGTCTCTTGGTTAAAGTTATCTAGAGCTTTGTGTATATTAGCCTGAAAGAATAGCAATTTATGACAAATAATAATATTGCCAAGGTACTTGGTCTTCTGAACACATATTATATCCACCATACAAACCTGCATTCCAGTAGGAGGTTCATTGGTAATCTTAATACTAGACTCCAAAATGCCCTGCGGAATAATATGCGCCGATGGAGTCGCGGCCGGTTCTGCTGACATAAACAATCGGTAATTGTTGTGACTGCCCGTGGCACAACTTTCCATCTTCTTTTCAAGGCTTGACAGCCATTTCTTCACCAAATGGATATTCTGAAATAGACGCCTTTTAAAAATGCTACGATACAAACAATAAGTAACTAACAAATAATAAATAAAAGATCATCATTTGATAATAAAACAACCAAATAAATATTGCCGGAATACCTGAAGCACAACCCAATGCCCTTTTTCCAATGCTTCATCCATCGCTTGCTCTGCTACAATTTCCTGCCCTTGACCCAAGGATACGTTATGAAAATTCCCATTATCAGCCGTAAATCCCAAAACTTTTCCCAATGCTTCTACATCCTTCAAAGGATTTACACCAGGAGACAGGATGAAAAATATTGGAGTCGTCGGACTAGTTTCTTCAAAAGATTTGCTGAACTCTACTGTACGATTCTCAACATACTTTGCCCCCATTTTTTCTTCAATGAAAGCCCTGAAATGAGAACAAATCTATAAATACTAGATATTCTCTTTAAATATCTGATCAGTAAATTATAATGTTACTTACGCTACTGCATATGTCATCCGATCAGGTCTGAATGCTCGCAACATGCAAAGTCTTTGTATTGCCGTCTTGTTTTTCCATTCCTGAAATTAAAATTTCACATTGAGTGCCATGAGGTAGAAATTATAGCAAACTCATGTACACTATTTCTCAAACTTACTTGTGGAAACTTTTCTCTCTCAGGACAGTCCATTTCAATAATTTTCTTCCATCTCTTAGGTGACGTCTCTATGTCTCGGTCCAAGTTTCTGAACTCATCTTTGCCTGCTAAGGAGCAGATTCCACCCCAACTTTGGTTTGACAAGAAATCAACTGGGCTGGTGACGTGGGGCTTGATTGGGAAGCGAAGAAAGAAGTCCAATTCAGCTGGTGATAGCTCTTCACTTATTAGAAGAATCTGCAATGAAAATATTATACAAATTAAATATTTTTGAATATTGCACAAGATGGTAATCAAAATTGTACTATCCCACAAATTGTACCTGAAAAGTCATCTGAGAAGCAAATATTAGTTTGTCGCACTCGAACAATCCTCTGGAAGTATACTGGAATACGGAATAGCTAATGCAGTCGATCAGGTTTTTGATACGCTGGCTCACTTCTTCAGCCGGTTCTGCTCGAGAAATAGCCTTTTGGAATACCACACTGAAGGCCTGAAAAAAATTCGTTATGTAAACATTCCGAAATCTACCATTTATGCGTTAAACTGTAAATACTCATTTTATAATCAACATGACCTTGTTACTTTACCTTTAGGGAGAATTGGTAAATCGGATTGATGGTATTCAAATCGTTCAGAATAAAGTATAACAAAGATGCTCTAGCAGAAGCTGGCCGGTAAAATTCTCTAGCTTGGTCGATTTGATGGGATGTAATTTTGGCTTCTGTAACCTACAAAAAATATTGGCACGTAAAACATACGCGACGATTTTTTATTTGGTTCAAAATAAAAATTATTGGTCAATCAAACCTTTTTCTCAATATCAGCAGCAGTTTTCTTTGTTGTCTCTAGATTTTCAACCAAAGCCGTGTCGCCGAGAATGTTATCGCCAGCTGACGAAAGCCTAGACAGCAAGTCATCTTCCAACTCCTTCAACTGTATCTTGAATTGATTTTGCTGCTTTGTCAGTTCTGCTTTTAGATCCTCTAAGTCTGGTCTTTCCGCCTTAACAACTTCAGCAAGGAGTTGGTCTTCTAGACCATCTCGCGTTACGGTGAAGTTTACTAACGTTGTTTGGGCTTGCATTTCAGGTTTGTAATGAGGATTAGCTAACTTTGTGTGTAGAATGAGTCTGAAGTTTGGACTATATTCTACTTCCTTGTCGCCGATTTTGATTGCTCTGGAAAAATTTTAGTCGTGGTAATGTTGTTATTTTTGAATGCTACAAATGTAGAAGTGGCCAAAATAATCCGAAAGTATTTTTTTTTTTAACTAACCTTCCCTTTTTAATTAAATTTCGTCCCAGTAAAGGATCTAATACAGGATCAACAGTTTCATCAATGTTTTCTAGCAGAACTGTTTCTCCCTTTATAATAGCTTTCTCAATCGTATCCAAATATCCTTTTTGACCTAATCGTATCACTCTTAATTTATCGCCATACTTCTGCTTTATCCATTTGACCCCTTGTAACTGTAAATTAAGTATCATAAAGGAACCGCTCATTTTCATCAATAGATATTTGCATGGGAAATCCAATTAATAAATAATACCTGTGGATCAATCATAAGTGGCCATCTCACGGAGTTGGATAGTATTGTCGCATTTTCTGTGCTCATACGATCTGAAGGAAGTCCTTCATTCTGCCACATTGCTATAGTTGTATCATCAGTTAGCATTGTCAAAGGATCCAAGCCTTCTGTGATTGGTATAGGTGGCTGAAATCACCAAACATTTTGAAAACTGTTAAAAATTCATCCAATTTTACATTTTCATTGCCGCTTTACCTCCAAAGTCTTCATGAAGACAAGCCAATTTTTGTGAAGCAAATCCAATCTGTACTGCTTTGTGAAGCAACCCACGTAAGAAATGAATGCGCAGACTAATAGTACATCTCCTGGTAATGTTGTACTTTGCTGCATAAAACTAAAAAATAGGATTACATATTAAGAGGAGGACTCTTTCATACAACCTATTAAGAAAAACTTACTTTGAAACCGCTTCAGCCCATCTGACATTTTCACTAGCCAGTCCATTAACCAGCCTATTAGCTAGTTGAATGGTTCTATTTGTAGCGTCTGCCTCTTGCTGACACTTCATCTTTTCTGACGTTGCCTTCTCAAAGTCAGCAGTTAATGTTGCTAATTGTTCTTCTAGAGACTGTCAAGTAGAACTTATTATAATTATAGCAATCACTACTGTTGTTACTCAACTCCATATCGTGTTTTGTACTTACAGCAACTTTAGATTTAATGGCTTTCAACTTTTCGGAAGCTGCAGCCAATTCGGCATTAGCAGCTGCCAAAGCTTTTCTCTTAGGTTCAACGTCGCAAAAGACTTCGAAAAATTTTATAATATTGATAACCCAAGCGCACAAACCAGCTGCGGCTCCCGACTTTGTTCTAATAAATTCTGAAAAAAAAAGTAAAATAATCAATCACCACGAACTTATTGACACACGAAATTTTCTTATACAGTATTTTATAAATTACGTTGAATAAGTACCTGGTTCGAATTCGGAATCCTTAAGGTAAGGTTGGATCGCCTTTATTACATCTGGATGTATATTTTCCTTGTCATAATTCACGAGAGCTTCCAAGAACACATCTACTTTAGCCATCACCATCTATGAAATAAAATTTAAAGATTAAAAAAGTTCCATCACAGAAAGATCATATAACAATAAGAGGTATTTCTTCATACTTTAGCAGCTTTCCAACTCCTATCTTTGGGTATCTTTCCACCCGGAGCTAATAAGACCATAACAGCAGCAGTAACATTTGTGACGGCCCCAGGTGGTGAACCAAAAGATTTCAGCTCAGTGAGATTAGCTTTATTCAATGTGTTCAGAGCTTCTTGAGCTGCTATAAGTGCCGGTTCTGCTTTAATGAGATCTTCTTCACAATCCTTCTGTTTTTTGGACACCTCTTCTGCTATTACTGCTACTTTTTCTTCTTCTTCGTCAGCTGTAATGAAAAATATTTTGTGAGAATAATCCAAATATCGAATCATATCGTAACGTAAGAACTTCTCCGTGTTTGTGTTTTATTTTACCTAGTGCCTTTTCACTCTGTACTTTGGCTGTTTCAACGCCGACTCTTTCAATTAGCTTATCAGCCGCTTCATTCTTTTGCTGCAATTCAACTTCTTGTATGGCCAATTTGGCCTTTAATTCATCCACTTGGCTCGCTGTGCTTCTCAATTTCTCCAAGCCATTCTCTAACCTTAAAAAATGATTGAAGTATAAATAACACACATCATTAATATAGGTTTTTATTTTAATCTGGTATGTGAGATGTATTTACCTTGTTATTTTAGCTCGCAATTCATCAGTTTTGTTATAAACTAGTTTAGAGTATAAGCTTATTTGTTCCAGATAACTTTTAGGCGTGGTGTAATTATATCTCCTTTCATTAGCCAAATAAGCCTTTGAAATAGTATTTACTGATGTATGAACATATGCCATGAATCTTGATATGGAATCCCTAAGAGCAACCTACAAAATGTAGAGTATTATTAATACAGGTAAAATATTGTTTAACTAATAGATATTGGTTATTATTTACGGTACATTATAATTAGTCTTACCGGTAGCACACTCAATTCTTCCAAAAAGCGCATAGAAACTGACACAAGAGCTTCTTGAGGCCATTCGTGGAACCAGTTTATGGACGTACAATTTATAAGGGCAGGAAACTTTCTAGATCGTACTCTCAATGTAGAGCCAACAGGAGAGAAGCATAGCACCACCTTCAGTTGTCTTCGTACCCTGTCTATGAAGAATTTCCAGCAAACTTCTCTCGTGTCTGGTAGTCCTGCTCCTTTTACCTGAACAAAGATATTAGTCAAATCCATTGAAGATAACGTTGAGATATAGACAACGAAATCAAATAAAGTGGTCTCATTACCTCATTCCTCACTCCACCAATGATATTTTCAACTTCATCATCAGGGAAAAGGTCAGCAACTTCTCCAGAAGCTAACATGTCATTGATAAGCACTAAGAACTGCTCATTAGCAACTTGAGCGTCAGTCATTAGGAACATAATGCCGACGTTCTTTAACCCTGTTTTAATGTAGAGATTTGATAGTTCTTTCTGAAAGTTATGTTATAACTATCGTCAATATTTCATGCATAATTAATACAAATACTACCCCTACGAATGTTAGAAGTACCTACTCACCTTCAGATCACTAACACCGTAACCTTTTTTAAGTTGGATCTGTATGACTTCTAAACTTGAGATGAACGCAGCTAATCTTGAAAGAGACTGTTTTCCAGAACCTCCTACACCTACCAATAAAGCGCTTCCTCTTGGACTTTCAAGGATACGATTGATTCTGTAGAATTATTAAAAAATATATACCAAATACTGGGGGTGTGATTATAAAAATGATGAATTCAGGCGCAATCTGGTTACCTGCATATATGCATCATAGCATCTTCAAATAAGACCAAGTTCATGGCAGCTATGAGATCGTTGTAACTTGCCATGGCTTCAGTTAATAATTTGTTGAGTTTTTCCCAAGAACCGACCGACATGTACTTTGGCTCACCGATGCCGCCAGCAAAGTGGCAGAATATATTTGGCTTATCGAATACTACGCCTTCATCTATTTCCTACAATGAAATATTAGGTAACCGTTTATTTTTGTAATGATAAAGATGAATCAGTGTATACATAAAACACATTTGTTTAATTAAGAAAAGCCATCTGATACAAACCTCAAAATTCTTTTTGCAAATATCAACCTGCATTTTCAAAAAAGCATCGATGTCTTTTTCTTCCGTTAATTTATCTCCATAGACACGGTGGGTCTCGTGAAGCCACAAGCGTATTAAATCTGACATTGTTTCAAGACATTCATTGGAACTGAACAGCAGACCCTATAAGAATATTATCAATGTAAATAGAACATAAAATGATCTAAGCAAATGAAGACAAGATATTTCTCTTAAAGTTTTATTCAAGAATCTCTTACTTGAAAGATGTTGGATAAGTCTCGCAAATTAAATACATAATGGAATTTGATGGCGGTTGGTAAAAACACCTGTGACACCTTATTGTGGAGAGCTATTGACGCTGTAGTTACATTTACTGCAAAGAAAAGAAATTGTTTAATGCCATCCTTTAAATACGTCGAACTCAAATGTAATATAATCCCAATCACTTACACGATAATTTAGCGATTTGTGGATTTATTCTTAGTTCTGGGTTCGTTAAGTGTTGACTCAAAATAGAATGGTAAATATTATTCAGCGCTTCTGAATTTGGGAAGCTGATCGCGAAAACGCAAAAGTGTCTCTGCAGTCTTGGATTAATTGTAAAACTGCCCGATGTTGGATTCATGCAAGACACATATTGCGTATTATGTATTTCTTTCAGTGTTAGTTTGGTTCTATCATACCAATGATTATAGTCCAAATGTTGTCTTATGATCGTATGGGGTTGTACTGTCCCGTAAGCATCCACTTCAGGCATGTTCATATCATCTATGAAGTAGATCAAAGTTTTGCTTCCTGGCGGTCCATAATTCCGGCCAGCCTTTTTCTCTAATGGTTTTTCCAAAACTTTCTGTAACATCTCTGAGGTAGTGTAGAAATTGAATGGCACTGACTGGATAGCGTAGTTTTCTGGAAGTCTGTAATAGAAGCCGATTATAAAATCCTCCTGTAATCGGACACATAAACGGACGAAGGCTCATGTGACTCATAATCCAATGTTTCTCTAGGAGGGGATATAATAAGAATAAGAATAAGAATAAGAAAATTTATTTCAGAACATTAAGCTCCATATAAATTGGTTAGTAAACATACTTAAAATTGGTTAGTAAACAGTACACAAGAAAGCTTAAAAACTATTGAACATGCAAGGATGTCCATCTGGCATAATAATATCTCTCATTGTGTTAAAGTTTAAATAACATACCCTTGTAACTTTTCATTGACTAGCACTGTTTTTCCACACCCGGCGCTCCCAACCAACATAACAGGATGTTTATTCTTCATTAGCAAGTCCAAAAAGAATCTCACTCTTACTGTTTCTGCTGTTGGCACTAACACGGCCTGTAAAAATAAATCATCAATAAAATTTACCTACCTACTACACTTTCTTCAATAAGTAGAATACATGATTTTTACGTAGTACCTGAAGTGGAATGTCAGAATCTAATTCAAATTTCGGAACCTTTTCTGTCCAAAGTGTGAATTGTTTGGTTTCAGTGTCGATATAATAGTCAAAAACAGTTCCTCCAGCCGGAAACTTGATATTTTTGAATTCATTGACCCACCATTTAGTAAACTCTAAGATAATGAAGAAAATACATGTAAGATGACAAAAATACAATTACAATTAAATGTCTTTAATTTGTTTATACACACCAACTCTATAGTCAACGGTTGTATCCTGGAACATCGCAGATCCAAATGCCCAGACACAAGCAAAGACAAAATAGGTTTCATGGAGGTCTTTTGAACAATCAGCTGGTGTGTTTTCAGGTACGAATAAGCAGTTTAGTAAATGACAAAGCATTTGTATATGAGCCATTTCTGCGATAGGTGTAATCTTCTTAAACCTGTTCCTTATTGTTTCTAAGCATGAGGGGATATATTTGTCACAAAGCATCACTAAGTTTGATTTCTCAGCTGGTATTTTGCGTGTTTCAATCCAGCTGGTAACATACCTGCGAAAAATTGTTTGAAATTAAATGTTCGTCTAGATTTACTTTTTTATTGTGTTATAAATACAATGGGTGCTATATGCCTGAAAATAAACGCTTTAATTATTATAATTATTAATTAAATAATATCGAAAAAAATAATACACTCACGGATTCCACCCAAGATCTTGAGGATTGATATAGAGAATGCCAGCTCTAGAGACCGTCGCGGGAGTTGCTGTTCGTAGATTCGAAATCTCAAACATCAACCTCATCGTCGGGGTTAATGCAATTCTTTCGTTACTGGCCAATGTTAAAATTTTATTGTCATCCATGACAGTGTTTAGCGACTCAATCCACATGGGATCTATATCACCATCTAGTACAATCCACTTTGGATTTTCTCCAACAACATTAGCTTGATCTCTCATGATAACCGAAAATAATCCATCCTTCCATTCTCTAGTAGCCGGATTAATGATGCCAAAGAGCTCATCATTAGTCACCGCTTTTGGATTTAAATCGGTAACAATAGGTTTCTTTTTCAAATTTTGATAAGTTTTAAACAATGACTTCCACACTTGAGTTTTTCCTGTACCAGCATTGCCAACAATAAAAACTGAGTGACGCACTTCAAGTAACTCTTCTAACTGGACCACTTTTAGTATAAAATTATCTTCAGGCTGTAGTAGTAAATCCATGGCTGCTTGTTTAACAGTTCTTTCAAATTCTAAATCACGTTTCCTCGGTACTTCGAGAGCGGGAAAGAGGTCTCCAATCAGACCCATGAAAACGGGCATATCGTCTGTTACTATTTTAGGTATGTTGAAATCTCTTAGAGCTCTCATCAATACCTCTTCTTCGGGCCTCCCTGGATCACCTCTCTATACATAATAATAGTTTCAAATCATGAACTGTTTAAATCCTACGTAATTAATTAAAATGATAAGTGAAAAAAAACTCACCTTTAAAGACCCAGCCACAACTAGCACAGACTTAATAGCTCTCAAACCCCAGTCATAATGATCTTGTTTTGACAGTAACTCTTTGCATAAAGTATACAAAGTAATGAACTTTCTCGCTAAGACTCTAGCATCCTGGAACCCTTCAGCGACCAACATGATTTCGCAAATAAGCTCAAAATCTGGTACTACCATGGCGCACGGTCTGAACAGAGCCTTGAGATTTTCAGGCAGCTCAGTTCTACCAGCATAGCCAGGATTCATTGTAATAAATATTCCAACAGACGGAACTAAACCTATAATTTCACCCATGAAGTTGAACTTATCTTTCTTGTCTCTGAAAAACATCAAAATATTTTAAGGTACAATTTTCAAATTACGAATACATTAACAAATAAATAACTTAAAATAACTAACCGTATAGCATCCTGGACAGACTTCACTTGCACAGCCACCACAGATAATACTTCAACAGATATCCGATTAAATTCATCAAAACATCCCCAGGCTCCCGTTTGAGCCAAACCCTTGTAAATATTTCCGCAAGACTAAAACAATTACCATGTTTTCAGATTTCATATACATATATACCTCTCGAGTACCAAATAAGTAGTGAACGACAAATACCTGATAATCCATTTGCTCTGAGCAGTTGAATACATACACCATTATTCCTAACGCTCTTCCTAAATCTTTAGTTGTTTCTGTTTTACCAGTTCCGGCGGGCCCGGCAGGACCTCCTCCCATTATTAAATGTAAAGACTAAAAACAAAGATAGTACCATTTTTAATATGAATGATAGATTCCTTAAGTAAGTCTTAATCATTAAAAAAAACTAACCTGAGTTAACGTAATATAACATCGGTCAGTTAATGGCGTAATGACCAATCTAGGAGTATTCCCCAAATATTCATAACTGTATCTGAACTGAGCATCACAAATGTTGGCAAAGCAATCGTACTCCTTCTCATCCCACCTTGAATGGTAAAAATAATATAATAATCTCGACAAAATAATTAAATCAAAAACGAAACTCAAATGGAATTAGCAAAACGTAGAAGCAGGATGAAGTGAGAATGAAGATGAACCTGAATCTAATGAGTGTGGATGGACTTGGACTAAAACTGCCGAGACCTGTGTCTAAGCTGGGATTGCCATTGGAACGCAGAGCCTGCTTCGACTTTTCCCTGAATCATCTTGCTGACTACATCTCTAGAATGTACATCAATAGTACAAATTGTCATGATTTTCTGGCGATCTTGCTTAGTCAGCTCTCCTATTAGAAGAGTAATTAAAGTACTGAGTTGAGCCACTTGTTTTTTAAAGTAATCTTTTAAAGCGTTGTCATAGCCTTCTTCTAGTCTGGCAAACGCAATGTTGACTTCTGTGGTCCACCAGATTTGGGAACCACATAGAGATACCTGGGCCATGAAGTCAAATAGCCACTGTTCACGAGGTTTCTCTTCATAGAAAACCATACCTTCACCGAAATATTGACGAATCGTGGACCTCATTATGTCTTGTAGTCTATTAAGCCAAACTTCAACCTAAAATAGAATACAATGCTTCGTCATTAGTTCATCATTGGCATTTTATAAAAGCATCATTACATTACAAGAATCACTTCTACAATTGCAGGATTTTATGTATTTATTAAGAAATGTTTGAAATCCTTACAGCTCCAGTACAATCACAGGTACCATGAAAAGGTACATATTCTCCATCTTTAGCAATCATTCCTGCTGCAATCTTTCCAGGTTTATCCTCAGCTTCAGTGAATTTTAATTTGGCGATGGAATCAAAAAGCTTAGTCAAATGTCTGCAAAATTTAAAATTGCGTATCTATTAAACCTACATTTTTAGGTAAGAGTGTTCACGATAACGGAACTTGTAGGTAAGTACCTTATGACCATATCAGCCTGGTTTCCATTGGATAAAATATCCAACAAATCCGCAGACGAAACGAAATAGAACCGGGGAAATGCCAATCTCTTTGTCTCTAGATATTCAGCTAACGCCTTTTCGCAAATGATTAGATCTTTTTGAAGACCATCAAGTTTTTCCACTAAACCTTCTTTGTTGGTGCCTTTGACAACGTTGGGCGTTTTTGCCATATCTTGCGATAAAATCTAAGAAACAATAAGTTGATACTTAAATATTTTATCTCAACATTAGTTACTCCTTTAAATCAGAACTTACTTTAAATTCAGTATCGATTCTGTCAAATCGCGCAGAATCATCTGGTAACTGTTTTCTGATATCCTCCGAACTCATGAAGATACTTTCCAAATGAGTCCACGTACGTTGAACTTCAAACCATACCGTTATTACTTGGTCGGCGATCGACAGCTTTTGCTGCCACCCTGATACTTCTTCTAAGAAATGCGCAATAAACTTCGACGTGATCAAATTTTGTAATTGAACCTGCAAATGATAAATTTTTTATCCTTATAATCTCCAAGTTCTGGCAATGTGTATTTTATATTTTAATTAGTTGACCCTGTGAACTTCGTATCACCCCAAGGCGATTCCCATACAGAGTTATTTTTCTTTTTCTAGTTATCCCTTTGGATTTTTCTCTCTCTTTTTGCTTTCTAAACCTTCCCTATAACAAAAAATAATCCGCCGAATCGGTCCAAAGTTCTCGAACCTTAGCCAGAGTAACACACGGCATTACATTTAAGGATATATTTTTGTATAGGGTCAAGCAAAACGTTGTAACGATATTTTACTCACAGAATCGGCTATCGATTCTAGAAGCATGTTTTTTTACCAACTACTAATTGGTATAAAAAAATCTGTAATGACTAACAAAACTTAACAACATCCTTAGAATCAATAGCTGATTGTGAGGTTAAAATATCGTCACAACGTTTTGCTTGATTCCGTCGTATACTTACCTGGTTTTCTTCTAATGTCTCAATAAGCTCTTCACTTGCCCTCAAAAGGGTGCAGTTAGTTCTTTTGTGAACTTCTTGTTCAAACTCCATCCCACTCCACGTGGTGTTGAGGTCTTTGAGTGTTTTCTCCATGGACATTTCTTTGACGGCTTTATCCACAATATTCTTGACTTCCTCCTCGCACTCGTGCAAATTCAATGCTAACAAGTCGGCTAGTGTCGTATTTTCATCCATGACGATCCTTACCTGTCAGATTCCATTATGATATTAGTATAATACGTATTTCAATCAGATTTACCTCATTCTAAAAAATAAATGTTGAAATTCCGAGATACTATTTACATGGAGACACAATATATTACAATAGTTACGGACCAAGTCTACTTATTCACTGACAATTGTAATCCTAGTTTCAATGAAGTGATAAATTCATAAACGCTACGATAGCTAGAAGATCATACATTATTACACAATACATATTTTGTTTAGTTATAGACAGTAAATGCAGTGCACTATATTAAGAATAGAAATATATATACTTTGTACAAACTAAACACATATATTCTACAAAACTACATGCCAAACGTTTAGCCGCTCCTGTCCCGTGATTTTGAAGTACTTACAGTGACTTCGGGTGGCAATGCAGCTAAGGTCTGTGGATCACAAACATATTTACATTCGCGAGCAACTTTTTACATTCCTTCGAGAAGTATCCATCTATCCAATAAACAATGCGCTCCAAATTTACAGGCAATATTGAAAAAAATTGTGTCAATTTCGTCATAACAAAAGCAAAAAACGTGCTACCACGACATCGAAACATGCAGAATGCATTACTTCAAAAAATATTGTTATTCACGACATCCATTTGAGCATAGTGTGCGGTCCATTGACGGAAGAACTATAGTATTTACATAGGTACATTCATATTATTTATATTCATAGGTATGTACAAAACATTATGATCAAAATATCTTCATTCTTAAATTTATCCTAGAAACCACATGAACCAAACTTACCTTGGTACTTTTCATTAACTGATTCCAATGTCTCTCTCTTATAGCTGGATTTTGCAACTCACCAACGGCTCTCAACGATGTTAGCATATTCTTTACAGTGGCTTCCAAATTAATGTAAGTGTCCCAACTACAATTAAATTCCACCATTACATATCAGGTAAGCAGATTTTCTCATAATAAGTGATCGGCACATACCTTCTCATTTCCTTATCTAATAATCGAATTTCTTTTGCAAACTTTTTACATTCGATATCCATATTCTCGACGTCTATTTTACGCCATGGCGTCGTCTTCCAGTCATCAATGCTGGTTCTTACGATAAAAACGTAATCCCAAAGTTGCTATAGGCCATGAAATATAAAAATATTTTAGATTTCTTTATCTATTCTATACTAAAATAAAAGGGAAAATTTTCCGTCTCTTTCTGTCTGCCTATCAGTCTGTTTGCCTATCTGTCTGGTTATTAGAGTTTGCAGTTTTCAAAGGTAGATAGAGCATCACTTGGAGCTCCATAATATATTTAATAAGCTATGCTTGAATATCAGATATCGGAAAGAAAAGTTATCGGCAATTTTATATTCCACGCAGACGCGAGGCACAACTAGTTTTTAAATAAATCAATCAATTATTTAGCAAAAAACAATTTTTAACACACCTTAAGCATTCTTAACTCCTTCCTACACTGTTTCAACAATTTGAATTCTGGGACGTTAACTTCAAACAACGACCCCGACTCCTGTATTCCTTTCATATCTTCTTCTAAATTTAATAATTCGTAGTCTACTTTTGACATTAGTCCATATGGGTCTTCACAATCATATTTGAAGAACTAAAAATTAAATATTACTACTGAGTAAAGAGACTTTAAAAAGTAATGCGTTTATAATAATCGTCGTTGTTATACGTACTTTGTATCTCTTAAATACTTCTCTGTAATATGTGACATGGCTATCGAAGGTAGCTATTTTCTTTCTTATGCCCGAAACTTCAGCCGCTTGGAGAGGCGCCACTTGTTGTTTCACTGTTAACGCTAACTTCTTCGTCGTTTGCCATTGCTCCGGTAACTCCTATCAAGAATTTTGTAATGTGATTTTTTTGCAATGTCCATACTTTAATTAAAACTTTCAAGTATTTTTTGTCACTTCAAAAATAAATTAGTTTACCTACCTGTAAAAGTACGTTCACTTCTTCTGGAATATCCATGTCATAGAATTTTAGGAGTTCAATGGTTTCCGTAAGCGGGTGGAACATGTCATCAGTAGTTACTGCACGCTCTTTTACATTCATCAAATATCCCATTACCGTTACGAGAGCATCATAATCTCCTTCTGGTACCGGCTGAAGTAATCCTATAAATATTTCAAGTTGTAGATTTTCTTATTTCATGTTTTTAATATTTTCAAAAAACTTACCTTCATCTGCTTCATGAATGAAATTCGCTAAATCGCTAAGGCTGGATGTGACATTATTAACCAAATGTTCTTTATACATATTACCCCATTTTCTAACGGTATTGAGTAATGCTTGACGAAAAGGCCGTACATCAACCTAGAACACAGTGAAAAAGTTATGCAGAAATCTACTTTACAAATTACTAACAAATAAATATGGCGTTCTTTCTTACTTGAAACCAACAGTTAAAGATTTTATATGATTCAATATCTTCAATATCCATAAAGAGATTTTCGTAATGATCGATTTGTTCCCTAAAAGCTTCCATCTTAGGAGGACATGGTTTCGGTGGAATGATATCTTTGTCTTCGGTTCCGATTTTATCAACCTCTTCGGGAGCAAGTATTCTTCCGTACGTCAAGAATATTTCCATCACTGCATCTCTTTCTTCTAGCCATAAGAAAGAGTAGTTTTCGAAAGTTTTTGTAAAATCATTTGCATCTTCAATGACCTAGAATCAATCATATAGGATGAATTTACATATACAAATCATCTTGTGTGTACTTTATTCAAGTAGTGACATATTAGTGAATGGATATTAACCTTTTCAATACCATTCAAAATATCTTCCTTCATGTCGATTATATCAGAGTTGCGGGCTATTTGACTTTCGTATGATTCCTCTTTACGAGAACTTATTCGTTCTATCAAAGTAGCCATTTTCATTATATCTTCAATTAAGCCCGTTATCAATGTTGTAAATCCCTTCCTCTCATTTGGATCTAAACTTGGGTTAAAGACTATATCAGGTTCTAGTAATTCTAGCTGAGCTTCAAACAAAGGTGCTAATTTATTCTTTGGTTCCATGTGCTCAGATATATAGCCCAAACTGGAAATGGAAATGTGTACTTTAAATTCTCGTTCAAAGGATACACTACGCCTGGATCGCTTCAAGAAGTTAAAGTCCCGTTAAATTTAACGTGAGCTATCATTTCATACAGAAACGTAATTTTCTCCATAGTATATAAAAGTCACACATTAAATTCAACGAGACATTATTTAACTTCTTGAAGCAAGCCAGGCTAAGAACACCTATTTATTTTATTACTAGCTTCTGCCCGCGACTTCGCCCGCGTGGAATTCGGTTATCACGTTCCCGCGGAAACTATGCGTTTTTCCGGGATAAAAAGTAGCCTATATCCTTTCCCGGGACCCCAACTATCTCCATGCCAATTTCCATCTCAATCAGTTCAGCGGTTGAAGCGTGAAGAGATAACAGACAGACAGAGTTACTTTCGCATTTAATAATATTAGTATGGATTTTACTTTTGTTCTCACCTGCAAGCAATAGTCTTAAACAATGACTCTTCTAGTAAATTATCTATGAATTCCACATAGTTCAGCCATATCTCACTATCCTGATTGTCTTGCATGTTGAAGAGTTCCATATTCTCTTTTAGCAACTCTCTGATGCGTTCCGCCGTGGATGTAATATCACTATATCGTTTATTGGTTTTCTCTTGACGATCAGTGAGATTGAGCAGAGTATCCTATTCAATAAAAAAATATAATTAATCTTTTTTTTTCAAGTGTGAACCTTAGAATCTCGTTAATGAATTTTACCTTTTTCCCATCCTTTCTTTCAAACAAAGGCTGAGTAGACCACGTGCTCATGACGGCTTTGATTTCCTTCAAATTATCCTGGATTTTCGACATACGCTGGTACAAGCTGCCCACTAACTTATGAAGTTCTTGTAGATAATTCCACAAGTCTAAAATAAATACGTTTGTTACTGTGTCATAATCATCATCATCACCATCATCAGTTTAGACGAAAGACGCCCACTGCTTGACATAGGCCTCCCCTAAGGCTCGCCCGTCAGACCGGTTTTGTGCTACTCGCTTCCACCGGCGTCCCGCTATGTATTGCCAGATTAATGAAAGCCATTTTTAATCATTTTTAATGTTTATACGGTAGGTACCTTGAGAATTCCAGTTGAGTTCGTTTTGTGCCATGTCTATTCTAAGATCTATTGCTTTGATCTCGCTTTCCACTAAATCGAATTCCACTTTTTGACTATTCTTCCGTATTTGATTGTACCAATCGATTGTGATCCCGAGATTTATTCTGTACTGTCTATAAGTTTCTTGTTTCTCGAAAAAATCCAAACTTTCTTTTGGCAGCATGTTACAGCAGTCGGGATTATTTCGTAAATGATGAACCTCCTTTAGAATGTCCATCATCTAAGGTAAAATAACATTATTTATTTGTATTAGTAACCATTCCAGAAAAATACATAGGTATAACTATCACTTGCAGGTCATCATCCTTACCATTGGACTAAAATTTAAAACAAGATCGGATCCATGTCGCGCCAGAATCATATTTTTAGTTTTCTCGTCAATAGTTTTTGGTACATTCACAGTCCAGTCCATAAAGAATTTCTTCTTGAATTCGTTTATTTCTTCAATAAGTTTGTCATATCTCGCAAATAGTTTTAAGGCCTCATCCGAACCCTTTATCCTACGTGCAAGAAAATTTACTTCAATTTTGCTAGCAACTACTTTGAATTGGGTGAAGGAAAATGGAAGTAAAGTGTACATAAGTTTATGACTTTAATATTTAAGCTGGTGCAAAAGTGTAGACATAATAGTTATATACAATCTACGTGTTAAATAAAGGATGGATTTCTCACAGTAATTAAGGCAATGAAACAGATGATTTAAAGCCAGATAATCAGCTTTCGCAATTTGCCCCACCCTGATTACTTACGGGTGCGGCAAATTGCGAAAGCAGGCTATAGGCTTGGTGATCCTTGCTGCTAAAGTCGTCATGTACAGGAGGCCCCCTGCGATGGGCGGGAGGTAGACGTCGATCTCCATATGGCCGTATTTCTGGAGACGATGGCTTTGCTCTTTGAACAAGTCCTAAAAATACAAATTACTGCAGCCGGCCATAATTTGAAATACAATTTTAACGGTAAAGAAACTTACTTCGCAAATAACTAATTCTTCTTCGAGCATAACTAATATTTCCACGTATTTTGCCGTGAATTCGTTCTTAATTAGTGGTCGGTCCAATACTGAACCTATGATGTCAATGAGCTGAAAATTTAAACATCGAAGAATATGAAATATTTTTTTACAATATAAAATACCTACCTACTTAGTTTATTATAGAAAATTATATCACGTGTAATACCTTAAAAACTGATTCTAAATTCGAACAGCTATCGAACGACTCAACCAACACTGTAGATAATTTCAAATCCAAATCGACAATATTATCTTGAAATTCTTTGAAATCTGCTTCAAATTTGTCATCATCAGGGTCCAACACATCATAAGATTTTGACGCAAACCCGTGAAAGTAGGAATCGAATTCTGCTGATATTTCTCTTATTTCTCCACTGAGAACTCTACCTTTCATGCCGCCTATTTCAATTTTTTCCAATTTTTGGAATTCCATTACCGTCTTAAAGAACCATTGGATGGTGTTTAACCTGTCGAGAAACCTATTCATTCTTTCGAAGACGGCGTTAGGATGAAAGGTCCACGGTATAAGGGTTCTATCAACGAAGTACTTTGAGAGATTGTCTTTGAAGTATTCGAAGGTTTCACGGAACTTCTTCAGTATATTTATTGTGACCTGAATACGTTGGGTTGCTTCATCTATGTCACTGTGGAAGAGGGTGCTTGGATCTAAGCACTTTTTTGCCTGAAACCACAAATAATACAGAAATAAATTCATGGCTGATTAACGACACTCCGTTTAAAAAAAAATACATTTTCTATTATACCTGATAAATTAGCAAATTGCAAATCTGCTTTAGAAGGGCCATTAACTTTGAAGAACTGCAATAGTACTTGGAATCCCTCCATATCATACAAATGACGTGGAATAAAGGCCTGAACAAAGGTTGACATTCCGTGAAGTCCGTGTCTTCCAAGCCTTGGAAATGTTTAACTAGAGTCCTTAAATATAAATCAATTTCTTGAGCTTCCGCCAGCGCTAAAATAGAAAGTTGCTAAAAAATCATAGGTATCGCGATAGACTTACTTTCATATTTCCTTAGAAATGCAAGTAGGCTTACCAGAAACTATATTTTTGAACAATCGACTGAAACAAGGATAGTAAGCCGATGTCGTCTTTTCCAGAATAAGGGCCATCAACCGCACTCTATCGCTACGAAGCTGGTCGTAAATATAGTTCAAGTTGCTGAGCCTTGACTTCCAAAAAGCTAGTTCTGTGAAATTCAGAATACGAAAAAAATCGAGGCTTGTTCATGAGCACTCATAGTAATTGATATATTAACTAAGTACTTTACTCCTACTACCCATACTCGAATGATGTAACATCAATCCAAAACAGTATAAAAAGAACGTATCTGTATTGTCCTTTAAACACAATAGTAAAAATCAGAAACTAACCCACAGAAGGCACCGGGTTCTGTCCATTCTCGAAGGCCTGCGCGGAATCGTCCATCATGACGTCGTTTATCTGCTGAGCCCATTTGATGACGACACCCTCGATAGCACTCTTCAAGTACAGATCTACCTCCTCGCCCCTGAGTAGGCCCTTTTCCGCCTCATACACCAACTCGACTCCTACTGGCATGGGAAGTACGGTTTGCCCGTTCACTTTACCTTTGACCTAAATAAATGTGAGATTTTAAAACCTATTAGGCTGCTGTGAAAATAATTGTATTACCTATACAACTTATATTCGCATTTGTTTATGATACATACATTATATACTCGTACGATACGGTACTTTACTCTGTACATAATAAATGGAAAATGCCTTTGACTTACTTACCTCGTAGACGGTGCTTTTAAGACTGTGTATTTGCTTAAGGATGTCCTGAGAAACTACCAACGGCCAACCCTCATGATTCAAAGGATTGGACAGTAAAGGAACAAAAACCTCATCAACTAATGCAGCCAATTCGTCGATTAATCTTGGTGCTAGGTCACCTGGAAAACAAAGTATTTAAGACTTAAAGATCATGAACTGAGCTTAATTTCTTCTATCTAAATACGTAATTAACTTACCAAATATGACCATATCAGAGCAATTCTCCTTCGGTACGACATCAGGCTTCTTCTTGACAAAATATACGGCTTTATTCTTCAAATAACAAGGAAAAGAAACAACAGGAACCAACTGAGCGGCATGAGTCAGAACGACTACCAGCAGAACAGGAAAAGGTTTGTCTACGAAGTCCCTTAGCGTGGATCTGTGCTCTTCGACACTGAGTACTCTCATCCATTTTTCTGGTTTTAGCTTTAGAGATTTGACGGCGTAGGAGCCGATGAAATCGAAGCGGGGATCTTGGTGGGAGGATGATCCCGCTTGATCCATGTTGGTTTTTTTTTTGTTATGTAATCATTTTAGCAGCAGTGCGGCCCCAGAGCCGGCTGGTTCCCGATTGAGGGCTGGAAGCGGCAGAGCCAGACGACTGCCGAGTCACGCAAGTCCTATAGCGGGCCATTATGGAGCGATGTCTCCTTTGTAACGAGCAGCCGACTTTGAATACATAAAAATTGATAGTACGGTTAACAAAACAATCCGCGTTCCTTTAATAACCTGAAGTGAAGAGTTGAACAATTAATCACGAATAAAATATGTTAATTATTATCTAGTCAAAATGAAATAGTTTATATGTTGTACCTAACTAATTAAAATAACTAGAACATTAACTATTTCATTTTGACTAGATAATAATTAACATATTTTATTCGTGATTGACACGTGACACGATACGTGCCGATTATTGGATAGATTCACGCAACAGCAGCAAGGGAAAGTAAAAGTAAACGTAATTTTAATCCGAATTTTGCTGGTGGTAGGACTGGGTGCAAGAGCCGTTCGGATAGCTACCACCGTCTAACTCGCTGACCTGCCGCCTAATAGCAGTGCACGCACTGTTGTAAGGCAATTTAACGCATTGTTGGTAAGAAGGTGAGACCATCGGTGAAATTACCGGCAGTGGCATTCCATCTTAGGTCTCAGCAATGCACGCGAAATCTTTGTTTTTTTTTTATATCCATGGGCTGCAGTGACCGCTTACCAGAGATTTTTAATAGGCTAATTAATTATTTTCAAGTAAAACTCCAGTAGGTGTGAAACTCTTCTTTTGCTGACAGTACGTCTTAGCAATAAGCGAGCAGTGCCAGCCGGGCGCAGTGCCGCCCTGCGCCGCCCGCAAGATGACACTCGCGACGTCGCAAATAAGGCCAGTTGTCGGTGCCTTTACCCTGCCTTCACTAGAAAAGACGCAAGGCACGGGTGCTAGCGAACAGCGAACTAGTTTATTTTTCATGTTAGCTGGGAAACCGAAAAAAGGAATGCTTTAAGAAATCAACGCCGCAAAAATATTTTTTAATAAAAGATTGATGGTAGGATGCATTAGGGTAGGGTCCGTCCGGATGGCTACCACGATCTTACCCGCTTACTTTTTTCGTTCTCTCTGGGGAAATGCATTTACGCATACCACCGGCCCGGGGGAGCCAGGTGTTTATGTGGGACTCGCCGATCAGTGGCCGGAATACCTACTAAAACACTAGAACTCATAAAGAAATAGTTCACCGAATCGTATTTAACTTCTTTTAGCATTTAGAACAGTCGGTATGCGACTAAGTACGGGAATACTTACTTTCCTTCATCATCATCATCATCATTTCAGCCGAAAGACGTCCACTGCTGGACATAGGTCTCCCCCAAGGCTCGCCACTCAGACCGGTCCTGTGCTACTTGCTTCCACCGGTTTCCCGCAACCTTCACGAGGACCTTCTTCTTTTACTTTCCTTGCTCAAATGAAAATACCTCACCGACTAGTGGAAGTTTATATTGGTGACATTGTAGTGTTGATAGTTATGCACAACACTTAGTAGCCTGGTGGTTGGTGTGACCTACAGCAGAGAGATTTGTAGATTCGAATTCGGCTCGCACCTCTGAGTTTACTTAAACTTACAATTTTAATTTACCACTGAGCTTTTCGATGAAGGAAAACATATATCGTGAGAAATCCTGGACGCAACTGCGAAGTAATTCAAGGATGTGTGTGAAGTTCCCATTCCGCACTGAGCCCGCGTGGGACTAACGCCCAAACGACATTTTAAAGATTATACTTACTGTCAAGTACCTAAAGGTTACACATAAAAATCATACTTAGCACATTTTTCTGGTTCTCTGGTTTCTTCTTTTTATTTTCACTTGGGACACCGGCCCGGCACCATGTTAGGTAACGTAACGCAAACAGTTATGAATTCGACGACGGTAAATCATAGTTTATTTGCAGGCAAATAAAATTCAGGACGATCCGTTGTTTTATTATCGCGACGATTCCGCGATTTCGCCATTTAGAACGCTTTGGTTGTATTTAGATTTCAATATTTCTTTGTCATGACTTCGTCCTTGGATTTGTCATTCGACTGAAGAGTTGAGTAGGTACAGTCAAGAAATATTGGCTTCAATAGGCGTCTAGAGATTATTTTTGTGATCGCTTAGATAGACAATATAGTTCAATACATGCCATGAACTTGACTGTACATAACTGTCTGTAAAATGTACAAATAGTAGTATTTTTGTAATTCTAACAAACATATGCATGTGCATGTGAAATGGGGTCGCGTATAAATAGATTTTTTATTACTAGTCGTCAGATAAAACTTAAGAGGGTTTATCCCAATAGTTGGCAACGTCGCATATAGCTGTCAAATGTTTCGCTGTTTTTATTAATTTCTCAATATTACTGAATTAAAAAAGAAGTTATCGTTCTATGGTTGAATGACGCGTTTCGTTTTATATTTGTTGGTTAGCCATTCAAATGATAAGATTCATTAAAATGCATGGAAAATGCGATGGAAAGTTTTCAAAAGATAGGTAGTACTTCCATAATACTAAAAATTTCGTGCTGCAATCCATACTTAATGTTTTATTCAACCATAGAGCGATAATTCATATTTTCAGAAATTATCGAAAACAGCGAAATATTTGACAGCTATTTGCGACGTTGCCAACTTTTGGAGTAAACCCTCTTAATAACTTGTGACGAATAAAATTCTGATCACTGATAAAAGACGACGTTTTATACTAGATTTTCTACGAATTAAAAAAATACTTGAATTATACCTACTTTTCTACGAAGTCAGGGTCATGCAAATACGTTTCAAAATTGTCGCACTTAATTTTTTAATTTTTTACTTTAAATTCGCAGTTTACAAAAGCTAGTAGGTGTGACAATTTTAAAAATTCATGCAATGTTTTCAAGAAAACCAAATAGTTTCATAATTATTACATTTATTGATAATGACAGCGATGGTTGACTCGAATTTGCTACTTGGCAAAAATATTTCCACTAGAAGGGAACTATTTTTGTATTATATTAAAAATCTCTTTAGATTATGCTTATGTGTACATGAAGATGCAACCATCTATGCTACCGAGTAGCTGCCTACAACTTCGCTTATCACGTAAAAAGAATTAGAAATACATTTGATTTGTGATCTAGGTATATTCAAAATTTTCATTTACACGATTTAAAGACTGGCAAATAAATCTATGCATACCTACATTAAAATAAAAGTATTCAACATTACCATTGAAATTAATTTCATAATAGTAAAAGCTCGTTTTGTTGAATCGACTGCAATAAATACGACGTCTATTGTAATAATAAACATAATAATACAAAACAAATAATTTCATTTACCTATAAACTATAATTGTTTAAAACAAAAGCACAGCACATGGTCAGCTTAGTTTCTATAAATAAAAATTAGAACTACGTAACGCTGCTTTAAGGTCACTATCCGGCTAATGCTAGGACCCCTAGTGCACGCTTGGAGCCTCATTCAAGTTCGTAAATAGGGACATGGGGAGCCTATATCCCTAAATAACGATTCACTATCTCTCTATTTAGCAAGTTATATATCATTTTATCAACTAGTCGGGGAAACGAATCTCCTATTTAAATTGTAAGGACTCTATCGGGATAATATACCAATGTAATCTACGCTAAATAGGGAGATAATGTATTAATTTAGGTTATAATTTAGGGACATGGGAATTCCCATGTCTATATTTATGAACTGGAACGAGGCCCCTGTTCTCCGCTCGTCCCGTCTCCGCCCGTGTCTACAACTACTGGACGAAAGCACACCGAGAGTTTCAAAGACACATCCTACAATATTTGAATTACTTTATTCGTTATTTCTTTTTTGATATTTTACAACGACTACACATTGAGCTGTCCTAGTTACGGCCGAGTCATACGAACGGTTGTATTAATGCAAAATCGTGAAATGCAAAATTAACATTTTAAATCGCGTTCATTCAGTTAAAAATCTAACTTATGACCGATAAGTATCACTACTGAATCTGTTAATAAATGTAGAAAATGCAGTGGTAATGGAATGTTTAAGTACAGTCTATAAGCATTCGATAGATCCTGATAACTACAGTGACAAATACGGTTGTCAGGCCAAACTTACAAATACGCACTAAAAGTTGGCGCAAAATTGAGTGCAAACTTTGAAACAGCTCGTTTTAGTTTGTTAGTTATTATAATAGCTTACAGAGTAGATGCAAATATACACGATGTTAAAGGGATGAGGCAAGCAGCGGGCTATGAACGCTGAAGTGAAATTATTACAAACACTAGTAAATAACCAGGCGTTTTACACTATTTGTGTACTCATTACGTGTACTTAAGAACGATTACTTGACTAAAAGGATGGAATATACATTAGGTGAGCTAGACTATCGACTGGGCCTGGCCTGGCATGTCGTTGTCAGGCGGCCTACGCGCTGATATAGTTGAGCTGCGAACACACAGAAGCGGCAGGGGTCCAAAATCTATCATTTCATTGTGCAAGGTTACATAAAAATTATAAGTAATCAAGTCACCCTCGGTGCCACCCCTGTGTGCACACAGATGTACCCGCATCGGGCGATTAAAATAACTACCTTTAACATACATTGTGGCATATAACGATGTATTACATCTACCATCGATTATTGTTCGAGAGTGGATGGAGATAATAAATGTAGGACAGTTACATTTTGTGACATTTTATTAATCAGAGTCGATATTATTCTTATACAACCCATTATTTATTAAAATGGTAACAAGAAAATACGGACAGCTATTGAGCCACAATAAAACTTTGTCAAAAATAATGTGGCACATTTTTTTATACATGACTCCGTAACACTAAAGTGGTCGAATCGTTTACATCTTGCAACGAACAACGAAATAATGGGTTTTCTTCGTCACAAATGGTTCACCAGTGTTAAGTACAAGTCTTTTACAAGGACGAAGTTTTCTTTTTGGACGTTTCAGTGAACTTCTACATAAAGAAAGGAATAACAGCAAGTGTCAAAATACATGGCAATAGTGTGTTTTCGCGTGGCAAGAAACTATCACAATTTAAGGTGGCAACCTGTGTTCGAAAACACATTACTGAGCAATGCAATACATTATTTTTTCATTCGTTCTGAAAGCATTTGTTAAAAGCTCGCGATTCACAGTCGTTATATTCCATGTGCAGAATATAAACCTGTGCAATATCCATAGATAACACAAACCATAGTCAATAAGCTAATACATAAATAAATTACAGTAACATCTATACCCCAAACTATACAATAAAAAATCTATACAAATAATCCACCGAATATTATCACTGATCACATAAATTTCATTGGTTCTAAATTAATAATACACACACACAAATTCACATATTTACATCTAGAAGTAATTAAATTAAATCACATTTAAAACGAAATACAAATATTTACAAAATAGTCAATTAATTGCATTATGTCATTGAAATGATAAAAATAAATAGTTAATCGATTTAAAAATTGGTAATAATGTCAATACGTGATAAAATTGCGAATATGGAAATACTGACACTCCCTACGGCACTTTATTAAACTGGTCAATAAACGCGAGGGAATCGAATTTCCTAACAAACCTTTATTAAGAAAACAACGGATAAAGGCATACGATATTGCTTGACCGATCGTCGTACCTATTCCAAAATAAATTGAAAACTATCTTTCTAAAGCCAATAAACCCAACTTTCAATTTATTGTGCAATAAGGTGTCGGTTATATTTAGTAAAGAAAGTAACATCTACATACAAAGCACCATTTGCCGCTAGAGCAACGTAAACAGGGTAAAGGGCTGGACGTATATTTATAATTCGGTCCGATACAATGCGGGTTTGTATGGAACGGTGACATAAGTAACGATACATAGGGGGCGATGGACGCGATCGCCCGGGTGAAACTAACGAGTATATTTATTTGCTCCTAGTTTTGGTGCCGACGACGTTTATGCTCTCGCCGCGACTCCGCGATCTGTGCAGATTGTGTAGGCCTTCTCCTGAAAATAACGTAATCGACTCTACAATACTGTCAATTACTAATAAGCTAGTCTAAATACTAAAATACGCTATGGTAACTACATACATATGACGAAAGTTTAGAAAGATAATTTCCTCTCTGGATTCCTTTTAGATTATTTAAATATCTGATATTTTATTATTCTGTAACCATTTTTTTTGAGACAAGAAATAGATTATGTGTAACATAGTCAAATTTTGTGTAAGAATGATTTACGTTAAGTGTAACATGATCTGTCTATCATGAATATCATGATGTATCTTTGGTGAGTTGGATTGGTACCTGATGAATCTGTAACCAAATCTGCGTTAGTCTTTAAAATTATCCATCTTTAATGACTCTTGATAAGTGTTACCCTGATCCATGTAAGTTTGTATGGAAGTTTGCATGTAAGTTTGTAATTGTATGTAATGTTGAGTGTACTCGTATCATGGAACTACCATTAAGGGATTTTTCTTCGTATAATCTGCATTCAGTGTTGCTGCATCAGGTCCATGATGCATAAGATCTTATGCAGCATGATCTAAGTTAAGTGTAGACTGGTCTGCGTCAAGTGTGACCGGATATTTGTTAAGTGTAACAAGATTTATCAGTCTTTTTTGAAGCCTGATCTGTGTTAAGCGTAGCCTGATCTGCGTTGAGTATAGTATGATCTATATGTTTTATGAAGCTTGATCATGATGTATGGTCATTTTATTACCTACTACGGGTATCTACTACTACTACTTATGATCTACCTTTGCTGGCGGCCCGCTTGAGCTCCTGGTCGCGGAACTGGCGCGCGCTGCGGCCGCGGCGGTCCTGCACGAGCTTGTCGGGCCGCACGAAGATGCCGTGACGCGCGCGGCACGTGAAGTACCGCGTGCCGCCCACCGACCCGTCGTTCTTGCCTGTGGGAGACGTGGTGTGATCAATGAGGGCTGTCGCTTATGGATTCAGCGCTACAGGCGCTTGTCTGGCGCGAAGTTCAGTGTTGCCAACTTGGCACGTAACATGTGATATCATACGCTAAGTTAGCAAAACTGAGGTCTCCGAAATATCAAATGTAACACAAAATCGACACTATTGTATTTAATTACAAACTTTGACATTGACAGACAAACCTCACACGACAGAAGCGTCAACTGGAGAGCAGGAATTGGGTTAGAGTTATTTATTTATTTATTTAAACTTCATTGCACATACAAAATGAATACAACTGGCAGACTTAATTCCTAAAGGCATTCTCTGCCAGTCAACCATAAGGCCAAACAGAAGGAAAAATTTGTAGGTGCATCAATATCAGAAAGAAACTACAGAAATACTAGGAAGATAACAAATAATTACAAAAGAGGATAAATTATAAGTATCACTAAGTATGTCTTGGTAATTTTTTTTAATTTAATGTGGTTTTTCTTTACTTAGTTTGGCTCATGGACATAAGGAATTATAACTTTCCGAATGCGTTGTCATCCCCAGGACCAAGGTTTCGAATGCGTTGTCAACCCGAGTACTAAAGTTTCGAATGCATTGTCAACCCGAGTACTAAAGTTTCGAATGCGTTGTCAACTCGAGGACTAATACTGGCTCTGTGCTGGTAACTCGACTGACCGGTGGGCGCGTCGAGCTCCAGGCCGGCCCACAGGCCGGGCGCGAAGTGCGTGGGCCCGACGTACGCGACGACGCCGGTGCTGCTGCTCAGCCGCAGCTGCACGCTCTCGCCGACCGCCAGCCACTCCGGCGCCAAGTGCGCGCGACTCTCGGACATCTCGTCTGACACAGACAGAAGCACAATTAATACATCATGTCGTGAGAAATACCACATACACATAGGCAGATATGTCCTTCTAGGTACAAACATTTAATGTGATCATTTAAATATGAGACGGTCGGGCAGTGGGGGTGCACGTGATATGCATGACGTCATACAGCACAGCTTACACGAGCGCACGCCCGAGCAACTCTGCACAACGGAACGGTGGCGTAAGGGACTCATAATAAATGACATTCAACTCTCCCCATCTCTTTCGTCGTTTCGATTGACTAAGTTTGATTTAACAGAAAATGACTGTCTAGTATCATGAGTCCCCTCTTTTGTTTTAATTCTACCACAGAGTTAGATGTCATATCTAGGCACGCGAGTTCGACATACGTAGTTTTTC